>OX359293.1:18150853-19350853 GCA_947179395.2 Pulicaria dysenterica | reverse complement strand
GATTTTTAGATTTGATTTAAAAATAATAAAAGAAACAAGTTACACTAGCAAAATAATAACAAGCGATTAGACAATCAGAGAAAGGATCACTTAGGCTTCAGAATCATCCTGGTTAGTTATGGCAATATTTATTTCGGTTTAATTGTTGATGACTTGATGAATTGCATTAAGCTCACAGTATGTTGTTCTGTCTAATACTAACAACTCATATTATCATGTAAATCATCACTCGAGTTATCAATACTCAGATTTACAATCAAATATAGCATGTAAGCATAGAATAATAAGACAATCACAGATCCACTTAACCATGTTTAAATCCAGCTACAAGCCATACATTCTTGGTCAAATGATATGTCTCATAGCTTTCAAAACATAAGAAAGGTGTTAAAGTGATTTAAGAATGGTTAGAATAAAAGAAACAGCAAACTGATCTGGAACAGGGCTCATGTGATCGCATGTCAGGGATATGTGATCACATAGAATGACAGACCCATGTAGTAGATAGTAAATGAACACTATGATGTTATAAACCCAGCAAGACTCAAACCACGTGCATTGGATTTTAGATCAAGCCTTAGGTGGTGTTTGGTTGGGGGGAATTGGTGGGATTTGGGGGGAATTGGAATTCAAATCCCATGAAATACTATGTTTGGTTTGCAAATTTGAGTTGGGAATCAAAATCCTTGGATTTTATAAAATCCCTAGAATAAAGGATTTCTAAATCCTTGGAACCCCCCTGGTATTTCTAAAACCCACGAATGAAGCATTTGGTCCGGTGACTATCCGGCGACCATCCGGCAAACCATCACCGATTTCGCCGCCGTCGTCATCGCACCCCCGTCGCCGTCGTCGTCGTCGCACCCCCTTTGTCGTCGTCGCACCCCCGTCACCGTTTCTAGCCTTTGTTTGTTCGTCGTCCCCTTCGAGAAACCATCGAAACCCTAGCCGCCGCCGTCGTCGTAGCACCCCCGTCACCGTTTCTAAAACCCTAGCCGTGTTTGTTCGTCGTCCCCTTCGAGAAACCATCGAAACCCTAGCCGTCGTCTACGAGAAATCATATGCGAACCCTAGCCGTCGCTTGTGAGAAACCATCGAGACCTGCTCGTTCACAGATCTGGGAGAAATCGAGCCCTCGTCGTCTCTGTTATCTCGTTCGCTGATCTGGGAGAAGGGCTTCGGTGGTGAGGCGGTGAGGCGGTGACCGGCGGTTTGGAACGAGAAGGGCGGCGGTGAGGCGGTGGCCGGCGGTTTGGTGGTGGTGTTGATGAGTTTTGGTGGTGGTGTTTCAGTTTTGAACCAAACAGAGGATTGGGAATGTGAATCCCACCAAATGAATTCCCCCCAAATGCAATTCCCTTCCATAAATCCCATTCCCTTCAAAATCAAAGAATGAACCAAACGCCCCCTTATGTTATTTCTTTTAGATATCATCATGTTACGTACCATTTCTAGCACACAACACATGCAAAGCATAAAATACATAAGCATGCACATAGAATCAAAAGATCAGACTCTTAATGACATTATTGAATTCATTTCAACCTTAACATGTTCAAAAACATCTTTTTAATCCCTTTTATCCTTTTGTAGTATTAATGATCAAATAATATATGTACACAATTAAACTTTCATTTGAGATGTGAAACATGTGAGAAACCATAATATGATAAACATGGCCAACTTGTTAAGATCTGAATTGATCAAAGACAAGTTCCAAAAATGCTTTTCAAATGACAATCTTGCTTGTTACACCATTTCTAGTGATAACTACACAAGATCTTAAGATTAAACCAATATTCTGGAATATGCATGCAATATAACCTTGAGGTTTTCACACAAAAGGTTACAAAAACATGAACATGAACAAATATATCACATGAATATGATTAAACACATTTATATTAATGATCTAAACATACTTTTATATCAAATCATCAAGAAAAGGTTTATATTGTCATAACTTGGTCAAGAATCATCTTGGCCTAAGTGAAATAGTTTAGTTACACATGGTTACAAGTAAAACAGCAACTCGCCCCTACCATGCGATTGCATAGTAGGTGCATGCGATCGCATGGCTTTGTCATTTTCAACGGTTCTTTATTTTTCTTCCGTTTTGCACTCGTTTTACTCGAAATCTTCACTTTTAGTCTTTTTAACCTGCAATGGTGAAAATAAAACATTTGGGGTAATAATTTGTACATTTCACCTTAATTACATATTAAATGCGAGGGTTTTTGGTGCGTAAAACATTTATAAATATGGATATATCGGTGGTCTAGTAGGCTAGTGGAACTATCCATAGCTAGTGAGTGACATTGTGCTGTTTGATTTATCCCTACATTCCTTGTCAAATTCTTATTGGGTATATAAACAATTACTTCATTTTCCAAGATATTTTTACCAGAATTAAAGCCCTCACCGGTATTTTCGTTGTTAACCGTGTTCTGGCCAAAAGAGGATTCCGAATGATCTGAAGAGAAGGTATCACTCACCCCCTCAGATTGAATGTCATCATCTGCATTAGATGAACAGTAGCCTGATTGAGACCCATCTGTTGAAGAGTAAAAAATAGAACGATTATAAGCTTCAAAAACTTTGACTTTAATAATCTTGTTCCAAACATTCACCTTCACGACTATATGATTTCTTCCATACTTTTCGTTAGAATTAACGCACCAAAAACGTTATTCATCGAGCCATCAAACTTCGGTTCATCAACCTCTAACACTGTACCTAAGGTAGCATCAATTTATTAATCGTAATATCACTCCATGATTCCACCGGTAAGCCTTCAAAGTCAAGCCAAGTAACCCTTTGTTCCCACATCCTTGCGTCTTGCATCCAAGTAGTTCAAGGCCTCTTTGTTTTTCTCCAAACTGAGTTTTACAACTTCAATGGATGGCCATTCACACAATATATACAATCCACCCACATATTGAATCAAACAATGACCAAGTCCATCTTCTTTAAGTAGCTTTTTGATATTTCTAAGGCAATCAATATCTTTAAGTCTCCCAACCCAACATTTCTTGAGACGACTTCTAAATTGTAAGTTGATAGCAGCGTCATAAATTCGTTCCTTTTTCTTAGATGATTCAGCCTTTCCCATGGCCACCTCCTTAAAGGATCTCCTATCAACCATGGCACCTCCTCTCACCGAATTTCTACTTCCATTCTTTGCATTGTTATGGGCTCCCTTTTATTTTGTTCTTGTATCTCGCTAAACATTACTTTTGGCTTCATTGTTGTAGTTCCGGTAACCCCCGTATTTTTTTTGTTAATCACTGATATCGCGATATTTAGATATTAATTTAACGCGATATTCGGGTATTTTAGCCTAATATTGTTCAAAATATGTCAAAAAGGTACTTATTACCTTTGTTTATCATTTTCAGGTTAAATAGACAAGAGTTGAAAAGTTTTGAACCTTAAACGAGAGTAAACGAAGAAAATTAGAAAAGTTGTCAGCTGCGACACACCTTCACTGTTTTGATCATATCTCACTCATACAAACTCGGATTGAGGTGATTCAAGCAGCCATGGAAACTAGACTCAGAGAGCTACAATTTCAACTCTATGTACATCTCTAAAAAATCAAGTATAGCATCGCGATCTGGCGGATAAGTCCAAAAATTCAAATTTCAAACTCAGCGAGCTGATCAGGATAAATTCCAAGATCGCGGCTCAACGGGTACCGGACGCGGCGCGATCTACTCAGTTTCAGCATATATTTATATCTTTCAAACCATTCGGTTTGGGAATGAATCATCCGACTTTTCACCACCTTCCACTCTAGAAAACACCATTAAATCATTCCATAGGAGCTTGGAGCTTAACATTGGAGATTTGGAGGTTAAAGTGAAGATTTACGGCTTGGAACCATTCGGCTTTTACAGTTTTATCACTCTACTTCATCATGTTCTTCTTATTTCTTATTTTCCAGAAGTTTACAATGTTAATTCTTGGCTAAGTTTCTGTTTTTTCTCCCTAGAGGAGATGAACTCTTGTAATGTTGATTAATTCATGATTTTGGATACTTTTATCATGCTATTATCAAGTTTTGCTTAATCATTAGCTCATTCATGTTCTAGAATCTGTTTTTGGTTGTTTATAATCTAAGTTATATGAATTAGAATATCAATCTATTTTATAAAGCTTGAATCCTGATTATTTAGGATCAATGGGTATTCTTGACTAGTGATTGACTAATCCTAGGGTTAAACAACTAAAGATTGAAATTTGACATGTGATTCAACATATAATGATCTTTATGTGTTAGTTTAATGTTTTGTTGATCATACAGTCATTAAAGATTAAAGTTTTACTTGTAATCAAACTTATTGGCTAATTATACATTTTAATCGCGCTTTTGACCATAAAGGTTATTAATTAGTGTAATTAGACGGTTATAATCGGATCAATGTTTTAACCACTTTAGAAATCGATCCATGATGTTTAGTATTATTTGCTCTCAATTCCATGAATTTAATTGACTTGAAAATGGTGAAATCAAATCTAGGGAGGGAAAACCTTCATTAAATAAAATTTATCCACAAAGCTCTTTGCTTTCTTGTTTCTTTGGTTTGATTTAGGTACTTTCTAGGGTTGCTAGTGGTATAAGTTGTTTGATAGTACAAAATATCATAAATCCCCCCCTTTTATTGCTTTTTTTAGTTTAATATTTAAATTAGTATAAGTACATCAAATCATACCCGTTCCCCAAGTGTTCAACACCCGTACTTATTTTCTATACTATAATACGATTAGGTCCTCTTACCTATTTGTGTTGTAGTCATACGTAAATAAAAACAAATTTTATAAATAAAAACGAATTTTATTTATAAATTTTATAAATAAAAACGAATTTTATAAATTTTATAAATTTAAGTCAATCACCAGTCTCGTGTTCCCAATGATTATTGCTTGTACCTTTCTTTCGAGTTCCCTCCAATCTCCAGAGCATTCAAATCTGACAAAACCAAATCTGGACCCCACTTTGGTACGCTTTTGAGCCAAGAATAGTGAAATTACCTTTCCATACTTCCGAAACATTTTTAGAAGGGATTCTTTATTCCATGAATCCGGGAAGCGAGTGAAAAAGAAGTTGCATGTTTTTGCAGTGTTCTTTCTTCTAACAACCTTCCATTCAAAGTCCTCTACGCCTGAGTTGTTGCCGGTGACCTTTTGTCTTCTTCCTCTCTCCATTCTCTCTCACGACGCTTATGAGTTCTTAATATAAACACTTGTAAACTTTGTATTAGAAATACATTCTTATAAAAACTTTTAAACTAACACCTTATCTTTACATTATTTATTTTAATATCAAATGTATTTTGTATTCTTATAAATAGCAAACACACGAATATGTATATGTATGTATAACGTCACTTGAATTTTGCAATCCATTAAAAAGGTTTCTCAATTTTATTTGATTCATCATCTACATCACGAGTTTAATAACAAATTACAACTCTCTTGCTAACATTGATGGTAACCATGGTAACTCCGTTATCAAAGTTAAGATTAATTTGCTATGAAAATCATATAACGCAACAGTAACATGTTAAGTCTTGCAACTTGAATATGATACTCATGATCATGGATGAGGAGGTGTGCATTTTATAAGCAATTGTATTTTCTTTATTCATATTATAAAAAGCCATGATGTATTATAATATTCTTTATTGTTTTTATTTCTTTTAGAGTGGCCGTATATCACTTATAAGTACATATGAAGATTCGCTTGAGGAGGTTCGATATCATGTTTTACTTTAGTTACAATTTTTCATCAAATATTTATCATGTCCTATGTATTACACATACTTTCTCTCCAATATAAATATTATTCGTTATTTACGTTGGTTACTACTTCACATCAAATATTTTTTCTCACCCAGCCCGTGTAGTACACGAGTAATTTATCTAGTTAGATAATATATTAATATTAATAATTATAATAAGAATGGGAGGAGAGTATCTCGAAAAATCGAAGTTCTAAATGACAACAATCCAAATAATTTTACATCTTTTTTTTATCTTTCTTTAATGTAAGTTATAGTTGCATTAACATAAATAAATGATCAAGATTAATTACTTGTCTCGTTTATTTAATTATTTTAGTTTCTCAAATTGTACGTATACATACATATATAAGTAATTTTAAAAATAAAAAGATTCACTTCTTTAAAAGATACTTCCTCTATCTTAATAATAGTATTCATTCTTAACTTTTAAAATATTTTTTTCTCAACTCTAATTTTAAATTTTGTTATTTCTGTTAGATAATAATTGTTAAAAATTATACCAATAAAAATACATTTAAAATACAAGGTATTCATATATTTTGCATAAGTTATTACATAGCACAACAAAAATATTTGTGGTAAAAATTGAAAAAGAAAATTTTCAAAAGGTCAAAAGTGAACAATATTTTTAGGACAGTTATATGTATCCACCTTTAAAAAGTATCATTGTGTGAATTAAATCTTTAATTTATTGCTATTGTATATATTTTAATTACATAAAACATAGAAAAAAATTATATAAGTTTAGTACACACAGTAATATTTTTGAAATAGATAGATACTTACAATGAATATAATTTGATTCTGTTTTTAAAAAAAGTAAACCAAAACAAAAAATTACGTGCAAAAGACAAAATAAGGACAAAAGGCGACATCATAACCAAACAATAAAAGTTCATTGATATATTAGATAATTTATATACTTTGTTTAATATAAGCTTTCCTTTGTTAGAAGGATAAGAAGAATAATATTACATCCTAACAAGCCTTTATATTAAACAATTCAATCATAACTTTGACTTATACGTTAATAAAATCGATTATTCCATCCAAACTAACCATTTGCATTTTTTATCTTTATCTTCGTGTTATTTATGTTCTCTATCTATTAAGAGAATGTGTCATGTGAAAATCGTCAACATGATCGAGGGAGGATCTTAATATTTTTTTAACTGTCGGCCAAATGACAAAAATAAAACTAATTAAAATTTAATGGTGTTGTTCGGGTATTTTTCGGGCTTGCGGTTAATCGGATCAGAATAACGAGGTATTTGTTGTTGTTTCGATATTTTATGGTCAAAATTTAAAACAAAACACTATTTAATGCCATTTTCTTAGAAAACATTTCCACTTACTCAAATTGAGATATCAACTACCAAGCAATACCTAACATAAATTAGAACATAATTACAAGCATATTAAATTTACAAACTATAAAGAAAGTACCAACTAACAATAAAAAATTAGGGCAGAAAAGAACCAAATTTTCATCTAATTTACTATCTACTACTCATCTCATTTACTCGATCATTAATCACAACAACACAACAAAATAAAAATTAACAAAAGCCAAAATAAATAAACAACTAAACAAGTTAACATAGATAACTACAAAAAATAGTTAGGGAAATTTAAGTAAAATAAGGTATTAAAAAGGTATAAAATCGGATACACGATTACAATTTATTAACTTATATTTTATTTTTTTCCAGTTTTTATTGAGTTAAGGTGTCATCTAAATAATGATTGGTAGCTCCCGAAAATTTGACTGGTAGCACCGTCTCGAAAAAATCAAAAAATTTCATCAGGCGAACAAAATTAGCTGGTGTACCGTGTCACCACTACCCATAAGGCAAGTTCGCCCCTGAACATGATTAGACCGGGTTACACTAGCCCGGACCACACTCGAACGAATCACACCTGACCGGACCACACCTTCTTCCATCCAAACAGATGCGGTCCACTGCAGAAGCGACCTCCATATATATCTGTGATAAAGCATGATACACAACAATAGACACAGTCGATGATTAGTAGCTTTTTACTTGATCATGTGTTAAACTCCAAACAGGAGTGTCAAAAGGAGACTGCATAAGCAATATTTTTAACTCACAACTCAATTGTTATTATATGAATAACTTTAAATTTTTTGAAGGTGGATACACATAACCTTCAAAAAATATTATTATGTGAATTAAACTTTAAACTTCTTGCTATTGTATAAATTTTAATTACATAAAAAATAAAATAAAGAGTTAATAGCACCAATGGTCCTTTAACTATCCAAAAATTACGACTTTAGTTCTTTTCTTCAAAAAGTTACAAGTATCGTTCTTTAACTGTCCAAAAGTCGCATCGATGATCCTTTTTCACATTTTCCATTAACTTAACCTGTTAGTTTTTGTAAATTGATTATTATACCCTTATCCCTATTTTTAATTCATTTTCCAAATAAATATATAATAATTAATCTTAAATATTTAATCTTGGTTTGACACACACCTCCACACACCCCTGCACACAAATACATACTCTCTCTCTCTCTCTCTCTCTCTCTCACTCCCTCCAGTTCTGCTCTCTCTCTCTACACATACACCACTACCCACTTCAACTCTCTCTCTCTAATTCTTTGACCACCACCACTTGAAACCACCGCCTACCACCACCGTATACAACCACCACCACCACCACTTGAAACCACTTGCGACCACCACCTCGCCGGAAATGTGTGTGTGTGTATTTTTTTTTAATTTGTCACACACAGAGAGAGAGAGAGAGAGAGAGAGATTGCCCTATAGGCGACCACCACCTCGCCGGAGATGTGTGTGTTTTTAATTTGTTACAGAGAGAGAGAGAGATCGCCCCATAGGCGATCACCACATCGCCGGAGATGTGTGTGTGTGTGTTTAATTTGTAACAGAGAGAGAGAGAGAGAGAAAGATCGCCCCGTAACTCGAAAAAGGTACAGAAAAACCTAACCAACGAGGTGCGGCGGCGACGGGTTAGCAAAATGAGGTGCGGCGGCGACGGGTTAGCAAAATAAGGTGCGGCGGCGACGGTTTCAAAAGAATGTTCGAGAGATCTGAGCCATGCGAGCTTCATTTCTTCCAACACAAACCTACAAAACCCTAACCAATGAGGTGCGGCGGCGGGTTCCGGTGGCAGCAGGGCGTATGTGTGTGTTTGTGTGTTCTTGGTGGCGGTATTGATGGCAGAGGTGGAGGTGGAGGTGGGCGGTGGTGATGGCGGATGTGGGAGGCGGTGGCTTCGAGGGGTGAGAGAGAGAGTGTGTGTGTGTGTGTGTGTGTGCAGATGTGTGTGCTGAAAGAGAGAGAGAAAAGGGGAGAGAGATAAAGTGTTTGTGTGTGTAGGTTTATTTTTTAAATAGAAAAAATATATTAAACTAATTAAAAAGGACAAAAATAGTAAAAAGACCTTAATACCTTTCGTTTAACGGACCTAGTTAATAGAAAACGTTAAAAAGGACTATTGCTGCAACTTTTGGGTAGTTAAAGGACGATACTTGCAACTTTTTGAAAAAAATGACTAAAATCGTAATTTTTGAATAGTTAAAGGACCATTGGTACAATTAACTCTAAAACAAATGTTGTGTAACTTTAGTATATATAATAGAAATTTTAATAAACAAAATAACACTCTTCTATAAGTTTGATACATACAATAAACTTTTTAAAAGAACAATTAGAGTACAATTTGATACATTTTAAATAAGTAAATCCAAATAAATAAACGTTACAAAACACAAAATAAGAAGAAAACCAAAGGCAACTTGATAACAAACAATAAAAGTTTAGTGCTATTTAAGATAATTTATATACATTGTTTAATATAAGTTTCCCTTTGTTAGAAGGGAAAGAAGACCAACTATTACATCCTAACAAGCCTTATATTAAACAATTTCAATCATAACTTTGACTAACACGTTACTAAATTCGATTATTCCATCCAAACTAAGTATTTGCATTTTTTAATTTATTTTTTCATGTTATTTATGTTCTTTATCTACTAAGAGAATCGTTATGTGGTCAACGTATATGAGGATGTGTGATGTGGAAATCGTCAACACGATTAGAAGTCGCTTGATAGAAGATTAGAATTTAGACCTTAATCTATAACCTTAGAAGATTTTTTAATGTGAATGCCACGCCTATAAACAAATAATATTAAATACCTTGTTCATCTATTAATCACAATGATAGCGTATAGACTGGATCAGACTTGACCGGACCACACTTGAACCGAGTACACCTGACCGGACCAAACCATACAAGACCACCTTCACAAACAGGTTCGGTCCATTGCAGAAGCGGCCTCCAAATCTAAGCCAAACCATAGTATTCAAATCTATGTGTTATAATGCACGATACAATAGATATAAAAAATAATAATAAAACCCTGACGAAGATCGCGACATAAAGGAAGCATTAATGGCAATCGATAATTATAGTAGCTTTCTACTTGATCATGTGTTAAACACCCGGCAGGAGTGTCAAAAGGATAGCGCATATGATCAACCACGGGGTAATACGATACGCCCCTTAACATTCAGGAGCCTATAAAAGCCAACCATTTACTTCAGGCATTTTCATTAACTCTCTCGCAAACTACCTCATATTTACTCACTCGAATCCCAGCTTTCTCATTCTCACACTGGATCTTAGTCGGAGGCTACATCCTCTTGGCGAGGCCAAAGGTGCCATTTTGTAGGTCTAATCAAGTACCCTTTCGGCCACAAGAGCCGTATTCCCCTTTTACAAGTTGACCGCAAGCCCTTTGTAGCAACACACAACGATCAAATAACTTACTTGTACCTTTGTAACACCATGTGTTGACCTGTGAAGACATGGACAACGAAGACGAAAGTGGCAGAAATAATGATGTTAAGATGAACCTATGCTAAAACCATGTTCGACAAGATACCGAATAGAGCATTAGTTGTTGAGTTAGAATATGTGTTGATCAGGATGAAAACTGCCACTATTTGGAGACGGGCAGTCTTACAAGTTAAAAGTAATATTTTAGTAATAAAATATAATAAAATAATTCAAATATAGTTTAATAATATTTACTAATCATTCCCATTATTATTCATAGTTTTACTACTTATCACATAAACCATAACTTATGAACAACACTTTATAAGGACAAAGAAAAGGAAAAAGAAATAACAAGATACACATCTTAAAACATTTTTACAAGAAAACACCACCAACAGCCGGTAGCAAATGATACACTCAAGAGTCTTTTCACAAATTTGATAATATTTTTATCAAAATAAATCCTGTTTCTTTTATTTTTATAAACTCATACTCCACAGTAAACCAAACATAACATAACACAACCAATCAAAGATTGACTTGCTAAGCGGATGGCCCGGCAACCTGCAGAGGGGAGGATTTCCATTCAACAGCTTCGCCACAATGCCCGCCCACTGGATGGGACCCACCTACATTGACCCCAGTCGGGTCAAACCCGCTAACGAAAGTTTCTGTGACAGTCGGAGGTCTGGCGGCAATAGCTTTCAGGCGGTAGCGCTCAGCTCTAGATCCAATAACCTGTCCTAGAATAGAGGCGGCAATTGTAAAAGCCATGGCGGTTTTTGGCATCAAAACAGACTTTCTGAGCATGCCTATAAAAGGAACCGCTGCATGAACAGCTGCAAACCAAGAAGGTGAGAATTTTTCTGTATGTTCTCGCCAGATCCCTAATGGGACATTAGCCGCCATGCCCATTACCCCGATTACTAGTATCTTTGCAGGGAGGGGTTGAGGTCTGAGGTTCTTTGCAAAGGCGGTTCGTGCTATAGCCGCCCGAGCCGCCACGATTGCTGGCGGGCACTGGTATTTTATGCCTGATGGTGGTTTCAATGCCTTGGCCACAAGTGGTAGAACGTTACTCACCGCCCTATATGACTTGGCAATCGGACAATTCCCACTTTGCAGCCACTCCTCACCCATTGCCTCATGAGTCGAGTCTCCTTTCTGTAAAATCATTTAAAAAGAGTAAGGGGCTGTTTGTTAAGACAGAATGATTAAGCACTGAATGATTCTATGTTCTGAATAATTCAAAGGCTCTGAATGAATCTGCCTTTGTACGTGACATGTTGTTTGATAAAGGTTCTAAATGAAAAGGTTCTGAATGAACAATCTGAATGATGCAAATTACCATTTTAACCTTGATAGTGATATATTATATTATAAGATATGATTGTTTAACAAGACAACATGTGAAAGGAGTATTAGGGTATAATAGTTGGTGCTTAATGATTCAGAATGTACTTAAAGCTAGAATGATTCAGCAGCGTTCTTCTGTTTCATTCGGCACAGTCTTCATTCAGAGGCAGTAATCAAACACACTGAATGCTGAATGATTCAACACGCTGAATGCAGAATGATTCAGCATTCAGCGCTGAATGGTTCCATTAAGCACCAAACAAACAGCCCCTAAGATCCTTATTCAGCCGGCCTCAAACATCTTGAAAGTGATTATCTTTAGTTGAATATCAGAATTAAATAATTAGCTGTATATCTGTAATAACTACACACATATAGTATTGTTTGGATGTGCTAATACTATTTGAACAGATGGTTATAGGATACTCAGATCTTTAAGTATTTGACAAATTAAGATTACTCAAAAAACTTTAAAAATATAATGACAAGATACATGCTTCCAAAACAATTATAATATTTATGGATCTTATGAAATGTGTATGCCGACCTTTCTTGGATAAATCTGTCATTGTGTTTCATTAATAATTATAATAATAATAATAGTAATAGTAAGAACAATGAGAAACAACACATTCGTGAAATGTTTTGTACAACGTGAGTTGTGTAGGTCAAATAAGGTACATGGAATGGGAAAACCGAAACCATATAATAGTAGTTTACCCTTAGATTATCCGTTTATTTAAGCCATAACTAATCAGATTATGAGAAGCAATCCACACATTAATATTATTACAGCTTTAAGACACTTTAATAAGATAATTAGTTACAAAACACATATCCAAACATCCCTTAAACACTTAAACATATCATTCAATCAAATCTAACGTTTTTCACCATCATATATCTTTTTTTATAAGGAGAAGAAAGATTCAATTAAATTGGTAGCTACTGTACCTGAGAAGAATCTTTTTTGGAAGATTTGTGCTTTTTTTGTTGATTCTTAAACATCTCGTTGAACGCATCAAAGCCGAAGGACCCTCCAAAACCAGAGAGGCTGATAGTAGCTGCCTTTGCTGCTAAAGGATTGAACTGCTGAGACACTGGTTCGGGTTTCACCTTTTGGGGAAATTGCAATGATCCCTCAGAAAGAGGGACAACACCATTCTGCCCATGGAAAAGCCTAAATGCCATATCAAAATTGGGACCATCCTCGAATATTGGACCTTTGTTTCCCCGGGCCTGATTAAAAACAAAAAAATTTAAGATCAGATTTTGTAATAATGATATTCTAGTCTTTCCTATGCATTTAGTAAAGACAGTTTTTCATGCTTCAACCCCTTATAATCTATTTCTTTTTCTTCGTGTAGGGGTTGTAATCAACCCCAGTTAAGTTGATACTTTGCCAAGCTCCGGCTCACCTACTCAAGCTTGAATCGATTACAAAACTCGAAGCCAGAAACTCGCTTAATTAACTGATACTTTCAAGTTGAGGCAATATCTTTGACCTCCGCTTGACCTCCATTATCATTATTTAAAATTTATAATTAATATCATTAAAAGTTAGTATTAATTACTTAGTACTTTTTAGCTCGCCTTGGCACAATGGCACGAGCTCAATACGAATCGACTCGAAACTCTACTTAGGTAGCTCAAGCTTGAGCCAGAATCGACTTAAACCGAGTCGATTCAGAATATTTTCGAGTCAATCTCAGTTGCGGTGAAGTTAATGGTAACAATTAGGACCCCTTTACTTATAATTGGGTAGACTCGCATTTTTATTAATCTCTAATAGGACAAACAGGTAAATTTTAAAAGTTAAATTTTCTTTACTAGAAACGTTTCAAATAGGTCGAGCAGTTTAAAGTCGCACAAAGTGTGTTTTTAATGCTTATAACCTCTTAAGTCATTGTATAAAAAACATTAAATTATTGTTGATAATATCTGACTATTGAAGAAAATGTAAAAAATTTGGACAAAAAGTGTCCGGTCAACCTGACCCTTTTGTCCCTTTGGGACTCGTTACAGAATTGTTGCCACCTCCAAGTGAAAACAATGAGAGATAAGAAACTTACAGGCAATGGAAAAGCCATGGATGATGAAAAGGAAAAGTTAGTTGGCTCATTAATGTTGCGCAAAAATGGGCATCGGACAATATCACGCTGTGATGGTGAAGATTCATCACCCATATTCCTACAGAAAAAATTCATCTTTTCTCCTGCACATACAAGACATAGAAAAAAGCCTTACACACAAAATTCCACATATTACAGGTAGAAAGATATGCAGGTCAAATATGAGTAAAAGTTAGGTTATTTCAGTAGTAATTTATGTTTTGAACAAAACGATTCATGAAGTTTTATGCATTAAAATACAGTTGGAGTGATTTTCGACCCATCCAACCATTTTCCTTTTAAGATATTTCTTTTAATTGACCTAATAGGTATGTTATGTAATTCATAAGCCACATAAGAAGTCAAAATATTCGTGTTGATCATGAGAATGTTTCCATACCTAGTATCATTATAAGACCTTTCTATTATGAGGCTACAAAGTACAAACAGCTTTTGGAACAATAAATTCTAAACAAAAATCCATAAAAACAGCACAAATTGGTATATATGACAAACTCATAAGGTGTATAATATAGTTCAATGTGTTGACATTCATCTTCACACAAAAACTAATTATACGTTTAATCGATAACTTCATAGGAATACATGAAAAAAAAAACATGTTTTTATTTTCTTTTGTCAGAGATCACTCACCTAAAGCTACACAGATAATAATTATAGGTTTGATTGATAACTTGATATGAATAACCACCACACACACATGTTGAAATCTCTATTCATGTTATGCAAACTCTAATCCTATTCATGTTAGATGATAACAAAACGCCTAGACACAAGACACCCCTGTCCAAAAGTTTCAATCCTAATAGGCTCTTAAATGAGCAAAACACAAAGAATGTTTTACAATATATAGACATATACATCTTCTAAAATTTATCATAAGGAAGCCACTTGCCCACTTCCACTAAATAAATCAAAATAAGACTCCATTTCATTAGACCTAATCTAGAGCATAAAGGTCAAGATTGTCAAGCTACCAATTTGTTTTCTAATGCACAAAAAGAACAGGAAAAAAAAGATGATATTTCAACATATATCACATTCAAGCAGAACGAATAATATAAAAAATTTATTCCGTTCGGGGAAGGATCAACATCCTGAATTTCAGCACTAAGAACAAACTAATCAACCTAGAAACCAATTTCATCAATATCCCATCATCAAACTAATCTAAAATTTCAGGGACAAATTTCAAGTTAAGACCATCAAGTAACCAATTCACATAAAAGAAGTTCAGGAAACAAACCAAAGATAGTAATTCTGTCATATATATAGCAATAACATGAAAAACATGTATAACAGATTGTCTGAAGAGTAAAAAAGCGAAATCGACACTACACCATATATCTAAATCATGACCAACAGCATTAAAATGCCATCTAAATCATCAATTTACTAAATCAAGGGCTCATGCAAAAATACTAAATTTTACTAAATCAAGGGCTTCACACACTTTCGCACTCAATTTTATCAAAAATATCGACCCAACCCGCGTAGACATCCACATCAAACCGAACAGAAATTGGCTAATTCGGTTACATATCATATACTAAAAGAAATCAAAAGCTCTTTCAGGAGTACATAATGCTACATAAAGGATCAAAATCATGAACGAAACCCTATCTAATTAACCCGGTTCTTAATTTCATCAAATCAAACAAAATTCTGCCGGAAACTAAAAGTCAACACGATGAAGCAATCAATCGCATGAACAGATCTTTAACATACCTCAAAAGATGCCGATGCGAAAGAATTGGGAGTAGTTAAATCAAACCCAGATGAGTTTGAGATATCAGATAGATAAGAAGACAGATGAAAGAATCGAAGGAAGGTATGGAAATGGAAGAGTAGGTAGGACGAATGCAATGGAAAAAGGGGGTAATATGCCTTCCACACTCCTATTGACAGAACGAGGGTGGAACGACGCCGTGTTGTCCACAAGCCTTCTTTGACAATTGTTGCTTTGTGCGATCAATTTGTGAGGATTTGGTGGCTGCCACAATTAATGTGAATTATTAGTGGAGATAAAAAAATCTTAATTCTAAAAAGATCTTCTAATATATATATAAAAGACTAATTAGAAAAAAAATTATTAGATGATATAGACCATTTATTTAATAAAAGATTTAATTTTAACCATTCATTTTTTTCATTCTAAAATTTTGATTTTGACTTTCTAAAGTCAAACTAATGTCATTAAATATTATAAGATAAATAAAATATAAAAAATAATTATCCAAATTTAATTCTGATATAAGATAAGGTATTGTTAAAATTAAAAAAAATTATTAATTTATATTCAAAATCCCTACGCATAGGATTTAGTTTATATTTTAAAATATATTTCTCATGGAGTAAATAATTAATATTTAATAAAATTACATTTCAACCTTTAATTTAAACTAAAATTTCAAATTATAACTTTCAGAAGTCAATGTTATTTTATTTAAATCATAATTATTATAGATAATTTCATATATACCTTTATTAAACTTTAAAATATCGTATTTCAATGTCCTAATTAGTATATATCTTATTTACTCTTATAAACTTTTAAAATATCATATGATCCTAATTCTTAGTTTTATCAATTTAAAATATTTTATAGTCAAGTTTAAACTTTTTCTTAAGTATAACAAATAAATATTTCATCTTATTGCTTATAATTGTAACGATAATATCGTTGACTTGTACAAAAAATATAAAATCACATCTTTTCGTATTATGGTACCATGTTTTTGCCTTCATGCCTGTTTTCTTGGGTCGACACTTCCAAGCTGGTTTTGGCATTGACGTCTTTTTTCACAATTTTTTAAACTCTTAAATATTTCGCGTCTTATAAATATTTAATATTTTTATTAATGTTTAACATTTATTTTTTTTAAACCAATCCGTGTATCACACGGGTATTTAATCTAGTTTATTAATATAACTAGACTAAATGCCCGTGATACACGGGTTAGTTTAAAAAATAATAAATATTAAACATTACTAAAAACATATTAAACAATAATAAAACGCGAATGAAATGAGAATTTAAAAATGACGATATACGACATCAATACTCTGACGAGCGGTAAAATCATGTATGCAAGGGGGAGGGCAAACGTAACGGCAGAAATGTAGTATCATGATACAAAGAGTTGTAATTGTATTTTATCGATCGTTATTGTTATAATTATGACAATGGGGTTAAGCATTATTGGTTATCATAAAAAAATTATAAAACTTATAAAATATTTTAAAATGATAAAAGTAAGAATTTGGTTAAATATGATATTTTAAAATATTATAAAAGGTAAATATGATACTTGTAAATTAGGTAAACAAATACAATATTTTAAATTTATAAAATTGACAATTTGGTTAAATAATATTTTTAAATGTTATAAAAGCTAAATATGATATTTTTTATATTTAGGTGGACAAATATAATGTTTTAATGTTTATGAAGGACATATATGTAATTCTTCTAATAACTTTAATTCAATTTTGACTAAAAAAAGTTAAAATTAGAGTTCTAATTTTGATTAAAGGGATAGTTACAATAGAGTAATTTAATTAAATTAAACGTTAAGATCATTCAATAAATTTGTTATAAATTAACATAAATTTGAAATTAAATTTTCTCGTTAATATTAATTGTATTATTTTAACAAACATATTAGTTTTAAAAAGTATTATCTGACTTTTATTATAATATTTAATTAAAAAAAGATACCGTGTATACACAATCATATTTAATTAAAATCATATTGGTATAGTAATATAGTATTTAAAGAACTAAACAAAATAACGGATATTATTATATATATTCTAATATTCTAATATTTTAATATTTAACAACCAATATAGTTTTTAATCGAAGATTGTGTTTAAAATTTAATCAAAAGTTTATCTATTTCAATTTGTATTAGTTTGACTCTATATAGTCAAAATTGATTTTTTGATTTTAAGTGATTAAACGGTCAAGATTAATTTTTTTTTTAAAATGAATAGTTTAGATCGTCTAATAAATTTTATCAAATTAGTCTTTTATATATATTAGAATATATTATTAGTTAGATACTTTTTTAGAAAATATCACTATATAGTAAAAAATAGAGTAAATTACAAAAAATCGTTTCCCTGGTTTGCAAAAAGTAACACATTTGATCCTTTATAATCAAAAAGTACAGAAATCGTCACTGTGGTTGATTTTTTGTAACACATTTCGTCCTTGTGGTTGACAATTTGTAACACATTTGATCATTTATACAAACGTCTATTTAATTTTCTGTTAAGGGCCCTCTCATGTGCCTTACACATGAGGGTATTATGGTCTTTTTACCCATTATCTCCTTACCAAACACTCACCTATGTAGCGTAACTCTCTCTCACACTCACATTAGTACATTACCTACCATCACTCTCCCTCTCTCTGGAAGAACCACTGTCCCCACCATCGGAACCACCGCCACCACCATGGGAACCACCACCACAACCATCGTCCCTGCCCTCAACTCTCTGTTTCTCACCTCCACCACCATCATCCACCACCACCACCACGAGAAGAACGAAGCCTTGGGGAAGAACCACATACCGTCGCCGCCTTATCTCCTATGTGTTCGTCGTCACCAACCACCACCGAATCGCACCACCATCATCTTCCATGAGTTTCTCTCTCTCTAAACGGGAACCGCCTAGATCTGAACCACCATCTCGTCAGATCTAGGGTTTTCTCCAAACTGTCGCCTGTTCACAACCACCACGTCACCGCAGCCATCATCGGAAGTCAGATCTAGGATTTTCTCCAACCACACCGTAGATCTAAAAGACAAAGAAGAAACAAGAATCAAGAATCACCGTAGCAGATCTAGGGTCACCGCCGCCATCATCGGAAGTCAGATCGGAAGCCATCATCGGAAGTCAGATCTAGGTTTTCTTATTTTTGTTCTTGACGCGAAGAAGGCTAAACAAGAAACCAAATCTGTAATTCTTTCCCATCTGTAATTCTTTTTGATCGAATTTTAAATGTTTGGATGAACTAGTAAATTTGTTCATTTGTGATTTACATTTTTTTGAAATTCATCCAAATTAAGGATCTGGATTTATGAATTGTTGTTCTTCATATGGAAAGTCATTGATCTGTTGTTATTCTTCATATGGAAATTTTGAAGATTTGCATGTGATGATCTTTAGGTTCTTAGTTCATCTGTAATTCTTTTTGGTCAAAGGATAATCTGGTGAAAAAGATTAATCTCAGATTTTATTGATTGTGTTTGTATGACTTTGTTTAATTCATCTGTACTTTGTTCATCTTCTTGTGTGATTAATTTATCTGTACTTTGTTCATCTTCTTTTGGTCAAAGGATAATCTGGTGAAAAAGATTAATCTCAGATTTTATTGATTGTGTTTGTATGACTTTGTTTAATTCATCTGTACTTTGTTCATCTTCTTGTGTGATTAATTTATCTGTACTTTGTTCATCTTCTTGTGTGATTAATTCATATGTATTTAAATTAATTCATCTGTATTTTGTTCATCAAGAGCTGAGAGAGAGTCAAGAACAAAAAGAGAGAGGGTGAGAAAGTGAGTTGGTAGGGGTGAAAGAGTGTCAATGTATTTTGTTTGGTAACATGGATAAGGTGTAAAATGACAAATATACCCTCATATGCAAGACACATGAGGACCCTTAACAGAATAGTTAACGGACGTTTGATTAAAGGATGAAATGTGTTACAAAATGTCAACCACATGGACGATTTCTGTACTTTTTTATTATAACGGACCAAATGTGTTACTTTTTGCAAACCACGAGAACGATTTTTGTAATTTACTCTTAAAAATATTATCGATCAAGATAAAAATAACAGATCGAAATCGAATCATATATTATTCTATAGTGAAAGTTAAAAATAAAAGTAACAAGTCTACTCATATTCACCTTACAGTGAAGTGAAAAGTACATTTAATAAATAAAAAAGTGTAAACACGTACCAAACATTGAGTGACAATTGATGTCGAATCATCATCATAAATTATACACCTCATCACAAATTCAGAGTAAACATCATAACTTCCAAGGATAAGCATATTCTCCGGTTTTGTTCCATCCAAATACGTGTTTCTAGGTAGGGGTGTTTTTCGGGTATACCTGTCGGGTTTCGGGTAATTCGGGTCGGGTAATTCGGGTATTTTGGTGTAGATATATTAACCGATAATCGAACCGTTCTACATTACGGGTATCGGGTTTGGTTAGAATTTGGGTACGGGTTGGGTCGGTTATTTTCGGGTATACCCGTTTTTGTGACTTTTTTTTGTTACATTTTTTTTGGCCAAGTATCTAAATGGTCTTTTTTTATAGCATTTTTTATTACACTTCTAGGCCAAACATTCATAGTAATAAACAAGTTTCAAAGCAAAATTTACAAGTTATCATAACAAACAAACATTACCTAATCAAGATTTGGATCTAGTTTCCCTCAAAACTATAATAAAACCGAGTTAAACTTTATAAAAATAACAATGTATTTAAGTTTAAAATGACAAAAGAATTTTACCTAAGTATATATCATCTTCATCTACTTCACAAAGAATATGAATGTATCAACTTCAACATGTTATAGTACTAAAACATAATCCATGTATTGTATCCCAATCTTAGGGGAAAATGATATTTTGAACCATCTTAGAAGATATACGAAATTACACATACGTACATTGAGTGAAATGAATAAAACATAATCAATTAAAAAACAAATAAAAAAAATAGTTTCCTTAATAAAATAAAGCATCAATTTGATCATTTTCAATCAAAATTAATACATCTTAAAAAAAAAAAAAAAAAACTAAAACGGGTATTTCGGGTATACCCGAATTTTAGATAACCAACCCGCTAACCGAACCGAATTCATAACAGGTAAACCGAATACCCGAATCTAGCTACCCGAAACCCGAAATAACCAACCCGAATTAACCCAAACCCGAAATTACGGGTCGGTTTATTCGGGTAACGGTTATTTTCGACACCCCTATTTCTAGGTAGGAATATAAATGAGACGAACTACTTGTGAGCTACTCGAGCTCGGATCGTTAAAAACTCGAAACAAGTCGAGCCTAAACGAGCCCAAGCTCAAGCCTAGATTAAGGCTTATTTGTTAAACAAGCTCGAGCCTAGATTAAGGCTCATTTATTAAACGAGCTCGAGCCCGAGCCTTGTATACTAGGCTCGTTTAAGCTCGCGAGCTTAAACAAGCTTTGATATAATATTTATTTTTTACTTCTTATTTATTAATTATATAAATGTAAATGTAATATATATTTTTATATCATTTAATATGAAAAAGTTCAAAATTCAAATTAATTATATAATTAAACTATTTTTAAAAATAAAAAAATAAATGAGTTTTAACGAGCTTCTCATGAGTTTCGTAAAACACTTCACGAGCCGAGCTCGTGCCTCAAATCACGAGCTCGAGCTGTCACACTTTTAAAAGAGTCTGGTCCGATTAGTGTAAAGCTAAGCTCGGCTCGGCTCAGCTCGTTTAAATCCGGAATACCCTTTCATCTCTTCTATAATACTTTTAAATGTGTTGGTGCTTTAATCCATAAAGTAATTTGTCCATACGTGGTTTCCACAAATCCTTTGATTTTAAAAGACAAGATTCACTATAGACCCATTTAGAACATGATATTGCGTAAGGGTTGAGTTATCCTCCCCTTGTCAACTCAAAGGAAAGAAAAGACTCTCAGAGGATCTCAAACTCTTCGTTCAAATGTTTTACTTAAGTGACTGTGCAGCTTTTTTCGAACTTTCGGCCCAACTTGAACTTGATCAATAAAGATCAATATATGAGCGTCCTCTTCCACATAGGGATCAACAAAAAGAATAGTTGCTTCATCATGGATGAGGTAATGTTGAATGAAAAATCAATCATTCATTAATAGTTGTCCGAAAAAACCGGCTTTTGGTAAGAATATACAAAGCCATCTTGAGAACGAATAAATACCTAAACAACATGATAGCGGATTGAAAAGATATGTGAACCACAACAAATCACATTGCAAACCTTCGTTCCTTTAACTTTACATTCATACATGGTTCGCATCGTGAATGAGCTTTTCTTGGTTCTATATTATATTTCAGCTTCAACAAACAAAAAACCAGACTAATATAGTCAACGCAAGTAGCTTAGCTCGTCTATATCCCTACACCCACCGCCCTCAAGGTTTACATCTACACACTTGTGATTTCAGGGTCGTACTGGGGTCTAATACATACATGTGTTGCTTGAGCCACACCCGATTAGTTTGATGATGCATAAACCAAGAAAGGAACGAGAAACATATACAATCCATTAATCATACATGCATGCATACTTTGTATAAAAGATTCCTTCAAAGTAGGCCATATCAAGAACCTCATGTTCTTACAATAGCTTGCTCAGACCCGAGAAGGGAACCACAAGGCACAGACTGAGTTTAGTCGACAAATGAGTTAGCCACGTTCTCGTGTGTCCTCAGGCCCAAAAGAACTATGACTAACCATAGAATGTGTGGGCATGAGGCCATGAGCCATTACTAAGAAGGCTGCTGCTGGCTCCTTTTCTTGGCGGTCCTGGCAAGAGCATTACATATCTGTTTCTTTCGTTTAGAGGCGAGGGTTCTGGTGGTGTTGGTTTGTTTGGTGGGGCTCACGGGACTGCTAGCTTTGTTGCTGACTGTAATGGTTGTATCATTCTTGACATGACCTTGTAGAGCATCTTTCACAAAATATTTTAACCTCCATAGAGTCGATTCACTCTGCACAACGCACATGATACAGTTTATTACAAGAACAAAGGGTGTTCACAGAGCTATAGAGGGTTCTTATAACTTGAAAATAATATAACTAATCAAGAGCAGGTCCTGTTTTGGTAAATGGAGACCTGACCCACAATATAACTATCTAGATGTGTAACATTGTAACCAAAAAAAAAATCAGAATCATTCCCAAATACATGTTTCAGTTTTGACAAGAAATGCCCAAAAGAAAAATATTGTAGTTTTCATGTTATGGAGGGAAGAGTTATGAAGATTTAAGGATGGAAACTTGACACGTTCTGGTAAAAAATTAAATGAAGATCTGATGACCTGAGAATCAATGTCAAGGTCGACCTCTAATGCTGTTGAATTAAAACTCGGGTTATGGCGAGCTACAATATCTAGTGCCTTGCTAAGATCTTCAGGAGATAGCTGAGTGAGAGCTATTCCAATGTTTCTTTTGTCTTCAATCGACATTTTCCTGATAATTTTACAGTTTCAGCTTCAAATGCTTCAAAAATCAAACAATGCAATAACACCTAAGATTCGAACCATTATTCTTGGCACAAAGAGCATCAAAAAGAAGTTTTAACTTAACACAATAGTATAAAAATAAATAATAAAAAATAAAAGCTCTCACTAATAATCAAATACCTAAAATTTACCCCTTAAAAGGAGTAAGTAATAGAACTTGTAGACCACAACCTAGACCACCCTTATCTTGTCATGAATCATGATTGCAAATGGGTTCTACATTCAAGAAAACGTTGTGATTTTCAATAGAGGGATGATAGAGAATATTATATGGATTATTTTTCGGACAACAACTCAAAGGGCCTAGGGCCTGTTAAGGGCAGCGATATCACCTTCTACAACTGCCAAACGAACCTTGCTGTCCTCGTATTCACCTTTTCAAGACGCCTGTAGTAAACTTGACCCCATTCTTCCTATGGGTCATATCATGTTTTTTGCTTAAATCCCCACTCCCCACAACAGGTTGGTGTTCCCCTATATATAAGTTTAGAAGTAGATCAACGGCTGAACAGTTTATGAGAACTAAACTTCCGGAGATGTTTGCAGCTGATTAAAAGTTTTGGCATGATATTTTTGACTTCTGTGTTTTTGGTGCAAGAGAATCAAAGGAAGAAGATGATAAATTCTTATTTTTTGTCAAACAATTGAGCATTCAGGGGTATAGTTTCCATGGTAGTCTTGAAAGAAACGCTGCACACTTTTTATACAATAGGGTTGCTAAGTGGCTGATTTAGTAGGACGTGGAAGTTGTCACTGATGGATGTGTTCTTTATGAGTACAGCAATATGGCTCGCAGGCTCGGAGTTGCTAAAGTTGAGAAGGGGCTGTGTTGGGATTTATAACACAGAATAAAAAAAATGTCCTTTCTCAAAGGCAGAGGCTGTTGTCTGCTATTATGGAAATCGAGAACCGAAAAAACTATACTAAGCAGAATGAAGGTTTAGCAAAAAATTTGACTCCAAGGCTGCAGGAGGCCTCGCTATCCAAAGTCATTTTTTCAGAAGAAGCCTATTCTTCGTGAGGCCGGTATTGATAGACAATACGCTCTGGATTATTATTAGGCCAGCAGCCCGATGGACAAGGGAGAAATAATATAAATAGCTGATTGAGGTTAGGAAGAGGGGAATGAGAACTTATTCAATTAGAAGGGTTCGGCACTTCGGCTGTTAGCTTGGAAAGGAGGGTTCACCATATAGTTGGGTTCACTTTCTGATTAGGGCGTGGAAGATGACCGTTAAGAAAATAATAATTTAGCTCATGGCTTGAAATGGAGCCTCATCTTGTTTTATGTTTACCTTTTTTATATTTCGTTGTTATTTATCATCCCTTAAGCTTTGAAGCTTTTCACATGGAAGAAAAATTTTATTTGATAAAATCGAACTCAGCCCACCAATTACTGTCTTAGCATTTATGTCTAAACAAGGTATCATTGTCCCACGCATTGCAACGGGAAGCAAAAAGTAAAAATAAATAATTTAAAAACGAACATTTAAACACGGATAGTTTAGAACCAGATAGGTAGTGAACTTTTTAGTTGAATAATTCATAGTGTGTTCATAACATCTAGTTCGAATTTAAATATATCCAGGTTCAATTATCTCCTAGTACGTTCAACGTAACATTTAACATCATTTACCTTTATAATTAAAACTTAATCATAAGGTACACCCATTATAATAGGTTATCTTCGTTAATATCAGAAAATGAGAAAAAGGCTATTAAATATGTATTTGTAACCAACCCATTTCAAATCTATGCTTCTGTATGCTTTAACGGTAATATGATATTTATCGAAAATGTATTTCTTTTTAATGTTACTATTTTGAAAAAATACATTGTAGATAAGTTTCGTATTACGATAAAATTTATATCGGAACATAGATTAAAATGAGATGATAAAGATATATTATTTTTATATTAAACATAATATGTTAAAGATAAGAGAAAAATATAAAATTAATTTATGTTAAAAATAAGAGAGAAAAATACCATTTAACATTAATTTAATATGAATAATAATAATAATAGTAATAAAGAAATTAAAACATAAAATGAATAAGAGCTTCCAAGTAAAAAAGCAAAAGCCAAGTTTTAAACTCGCGACTATCACTTGAAAACAAAAGCCTTTACCACTTCATCTAAAGGACGGTATGCTCATTTTGTTGGAATACAAATATATATCTTATATGTTATAGAAAAGACAAACATGGTACTGTTCATTATTCCTGTAATTTGCTATTATATATAATATCAGAAAGAAAAAAAAAGTAAGAAAAGAATGATGAAAAGAACCTGCATTTTTGAACCACAGTTTCTCTTAGTTCTTCCAAATGCATATCGGCTTCATACAGCTATATAAACGCCAGGTTAAAATCTTAGTAAGTCAACATCACACAGTGACCGAACAACAACCACAAAACTTCTGAAAGAGCTATACATTATGTACCGATATCTATTTGTAAGAAAACTAAAAGAGGTGAATAGGTTTCTTTTGATCTTTTCAATTCTTTGAACGTTTTATAGAAGTTCTTGAAAAATAATTAATGTTGCAAGAAAGTAAATAGAAAGAGTAAGGATGCATAAAGTTAACGAGTCCGTTCTACTTCACTCCAGAGTTTTTGGTCCCGATAATGTCTCTCTAGCTGCGTAGATATCATATCATTGTCTCACACGAAGATAGTGATCACATTTTCGTCTCACTAGTAATTTGCTCACCGCTAATCGTCTCACTGATAATGGTATATTGGTATCACCTACTCAAATTCTCACACTAACTCCATGTAATATTCGTATGCACATTTCATGCATTGTAAAGTGTTCTCTACAGTGTGAGTGACAGAACTCGAGTAGGTATTCACCACCATTATTAGTAAGACGATTAGAGGTGATTGCTACCATTATTGGTGAGCCACAGAGGTCATCACTACCTTCTAGTGAGACAATGGTGCTGGTGATCTCTAATGAGCTAGAGAGACGTTTTATAGTGAACTAAAATTCTAGAGTGAAGTCCGAGATGTGGAGTGGGATGAATTTGTTAAAATTCGTTCAAACCACTACACATACGGTGTCATCTTTCCTTGCTCTTACTATTTACTTTCTTGCAAGATTAATCGTTGTTCAAGAATTTCTTAAAAATTATTGAAGAATCGGAAAAAACTTGTTCACTCTAGAACCCACTCCTAATTTTCTTAAAAAAAAATTTAACTTTCAAGAAAAGATAATTACTTTACCTCATTACTTAATTCCCTAGCCATTTTAGCATGAGCTGCCTCCTGAGCACGCTGTATGCTTAATTGTGCTTCTGCTTCCTCTTCCTCTCGTCTTTTTTCCTGCCCATACAACGTAAGTAGATTGAATTCAAATATGAGTACTAACAAATTTATTTCATAGAGGACGAAAATTGGATGGGTTAAGTTGGTTTATTAACAGGTCAAAATATTTTTGCTACAGGTTGAAATGGGTGGGACTGTTTGATTTGTAGTCCAAAAAGTTCAGATTCTAATGAACAATTAGCGAGTCAAATATGTTACAAAGAGTTCCTTAGAGAAGTCATTTAGACGCTGTAATGCATTAAAAATACACTTCGGGTGACTTTCAACCTGTTTGAACTGATAAAAATAGCCAGTTCTGTTTTGGCTATTTTTTTTGTGATTTTACCTGATAAAATATAATCTGAATTGTCCCATTCAAAAGTAAATGGGTTGAAATTGTCACCTTTACTCCTCAACATACAAATTAATAATGTGTAACCTTCATAGTGATTTCATGATATGTATTCTAAAATAGTGAAAAAACTTGTAAAATAGTGAACTGCAACTATAGTAATTACCTCTTCAGTAACCCTTGGTAAGAACTGAAGCCATTTCTCTTCAAACTTCTCCAACAAAGTTTTGGCCATCAAATGAACATCACTTTTATCATCATTATATTTCATGGCGTTCTGAAAAACCAACCTCACATCTGAACATATATCCCGAACATGTTTGTACTCAGTACCATCCTTGGCCTCCATTTGATTTTTTATTGTACTAAAGTCCATTGGCCGGTCAATCACCTGATATGCGCCAGCCTTTAATAAATCAATGCAAGAAACAATAGTTTTCAAAAGTAAAGCATAGCTAATAAATGTTATCTGGAAGTTCTCTCCATCAACCAACTGTTAGAAAAACAATCTCAGAGTCATGCATCTTATCTAATATGCAGGACTGTTAGGTGTCGTTTGTTAAGAGGTTCTGAGTCTGAATCTGAATACCATGTCTGAACATTAAGAGGTGATTCTGACGTCTGAATCGAACATTCATATTATGTTGTTTGTTATTGAAATATCTGAATGGTTGTAATTATCTGTTTTATAATTATTTATATCAATTGTTACATATATTACTGAATTTAAACTTTTCTAGTCATAAAGTAAAATATTTTAATAACAAATATCAAACCATAATAATATTGGAAATTAAAATCACAATATAAAGAAGAGAGATGTGTGGCTGCGTGTGGCGGCCGACGCCGATCGTGAAAAGTGTCCATGTACGTAGATTATTGGATGAGTAGTTGTTGACATGAATTAGTGAAAGAATGAGTCTGATTGTTATAGTGAAATGAAACATACATGTTGTTAAGATGTTATAAGAGATAATTTTATCTCTTATTCATTAAGAGGTTTTAAGAGCTTTTCAGATCTTAATAGAAAAAAAAACAAACAGCTCCTATATCTTAATACCTCTTATTGATTCAGATTCAGATTAAGATGTATTAAGACCTTTTTTAGAAAAACAAACGACCCCTTAGTCCCTTATAGGTTTTATCACACGATCAAAATGCCCTTAACAACTTTGAGGAAAAAGAAGCCAACCAAGTCTCGTATGTCCATGAGTATTCAACAAAGTTTCCTTCACCACCTTGGAATGCTTTCATCATCCCACAACTTTGTTTCTCGCGACCAGACGAGAACTTCCATTGGGTCACCCATCCTTGGACGCTTAACTACAGTGTTCTCATGGGATTTGCCGTGCTTGTGGCACCAAAAACGCGTTGTGTCACGTAAGGCCAATGTTTACTTATAAGCCCAACACCACTTCTGTCCATGGCCGATGTGGGATTCGCCTAAGATGTTACAAACACACCCTTAGGACTCATCGTCCTCGATGAGGTTTGTCCCACCATCCCAAACGGCACAGGAGCGGCTCTGATACCATATGTAATACCTTGTCTTACCACGAGACAATATTGTCCGCTTTGCCCTACTGGCTCACGACTTTTTTTTTGGCGAGCAGGCAAGAATTCCCAGGGGGCACCCCCCTGGACTGCTCCCGCCCCAAGCACACTTAATTGCAGAGTTCCCATGGGATCTGCTGTATCACATTATACATACAACAAACCTACTATCTGAAGAATGATTGTACGCTCTTGTGTCCTTTTGAAAGCTCATCAGCATATTTAGAAAATTGTGAGTAGACTAGGGAGATGCACACACATGAGTAAAAAATAGGTTACTTTGTCAAGGACTTCACAATCAAAGATGAATAAAATATTGAGCAAATTTGAAAGAAAAAAAAGTTGAAGAAGAGATGCCAAATGTAACACGAGCAACAATGTTAATGCGACTGTCGATGATCATCCTTTTTTCCCTATAGCTCTCTTCTCGTAGTTGGTTTTACAAAATATACAACTCACTTTACCAATTTATTTACCCAAGGATAGGGACCCATGTTAGTCTCTCATCAAAGATACACTTATCTTGGAGATAATTATGTTCTACTAACTTCCATATGGATCCATTCCTTGTGTGTACCATAGTCCTTATGTCTATGAGATGAAATTTGGATGTTAGAGATTTACATGATAATATTGTCCTCTATTAAATTATACAATTTAAGATACAAAAATCAATTTTGTGGTATATTCAAAATTACATATTTGGTCATTAAACTTCAGTGGTCATCCCACTTTAAGTTTCATTAACATATTTGGTCCCTACCTCGGAAGCAAACATTTAAAATGAAACATAGTGACAACTATATATATATATAGGAAGAAGTTCCATTGAGAACCATTTTTAGTGTGAGAACCAATCTGAGCCGTCCAATTTCCCCTCTTTCAATGTCATTGCCCACCCATGAATTCCTCACATACACCCTGCCACACTTGATCCCGCATGCTCTCCATCCATGAATTCCGCTTATCAAATCAACAGCTAAGATTGGTTCTTGCGGTTCACGCACTAAAATCGGTTCTCAATGGAACCCTCCCCTATATATATATATATATATGGGATTTTCAAACGAGAACTGTTTTTCGTACGAGAACTGTGAGAACCAATCTCAGCCGTTCCTTGGATATGGGAAGTTCATGGATGGAGAGCGTGGAGGGGATCAAGTGTGGCAGGGTGCATGTGAGGAATTCATGGGTGGGCAATGACATTAAAGGAGGGGGAATTGGACGGCTTAGATTGGTTATCGCAGTTCTCGTACGAAAAGCAGTTCTCATTTAAACTTTTGCCTATATATATATATATATATATATATATATATATATATATATATATATATATATATATATATGAGATGCAAAGCTAGACTAGAAAGCTAATCAAATGTATCTAAATACTAATTTCTAAAACTAGACCTTTGATAGCTATTCACAATTGCATACGCCTATACACAATTACATACATCTCTAACAGAATTCATAAATCAAATGCAATTGAAGATGATGAAAGAACAAACCAAATGAGCCCATTATGTAGCCGTGAAATGTCCTAAATACTCATGTGCAAGGCATATGTGTGCATATAAAGGCCGGATGATAGCATCGCCCATGGCAGAGACCAAATCACCAAAACTTAAAAGTAGGGACAGCCAGTTAAATAATGTTCAAGGAGGAAACCACAATTTTCAACTTACCACATGAAAGGTTTTCGTAATTTACTATGTTATATATTAAGGGGCTACAAAAGACGAACGCATAAGTGCACTCTATACCTATAGCAAAATCAGATTAAGACAAATTGAAGCTTGCAATACCAACTCACATGTTTACAGGACTATGTCATTAATATAAAAGGTGTGTATAAGGTGCCCCTGTCAACCAAGTGGTTGTGGGTTTAAGTCCCAACTGGGAAAGGATGAACAGTGTGTGAGATATCGTTGGAAATTCAAAAGAATTAAGAATAATAAAACTAAGAAAAGCTGAGAACAAAATGATTTGAATGAAATGATAAATCTTGCAAATCTGAACACAAGAACTACTCCACTTTAGGGAGCTTCAAGACATTAAAATGTGCTCTATAAAGAAAATGATCAAGATTCTTTCCTGTAAATACGAGAGTTGGTATTGCAAGCAAAATAGAATCATTTCTTAGAAGAGTAATTCAAGAAAATATGCTAGCACATAATCATTTCAAATAGTTTTGTCTTAATAAACAAAGAATCACCTGAACAAAGATTTTGTTAACTAGTGCTATGGTAGTTTACATGCCATATATTGCATAAATAAAATTAATGAACAGAATATAATTATATAAGATTTAAAATTGTGGAATTACTGGAAAAAGAGATTACCTCGTAATAGTCACGCAATCCAAGACCTTCAACATCTACAGGTTGCATAAATGGCCAAGCCCACTTGTGTTGTGTGATCTGTAATATGATGCAATGATGAATTTACTGTATATCATATGTAATTCAATAAATGAAACCCGTCTATATAATACCAAATTTTAATCATTAATGAATCCTCAATATAGAATAAATACGGGATGAATCTTTAACCATTATCCCAAAAGTTCTTTTTTAATTGTATAGCAAATATCCGGTTAGGTGACATGAAATGTCTTTTATAGCATAAATATCAATAGGGTACTACTTTTAGCTTATCATAATGGAAAGTAATTTCTGCTAGAATGTATAGGAGATTGTCTAGTATACAAGAGTTTTAGTAAACATAAGGTAAAAGATAAAACTTAGTTCATCAAACAAATTTATATCATCAAAAAAATCTATCAGGTACAGCTATTAACCTGACGCAGAATTGGTCCAAAATGTCGCATAATCTCCTGCATTCTCTTAGCAGCAGCAGCCTCTCTACGTGCTGTTTCTTGTTGATATTTCTTAAATCCTGGAATATGCTTTACCTTGTCTTTATCCTTCACAAACATGCTTTTTTGAGAAGTACTGGATTGCTTTTCGCTTGAAGTCAAGTAGAACTGTTCAATCTCATTTACTCTTTGCTCAAGCTGGAATCAAGATTAAAGCTAGAAAACGTAAGCTTAAAAGAACCCACATTAGCAATTCGATATATCTCAACCATTTTAAAAACCAGGCCGAGATTTGACAATCAAACAGCTTCATACCCCTCAAGAGAACATTACTTGTAGTTCTGAATTATTTTATACTAAGCAGTCTGCTCATTCTATAAAAATCAAAGATACAATTTTAACTGTGCATTGCTTATTTTAAACTTAAAATTGGTTCCCTTTTTGAAACATAAGCACCAACTTGCTTCCATTCATAGTATTTGTCTATGTAAAGTTTAATGAATTCCCCCTGTATTGTTAGTTTAATCACAAATCCATATCAACTTTCAAGATAAATGTTATGCCCTTTTACCGCTAACAGACCAAATTGACAAACCATGTTTTGTAAGGATCAGATACTGTTAAAGGATGAAGGGCAACAACTGCATAATCGTAACTAAATCGAACCAGAAAAGAATCAGCATAAAACGGAAGAACATGCAAATTATACATTCAACATGCTTATAGATTAAATAAGACAGGATCCCGAGTCTCACCTTCTCAACCTTGGTGAACAAATCATCTACTTGATGCCCAATATCATCCACATTGGCAGCATTATTTTTCTCCATTGTCTCTATCCCATCATCTTCGATACCCATTATTAATTCTTCTTCCATTCTACAAAAACGCATATCAAAATTAACATGATTACAACATCAGAAAACAAATACACTTATCAGAGATTTTTACTCCAGTTAAAATTAACATGATTACAACAACGGAAAACAAATTTATCGTAATCAATTTACTTGATGATGAATATAGCGGCGTAACTATGAACAAACTTGATCGACTGCTATACGTTTACTGTCAAAACTAAATCAAATTGAACACATAATTACACAAGTGAAGAGGTTGTACTAAAGAATTAGCTTGCGGAACTAACAGACAGTGAGATCAATACCAGAATTAAACTGAAGGATGAATCAGTAGAGTGAGGGAGAGAGAGATAGATAAATGTCAACTCAGCCTTGCAAGCTTACGTCGCTAGTCCCCAGGAAGGATACAGGAGTGTGACGCAAAGTCGTCACTGTGTAACGGCGTAGAAAGTATACGCCACCGATGAATCGGGAAAAGTCTGTGCCGGCGAGGCGGCGAATTTGGTGTAGAAGCCGTAGAGGTTTGTCGCTTTAATCAATGACTAACTTGGGAATTGGCAGATGAAATAAAATAAAATAAAATAAAAAGTTTTGAAAACTCATTGTTACGGGTATCCGCATCGCTCATTCCACTACGTCTTCCACCCTCGATGTTGGCATAGATACCGGCAAACTTTGATACTTTTGCATTGATATCTTTCCACTTTGCATTTACTTGATGAGGTGATCGGTAATCAGCCGGTTTGCGAAGTTGATCTCGAAAAACACCCAAAACACGTTCCCAAAATCCACCTATAAATAAATAAATATATATAAAAAAACGTATAAATAAATAAACACTTATAAATAAATATATATTTAACAATAATAATAATAACAATAAATAAATATATATAAAAAACGTATAAATAAATAAATATATATTTATACCATGCTGTTGCGTGTTTCCTACTATGGAGTCTTCGGAAATGCTAACCCACGCCTTGACCAACGCCAACTCTTCCTCGGGTGTCCACGGTGTTGCTTTTGCTCGCGTTTTAAATTTCTTCGGCTCGCCTTGTTGTCGTCCCGAACGATTTTGCGGAAGTGGCGGTGGTTGGGTGTCCGCAACAAACTCCTCTTCGTCATCTTCGTCGTCATCTTCATCTACAAGTTGGTGTTGTTGATAATGATGTTGGTGTTGTTGATATTGAATCGGGTAGCCACCTTGGGGGACTTGAAAATTATGTTGCATCGGGTAGCCAAGTTGGGATAGCGGAACTTGATTTTGTTGGGAAAGCATTTCCGTGTACGTAAATTGTGGGGGAGCAAACATCGGATTTGGTTGAGGCATCGGTTTAAACACGTCAACAAAGAAAGGATTATCCGGCAGCAGTGTAGAACTCGGAATTCTTGAACTATTTCTTCCGGATGACTGAGGGGTTGTGAAATTTTGGTTTGGATCCATGTAGTGTTTTGTATAGAAAAGATGAAGAGAAGATGAAGAAAAGATGAAAAAATTGGTTGTGTGAAAAGAGATATATATAGAGGAGGTGAGTAAAAAAGGAAAAAAAAAATATATATATATATATATATATATATATATATATATATATATATATATAAATATACATATATATACATATGTATAGCCATTAACTAGCCGTTGGTGGATAGGAGGGTTGGGTTTTCGAATACACACGTGAGTCTCACAACCCGGAGGGGCTAGGTACTCGGCGAGTTGAGGGTACCCGAGATGGTGTTCCCCTCGAACTCGCGTCCCACCCGATAGGCGGGTTCGTTCCACAACGGGCAGCCTTAGGACATAACACAATTTAGCTAGCAATGGCCTTATAGCTTAGCTTATATTGTGTTTAAATGTCTTACAAAATTGTAAGTTTAAATTCTCCTGTGGATAAAATGATGTAGATTTAAGATTAGATTAGAGGATGTATGTGTTTAGCCGTTAAAAAAACATAACACAATTTAGCTATATATAACAATCATAAATTTTAATTTCTTACTTATCCTCTATCTTTTAATCTAATATACAAATTCAAAGGTATAATAATTTAGTCAATTACTTTTTAGAGTAAATTACTGAAATGGTCCCTGTGGTTTATACGAAATTACTGGTTTGGTCCTTTATAATCAAAAATTACGTCAGCAGTCCCTGTGGTTGGCATTTTGTTTCACCCACGGTCCTTTACCCTAACAGTTGTCAAGTCCATTCCGTTTGTTGTCTTGTAGTGAGGGGTAATATTGTCTTTTCCCTTTTTATACCTATTTCCAAACACCCTTCTCCTTCTTCATCCCTTCTCCTTATTCATCCTTTTTTCCAATATGGCAACAGAGATGATAATCAAACCATGATTACAGAGAATGATAATCAAAGCATTTTTCAAGTAAAATTAAACTTATCTTATGTAAATAAGTTTTATGAGTTGCGAGTTCATTAAATAAATCCACTATAATCAAAAGCCTCATGATTAAAGGAGTAAAAAAGCATCCAACAACCCTAGTTTTTTTTTTGAGGTGTCACTTGCACAGTCAAGAACATAGGAACTCAAATCCTTCTAACCATAAGAAAGTTCGATTTTTTCAGTTCAAACATGTTCTGTAAGGTGCGATTAGATGAAATAAACATATAAAGATCAGCAATTTTGAGATTTAATGAACCAAAAATTATCAAACAGCCCTAGTATGAGTCCACAGTAAACAACCCACGAAACCGAACACCTATCAGTCGATTAAAAGACCATTAAACATAGTGTTAGTAAGTATGCATACATGTGGATCGATTATGGTGTTAGTATATGTGTATACTTGAAGATTGATTATATGGATATATATGAGATCAATTAAGTGATTACATTATGATGATAATATGAATGTTGACATAAATATATTTATGAATACATTTATGAGCTAAGAGCTGATTCGATTGATTTTATGTTCTCAGGAGTTTCGAAGGCTCAATAATTGGTAACTGAGAAGTCTGCGTTTGGATACGAGGTGAGTGGACTTTGACTCGCTGGTGGTTGTTAGTTGTAATTATTTTGGTTACTTGAATTTGTGTACGATTGAGCATGCGATAGACTGTTTGTCTGATGTGATTGTTTGACGAATTGTTGGATTGAATGGTTGATGATGGATTGCGAGAAAGTGATTGATAGGTAATATCAAGGGATTGAGCTTGTGAGCCTGATGGTTGTGCAAAGGTCAGCTAAACGGTTTTTGGGCTGGGCTAGATGCTTCTGGATGACGGTTATAGATCACCCGTTGCATTCGTTGTAACGAAGGGGATTTAAAGTGTGCCACTTGGCATAGATCATTGCTTGGCCGGCATTGGTCGTAGGTTTGGCAGAACCGCCGGTCCTTTGTGGGTTCCGATGTTACCCGATTACGAGGCATTTGTAATGGTTGGTTCTAGTGAACATTGTGGTTCGGCTAATTGTTGCTTGTGGCTTGATTTCAATTCATTTAGCTTTGTGCTAATTTCTCACCCTAACTCTCTGTTGCAGGTTTTGGTGAACTTCGGTAGGTAGTTGTATGTACAGGGGAAGTTTGACCGTCACTCTAATATTATGTTTTGAGAAATGATGAGTCATCTTTGTTAAATTTTTTGTAACACGAAACGAAATACTGTGTTGTACAGTGTGGGTTTTAGATGTGGTAAATGCTTTCTTTATGTTTTATACTTCCGTTGTGATTTAAAAAAATTGGCTTGAGTTTTACGGTGTTACAAGTTTGGAATCAGAGCCCTGGTTTGGCATGTGAGCACGACTAGAGTGTTAAATTCCCAAATCTTGGCTCGAGGTTGGTCAAACGTTTCCTGTGGAGAAATTAGAGTGTTTGAATTTGTTGTATGTGCTGTGGTTAGTATGTGTGTACTAACGGTTTGGCTAATGAGTTTGGAGGTGATGTGATTGTAACAGATATGGCAAGTAAAGAGATCCCAACTGAGGTCCCCGTCACCCATGAGCTGGCTGGAACTTCTACAACCCCGGTTTTGGAAAATCCAGTATTAGTTAACACTTTGGGTATAAAAAAGGAAGTTAATCAGACTGATTATATTTTCCAACTGGAAAGTGAACTGCAAGAGCTTTGAGAGACAGTTCACAACTTTGAACAACAGAGATTGATACAGAATCTTAATGCATCACTTCTAACGGCAACTGTTACTACGATATCAACAACTCCACCACTTACAATACCATTTTCTGTTCCATGTTCTTCAGTTATTCCATAGGGGGTGTCGCGGCCAATTATTTATCAGATTACTTCACCAGGAGCTTATCCTTACCCAGAATTTAAACAACAAGGCAAATTCAGGCAATTCATGGATTGCAAACCTTTGGATTATAGTGGCAGTACGGATCCCAGTAAAACTTTAAACTGGTTAAGAGAAATGACTAAAGCTTTAGATGCTTGTGAATGTGAGAACGAAGTGAGGGTGCGGTTTGCCACTGATATATGCGTTTTTATACATGTTTTACATGTTAGAATACCCCGTACTTAGCCCAAATACAAGGTGAATACTTCTAATATGGATCTAATATGTTTAACATTCACCATGCAGGTTACAAGGAGCTTTAAGCAAGATAAATGGGCAAAACAAGGAAAGAATTGAAGCAAATAGAAGAATAGTGAAAAAATGATCACTACGGCCGTAGGGATTATATCCTACGACCGTAGGAAGCCATCTTCTAGAATCCATCATTGCCTGCCAGATCTTGCGTGTCCCGGACAAATGGTTTAACGTTGCGTGTGTAGAAAATCCAGTCATGATTTCCTACGGCCGTAGTAGCTTATTCCTACGGCCGTAGGAAGCCCACTTACAACAGATTAAATTCAGAATTCTGCCATTTTGCAAAGAGTTACAATTTTCACTTCCACTCCGGAAAAACACATCCACATACCCTCTCTAAATATCCTAACACTCCAGGGGACTTCTCTTGGTGATTCTAAGGAGGAGAGCTTGGATCTTGAAGGCTTGGAACAACATTTGGAGCTTGGATTTATTAGTTATATCATTGCTAGTTTGGGTATACTCTTTCCATTTATTATATCAATCATGTACCCATGTGTTCCAGATGTTGTAATGCTACTATTATTGTATATGGATAACTAAACTCATTTCACTTGGGCCAAGATGATTCTTGGCTAAGTTATGGCAATATATTTGACTTTTATGATGACTTGATTCATATATGCATGTTTAATCTTGAATACAAATGTGTTTTATCAACTTAGTATGTTTAATCTAACCATGTTCATGTGTGATAATGTGTATATGATAACTCATTCATGTTTTAACATATGAATATTCAAGAATGATGGTTGATTTTATTAATTCCATGTTGAGTTTGTTATTAGAAATGATACATCTTGCATGGTTGTCATTAGATGTCATTTTTGGAATATGATTTGAATCATTTCAGGTTCATCCATTATTGGTTATGTTAATCATATGTTGGTTTTATGCATGCCTTATGATTATAGATGAAAATCTTGTTATTTGGTGTATTTATGGGTTAAACATGCTACTAATGATTAAATGATTCACAAAGATGTTTGTTGGTATGTTTAGATGGTGAAATGAACTCACATGTATGCCTTTGTTATGCTTGTCTTAGTGTTCAATGTGCATATCACATGATTCATGTTTTAAGAAGTTGTTGGCTATACTAGAAATGGTAGGTTTAACATGTTCATATCTTTAGAAATCATGTGACTAAACATTAAGAATCCCTTAAATGTGAGGTTTGAGTTTAGATGAGTTTATGACCCCATTGTACCAGTTTACATGTGTTTATGATCTGAGATTAAAGTCTAGATTGTAATTTGTTGTTGAATGCCTTTATGTTAGATTTGAATGCTCTGTCGGATGGGTCCCTACGGCCGTAGGAAGAAATCCCTACAGCCGTAGGACTGTCCAGGCTACTACGACCGTAGTAGATACTTACTACGGCCGTAGGAGTCATTTTCACCACCAGTGTGCTGTTTTTGCTTGTTTTAACTAATTTAACTGCTTTGACACCTTTTTGGGTTCTGAGGACTACTAGACAAATCATTTGAAAAGATGTTTGTCTTTGTAGTCTGATTTGGACGCGATCCGGTGGATCTGTAGTTGAATTCTGATATGCCGTTACTTGCTTAATTATGTTTAAGTGTTGAATCTGAGTCTTGATAACTCGAGTGAAGATTTGTGCATGATAATATGGTTTTGTCAAGTATTAGAACAGCATGCTATGCGCTTAATCTATTCAAGTTTTCATAATATGTTTTGTATTGTGTCATTGCCATGACTAGTCTCGATGATTCGAAAGCCTGAGAGAATCTGTTATCCTGTCTGTTTGTCTTCAGTGTTAATCTGTTTTAGTTGCTGTATTCCCTGATTAATTTAGTTCATTCTGTCACTTGCTTAATTTTAATCCTGCTGATCAAACAACAATGAGACTTAAGTATTGGTAGCTTCCTGTCCTGGTGGAACGACATCCGGTCTTACCGAGTCTATACTACTATTGACCAGGTTATACTTGCCTGAGTCGTGTGTAGTATCTGCTTAGTAACATCGTTTTTATAAATTTAAAACGAGGTTGTGTCCCAAGATTTTATAACCAGAAAAACCAGTAGTCCTTGTATACACCAAGTTTTTGGCGCCGCTGCCGGGGAAAGGAAATTCTAAGAAATAGTTTAATTGTTGATTTGATCTTGTTACTTGTTACTTAAGTTAGGTGTGCCTGATTAGGTAGTCACTTGTTTTTTTTTTCTACCTCTTTCTCGCACCCTCTGTCAGTTTGTTCTATTCTGAACAAATTGAGCCTTTTCAAGAACCGGAGCGTGAGTTTCGACGACGCCGACGCCTTCAACGCCAAAGTCAAAGAGAACGTTTACTAAACATGGCGGAAGAACAACCACCACCACCTAGAACGCTTAATGATTATGTTCGTCCGGATATTAACAATATCCAGAACACCATCATTCAACTTAGGGTGGCAGCGAACAATTTTGAAATCAAACCAAATGTAATTCAAATGGTTCAAAATTCTGTTCAATTTCATGGATTACTCGACGAGGATGCTAACGCTCACATCCGCAGTTTTCTCGAAATCTGTGATACGTTTAAAATCAATGGTGTTACTGATGACGCCATTCGTTTGCGTTTATTCCCGTTTTCCTTAAAAGACAAAGCCAAGTTGTGGCTTAATTCTCTCCAGGTAAATTCCATCACTACATGGAATGATCTTGTTGCCAAATTCTTAGCTAAATACTACCCGCCGGCCAAAACGGCCAAACTGCGTAATGATATATCTCGTTTCAGCAGACTGACGGGGAAGGTCTTTATGATGCCTGGGAGAGATACAAGGATCTCATGAGGAGATGTCCTTCACACGGATATGAGCTATGGAATCAAATTTTCATATTTTATAATGGCTTATCCGTTGTCACTCGGCAGATGATAGATGCTGCCGCAGGAGGTGCTTTGGGTAGTAAAAACCCACAAGCGTGCTATGATCTTATCGAAGATATGGCAACCAACAGCTACCAATGGAACCCCTCCACGAGACTGAAACCGCCAAAGAACGGTGGAGTGTTCAATGTAGATGCTTTATCTGATCTTTCTGCTCAGGTAGAGAAGTTGACAAAGAAAATGGATCAGATGTGTGCTCCTAAACAGGCTACTTGTAATTTCTGCTCAGGGCCCCATCCTAGTGATCAATGCCAGGAGGAAACTCCTGCTCACGAGGAGGTTGATTTCGTCTCTAATCAACCAAGGTCTCAGTATAATCCCAATGCACCTAGCTACAATCATGCATGGAGGGATCACCCGAACTTCAGTTATCATAACCAAAACACTAAACCCCCTCCAGGGATTCCATACCCACAGAGACCACGTCAGCCTCAGCAGTTCGATCCTCAGCCTCAACAATTTAATCGACAACCGCAACCATATGAGCAACCACGTCAGTATAACACTCAACCACCGCCTCCAAATCAATCTTCATCATCATCTTCAGTATCTTCCAATCTGGAGGATCTTGTGAAACAATATCTGTCACAATCCGAGTTGCGATTCAACCAAACAGATGTTAGACTCAATCAAACGGAAGCAACTCTGAGAAATCAACAAGCTTCATTGCAAAATCTAGAAAATCAAGTTGGCCAGATATCTAAGCTCTTGTCAGAGCGACCACCGGGAGGTCTCCCGAGCAATACGGATGCAAATCCGAGAGCACACGTAAAGGCAATCACTTTGCGTAGTGGGACGACCATGGTACCACCACTGTTTCCCTCTCAATCCAAAGAAACCGAAAAACAGGTCCAATCGAAGGATATGGACGAGGCGCATAACAGGCTAGACCCAGCAAGTACCGCGCAAGTCGAACCTCCGGTCAAAATATTTCAGCCTACCATTCCTTTCCCCCAGAGATTAAGAAAGAGAAAACGGAGGAACAATATGGTAAGTTCCTAGAGCTATTCAAACAACTCCATGTGAACATTCCATTTGTTGAGGCACTCGCACAAATACCTAAATATGCCAAATTTCTTAAGGATTTGCTCAGCAACAAGAAGAAATTGGAGGACCTGTCGTTGGTGACTTTAAACGAGGAGTGCTCCGCCATTCTTCAAAATAAGTTGCCAGCAAAGAAAACCGATCCTGGGAGCTTTACAATCCCATGTCTGATTGGTAATCTCACTGTAAACAACGCTCTAGCTGATCTAGGTGCCAGCATCAACTTGATGCCATACTCTGTATTTTCTAGATTGGGCCTAGGAGAACCAAAACCGATTCGTATGTCACTTCAGCTAGCTGATCGTTCTGTCAAATATCCACGTGAGATAGTCGAGAACATCTTGGTAAAGGTTGACAAATTTGTGTTCCCTGTAGATTTTGTCATCCTAGATATGGACGAGGACAAAAACGTCCCACTCATTCTTGGTCGTCCATTCCTAGCCACTGCTCGAGCATTAATTGACGTTTGCAACGGAAAGCTTACGCTTCGAGTAGATAAGGATGAAGTGACTTTTGACATCCAAAAGTCAATGAAACACCCAACTAGCCAAGATGACACTCTTTATTTCGTTGATATCTTTCATCGTCATCCCGTGGATCGCATTATTCCAACTCTAGAGAAGGATGTGTTTGACACGCAAATCCTGGATGAGGTTGGCTTGGATGAAGAACAGGTGAAGCCTGTATCCGATGAGCTAACTAGCATAGCTTCACGACCATCTATTGTGGACCCACCTTCTCTTGAACTCAAAGAACTTCCCTCCCATCTTGAATATGCATTCTTGGAGGAAGATTCTAAGCTTCCTGTGATAATAGCTTCTAACCTTACTGCTGATGAGAAAAGTAAGCTATTACAGGTTTTGAAAAATCACAAATCCGCCCTTGCATGGAAAATTTCTGATATCAAGGGGATTAGTCCATCCTTCTGCACACATAAGATTCTCATGGAGGATAATTATAAGCCGTGTGTACAGCATCAGAGACGTTTAAATCCCAAGATGCAAGAGGTAGTTAAGAAAGAAGTTATAAAGCTGCTGGATGCTGGTTTGATCTACCCTATCTCCGATAGTCCGTGGGTCAGTCCCGTCCAGGTTGTTCCTAATAAGGGAGGAATGACTGTCATTCTGAACGATAAAAACGAGTTAATCCCAACTCGTACGGTCACGGGGTGGCGTGTGTGCATTGATTATCGCAAACTCAATGATGCCACATGTAAGGATCACTTTCCCTTTCCTTTCATCGATCAAATGTTGGAGCGTTTGGCTGGAAATGCCTTTTATTGCTTCCTTGATGGATTCTCCGGATACTTTCAGATCCCTATCCAACCGGAGGACCAAGAGAAGACAACTTTTACATGCCCTTATGGTACTTTTGCTTACCGGCGTATGTCTTTCGGGTTATGTAACGCTCCTGCAACATTTCAGCGATGCATGACGGCTATATTTCATGACATGATTGAGGATTGTGTCGAGGTGTTCATGGATGACTTTTCAGTCTTCGGTAACTCCTTTGATACATGTCTTCATAATTTAGACAAGATGCTGTCTCGCTGTGAAGAAACTAACCTTGTGCTTAACTGGGAAAAATGCCATTTTATGGTACGAGAAGGTATAGTTTTGGGTCACAAAATCTCAAATGAGGGAATCGAGGTTGACAAAGCTAAAATAGATGTTATTGCAAAGCTACCTCCACCCTCCAATGTTAAAGGCATTAGGAGCTTTCTCGGACACGCAGGATTTTACCGGCGCTTCATAAAAGATTTTTCGAAAATCACTCGGCCGTTAACCCATCTCCTTGAGAAAGGCACTCCTTTCATCTTTTCTCCTGAGTGCGATCACGCATTTAACTTCTTGAAGGAGAAATTGACAAATGCTCCCATCCTGACGAGCCCAGAATGGTCGCAACCATTTGAGCTTATGTGCGATGCCAGTGATTTCGCTGTTGGCGCTGTCTTGGGCCAACGGATAAATAATCACTTTCAGCCGATCTACTACGCCAGCAAGACACTGACTGACGCTCAAGAAAACTATACAGTTACTGAGAAGGAGTTGTTAGCAGTAGTCTTTGCATTCGACAAATTCAGATCATATCTGGTGTTATCAAAAACAGTGGTCTACACTGACCACTCTGCTCTCCGTTATCTCTTCGCAAAGCAAGATGCGAAGCCCCGTCTTATTCGTTGGATTTTGCTCTTGCAAGAATTTGACATCGAGATCAAAGACAAAAGAGGAGCAGAAAATCTGGCTGCAGACCATCTCTCTCACCTAGAAAATCCAAATCTTGAGGTGCTAACTAAGTCCGGCATAAAAGATAACTTTCCGGATGAATTTTTATTCGCCGTGACTAGCACTGAGGAGATCCCCTGGTACGCTGACATAGCAAATTATCTAGCAGCAGGGGTGATGATAAAAGGTCTCATACACCAATAGAGGAGAAAGTTTATCTCCGAGCTGAAATACTATTTCTGGGAGGATCCTTATCTTTTTCGTGTAGGAGCCGACCAAATAATCCGTAGATGTGTGAGTACTTCTGAAGCTGTTGACATCCTTCAGCACTGCCATGCAGGCCCAACAGGAGGCCATCACGGACCTAGCTACACCGCTAGAAAGGTTCTGGATGCAGGTTTTTTCTGGCCTACCCTGTTCAAGGATGCTCATTTGTTCGTAAAATCATGCGACTCATGCCAGAAATCTGGAAATATCTCATCTCGAAATGAGATGCCCCAAAATCCAATCCAAGTCTGTGAAATATTTGACATTTGGGGAACAGATTTCATGGGTCCTTTTCCTGGTTCACATGGAAACAAATATATCCTTGTGGCGGTCGATTATCTGTCAAATTGGGCTGAGGCGCAAGCCTTGCCTACAAATGACGCAAGGGTAGTTTGTAAAATTTTGAAAATATTATTTTCACGATTCGGTACCCCCAGAGCACTCATAAGCGATAGGGGTACTCATTTCTGCAATGCACAGTTAGAGAAAGTACTTAAACGTTATGGTGTTACTCATCGATTCTCTACTGCATATCATCCGCAAACCAGCAGACAAGTCGAAGTTACCAACCGCGGTCTTAAACGAATTCTGGAAAGAACCGTTGGTAACAGCCCAAAAGATTGGGCTGAGAAATTAGACGACGCACTCTGGGCGTTCCGCACTGCTTACAAGACACCTATCGGTACTACACCGTATAGGTTGGTTTATGGGAAAGCCTGTCGTCTTCCTGTTGAACTTGAGCACAAAGCTTACTGGGCTTTGAAAGCCGCAAATTTTGACTCAAAGAGTTCAGCAGAAAATAGGTTGTTCCAGCTAAGTGAGCTTGATGAACTACGGTTCCAAGCTTACGATAATTCCAGAATGTACAAAGAAAGGACGAAAGCTTTCCATGACTCCCGCCTGAAGGACAAACAATTCCAGGCGGGAGATCGTGTGCTTCTTTATAATTCTCGCCTTCGTCTTTTCCCTGGCAAGTTGAAGTCCAGATGGACGGGACCATATACTGTTCACACTCTTTACCCACACGGTGCTGTTGACATCACGAACTCTGAGGGAGTAACTTTCAAAGTCAATGGTCATCGTCTCAAAAAGTATATTGGTCTCCCGATTCAAGAAGAGGATCACGAAGTTCTTAGGCTCTACCCCGCCGCACCTTAGCGGGGTGAGTTGGGTCTTTTACCGGCAGACCTTAAAGAACTGGATATGCTTTCCTCCGCTTCTCTTTCCCTCCTTTCTTGCCTTTTTCTGCGTTCATCACTGCCCTCTGATATTCTACGCGATATTGTCATGAGACATGAGAAACACGTGAGGAGAGACCAAAACTTTGCCAAATTTCATCGAGGCACTTCCATCTATGCGGCAAAAAGGCGTGCCAAATATGTAGGGAAATGTTGGAAATGCGGTGCTCTGTTGCATGAGGGCGCTTGTAGGAATTTGCCGACGATATCTCAGTCAGAGTGTGCCAGTGCTCTTCGAGAAGACCCCATTAAGCTAAAAGCCGAGGGGGTCTTACGTCCTAAAAGTAATGCTGGTGCAATGATTGATGAGTTGGTAAGTCTCCGGCTAAGCAAACTCGAGCCTAAGCCCCATTAGAATCCCTAGGTCATGTCTATGTTCGTATCGTATAGCTCCTCATGTTTTCTCACTTCAATTCTCATTCAGTCTGGAGAGACAGGAAAACACTCCGCATTTCAACGCGTTAAAGTGTTCGCTTACACACCGTACTAATAGTGTGTTACTTGTACATATTGTCTTTTTGTCGGATGCCCACTTTCCTGGTTTTCGTTTCCCTTTCCGTTTGCATTTTTTTCGCTAATCTAGTTGTGTGCTTTAAATTCCGTACTACTAGCACGTTCCCCGTACATTCTCCAGAGGCCTATAGAGAGTAGCGTTTACCAAAAAGTTGTTTAAACTGAAAATCTGATGCAAAATGGGTTTTTGTCAAAATTCATCTCTACGGCCGTAGTGCAACATTACTACGGTCGTAGGACCTTTCTGAGCTCTCTGCGGTCGTAGTGCATACATACTACGGCCGTAGGAACATTCCTATAAAAATCCCCATTCCAGATTTCATTCGCACGCTTTCTCTCTCTCTCCTACGCTCTCTCTCTCAAAAACGCACCCGACGACCACCGAAGCTTCCCCGTCCATATCTCGCTCATTTTCCGGCCATTTTTCGAAAACAAGGTATTAAAATGCTCCTCTCACTCTTGCGTTTAATATGTAGTGCATTGATTCCATTATAGTTGCCCATATTTCGATCGATAGAACAAAACCCTAGCCGCCCGTTTTCTGCTGTTCGTATATTTCCTACGGCCGTAGTTGAACTATGCTACGGCCGTACCATGTATCTTTTAGGGTTTTGTTTGGTTTGCTTGCTACGACCGTAGTAACATAATGGTACGGCCGTAGGACCCCATTTTTAACTATTTTCCAAATTTGTTCATCCTTTGGACAATTTCAATACTCGGGGACCCACAGCATACCGAAGCAAACACGTATCGATCGATAGGATGTCTAGCCATCGTGCGCACATCTTACTTTGATTTCTGTTGATTTCAGCTATGCCTCCTCGACGTGTGCGCAGACAGGCTTCACCAGAGCCGCGGATAGACCCTCGCCAGTTCCCACGTTTAGTCGATCCTGACAGAGTTCCGGTCGAGCGGCCAGCTGATGCCGCACTTCCTCCTTTTCTCCGCTTCGACCGTGAGGAGGATCGTGCTGATAGAGATATCCTGATGGGGCGCGCTGACAGTCACGGATATGAGCCCATCAGGTATCTGGTTTGGGATGATTTGGCCACTCTTCATATCAGAGGCCGCGCTCAGACCACTTGTGGCCCTCATTGGCAGAGGCTCTTCAGTCTTCAGGGGGCGGTCTACCATGAGCTTGCATTGGAGTTCTTCTCCACCATCCACGTGATTACCCCGCTGATGGATTATGAGCGGGAAGACGCCTTGACCTTCCGCTTACTAGGGGCGGAGAGGCGGCTTTCGTTGCGGCAGTTTGCCGTTTATATGGGTTTATATACGCACGAGGAGTTGGACACTCCGGCGTTTACCGAGGGCATCACTGATTGGCCTGAGGGTGTCAGCGGGATTTCTTTTTGGGATGAGGTCGGCACTGGCGCCTACAACACCGCCATCGTGCCGAAGAGCACGAAGCTCCGGGATCCTCTGCACCGCATTCTGCATCGGGCGATCGTCCACAGCATGACCGCTCGCAGCGCGTCCTCTGGTTCTGTTACTTTCACAGACTTGTTTTATCTATATATGATGATTCACCAGAGGCCCTGCCAGCTCGCTCTGTGCCTGGCCCGTTTTCTATTCCAGGTACGTACCACCCGTGTATCGCAGGCTATCTATGGAGGGGGGTACGTTACTATCTTAGCCGAGGCTATGGGCCTCCTGACTGCCGAGATTACTGATGATCTCGTTCGCTCCGCTCGAGCCGCTCCGATAGATTTAGGGGTCCTGCAGCGTATGAAAGTCGCTGCTAGGATCCAGAACCGTATGAGATTGATCAACCCTGATGGGTCAATTTGGGAGCCTCCTAGAGTGGTCGAGGAGGAGGCAGCAGGTGGTGGAGAGGCAGCAGGAGCAGGAGCAGGAGCAGGAGCAGAGGAAGTAGCTGCTGGAGGTGCCCAGAGCACGGACACCATGAGTTTACTATTGAGGATCTCTTTGGGTCGACACCACCTCTCCGACAGCAGCCAGCCCAGGTTTACACGAGAGATTATAGGGCTCGGATTGGGAGGTTGGAGAGGTCAGTTTCTGAGCTGGTCGAGATGCAGCGGGAATCCAGGGAGATCCAGAGAGTTGAGTATGCACATGCCGAGGCTCATCGACAGTATATGATCAGCATGGTGCAGCTCATTGCGGCAGACACTATGACATCTTCACAGCAGTTTCCACAGCCGCCAGCTTATCCGCAGAGGCTCCGGGACTTCACTGATGGAGTCGGGCCTTCGCAGCCGCCTCCGCGATAGTTATTTTTGTGGGGATAGTTTGTGTAGTAGTTTTCTTTGTATGTATTTCTAGATTAGCTTGGCTGTACGCTTTTGGTTGTTTGTAGTACATACCACTTTTTGATGTGTTTGATGTTCTGTACTTACTTTTGCATATCTGTATGACATCAAAGCACTTGTACATTATTTCGGCTATGTGTTTATTGTAGTTCGTTTCCTTTTTGCTTGCCATAGCTTGTGATGTTTTTGTCCCTCTCTATGTTTCACTTTTGGTTGAGTTGTTGTTTTGCAATAATATTCGTGATATCTTGGCAGCTCAGCTTAAGTGTGGGGAAGAAGCCAACGCCTTCGGAGTTTAATAAATGCAGACACACAATTGCTGTTCAGGGAGTTCTTAAAGCTCTTTTCTCGCACTTTATTGTTTATTATTAGTACATTGGGGACAATGTACACTTTTAAGTGTGGGGAGGGATTAATATAACATGCCTGCTATTCTGTGTCCTGTTGAAAACTCTTGTATGCTAACTATGCTTTAAACCGTAGAATTGATTTAGGCGTAAATTTTTCGCAAAATTATATCATTTTGGACATGTTTAGATCCTCTCGCATGATAGACTTTAAACAAGTAACATTTCAGCTTTTATGAAAACGATTTTGCACGAATTCTTGAGTTTTAACAAGTGTTTGACTTCAATTGCACAAGCCACACCTGATATGCATTCCTGAGCATTTGAGCCACTACACTTCATTTCTTACATGATTAGCTCATGGAATTGCCCACTTATATGCTGATTGTTGCTTTGATTGTAGAACTTGCTTACTAGTATGCATGTCGAGATCATGAACTAAACTGTTGCAGTTAAGTGATAGAAGCACTAGGAAACCCCATTTCAGCCTATATACTTTTATTTTTAGCCAATTTCTATATATTTACCCCTAGTTATCCACTTTGAGCCTAAGCCTTTCATTTCATTACCCATGATTATCCTGTTTTAGTCTATTTTATTTTTATGTTTCCAGAGTCAGTTGACCCGTTTTCTCGCTGCTTAGTTCCGTTGTATTTTGTTTGTCAGTTGTTCATGCACCAATTAGTGGGATATAAATAAAATACATGTCCCTTGGTTTGTTCCGTTTCATGCTGCATACAGCTGAGTTTTCCAAAAAAAAAAAAATTTTTGAGAAATTCAGTTGCTTGACATGCTTTCCTTGGTTATTTTTGAGTCTGTCATACATTGAGTAGTAATTCTTTGTCGGTATTACCTGGTTGTTAGCCATCATTCAGAGAATTCTGATTCCATTTCTACTTGATGAACTGTATTCTCGCCAGAAATAGTGTGATATTCTGTATTCCTTCAATAATAGCAGCTTTGACGATTTTGAACTTGATTTCTGGATTCTATTTTAGCCACTTTTATATATTCCCATTCCTACCCTTAGCCCTAGCCACGTTACAACCCGAAAAAGTCTTCTTGATAATTGCATATGATTATGTTGATTGGTGGAGATGTGATACGTGATCAAGCTTATACAAGTCTTTGCTTCAATCTAGCACACGAGCACTTATATACTTAACCCAAATACACATTGAGTGCTAGAGTGATCTCCGGTGAGGTATAAAGTCAGATACTTGTCATAACTCATTGTATGCGTGTTGAATCTGCCTTTCTTTATCTCAATACATGAAAGCAACTCTTAACTCTACGTTTAAAATGTTTGTCATGCTTTTAGATCTCTTCTATGTCGGAATGATACATGTTTGCACTAATGTGCTGCCTTTAGAAATTCTTTGGTTTTAGCTATTGCATTAGAGTTTGCTTGAGGACAAGCAAAGCTTAAGTATGGGGACTTTGATATATGCGTTTTTATACATGTTTTACATGTTAGAATACCCCGTACTTAGCCCAAATACAAGGTGAATACTTCTAATATGGATCTAATATGTTTAACATTCACCATGCAGGTTACAAGGAGCTTTAAGCAAGATAAATGGGCAAAACAAGGAAAGAATTGAAGCAAATAGAAGAATAGTGAAAAAATGATCACTACGGCCGTAGGGATTATATCCTACGACCGTAGGAAGCCATCTTCTAGAATCCATCATTGCCTGCCAGATCTTGCGTGTCCCGGACAAATGGTTTAACGTTGCGTGTGTAGAAAATCCAGTCATGATTTCCTACGGCCGTAGTAGCTTATTCCTACGGCCGTAGGAAGCCCACTTACAACAGATTAAATTCAGAATTCTGCCATTTTGCAAAGAGTTACAATTTTCACCTCCACTCCGGAAAAACACATCCACATACCCTCTCTAAATATCCTAACACTCCAGGGGACTTCTCTTGGTGATTCTAAGGAGGAGAGCTTGGATCTTGAAGGCTTGGAACAACATTTGGAGCTTGGATTCATTAGCTATATCATTGCTAGTTTGGGTATACTCTTTCCATTTATTATATCAATCATGTACCCATGTGTTCCAGATGTTGTAATGCTACTATTATTGTATATGGATAACTAAACTCATTTCACTTGGGCCAAGATGATTCTTGGCTAAGTTATGGCAATATATTTGACTTTTATGATGACTTGATTCATATATGCATGTTTAATCTTGAATACAAATGTGTTTTATCAACTTAGTATGTTTAATCTAACCATGTTCATGTGTGATAATGTGTATATGATAACTCATTCATGTTTTAACATATGAATATTCAAGAATGATGGTTGATTTTATTAATTCCATGTTGAGTTTGTTATTAGAAATGATACATCTTGCATGGTTGTCATTAGATGTCATTTTTGGAATATGATTTGAATCATTTCAGGTTCATCCATTATTGGTTATGTTAATCATATGTTGGTTTTATGCATGCCTTATGATTATAGATGAAAATCTTGTTATTTGGTGTATTTATGGGTTAAACATGCTACTAATGATTAAAGGATTCACAAAGATGTTTGTTGGTATGTTTAGATGGTGAAATGAACTCACATGTATGCCTTTGTTATGCTTGTCTTAGTGTTCAATGTGCATATCACATGATTCATGTTTTAAGAAGTTGTTGGCTATACTAGAAATGGTAGGTTTAACATGTTCATATCTTTAGAAATCATGTGACTAAACATTAAGAATCCCTTAATTGTGAGGTTTGAGTTTAGATGAGTTTATGACCCCATTGTACCAGTTTACATGTGTTTATGATCTGAGATTAAAGTCTAGATTGTAATTTGTTGTTGAATGCCTTTATGTTAGATTTGAATGCTCTGTCGGATGGGTCCCTACGGCCGTAGGAAGAAATCCCTACAGCCGTAGGACTGTCCAGGCTGCTACGACCGTAGTAGATACTTACTACGGCCGTAGGAGCCATTTTCACCACCAGTGTGCTGTTTTTGCTTGTTTTAACTAATTTAACTGCTTTGACACCTTTTTGGGTTCTGAGGACTACTGGACAAATCATTTGAAAAGATGTTTGTCTTTGTAGTCTGATTTGGACGCGATCCGGTGGATCTGTAGTTGAATTCTGATATGCCGTTACTTGCTTAATTATGTTTAAGTGTTGAATCTGAGTCTTGATAACTCGAGTGAAGATTTGTGCATGATAATATGGTTTTGTCAAGTATTAGAACAGCATGCTATGCGCTTAATCTATTCAAGTTTTCATAATATGTTTTGTATTGTGTCATTGCCATGACTAGTCTCGATGATTCGAAAGCCTGAGTGAATCTGTTATCCTGTCTGTTTGTCTTCAGTGTTAATCTGTTTTAGTTGCTGTATTTCCTGATTAATTTAGTTCATTCTGTCACTTGCTTAATTTTAATCCTGCTGATCAAACAACAATGAGACTTAAGTATTGGTAGCTTCCTGTCCTGGTGGAACGACATCCGGTCTTACCGAGTCTATACTACTATTGACCAGGTTATACTTGCCTGAGTCGTGTGTAGTATCTGCTTAGTAACATCGTTTTTATAAATTTAAAACGAGGTTGTGTCCCAAGATTTTATAACCAGAAAAACCAGTAGTCCTTGTATACACCAGCCACCCAAAGGCTTAGAGGAGATGCTATGGTATAGTGGGACTCCCTTACGGGTCATTTCACTAAACAATAGATGGATAGTATCACGTGGGCACAATTTTAAGAAAAAGTGTGTGAGCAGTATTGTGGATCTTTTGAGATCGCGAAGATCAAGAAAGAATTTATGGAGTTGCAGATGAAGAACAATATGTCGGTACATGATTTGATTAGACAGTTCAATGAAAAGTTATGGTTTATACAACAGTGGGTTCCAGACGAAGCTGCACGGGTTCAACAATTAATATATATATATGGCTCACAGAGCAGAGAGAAAATCTGATGTGTAATCATAAATGACACGTAAATAATGACATGGAAATGTGACGTGGAGAAGAGAAGAGATTTGATTGGTAGAAAGTGTTGATTAAATAGATAAACCGTCAATTTAAGTTCAATTTTAAATCAACTAGAGGGGGCTAAATGAAAATTCTAAGGGTGTTTTGTGAAAAATGTGAGGGGTTTTTATAAAAATTATATATTAATGTAATTGATTATAGGTTGTTTATAAATTATGCTTAATAACTTGTGATATATTTGGTTTCGAGAAAAAATAATTATATATTTGTGATCGTCTCATTTTTATCTACGTTTTGGTATAAATTTTATCGTATTCTGACATTTTTTTTAAAAAAATTGGTATATTTTTAATTTTTGTTATCCATCAATAACATTGAATGTGTCCGGCTGGACCGTCATTAATACATTATTAATGAGTCATTAATGAGTCGTTATATTTGTCAGTCATTGATCTAATTAAATCAAGGGTCAATATATATATATATATATTTATATATTGTGCACAGAGCAGAGATAAAATCTGATGTGTCACAATAAATGTCATGTCATTGATGACATGTAAATGTGACATGGGAAAATAATGAAACATAATTGGTGGGATGTGGGATGGATTGGTGGGTGTTGAATGAAAATTCTGAGGGTGTTTAATGAAACATTTGAGTAGATTTTATGAAAATTGTATTCTAATATAATTAATTATAAGTTGTTTAGAAATTATGTTTAATAACTTGTGATATATTTGTTTAGAGAAAAAATAATTATATATTTGTGACCGTCTCATTTTATCTACATTTTATCTTATTATGACATATTTTTAATAATTAGTATATTCTTAGTTTTTGTTTCCATCAATAGCGTGAATTGCATTGATTGGTAGATAATGGGAAAACAGTTACATTACATTTAAATTCAATATAACTAGAGGGTTCAGATGTAAATTGTGAGGAGGTTGTATGTAATATGGGAAGGGTTTTATGAAAATTGTATATTAGTTTAATTAATTATAGGTTGTTTGTAAATTATATTTAATAACTTGTGATATATTTTATTTAGAGAAAAAATAATTATTATATTTGTGATCATTTAATTTTTATCTACATTTGGATATAAATTTTATCGTAATATGACTTTAAAAAAATAGAATATTATAATAGTTTTATCCATCAAGAACAACAGATAAGTAATTGTTGAATATTTAGTTTTTATTACTACTCAAATACCATATTACAACGATAAAAAAACAGGAGACCCAAATTTCACTATACTATTCAAACTTACATCTATACACCTATTCTGCAAGACATAGAATAGGAAATATAAAATTGACACCACACTCAAACACAAACAATTTAAACCTCTATTTACTTCTTTTTAAAATCGATCTTTGGTCCAAACACTACGTATTCCATTCTAGATTACCATTTATGAACCTGGATTTAATCTATAAAAAAGTCCTCCATTTGAACTCCGTAAAAAATATTTGACGCCTTCCAACTCTTATCTCGAAATACTATATTGTTACGATGATACCATATAAGATTATAAGATATAAGAAATATCAACTTGCAGCTCTCATAATCTGTCTAGACTCTTTTCTCCAATTGGAAACAGGACCTAAATGCGTTTTGATTTTTCTAGGCCCGTACTAGCCCAGTAACTAATTTCCCTTTTTAGTTAATTTTATATAATGATAATTATACAAGCTTGTAGACATTGTATATCCTATAACAAAAATATAAATTTTAATTAGAGAAATCTCTTTATATATATTTTATAAATATTAATCATGTATATACATTGTATAATTACTATACGTAATATCTACTAAATTATATATTGAATATCTAAGTGTTAAAAAGGATTAATTATAGAGGTTTTTTCTATATATGTATCGGATTTAAAATTATGTATAAAACATGTACTTAATACTGTAGATTTATAATGACTTTGATCATTGATATAGACACAAGTATATATACATTAGAAAAACTGTCCCAGACGACGAACGGGTATATAACACTGGAGTATAATTTTATGTATTTGGATAAAGAACTTATGGATTTTATGTTTTTTATGCACCATTATGTGATATGTAAACTTTAAATATTTCTATTTTACGAACGGGTATAACTCAGCTTAATGACCTTTTTACTCATCTTTTAAATTTGTAAAATAGGTACGAAAAATTTACACACGTACATATATATGTATTAGCAAAACTGACACACATATACATGCATATATATGTATTAGCAAAACTGACCCGGCCAACGGACGGGTATAGAACTAGTTTGTAGGAGCCCGGCCGACGGACGGGTATAGAGGTGCTACCAGGTGGGCTAGCACGTTATCCCAAGCATTTACCCTAGTGTTAGAACTGTATTATTGTAATAGAATAGGAGTTATAACAATAGTTGAGGGTGCTTATTGTAAATATACCTCATAGGTATATAACCCTTGTGATACACAAGGAAATGAATGGATTGCCACACTTACAAGAAATAAACTATGTGTGTTCTAAGGTGAAAACGAGATTCTCTCTCAACCTTATCATAGTTATCTTAACAATCCTTCAATCTACCGTTTGTTTATCCCTAACAAGTGGTATCAGAGCCAAAGGAGTGAAGATCTATCGGGTGTTATCATCAACAAATCGAGATTTGAAGATCAAAGGGGCTGAACATAAACCTCTCGGTTACGGTTTCATCGAAGAACAATTGAGTTCTTCGTTAACGAGGTGTGTTCCAAGTTGTTTTTGAGGTGTAGATTATCGATTCTCTGATGTACAAGACAAACAAGGTATAATCTCAACACCATTTCACGGTTTTATCGAGTTCTTCAAGACATTTGAATGTTCAATTGAGTTTTCTTGAAGATACATTTACTATTGATGATATCACTCGGGAAGGAGTGGTATTAAAGGGTGAGGTCTTGGGTTCAAGTATCACCAACAACCTACTCTGGTATGATATCAGAGGGAAGGGTTGGGGTGTATTGGGCTACAGACCTGACACGCCGGAGTTGATAGCGCTGGTATATTGTGAAATCTTCTAACTCCTTAGTTTAGGCATTACATAATCTTTCATCCATATGTCAAGGCCATAATCAATTTAATCATCAATATCATTAAAGAGTCACTTAGTTCAATCTTCATTTGGATTCATCATCAAAACCCCCAATTCCGAGCATGGGCATAAGTATAATTCCGATCAAGTCCAAATCCGATTAGAGTGTTAAGGAAAATAATTCAAGTCCCAAATTCCGGATAGGTCATGTGGAATTATCATAATTCCGAATACATCTCTCAATTCCGAATAAGTCATAATTCCGGTCAATTATAATTCTGAGCATAGACATATTCCGAATAGAGTGTTAGGAAATATCAAACTCTGATTTAGTACTTCAAATCATCAATTCCGAATAGATATAATTCCGATTAAATGGAATTCCGAGTAAAAGCAATTCCGAGCAAAGGCTAATTCCAAACATGAACCCATTCTGATTAATGTAATTCCAAGTAAAAGGTCCAATTCCGAATAATGTAATTCCGATCAAATGAAATTCCGAGTAAAGGCATATATTCAATTCCGGATATACGTAATTCCGAGTAAGGGCCAATAGACAATTCCGATTAATCACTAATTCCGATCGACCCAATTCCGTATAAAGTGTTAGGGCATTTAGTAATGAATAGTCAATATATACGGAATTCATCACATTCCGAGTACATTTCATGCGGAATTCTCCAATTCCGAGTATTTTGTCCGGAAATCATCATAAGTCTTAACAGTTTATTCGGAATCAGTCACCAATTCCGATCTAATCTATTCGGAATCCTTCAATTCCGATTAATTCATGCCAATTCCGAACGAATCATATGTTCTAGCATATTTTCGATTTCTAACTTAAATTCCTTACTGATTTTAAGCATGCAAGTAATCTAAGTTTCCAGAAAGCATTCCAAGCATGTTATGAACACAATTTAACATCTTATTCTAACATGCAATCATCAAAGTTCATAATTTCTTATAATCAAGCATCATTCGGAATTCTTAATAATCAAAGAATCTAAGTTACAAATCATGAACTATCATCATAAGTAATCTAACATCTTTAATGATATGATCTTCAATAATCAATTTTAACATGCAATTATGATGATGATCGATTTCCTTCTTTCATTCTTTCCTTCTCCGCCGTACACACACAAGAACACTCACACACACTTTCTAATTGGCATGAAATGAAACACACAAAGGGCTTAGGTGGTGATTAAGCACACAAATGGGGACACCTCATATTCCACTATTACATATTATTTAAAATCATTAAACATATCTAATAATAATAAATATAAACCACATAATAATCACAATATAATTCCACTTAATAAATTAAGTATCAATATTAATGAGATAAATTACCTCTTAATCCTAGGCCGGTTGAGAGGGTGTTACAGTTATGTACTGATTAGAGAGCTTAGAATGTGTGTTCACACAGAAAGAATTGAGTATGTGACAAAACAGGGATAGAAATTGTCAGAGATTATAACTAAGAGAAAAGAGAGGATTTAAATTGATTTTTATCGAGGATTAAAGATTTACAAAATTAGTATTTGAGTGCCTGTTTTTGGAGAATTTGTTGAACCGTTGAATCATAAAGTGATTAAATTTCGTCAGAAATAGATTTCGATGATGTTAGTTAAGTGGAAGTACAGTTTGAGTTCGGATTTCAATTGGGGAACTGAAGCAGCTGTAAGAAATCAATACCCTTAGTTGTTCAATCACAATAAGATTCCAAAGACGGAATCCTTTTAAGAGGTAGAGATTTGTACATCCTAAATTCGGGCCAGTCGTTTAGTGAATTTTCGTATAATTGCCTATGTGTTTATTTTGAAAGTATGTGTATATGGTATCGTTGGATTAGTTTTTAAATGAGGATTTCAAATATTATTTTAGTAGTAATTTATCATTTGAGATTGGTCGATTATGTGACAAACTGTATATCCGAACGTAGCGTTTTAAATACTGAAAATGTGTGTGAGTTGTAAGGGGCCGAGTTTTAAGACATTAATATGCCTACATGTTGAAGTTTTATGGAGGTTATGTGTGTGTATTTGAAGGTGTGTTTTTGAGAGAGAAAACTCAAGAGCCTGCAAACTTGAATCCTTTCATCTTTGATTCTAAGTGTTGTTAAATTCTAATCAAGGTAGAAATATATTCTTGGTTACTAATAACATGATTTAGAGTTGTTACCATGTCCAAATATATTTAAAAACAACATGATATAAGCTGTTGAAGAACTTGAAAAGTTGATTTCTTGAATTGTTGATTTTAGAATAAGCTATATGTTCATGAAAAGTTGATTTCTTGAATTGATGAAGAACTCATATGAGTTTCATGAGTTTATGAATTAAAAATGGTGATTTAAAAGTGTGTTATAAAAATCGAGAGATTAAAAATGGAGGTGTTTGTATGTGTTTATTCAAGCTTTATTATAAAGATGATGATGAAGATATGATATAAGAATATCAAAAGTTTAATATTGAAATGTGATGATGAGTTTATGGAAAGAATCACCCTTCCTTGACTTCTTGACATACTTGCTTGCTTAGGTTGTATAAAAATGGTTACTTAATGAGAAAAAGGGGCTAAGGTCGATGGGTATTATATATGTGTTATGGAAATTGATTTTTTTTAGTATGTATGTGATTGTATATGCTATAGACCTTGTTTTCTCTAGATCTTAACTATAGACCTTGTTTCCTATAAATCTTGTTCTATAGATCTTGTAGTATAGACCTTGTTTTCTATAGATCTTGTGCTATAGACCTTGTTTCCTATAAATTTTGCTCTATAGATCTTGTAGTATAGACCTTGTTTTCTATAGATCTTATGCTATAGACTTTGTTTCCTATAGATCTTGTTCTATAAATCTTGTAGTATAGACCTTGTTTTCTATAGATCTTGTCTATAGACCTTGTTCCTATAGATCTTGTGTGGATAGATCTTGTGTGTTAGAATATATATTATTTGATTAAGTTGGTGGGTGATAGTATTATATATATATTTGAGATCGATGAAGATTGTTTAGTATTTATATTCAAATCGATAGTTGCATAAATTTATTATATAAGATCGATAAGCTTGTTTATTTTTATGTGTGTAAAATCGATGAGGACTTTAATATATATATATATATATATATATATATATATATATATATATATATATATATATATATATATATATATATATATATATTCATATGGATCGATTTAAGTGTTAGTAAGTATGCATACACGTGGATCGATTATGGTGTTAATATATGTGTATACTTGAAGATTGATTATATGGATATATATGAGATCGATTAAGTGATTATATTATGACGATAATATGAATGTTGACATGTATATATTTATGAATATATTTATGAGCTAAGAGCTGATTCGATTGATTTTATGTTCTCAAGAGTTTCGAAGGCTCAATAATTAGTAACTGAGAAATCTGCGTTTGGAAACGAGGTGAGTGGACTTTGACTCGGTGGTGGTTGTTAGTTGTAATTATTTTGGTTACTTGAATTTGTGTACGATTGAGCATGCGATAGACTGTTTGTCGGATGTGACTGTTTGACCGATTATTGGATTGGATGGTTGATGATGGATTGCAATAAAGTGATTGATAGACAATATCAAGGGATTGAGTTTGTAAGCTTGATGGTTGTGCAAAGGTCAGCTAAACGGTTTTTGGGCTGGGCTAGATGCTTCTGGATTACGGTTATAGATCACCCGTTGCATTCGTTGTAACGAAGGGGATTTAACTGTGCCAATTAGCATAAGGTTATCGGTAGATCATTGCTTGGCCGGCATTGGTCGTAGGTTCGGCAGAACCACCGGTCCTTTGTGGGTTCCGATGTTACCTGATTGCGAGCATTTGTGATGGTTGATTCTTGTGAACATTGTGGTTCGGCTAATTGTTGCTTGTGGCTTGATTTCCATTCACTTAGCTTTGTGCTAATTCCCCATCCTAACTCTCTGTTGCAGGTTTTGGTGAACTTCGGTAGGTGATTGTTTGTACAGGTGAAGTTTAACCGTCACTCTGATGTTATGTTTTGAGAAATGATGAGCCATCTTTGTTAAATGTTTTGTAACACGAAACGAAATACTGTGTTGTACAGTGTGGGTTTTAGATATGGTAAATGCTTTCTTTATGTTTTATACTTCCGTTGTGATTTAAAAAAAATGACTTGAGTTTTACGGTATTACAAATAATGATTATAACAAGATACATCAAGCCCACGCGATGCGTTGGGTGATATTCAAACAATTATATTCTTAGTAATTTAATTTATACAAAATATAATATATAAGTTGGTTGTTCAAAGTTAGAATGTGTAGAAAAAAACTTAGGTTAACATGCATCTATTGTATTTGCTTATTACATTACGTACATGTGGCTACATTAGCTGGTAATGTTATAAGATCAAAAGTAACATATACAAACTGAATAATAAAAAGTGAAAATTTATTAAGTGTTGAATTGAAAAATTGAAATGATGTATAACAGTAATTGAACCCTTAAACTTAAAGTGGGAGAGAAAAACTAAATTAAATGTAATTTAATAGTTGTGTTAGATCATGTATAATTTATATAAACTTAAAGGTGTATAATAAAAATATTGAGGTTTAAAATTAAAATTAATATAAATAGTGATTTACTTGAGTTAAGGATGTATAATAAAAAGAATAAATTTAAGAGGTTAAGGATGTATAATAAAAAAAAAATTTAAGGGGTTAAAATTGAAAATTGGTTAAGGGTGTATAATGAAAATAAATAAACTTGAGGGATAAAATTAAAAATTGCAATGAATAGTACTTTTTTTGAAGAATTGATTATATAGATATAGAAATGTTCAATATAGTCCATACTTATTGCATAGTCCTGAAGGACAAATATTAGATCTTGGATCAACCCCATCAATGGTCCCGATTGAATTTTAAAAATTTGGGCGGAGTGACATTTTCGTAATCAACATGTAATGATTTTACCATCACATGTGATTGTATAGTGAATCACATGTGATTTTGTATTGAATCACATGTGATTAAATATTAAAATGTAGGACTATATTTTTTATATGGACTATATTGAACACAACTCTATATAGATAATGTCATACATCCTTTATATTAATAAGATTATTAGATTATTTGGTCAATCCTGTATTCTGGAGTTTAAACGAAAAAAATAAAGGAAAACATAGTAAAAACACAAGTAAAATTGAAAAAATCGCCTTCTAATCACTAGAATTGATCGTAATCTTTATTTATTTTAACAAAAATTTATTATCATTCTTGGTTACGAGAGAACTTTTTTTATGACGGTGATAACATTTTTCCTCTCAAAATCTTTGTTTTCTCCTTTTAAAGTTCAATAACACACTTTGATTTTAAAGAATATATATATATATATATATATATATATATATATATATATATATATATATATATATATTAAACATTAATAAAAAGATCTTAAATAAATTTATAACACGAAAGAAATAAGAATTAAAAAAAATATGACATATGGCGTCAACCTAGACTTGCAGTGGAAGCATTGACACGAAGTTGAGGGCAAACATGACGGCAAAAACATGATATCATAATACAAAGAGACATGATTGTATTTTTTTAACCAACGATCATTATTGTTACAATAAGGGCAATAAGGTCAAATATTCATTGGTTATAATAAAGAAATTTAAAATAACTATAAAATATTTTAAAATGATAAAATAAATAATTTTGGTTAAATATGATATTCTGTAATGTTATCTTACTCCTATATAAAACATTTACAACCTAAAAACTCTTAATTTTTAAGTAAGTTGAATATACTAAATTACCCTTCATTTAAATAAATGAAAACTATTATATAAAGTAACTACTAGATGCATTTAATAAGATTCTTATATTCCATTTTAATAACTAAATCTTCCATACTAAAAAAAATCAAATAATAAATATTCAATTATGTTATAAACATTTTAACTTATTTATCAAAAAAATGTGTATAATTAAGTAGAGCTTATAAATGTGAATAACATATAATTAGAATTTATAAACATATATTTTAATTTTTTAAAATAGCTCATATAACTAATAGTTTCAAATTAATTTATTCTATAATTTTAATCTCTTAATTTTTAATAGTTTCAAATTACTAATTTACGCTCTGTATTGTCATGTAATTTAACCTACTTTATAAGTAGAGATCGTTTTTCTTATTTAATTGTTCTCAAAATTTATTTTAAAATAATAAAAGAGTTGATTGAGAATAGAATAATAATAAAGAAAATGGAAAAAAGATAAAGAAAATAGACATGTTGCCACTTGTCAAAGGAAAATTATTTGTTATCACTGTATTGATGAATACCGAAAACAAGCAGGTTACTGAGTAGAAATTAGTTGACGCCGCCGCATTGCGCGGGTAATATGCTAGTAAAGGTTAAATATGATAAAGATTTAAAAAGGACATATATGAAAATTCTTAATAATTTTGATTCAATTTTAACCAACAAAAGTCAAAATTAAAATTTCAATATTGATTAAATGGGTGGACAAAATTAAGCAATTAATTTTATTTTATTAAAAAATGGTTAGAATCATATAATAAATTTGACATATGTTAGTTTTTTTATTTATATTAAAATAGTAGAAGATGTTATTATCGACCCCAATTAACCACCTGATGACAACCACCAACAATTTGCCCTAATTTTGAAATCTCATTTTCACTTTATACAAACACACTTTTGGGATAGGATTTTTGCTCACTCGACAAATCAAATGCCCCCTAAGTTTAAACGTCAATGTGCGAAACTATGCATAATTGCATGTTTTTTAAGTTTGCGTGAAAAAAGGAAAAGATATACACACAATGCTATATCTATATATTCTAACTAGTTTATTGACCCGTGCATGCACGAGTATTTCGAAAGTGTATTTGAGATATTAAAAAATTTAAATAAAAATAATGCAGTAAATGAAATATCACCTTTATGATGAAAATATACTAACTTAAAAAAAGTGTCATATTACAATAAAATTTATACCAAAACGTAGATAAAAATGAGATGGTCGTAAATATATAATTATTTTTTCTCTAAACAAAATATATCACAAGTTACTAAAAATAATTTATAAACAACTTATAATTAATTACATTAGTATACAATTTTTATAAAACCCCCTCACATTTTCTTAAAACCTCCTTATATGTTTTATAAAACCCCCTCAAAATATTCATCTAACCCCCTCCCAATTGATTTAAAATTAATATTTGGAAATTGAATTTGAATAATTTGAAATTAAAATTTCTTATCCATGTTTTTAATCTTTACAAAATTGTTTTGTGAATAAATAATTTTGAAATTGAAGGTTATGATTGGTTAATTAAGACTCAATTTATGATTATTTTTGGAAAATTTGCATACCTTTTATATAGATATATATAGATAGATTCACGATTTTATGGACTAATCTTTAGTTTTTCTAAAACGTATAATTTATTATATTTCTTGGTTATAAAAGTCCCTTTTACGACAATGATAACATATCTTTCTCTCTTAAGAATATTTGTTTCTCCTTTAAAGTTCAATAACACCATTAATATTTTTTACTCAATTTATTACCGACACCAATCCAGTGATCCACCATGTCAACCATATCTTAACAAATTGCCTAATGCCTACTACCAATTTGCCCTAATTTCAAAATTCTATTTGATTTTATATAAACACAGAATGTGAATCTTATAATATTATTAAAAGAAAAGAGTTTTTTCCCTTCCCTAAAATTCTCCACCAATCACATCCCTTGATTTAAAAAAAAAGTTAAAAAATCGGAAATATGATGTCATAATTGCAAAATTCCCTTAAGGTTTGTTCGATTTGGAAGTGTGAAATATAAATTGTTAAGGGGGTAGTATGAAATATGTGAGATGGTTTTAAGAAAATTGTATATTAATGTAATTAATTATAAGTTGTTTGAAAATTATGTATAATAACTTCAAATATATTTTGTTTTGAGAAAAAATAATTATATATTTGTAATCGTCTCATTTCTATCTACGTTTTGATATAAATTTTATCGGAAAATGAGGTATTTTAAAGAATTAGTATAATTTAATTGTTTTATCAACATCTAAGTAGTTATTGTACATTTTATTCGTCTTTTATAGTTATTCTCTCTACATAATATAGTCGATATAGTCACTGATTTTTTGGTATTTCGATAAAAAGAATTAAAAAATATACCATAACTAATGGTTAGTGGCATAAAGTTGTATATAAAACTACCACTACCGTTAGAACTTTTTAAAATTAATTGTTAGTTGTGAGTAAATAACACTTTAGACTCTAGAACTCTACATAATTACTGGGTAGTGAAACAACTGTCATAATAGTGGGTTTTGTAACTACACATACAACTTGATAAAAATTTTAATTGTCTAAGTTTTCTTATTTTTTAACTAATAACTTGATACATAAAATAAAAGTTATTATTACATGGATATATGAATTCAGTGAGATCTCGTGTTTTCAATTATATCTAGTTGACTAATAAAATTACACTTAAGTAATTTACGTATGTATAAACATAATCTATTCTATGTTAGAATCTTATTTTTATGCGATCTAATTTACGTATACTTAGATGGATGTCACCATTATTTAACTTTTAATAAATTTAGTTTACAATTTCAAATATTCGAATATATAATTGGTTAATAAAAATGTCTTTAAAGCACTTGATATTATAACATCGACAATAATATTATAGTTATGTCTTTACAATGTCGGGATAAAGCTCTATCAAGAGAAACACTTATACTAAAAACTTTTAGACGTGTAATGTAACTTTATATTTCTTAAAAAGAGTATATATAAAAAGTATTAAAAATACAAGTTTTTACTCATTGATAGTTATATGTGACGGTTTCTCGAATGAAAAGTAAGGAGTGGTTAAAAGTTTATAGTGCGATGATGAAGGAAACCCCTACTAATAAAACCATGAATGTTATTTATAAAGAGGTTTTACAGAAAATTTAATAATAATCTTATGTATGGATTTCAAAATTCTGTAATTGTTATTAATTTCTTATTTTCTTACGAGATTTTATTTTCCTATCTATGCGTTGTAATTATTTTTTACTATACGTGTTATGACTCTTTAAAGCTATATATTAATTTAAAATTAACTTATATTATCCCGTGTTGATATACCGTATACGGTCGCTTAGCTAGTAAATTAAAAAGAGAAAAAGATAGGGGCATTCCGAGAATTGAACTCGGGACCTCTCGCACCCTAAGCGAGAATCATACCACTAGACCAAATGCCCAATTTTAACACAACAATCTACACTCCTATATTTATATCTAAATGAAGAACCCTCACGCAAAACCCTAAATAAAGGAAGAAGAAGAAGAAGAAGAGTGAGAACTGCTAAATTCAGTCGCGAGTGTCTGAATTCACACAAAAATGGCAAGATCGATTCTACTTCAACTGGTCCGATCACAAACACGCTACCATCTCACCTCCTCTAAAATCCATACAGGTTTCTCTAACTTTTCTTCATTTATGATTCATCTCTTGTATTAAAATTTTCATTCGCTTTTACTTGTTTGCGATTGGGATCATATAGTTCGTTCATAGTTGTTGCTGAGCACCAATTAAACCCTATTCTAGGGTTGTATCCGTGGTTTATGCAATTCTGTAACATGAATATGTGCTTGTTAACTTTGGATGTGTTATAGGATGATCCAAATGTATTTTGTAGACGTTTATACAGAGATTTAGGAATGTTTGGTTGAATCTGGGATTATCAACTTATGTCTGTCATAATTGTGTAGTCAAGTTATCCTTTATTTGAGCTGTTTGTAAGCCTGGTATGTTTTGACTTGGCTCGGTATCATGCTTGTCATGGAAAATGCATTTGTTGTGTGCCATGGATATGTTCATGCTGAATATTTTCACTAATGAGTAATGATGAAGGGATTGCCTGAATATTTACTGAATCAAGTGCTTTTTTTCAGCATTTCAAGCTCTAAAGTGGCATTTCCTATGCCAAACAGCTTTGTGACATAGAAAGATATTATTTCTTTCATTATATGAATGGTAGTCTTTATACCTGCCTAGTGGGGGATTGGGTAGTATTGTTGTTGTTGTGAATTGTAGTCTTCGGGATTTTTAAAATAGTTGTCTAGTATACTGCAAGTCCCTCTTGTTGTTCTCTAATTTGTCTTTGTGTTCAGTTATTACATTCCACCTAACTCAGAGTTCTTTTAATCACTTGTTATGAATTTCTCGTATATGCTCTTTATAGTATTTTTCTCGTTTTTTGGTGTATTTACTTTAGCTTTTAGTTTGCATTTCTCTTAACAAATTCACAATGCTCCATTGCTCCCATTGCCACTTAAGAAATGTAGCTGTCTTTAGTCAATGAGTGCCATTTGTATGTTGTAGAATTACTTTCTGTTGGAATTAAATATCATTTGTAATTTGTTTAATGAACATAGTATTAAGTAGTATAAGTACAATAAATAAATGTGTCAAGTGACACATCAATAGGGTCGGTTGGTGGTTAAGTAACCACCAGTAACCACCCAATAACCACCATGTAACGGCCGCCGCAATAACCGCCGGGAACCGCCACTAGTTCATAGTCTATACTCTATATATAGACATCAATGTAAACAATTTCTATTGTTCTTGAATAATGATTGTATGTGTGATGATGCCGGAATGATGGCTGGTTAAGCCATCGAAGATCCTGGGAAGCAAGGCTTGCAGATTTTCAACACTTTCCACATATGATTATGCACTCGTAAAAGTAATGGTCCTTTTTGAGGTTCCCTCCAATATCTAGATGTGCTGCTGGGCTCAAGGTCCCTATCACAAGCTATGTTAGGAGACGTCAACGAGGGCATTTTATGAAAGGAGAAGTTTTCATTTTTTTTCACTGATCAATATATCATTGTGAAATTGACCATACTTTTATATCTGATTAAATAAAATTCTATATTATTGCTCCCACACAATTTCACTCCTCATCTGTTTATTCATAATCATTTTCAGTTAGAATATATAAACTTTCATCTTAATCTATTTTTTCAAGACTTCTTATTTGTCTGAATTCGTCAATATTTTTTCTCATCTATCTGCGTTATTTTATAATTTTAAAATTTCTTTGCACTTGGGCATTATTGGCATAATTTCCTAATTCTGTATAGAAATAAATCTGCTTCTTTTATCTTACTGTTGTTTCTTCAATATATTGGTTTTTTATACGTATTATATCCTTTCTGTTTATAACTCTATGATCTTCTTTTCTTAAAGCATTGTTTTCTTTTATATCTAATTTTTCTTATCTTTGCTTTTTATTTAACTGCAATAATATTTACCATCATTTCCTTTTTACGACGTAATAATCTTCTGGTAGTTTTAGCTAGTTAAACCTTCATCAGAGATGATTATTGTATGTAATTTGATACTCATTACTTTCAATATTATCAAGATCGTCATAATTTTCAATTATATCAAAATGTAACAACATATATGTATGTGTCTCTGTGTGTGCCAAATATTTACAAATTCTGCAACTCTTTCAGGTGTCTACCCTCAACGGTTGAGTAGATGCCATGCTCAGAAAACTCAACTTGCCACACCCTGCTTCACCCCTGCACAAAGCCTTTCAGTTTTGCAGAAAAGATGGGCATCTCAATCTGCTGCTGCAGAAGATAGCAAGATCACCATTGGACCTCCTAAAGGCATAGATTCACGAAAAGATGATAAAGATTCAGGAGTGGTATATAATGGTCCGATATCGAACACCATCAAGAAAGTGAAGCTTCTTTCTCTATCCACTTGCTGCCTTTCTGTATCTTTAGGACCCGTAATTACCTTCATGACCTCACCCGACATGAATGTCATCTTGAAAGGTGCAGTTGCATCCTCTGTCATTTTCTTGAGTGCCTCAACTACTTTGGCCCTTCATTGGTTTGTGAGCCCTTACATTCACAAGCTGAGGTGGCAGCCTGGTTCAGACACCTTTGAGGTGGACATGATGACATGGCTAGCAACTTTTGTTCCTAAAACTATCAAGTTTTCTGATATTAGGCTACCGGAAACTAATAGACCTTTTGTGACATTCAAGGCGAACGGGGAATTCTATTTTGTTGATGCCGATCATTGTCATAATAAGGCACTTTTAGCAAGATTGACACCAACAACAAAAGCAACCCAGGATTCGGCTCTCAAGAACTTGTGAGATCAGAATGGTATGACATAATTTGGTTTCGGGAACCTTATAGAATGAAATGGACATGATGCATTTCAAATATTGAGCCTTTAGAAATAAATTTGGATACAAATGACATCATATTTTGTTGAGAATTACCTTTTACAAGCAGGGTTTTGTTTCTTTTGCTGTCTACATTGCATTGTTTACCCAAGTTAGATTTGAAACTATATTTTCATATTGCTTGCGTTTTGCCTTTCTACTTGTTCACTTTTTCTTTGGTTTTATCAATATGAACACTGCGCTTATCTGGAAATTCGATTTCTTACAGTTATAATAATCAAGATTGATAGTTTTCTCGTCTTATACTTGAAAACTAATCCCAAATAATGTAAATCTCTCTGTCACTTGTTGAACCGAACCCATTTACTAATGAAGTTTTTACATAACAAATAATATAGAATATTTTGGATACTTGACATAATCCATTTTAATTTTGTTCTACACAATTACAAATCAAAAGTAAACATGGGCATTTATTTGACAACCTAACATAAAAAAAAGTCTTGTTACTTTGAAGTAGAGATGGGCAAAATCGGTCCTGGACCACAGCCGGTCCAGTCCGGTCCTCGGCGGACCGATCTTCGCGTAAGACCATTTCGATAAATTCGGTCTTCGGGCGGTCCTAGACCACTTCCGGACCGGTCCAAGTCCGGACTAGTCCGACTTCGGTCCTGGACCGGTCCGTTTTTCGTTCGGATATTTTCCGGTTCGGTTTAGACATTTCCGGGTTTTTTTAGTTTCGGTTTAAAATTTTCCGGTTTTCGGTTCTTTTTTTTTTTTAAAAAAAGTGACTTGTTAATTTAAAAAAAATTTGCAAGTTATAAAGTATAAACATATATAATTGTAAGTTAATAAAAATATATAAATAACATTGCGATACAATTACGAAATAAAATTACATATTGTTGAAACTTGAATTATTTTTTTAACAAGAAAAGAGAACTCTAGCAATGGAGCTTCGGTATGACCATCATCACAAGTTAGAGATCCGAAATAAAATATCATTGGATTCTAAAACATTGTGCAAGCCCAATACATCGTAATACAATATGGGTTTAAAAGGACAACAAAAATTTGCAACTTGGTGAGGCTGGGTTAGAATCATGTTAAACGTTAAGAACATAATTTAAATATTATATGCTTTAATACATTCATTTAATATTCTGTTCGAATTTAAGCTTTTTAGTAATTTCACAAAAAAAGAAAAAAAAGAAAAAGAAAAAAAAAAGAGTTTCAATCCTCTTAACAAGGGTTCAATTCTTTTTCCCTTTCTGTTTCATCAATCGAATTTGGTGGTTTCATCATAAGGGTTTAGTGTTCCATCATACAAGTTTCAATTGATTTTCAAACTATTTCTTAGAACCTTAATATTGAACTTGAAAATACAACAAAGAAAGGAGAAGACTTGTGTGTAGATGGTTTGATGGTCAAACAGTCTTCAATCGTAATCGATCTTCAACCTATTTCCAAGAACCCTATAATCGAACCTGGACTATTCGACCTTCTCTACTTCGATGTCTAATGGTTCAAACATTTGGAAAAAGAAAACTTGTTTTTCTCTATAAAACAAGCCGTCTTCTAACACAATCTAAAATATCCTTATTTAAAATATGTTTGAGTGTAGCTAACACCATATATTTTATCATCTTCTTCAAACGTGTGCTCTATATTTATAAAAGATAATATGACCAACTAGTGCATCCAGTATGGATGCAACGAGCTTGTGAGAAGCCTCACCTGACATCCGTTTTTGCAAGGTAACACTAATCCTGACCTCTTTCCGCTTCGTTTAAGTATCTCGCCTAGATTTTCGTTCTTGGTGAAGGTGTTTGGTGAGCATGCAATGACTAAATTATTGCAATTTAAATCAGAAAAAAAAGAAACGCGAAAAAGAAGTACGAAACGTAGTTATTTTCTGGTTTGAAAAGGAGATAGAGAGGGGAGAAGTCAAGGGGCTATATATGGTACCAAAAATTTTGGTATTTCATTAATTGCGTAATCAGTCAAATATTTGTGTGCTACAAGTCAAATCTTTTAGTGTTAACATATGAACCACATTACTACTTTCTTATGTTTGAAATTTAAGAAATTGTACATTTGTTTAGTCTTATTCATTTTTTTTGTTTAAAACACTATATATTATGTTAAAACGGTTATTGAGTAACTAGAAGTGATATATCATTCTTCAATTTCCTTCTACTTATCTTCTTGCTCATAATATCTTAAAATCAATAAAAAATATATTCTCTTGGATAAGTAGAAAAATAAATTACGGGCAAATAAATATATAATTTTTGCATTAAAATTTAGTGTATATTGTGCCGACGTGAAATCAAGCATCAAAGTAAACTGTAAACCAGAATAACTGAAAATGGCGCCCTGCTTCTGCTCATTGACTCCATTACCATCACCTTCCAGCTCAATATCCAATTTCATATCCAATCAACCTTACCTTTCCCTCATCGAAACCCAATGCTCCACCATTAAACATCTTCAAATCATACATGCCCAGATCATCAAGACTGGTTTAATCAAAGACATCATTGCTGCTTCACGCCTGTTATCGTTTGCAGCCACTTCCCCTGCTGCAGATATCAATTATGCTTTCACGCTATTCAATCAAATTGAAAACCCTAATCTTTTTACTTGGAATACAATCATCAGAGGCTTCTCCAGGAGCTCTAACCCACGCATGGCGATTTCTTTGTTTCTTGACATGTTGATTCATTCGTCTGTTGACCCTGAAAGACTCACTTACCCTTCGGTTTTCAAGGCTTTTGCTGAACTTGGTTTGGCCCGGAATGGAGCTCAGCTTCATGGTAGAATTGTGAAATTAGGGTTACAGTTTGATGTTTATATACGTAATAGCATCGTAAATATGTACGCGAATTGTGGGTGTTTTGGTGAAGCGTTTGAATTGTTTGGAGATGGTGAGGATATGGATGTTGTTGCTTGGAATTCATTGATTCTGGCTCTTGCTAAATTTGGTAAGATTGATGATGCACGAGATATGTTCGATGAAATGCCTCACAGAAGTTGTGTTTCTTGGAATAATATGATAAGCGGGTATGTAAGAACAGGAAAGTGGGTTGAGGCCTTGAGTCTTTTTAGGATTATGCAAGCCGAGAAAATGAAACCGAACGAGTTTACACTCGTGAGTTTGTTAAATGCTTCGGCGCAATTAGGAGCATTGAAGCAAGGGGAGTGGATTCATGATTACATTAACAAGAATAAACTGAAACCGAACGCGATTATGATTACTGCAATCATCAACATGTATTGCAAATGTGGGAGTATTGAAAGAGCATGGCAAGTGTTTGAATCAGCCCCTATAAAGGGATTATCATGTTGGAACTCGATGATCATGGGTCTTGCAATCCACGGGCGTGAAAGTGAAGCAATCGAGCTTTTTCAAATGCTCGAGTCGTCTGATCTTACCCCTGATCATGTAAGTTTTATTGGTGTTTTAATGGCGTGTAGCCATTCAAGATTAGTTGACAAAGGAATGTATTATTTCTCATTGATGACAGAAAGGTATAAAATCGAACCATCGATTAAGCACTATGGTTGCATGATAGACGTGCTAGGTAGAGCAGGACTACTTAGAGAAGCAGAAACGGTTATAAGGAACATGCCAATGAAACCAGATGCAACTATATGGGGATCACTTCTGTCATCTTGCAGGAGCTATGAAAACGTTGAAATGGCACAGTGGGCTTCAAGGAATCTTGTTGATTTGAGTGTAGATGAGAGTTCTGCTCACGTGATATTATCAAACGTGTATGCAGCTGGTGGGCGATTCGAGATGGCTATAGGAGAAAGGATATTAATGAAAGAAAAACAGATGCAAAAGAAGCCTGGATGCAGCCTAATTGAAGTGAATGGGGAGGTTCATGAATTTGTTGCTGGTGGTAGTTTGCATCCTCAAATCCAAGAAATTCAATCTTTGTTGCAAATCTTGACCTTGATGTTGCAGGACATCAGTTTTTATAACCCTTGGTAAAGTATGTATGTATATATGTATGTATTTTTTCTTGATCACATTCACCATCATTTTGCACCAACTTTACATGATATAATTAATACTAATAAAAATCAAAACTTGAAATGCCGAAATTTGATATCATTAGAGATAATAGAAGCCGGATGAGATCTAAGTACCAATGTAATTTAAAATATTAAAAAAAAAACCATGATGTTTTAGCCTGCATTACCAGAAAATCCTAACTGAAAAACGTCTAGCTGCTTATTTGAATCAAACTACGATTGCAGCACAAGTTTAGACTCGCCACCGCCTATCCAGCACCCAGTTCTCAGACCAAGTGTGAGCAGCCAGTGGCAACAACATGAAACAAAACAAACGAAAACAATTTAACCATGACAAAAAGACACCAACTAAATAAACCGACTTCCTAACCTGCACGATTCATTTCCCAGACTTCTTCACTGCTGCTTTCGTCACCTTAGCTCCAGTAGGTTCCTTCTTGTCGACACTCTTGATGACGCCCACAGCCACTGTCTGCCTCATGTCTCTGACTGCAAACCGCCCAAGTGGTGGATACTCAGAAAACGTCTCCACCACCATTGGTTTGGTGGGGATCATCTTGATCATACCAGCATCACCATTCTTTAGAAACTTGGGCTCCTTCTCAAGCTCTTTACCCGAACGCCGATCTATCTTGGTCAAAAGTTCAGCAAACTTGACAGCAATGTGTGAGGTGTGGCAGTCAAGAACAGGTGCATACCCATTGCCAATCTGACCCGGGTGGTTCATGATAATAACTTGTGAAGTGAAGCTGGCTGCACCCTTGGCCGGATCATCTTTCGAGTTAGAAGCGACATACCCACGTTTCAAATCTTTCACAGAAACATTTTTCACATTGAACCCAACGTTATCTCCTGGTAGTGCTTCCTGTAACGCCTCATGGTGCATTTCAACAGACTTAACTTCAGTAGTCAGACCAGATGGTCCAAAAGTCACCACCATACCAGGCTTTATAACACCCGTTTCAACTCGACCAACCGGGACCGTCCCAATGCCACCAATCTTGTACACATCCTGGAGGGGAAGACGTAGGGGCTTGTCTGAAGGTCTTTTCGGCTCGTTGATTGCATCAAGAGCCTCAAGAAGGGTTGGACCTTTGTACCAATCAAGGTGGGTTGACCTTTCAATCATGTTGTCCCCTTCAAAACCAGATATCGGAACAAAAGGGATCTTATCAGGATTGTATCCAACTTTCTTCAAATAAGACGAGACCTCCTTCACGATTTCATCATACCGATTCTTGGAGTATTTAGGGGTTGTGGCATCCATCTAACAAAACAAACACATTTCATAAACAATCTTGAAAACTAGCCATATAGTATAAGATTACAATATAAAAGTATAAACAAATCACACCTTGTTGCAGCAACAGATCATCTGTTTGACACCAAGGGTAAAAGCAAGCAGAGCATGCTCACGAGTCTGACCATCCTTAGAGATACCAGCTTCAAAGCCTCCGGTGGTGGAGTCAATGATAAGAACAGCACAATCAGCTTGAGAAGTCCCAGTAATCATGTTTTTGATAAAATCACGATGTCCAGGAGCATCTATGACAGTGCAGTAATACTTAGTCGTCTCGAATTTCCACAAAGCAATGTCTATTGTGATACCACGCTCACGCTCGGCTTTAAGCTTGTCAAGCACCCATGCGTACTTAAACGAACGCTTGTTCATCTCTGCCGCCTCCTTCTCAAACTTCTCAATCACACGCTTATCAATTCCTCCAAGCTTGTATATAAGGTGGCCTGTCGTGGTTGACTTTCCAGAGTCAACGTGGCCTATCACCACAATGTTGACGTGAGTCTTTTCTTTTCCCATGATGATGAAATCTTAGACTGCATTGAAAAATTTACATTGTATTAGCCAATCTAAACACAGAAATGATTCAATTTTGCCTAAGATATAACCTTTTTACACAATGATAACAATATAATTCTTAAACTAAACACAAAATGAGGATAAAATTGCGAAAATTGTTCGGGTTTGGAAAGAAATGATGTATTAAGAGATTTTAAATTTCACAATTACGATAGTAAACAACAGACCATCATTTCTCATTGGAACAGGTGGTTCGGTCTGATCTATGCCTACATGGCTACATCACAGTTCAACTGGTCTGATAGGGTTTATGAAAATTTGCATACATCGATATCTTAATAGAACAATAATCATGATATTACCCAAATACGTTGGCTGATCGAACACATAACAAGATCACGTACAAAAATTAAGAATACAGATCAAAATAATTTACGAAATCAAATAAGAATTTAGATCGAACATATCAATTAGAAGTTTCGATTGATACTTAAACGAACGGATAGGATGATAATACGATTGGATTGACAACATATATATATATATATATATATATATATATATATATATATATATATATATATATATATATCGTAGAATTGCCATCAAAGAATGGAAAACCAACCTTGTAGCGAGTGGAAATGAAATGTATGAAAACCCTAGCTAGCTGCAGCGTGCGGACGTACGTAGTGGAGGTATCTGTAGAAGCTTGTATGTATATATATAGAGGTGGGAGGTAGGAGGTGGCGGGGTGTGAGTTGGCCGTGTCAAAGGGAGGGGAGATCGATATATGAGGAGAGATTATTGGTTAGTCTGTTAAGTACGTAACAGATTCATTTCACAAGTTTGAATTATTTCACCGAATTAATTAATTAATTAATTAATCGCATATATACCAGAATTAGTCACTTAATTAAGTTGCATGCATGTACGGTACAAAAAGCTTCTTGTATATATGTTATAAAAAGAACTCTATAGTACAAGAGAAATTAAATAGTACGTATAAGTTTTTATACAAATAATACAAATACTTAGAATAAGAGTCTAATCAATCATCTTCTTAATTACCTTTAACAAATTTATGGAATTATGGTAAGGATTGTCTTAACGTATAGTTACACATAATCATATATATCTTTTTCCTTATTTTTATTGCTTTTAAAAAATTTGCTTTAAGAATGGATAAAAGAGTTGATGATAAAAAAGAAAAATAAATAAAATACAAATGAGAGAATAGTCGGAATAATATATTTGATAAAGTATCTCACAAATACAATATTCATACATATTTGGATCCAAATATATTGTCAAACCTAAAATATTTTCTATGGTATTGCATGAGCATCTAATATCTAATTTAATAACATTATTAAAAGAAAAGAATAATGACATCATCATTCCTATTTGTAGAAATTTCTATATCAATCATAACCTTTTATTTTACAAATTAAAAAAAAAAAACTCTTCATGATTACCAATAATAAACCTCCAAATTTTAAGAACTACATTCCTCATATCAAGTGTGTTTATTAAAAATTAAAATTAAATTTAGATAATAAAGTTTTTAAATTTTCAAACTTTCCATATATCTAGGTGATTAGTATTGATAAATATCTAAAAATAAAAACAATATATATTTATTATCCTACAATATATACTTAAATAGTGAAGTTTAAATTAAAATTCTTTTCATTTCTCAAGGAAAAAAAGAAAACGGTAACAAAGTCTTTAATAATGGTATTATAATTTTTCAATATATTTAAGGAAAATGATAATCACGGCACTTAGCATTGTGGATAAAAGTAATAAAATATGGTTCTAACTTTTAAAAATAGTAACCATATGTCATATATGAAAATTTTGAAACTAATTAAAAGATGACTAATGTGGATTATTTACATGGCAAACTGCTTCAAAATATAGTAAATTTTTGCTAAGTTACCATTGTATACAATATACTAATTTTTTTAAATACAACTTTGTTTTTAGGCACATTGAATGCAAGAGGTCACTTGGTTAACTGGTAGCCAGTTACCGAGTCTCATTTACTTCCCGAGAAAACGATAAAAACCCTCATTCATGCAAAACAGAGGTACGAAGTGACGAAACCATTTTATGCTACGCTTGTTGAAGATATGATTGTTTGTTTCTTCGATGATTTTGTTACTAATGTAGTGTTACTTCCCCTTATCGTTACTGAATATGAATTGGGTACTGTATTATCCAGTAATCCTTGTTGATTTCATGTGTTTTATGCTTTATTTGTATGTAATCGATGGATATTTTTTGAAATTAGTTTTTTTTGTAAAATACAGATGACTACAATTACTCTTAAAGTATGGTATGATGGTTGTTTCTTGTTTGATCATTTGATATACGCCAATGGTAGTAAGATCATAATAGTCACATTTGAATCAACATTTTAAGAACTTTTTGAATATTTAGAGAAGGAATCAAGCAACCCATTATCAACTATATATTACTTGTTACTTGGTTACATACTAGAATCTGGTAATTGTATTAGAAAGTTAGCCTCTGATGATGAAACAAAGACATTTTCACACTTGGGTTCTCTTATAAGAAAATAGAAGTGTTTCTAGATATTTTTGTGATGATATAATAATGTGTTAGAACCTAGAGGGGGGTGAATAGGTTATTTTACTTAGTTTACCAATTTTTCACAAATAAAAATTTGTAAGTTGTGTTAAAAATATTTTTCTTGAAGTTTATAACACAACAAATATATATACTTGAAATAAAGAGAGTAAGGGTAGAGAGATATCACCAATTAGTAGACAAGAGATTTATAGTGGTTCATGCAAGTGTTAACAAACTTGCACTACATCCACTCCTTGGCCTCACCCACCAAGAGTCTGTTCCACTAGCTTCTCTCTTTGAAGGTAGAGATAAACCTTTTACACTTCTCTTTTTCACTTGCAAGAATTAATACTTCAAACTTGCAAGTAAGGTAAAGATAACCTTGCTTCACTTGCATGTTGGAATTTTACCTCTTTGGGAGATTCTTTTTCCAAATATGGTTGTGTATTGTTTCAAATTAGGATTGTGTTTGGTATTTGCTAAAATGGAAAGCTCTTAGATTTAATCAACCAACACCAATAAGTTTATAAAAAATTTATCCATTTTTATAAAAGTTTTTATAAAAATTATTTTTTATAAAAACTTAAACTTATTTAATTATTTTATTTGTAAGCTCATATAATTCGAACTCTTGTGTGTAGATATCTTCGTCATCGACTTTGAAGATGTCATCTTCACTTGTTGAGTACGAGTTCGGTTGACTTGAAGAAGAACAACATTTAAGAGTTGTGAGCTGAGCAGCGACGGTTGATTCACGGTCGACCGTGGGATCGACCGTGAACACTTTACGCTTTCTTCAAAACTTGTTTTCTTCATATCTTGTTGAATTAAATTCTTTTACTTGTTTGTACTTCACTTGATCATCAATTTGAGGCTTGTTAATTTTCTTTAAGAATATAGATATGAACATATGAATAATTTTGATAAGCAATGGTATCACATGTGTATATTTTTATCATCATCAAAACAAGGGAGTGCACTTTTAAATGTATGACCATGTATGCACCAACATAATGTATCTTGATGATAAGGAAGTTGAATGTGATAAAGATATTTTGAATTCAAGTGTTGGTGAGCCTATCATAGATCATGATGTTGACAATGTGAGGTGTGATCATGATTATAAGGATGTTGAAGGTACTCTTGATGATAATCTGAATTCTAATTTCAATGATGATGTGAATGATTGTTTGGATAATAGTAGTGAAGAAGATGCTAAATCTTTAGATTACCTTTCAGTTGGTGAGGATGAGGTTGAAGAGATTAGGAAAGATAAGGGAAAAAAGGTTAAATTATATATATGGTAAGGTTCGGAACATAACCAATCTTATATGCAGAACCTACGAAACCAATCTTAGTCTTTAGATTTAGAAGTCAACGGTTGACATTATGACTAAAGTTGCATTTTGGATAAATCGAATAAGTAGTTTCTCACTAAAAATATGCATATTACGTAAACCAAATATGCAGTCATTATCTCAACCATTGATCATCAAATGTAAACACAAATATTAGTTCTGTAACCTGTATATAAGCATGGTTATGTATTGATACTTGTTATTATTTTAATATACCAACACAAGAAAAAAACCTGCATAATCTCATACTTTCATATGCAAAGCCACATGCGTTCATCAAGATTCAATTCAATAATTAAATTGTCATGAATCATGTTGATTATGTGTGAATTTTTGTCAAAATGATATATTTTTTATAATATTTGTTAAAATGATTATTATTACGGGTTTTTCAGAATATGAATATAAAAATCTCAAACCAAAAATCTGTAACCTTTCTAATTTTAGGTTATTTGACTAAAACAAACTAATTATTGAAAACAAAACTACCGACCGATCGAAAATTATTTCGATGAGGTTATTCAGGTAAGAATAATCATCAAGAGTGTTTTTGAGGGAGTGCAGGAGGTGTGATTGCATAGGGACCACGTTTTGAGAAGGCCCAAATTATATATATATATATATATATATATATATATATATATATATATATATATATAATGTTATAATTTTTTAAAGTCTGCTTAATAAAATTGAAATAGTACGAAGCTCATATTTGAAATAGTTATAATATAAACCTAAAAGTAGATATTAGGGATTTGATGACAGATATCTTAAGTCATAATTGTAGTCACTGTTAAAGTCACACTCAAGTATAATGACGATGCAAATGAATTTTATTTAGAGTTAAAGCTGCTTGACAAGTTTTTACCCGATAAAACTATCAAACTTTGTTGCTTTAAAACATTTGAAACAAGACGAGGGTTTTCCTAATGCATTTATTGCATATAGAGTCTTGTTGACAATTACAATAATAATGAAATCTACAGAAACAAGTTTCTCAAAACTTAAATGTTGAAGTCTTATTTACTATTCAACATATCACAAGAAAAACTTTATATATTGATAATGATAGTTATTGGGAATCATATATTGGAGAGTAGTGACTACGAAAAGTTGATTCATAGCTTTACTTTCAATGATGCTAGGAGAAATTCATAATTCATGTAACTATGTAAGATACACTATATATACTATAGTTTATTTGCTTTTAGCTATATATGTATGTGTGTAGGGACTCAAGATTTTTGTTCACTGATGGTACCGTATAATGACAAAAATAAAATTTTAATTAAGATTGAGGGTGTTGTCCGAGTTTTTCTTGGGTGTTTTAGTTAATCCAGTCAGGTTAACGAGGTTTTAGATGTTGTTCCGATAGGCAAATCTAAAAAAAATCACAATTCATATGAAGCTCTGTTAATTAAATTGTTGTTATAGGATAAACTAAAATTTTTAAAGGTATAAACCTAATATTGAACAATATCTTATTATTTTATATATTTTATTTTTATTAGATTTTTGTGGCATAAAAAAATCACAAGCGGCACCCCCAAAATTTTAATGGTGGCACTGGCTCGAAAAAGTTAGAATTTTTCACTTTATCTGCAAAATTGACTGCCGTCTAACCGAACATAGCCCCCCCCCCCCCCACCCCCCCATCCCCCCCCCCCCCCCCCCCCTTCCTTGTTTGTGTTATAAAAGGGCTCATATTTCCATTTCGCACAAGGCTTAAAAAATTCAAGAGACGCCCTTGATAATCATTAACATACTTACCTAAAGTTGAGAATGCATTTATTTTACAAAGAAGTGGGTCAAATAGAAACTAACACGAAATAGAGCGACACCAAATCCGACAATAAATTAAAATGAGTAAAAAATATGTTAACACAAAAATACATGATACGAAAATAACACGAACTATTAATATAAAACCCGACCAGAATTAACCATCCTATCAAACACGTTTATATCAAATAAAACTAGTTTTCTTTTTCATTGTGAAAAAATCATCTCAAATGAAACCAAAACATAAAAATAAAGCGTGAGAACTCTTTGGCCGCCTTTAGGGTTTTTATTATACATGCTACGTCTCTACCTTATACGGAGACATCTAAAACTAAACGACCAAGTCTATAAACTAAAAAAATAATATTATATGATTACTAATATAAAATTATATATTTCCTTTAAAAAAAAAATTATATATGGGGCAAAAAGTAAAACATATAGATATGTTTCGAATTTTTTAAGAAGGTATTATTTCTCACCAACAATTTTGCACCTTTTTGCCACTTGGCACGCCCGATAGTTTTCTAAATTAACTAATCTACCCATGTTATCAAAGCACATGAATTTTAAGAACCATATATAATGATTTATTTATAGCCTTAGCCTCTCATGTTACTTTGTAAACCATACTTTAACTTACTCTCTTATTTCATACACTAAAGACACAATACAAGACAACACATTACTTGGCAGCTTTTGTCAATGGAAAACCCCAACCCTTTTGTAGAACAAGGCTTACATGATGATGAAGAAGAAGAAGACACCTTCTCTCTTTCTGATCTTTCCATGTATTATGATGAGAATGTTGAATATCTAACATACGAGCCATGTATGAATTATGATGTTGAAAAAGATTTCGAGTTTTCTAGTGAGGTGATGATTGATTCTCATGATTCATCAAATCCTATGGAATTTTGTGGGAAAATCGTTCATGTTTCTCCATATAACATACATAATTATGGAAGCAAGAAGCAACGAAGAGGCCGCAAGAATCGTGGGACATGGGTAGAAAGAAAGGGGTCAATCCTTGCTTCAAAGAGAAAATCAAGATGGTATTTGTTTATGCTTGGATTTGGATCAAGTAGGTTCCCCAAGGAGATGCATATTCGAGATTTGAGGAAAAGATGGACAATTATTCCTTCGAAACATAATAATTGTCACGACTATAATAAATATGATGGTCGTGAAATGGGAAAATCTCAAAGATTGATAAGGTTTTTGGGATGTGGTAGCGGAAGCATCAACATCACGAAGGGAGAAGGTGAATAATGTCATAGACACCAATGTGGAAGTTGAACAAGATTTCTCCATTTTAACACGTAAATCTGAATATCACAATATGTTTTTCGATGTCGAAAATTTAAATTTATTTCATTATCATAATTCACCAAAAAATATATTTTTAATTGTTGATAGTTGATCTAATCCTTCTTTGATTCCACTTTTGTATACTTTTCAATTATATGTATTAGGGAATGAGATTGAGATAGAGTTAAAATAGTCAAGGGTCGAAATATGGTCATATACCATGATATAGGGTTAAGATCCTCTTATGTTGGGTCAAACATGACTGCTCATGTTCTCTCACAAAGCATGAAAGTGAACCCTACAAAGGAGACCAATTCTTGACTAAAATAAAGGAATAACTTTCATGTTTGTGAGAGAACATAACCAGTCATATTTGACCCAAACATGAAAGGATCTTAACCCCATGATATAAGTCAAACACTCAAACCTTAGTAATATTTCTTTACCATGGTTATGATTTCCTTAGTTTTGCCGCCATTTATTAACTCAAGGAGACTTTTAAACAAGTTAGTTGATAATTACACACAACACAATAGTATAAGTATTTTATATTTGTAGGGTTTTGTATTTCTTCACCCACTCATATAATGAGAGTTTTAAAACTTAGGTTAATATCTTCTCATTTTATGTTTGGATCAAATATGACTAGTCATTTTCTTTTACAAATATGAGAATAAGTCCTTTATTTAGTCAATAATAAGTTCCTTTTGTAGGATCCACTCTCATACTTTGTGTAAGAACATGATTAATCATTTTTAACCAAAATGAAAGGATCCTAACTCTTAAAACTTAAGCTTCCCCAACTTACTTCCTAGAGGGTTAAAACTTCAAATATTCGTTTTGCATTACTTAATCTTAATAGTTTAAGTAATTAAGGAAGAGAAGAATATTGAACCGTTCGAATGTAAATGAGTCGAGCTATTCGTGAGCTACTCGAGCTCGGATAGTTAAAAACTCGAAACGAGCCGAGCCTAAACGAGCTCGAGCCTATATTAAAGCTCATTTGTTAAACGAGCTCGAGCCCGAGCCTTGTATACTGGGCTCGTTTAAGCTCGCGAGCTTAAACGAGATTTGATATAATATTTATTTTTACTTTTTATTTATTACTTATATAATGATATTATATATTTTTATACCATTATATATAAATCAAAATTCATAGTTTAAATTATTTTTATATCATTAAAAATGGAAAAAATTAAAAAAAATAATTTACAGTTTAAATTGTTTTTTATTTATTTTTTGAATAATTTAAACTATTTAAAAAAACACAAACATAAACGAGCTTTAACGAGCTTTTCATGAGCTTCGTAAAACACTTCATGAGCCGAACTCGAGCCTCAGATCAATGTAAAGTTCGGCTCGGCTCAGCTCGTTTACATCCCTAATTGAACGTATTTCACGGGGCGGAGCGGGGCGGGTAGTAGAATTTTTGTAAACCGCCACTGCGGGGCGGGTATCTAGTTTTAGAAACCGAAACCGCCCCGCGAACAGCGGGTACCTGAAGGGAGGCGGGTATCCACGGTTCGGGTTACGGGTACCCTAAAGTTTAACTATTTTTCATTTTTGTTGTTTTCAACAAGTTTAGATCATAATAAAACAATAAACAACGGTAGAAACAATTTACAATAATGAATAAAGCACTAGTAAAAATCAAACAGATCTTCAATGAGAGCCTCGTAGAAACATTCATGTTAAACTCTCGATCGTAGCAGGCTTGCAAATCTCAATATAGAAGCTAAAAAAAAGAATTGGGGGAGACGGTGGGTGCTATTAGAGATAAGTTAAGTAGTTTTTGAGGATTTTAAGTTTTCATATACATATATATATATATATAGAGAGAGAGAGAGAGAGAGAGAGAGACAAAAGTTCATGCGAGAATTGTTGTTAGCGTGAGAACCGCGAGAACCAATCTAAGCCGTCCAATTCCCCCTCTTTCAATGTCATTGCCCACCCATGAATTCCTCACATGCACCCTGCCACACTCTATCCCTCCACGCTTTCCATCCATGATACTTCCCATATTCAAGGAACGGCTGAGATTGGTTCTCGCAGTTCTCGCACTAACAGCGGTTCTCGCATGAACCCTCCCCGTATATATATATATACACACACACAGCATAGTACATGCGCCAATGCGGCAGCAACATATAGTTTTGCTCAACAACTTGTCCTTTTTAATTATTGAGTCATTTAAATTCCATAAATGTTTATAAATTTAGGTTATAGGTTTTCAAATTCATTAGTCTGTTTATACACATTTTCTAATAATAAGTTCAACTATTTATTATGTAAACTAATATTTATAATGAAATGTTTATTTGTTAAAATATTTTGTAATAATTAAGTTAATTGTCACTCACTTGATGTTTTAAATATTTTCCTATTATGGAAGGTTTGTTCACTAAATTGGTATATATGAATCTCATTAAATTCATCTAATAGTTACTGAATTTAACAATTTTTATTTACTTTAATTTAAGGGTAGTTTAGTAATTTCAATTTACTTAAAATTAAGAGTTATGAAAGTGTAAATCTATATTACATTATAAAGCGTTTACCTTTCTCTCTCTTAAAATTTTTAAGACAATTAAATTTAAGTAGTACAAGTTATAATGTTTAAGATACAAACACTTAAAACAATAACCTAACCAATCTATTCCCTTAATTATCTCAACTAATTTAATACAACTATTACTTTAATAAATCATTAAACATTACAATAACTATTTAATTTCTAATGTGGCTAAATTACTTACATCAATACAATTTTAAGTTTATAGTATCTTTTTCACTAATTATTTAATAATAAATTTTTTTAATTATTTTTCAAAAACTATTTTAAAAACTAATAAAATGGTTGATCGTAAAAAAAAGTCTAGAAATTAGAAAAGGAGAAAAAACATGGATAGGTTGACTAACACTGCATTTCACTTATACTATACCCTACTTTTGAAACCAAACATATTGTCGAGCACAAACTATTGTCATCACCGCCGCATTGCGCGGGTGCAATGCTAGTGCTTTATAAAGGAGTAAAATATATATGAGTTAAAAATATACGGGGCGGAGCGGGTACCCGAGGATATTGAATTTTAAAATCCGAACCCGCCCCGCGTTTAGCGGGTATCCTAGTTTTCGGGTTACGGGTTTTACGGGTATCAGTTTTTTGGTTTTGGTACATACAGGGCTGTTCGGTTTCTCGGTTTTACCCCTAATCATAATTTTTAATTCTGTTGTATCACATATCATCTTTCCTGTTAATCATTCAACAATACTGTAAACAATATTCTGTAACGATGGTCGATGACAATTTTTCTTGGTCAACATCTGATGTTAGAACCAATTATTGACACATTAATATATATATATATATATATATATTTGGCAAAATCTTAATGTGCACCGTGTACTGTTCACTAAGGAGTTTTTATAAAATGCGCCAGGTTTGATGTTTATTAATGTGGAGCTCAACTGATTAAAGCAAAGTAGTATTGCAGGCCAGTGGTTTAGAGGTTTTTGTTTCCTCTAATTCAAAGATCCTAAGTTCGAATCTTCATGAAGACATTTTTTTTTCTTTCAAAAAATTATTTCACCATATGCAAGAGTAGGCGCCAATTAATATTACTTTACCATTTGTTATTATTATGTTTGTAATAAATATTTCATTACTTCACTATATTATATTTATTAATTTAGTTTTTATATTCAAAATTTTAAAAAGAAATATTAAGCCTCTAATCTGTTTTGTTTACTTTTTTTAACAACACGATACACACGTTAATATACTCTTAAATCTACATCTTTTATTCACAGCATGTAAGCATGACTTGAACTCATGACTATAAGTCTAAGAAAGCACCTTTCAAAATCTTAACTGTTATGCTACAAGCCCTTGGTTATTTTACTTACTGATTCAGGAATTTGTTTTTATAATTATAATTTTAGAGCATCTCATTAAATTGAAATATTGTTTTTTATAAGATTAACAGATATATTAATAGATTGATTTGTTAGGAAAATAGAATTATAAAATATAGCTTTTATTTTTTTCACATTAGTCCTTTTAATATTTAATTAAGTTACTATTAGTAAAGCTGCAAATAAATAATAAAAAGTTATAACTAATGTATAATTAGTGAACTCAATTTAGAACTCTTAACATCATTGACATTTATTAACTAATTTGTACTTCAATAATTGAATTGATGTAATATTAGCACGGTAATTTTCCCCCCTGTTCATTATGTTTATAAGATATGTTAGGTTCATCATCAAGGTATTTACTTTAGTAGTATTGGAGTAATTTAGGTTTAATGTCACTTAAGTTCCCGTTGTAGACGAATTTAAGATAAATATTTAGAAACCGTTCAAAATAAAATAAAATTATTGATATCTTAAAAAATTATTTTTTCCGCAGCAAAGCGCGATTATTACTTCTCGTTATATATATATAACAATTACTAGGAATGATAAACAGTAACTTTTTTGTCTTTATATGCAATTATTATATATAAACAAGGGAATTCAGATGTAGACTTAAATGATGTGCATATGGATTGGTAAAAGTCTTGACCTATATCCTACAATACATGTGTTCGAATCCCTTTCTCATTCTATCTCTCTTTTTTCTTTTAAATTAGTTGTGTAAGCTGTCATCCACACATATATATCTCTTTTATTTTTTTTCTACTTTTTAAATTTATTATTATTATTTTAACCCAAATTGTCCTTCCATTTTTCTTTGAAAATCTACGTAAGCTTTTATTTCATACATAGTTACATACATTATATATAATAACAATTACCAGGGGAATGAACAGTACCCCTGGTAATTATATTATATATTTAGCAAACTAAATTAGGTAAACAAGAGTCACTCAGCTCAGTTGGTAGAAGCTTTAGATTTAACGGGGGAGGCAAGGGTTTGACTCTCGGTAAACTCAAATGTCCTTTTAAAGCTGAGGAGCATTACTTTTCATTTAATATTTAAATTATATTTTTAAATCAATTAGTTTTATATATAATCTGTTTTTCTATCATGATTTTGCTAAGTAATATCAGTGTAAATATAAAATATATATGTGATCATTTCAATTCTTACTTACATTTAGATTTAATTTTTATCGTAAAACGATATTGTTATTTTGTTGAATAAATATAATTTTACGTTAAAACTTATATAAAAAATGAAATTGTTCTAAAAACTCTAGTTTTTTAAAATATTTGTTCTCCGCCGCAACGCGCGGCCATAATAACTTGTTATTATTATTAGTACGTTCATTTCATATTTATTTGTTAAAGTAAATTTTTACCACATCATTTCATCTAATCTATATTCTAAAAATAACCATGATAATTGGTAATTAAGACTGTTAATCTCTTTAAATTTAAACTTCATCAAGTATTCTAATTAAACTTTTTATAGAGAATAAATTTATTTATCTTTCTTTATTTATTAAGAAATTTTTATACATGTTTATTTAAAGTTTAATTTGATATGATCTGAAAAAATTAATGTATTTGAATTTAAACCAAACAAAGTGAATGTATAGTGGACTTATTAAAATAAAACTTCACTATATATAAGTCTAATTATTTAATTTTCATTTGATTCATTTCAAGTATTCATATTTAAATATTAGTTTTAATATTACTTATAACTATTTTTCCCGCAGCAATGCGCGAGTACTAACTACCTAGTTATAACACATTTTGTAGACCATTTTTGTTCGATAAAGGTTCTTCTCACTTGATTATTTTGAAAGACTTTTAACAATTGGGGCGTTTATTAATTAAATAAACTAGATTAGATATATGTGTAATATAGCAGGTTGGTTAAGAAAATGATAAATATCGAACAATATTAAAAAGGTACTAAATAATTGTAAAACCCAAAAGAAAATGTCACAAGACGACATCAACACCTAGACCAGTGGTGAAGCATCGACACGAGGTTAAGGGCAGACGTGATGAAAGAAACATGATATCATGATACAAATAGACATTATTGTGTTGTTACAATTAAGACAATAAGGTCTAATATTTGTTGGTTATAAATAAAAATAATTAAAAATAATCACAAAATATTTTAAAATGATAAAGTTAAAAATTCAGTTAAATATGATATTTTAAAATGTTATAAAGGATTAATGTGATTTGTTAATTAAGATGGACAAATATTATATTTTAAGGTTTAAGTAAGGCATAAATAATATTTCTCAAATAATTTTGATTCAATTTTGACTTACAAAGTCAAAATTAGAATTTAAGTTTTAATTAATTAGATGGATGGTCAAAAATAAGTAATTAAATTTTATTTATTAAATGAATGGTTAAAATTATTTAATAAAATTATACATATTAGTCTCTTATTTATTTTATAAGATTAGAAGATGTTTAAATTAATTAAACATATACTATATAACTTTACTAGTTTAAATGCTCGTGTAACACACGGGATGGTTTATAAAAAGTAATAAATATTAAACACTGATAAACGATATTAAATACTTATAAAAACGCGAAAAAATGTGATAATAAAAATGACGACAGAACGCGTCAATCCCAAGACGGCATGACCAACAATAAGTAAGTCCAATTTATTATATTATATTATTAAATAATAAACTTAATTAGTTAGATAGAGAAATATATTTAATTTAAATCTAAACTTATTTCTACTTTTTAAAACGTATATATCTAAATTTTTTTAAATTAATTCAATTCATAATTAATATAATTAATCCAAATCAAACTTAAAAAACTTTAATAACCGTATATAGCTTAATTTATCTAAATTAAAGAAAAGATAACTTTTTTATATTTATCATTGATTTAATTAAGGGTTATCTTTATCTAATTCATATTAGTTTGACTCTAAAAAGTCAAAATCAAAATTCTAAAATTTAAGGAATTAACGGTTACGATTAAATCTTTTATTTAATGAAGGGTCCAGATCTTTTAATAATTTTTTTCAAATAAGTCTTTTATATATATTAGAAGATTAGTACCTAACGAGTGTTATGTATCCGCGCTTTGCTGCGAATTACGTTACTATTAGAGTTTGGTTCATATTTAACTTAACATGTTTTATTATTGTATGTTTTTAATTACATTTCAATTATTAGACTATTCAAATTTACCTTTTGATACATCTAGTTGAACACTTGGATATAAAAATAGTAAAATATGAGAAACTTGATACATAAGGTATTTCAAACTTTCTTTTACTTTATACAATACTAAATAATTTAATAAATAAAAAATGGAAAATGGAAAAAATAAATAAATAAGAAAACTATATAAAAAGGAAATTCGTAAAAGAAGAAAGAAAAATTAGAGGTGTTAAGAAAATAAAAGAAATAAAAATATTAAGACACAAAAGAATGAAACAAATATAAAAAAGAAAAAAGGGAAGGGAATAAATATTGAGAAATGAAGCCAAAGAATATACGGAGAAAGTAAATGAAAAAGAAAAAAAGAATGGAGAGCAGATTGACAGAAAAAAGTTAATTAAATAAGCTGAAGCCATGATTCGAACTTGTGACCTGGGCTGAAGTAAGAAGCTATAATGTGCTGATAACAAACTCAACAAAGAGTGATTTGCTTTTTGTTTTAACAAACCATGATTATATATAACAGGGGGCGCAAGTTAGAAAACCTATGTTAAGGTCTTTACAATTGTATTTATTATAAATATAAATTATAAATATAAATATAAATATAAATAAATATAAATATGAAACCAAACGGAAAAGATAATGTTAAACTTACGATATTTGTATTTTAACTATTCGTAATTAATTGGTTATACACTATCAAAGTTGTCCTTGAGGATTAATGGATGTAACATCTTAGCAAATGACGAATAAATCAACATATATAACTTTCTAAAAGGATTAAAATATTCGTTTACCAAAATTAAAAAAGAGGCATACATACACATATGAATATACCACCCAAAATTGCACCTCCTTTTGCCACTTGTCACATCCACATCTTTCTAAATATAATAATCCATACATGATGTAATCACCCACGTATGAATATTTGTGTAATAAGCCATATATAAAAAGATGTATCTAAAGCATTAATCTCACATGTTCTTTTCTAAACCATACTATATCTTCTTTCATTCACTAAATGGCACTCAACTTGGAGTTTTCATTAATGGAAGTGGAACCAATATTTCCAAATGAAGATGATGAAGACACCCTCTCTCTTTCCAATCTTCCCATAAACTACGACCAGAATATCGAATTTTGGGTAGAAGACCGAAGTACGAGCTCTGATACCGAACAAGACTTTGAGTTCTCAAGTGAGATGATGATTGCTACCAATGATTCATCATCAAGCCATATTGTATTTTGTGGAAAAATCATTCATGTTTCTCCCCAAAACAACCAAAAGCCCTATAGCAAGAAGTATAAAAACAATTGCAAGCACCCCGAGGCAATCGTAACAAGGAATGCACATATACGGACGTCAAAGAAAAAATCTAAATGGCACTTATTTATCTTTGGATTTGGATCACGTAATGTTTCTAAGAAGTTGCATATCCAAGAATTGAGGAAAAGACAAACGTCCCTACCAAGAAAAAGTAGTGATAGTAGTACTTGTGGCGAATGGGATGACAATAGAATGCGGTCTCGGGGTATTATGAGGTTCTTAGGTTGTGGTGGTGGCAGGAACATAATCAACGACGATGAGACACTATCCCAAGATTACTCTTATACTTGGGCAAGTTCTTCTTGTGTTAACAAATAAATGTAACAAAGTTCTATTAAGTTAGAAAATGATATTAGGAGTGCAAACAAAGTCCCATATATTTACAAATTGTTGGAACTCTATACTTTTGAGTATGATAATTTAAAGTTTAATATTCTTATTTGACAATTGTCACTAGTGTCTTACTCTTTACAAATGAACACAAACTACATGTTTAGATTGTGGAAAGTGAGCTCTTTTCACATACTTTCTTAATCATAGAAGATAGAATAAAATTCAATATATACTTGGCATGTTTGTGTAAAGAAATTGTATGTAAACAAAATAACAAAGGATGAATGAAATTAATCATTCTATAAGGAATGTCATCTTTTTAAAATTATCATTATTTGAAGAAGGGTGTTTTTCCCTTATTCTTTCAAAATATGGTGGTATAAAAATTTTAAAAATTTAATTTACTTTTTCTCCTTAATTTTTTATACTAACATTAATTCCGATCTTTCAAATTTTATATTTTGGGGAAAATAGTTTTTGTATTTTTCTTTAAATATATACTAAAAAGATGTTCTATAGTAATACTAACTGGGCTTTTTGTAATCTTTCCTGAGTCAACCTTCTATTCTATATATATATATATATATATATATATATATATATATATATACTTCTTATTAAATTGTAAACTAACTAAAAGAAAATATAAATCTAGCTAGTGTGTATGTATTTAATATAAAATTTTGATATGAAAATAATTACTTTCAAATAAAAATATATAAATAAAAAAATATTTATGTATTTTTAAATATTTCGATTCTAATGATTATTTTGATAAAAGTTTATAGAGTAAGAATTTGTATATATATATATATATATATATATATATATATATATATATATATATATATATATATATAATAGGGAGCGGTTCAAACAAGAACTGTTTTTTATATGAGAACCGTAAAAACTATATATATATATATATATATATATATATATATATATATATATATATATATATATATAAGGAGCGGTTCAAACAAGAACTGTTTTTTATATGAGAACCGTAAAAACTATTTCTGACCAATTATTTAATTTTCTGTCATTTTTATTTATTTTAAAGAAAAAAAGGTAGTATCGACATTTTTACATTACCTCCAATTTTTTAAAACTAATATATTCATCAAACGAAAAAATGTTAAATTACCAAAATTATACCAAATTAACGAGAAAATTATGTTCTTTAATTTGAGACCGATCTTAATATATTTTTTCGGAAAAAATAAATTCGCGTTTTCTGGGTTTATTTTAAAACAACTCTCGACATATGCACACATGCATATCTACATTTGTGTTGAAAAAACTAGGTGAATCCATGCATATGTTCACGTGCATATTTTTGCACATGTGCATGATTTCTCGTTAATTCGGTATAATATTCGTAATTTAACATCTTTCCATTTGATGGATATATTAGTTTAAGAAAAGTGAAGGTAATGTAAAAATCTTCAAATTACCCATAATTAATTAAGGATAAGTTTGATTAGTTTATGACTATCGATTAACAATTCTTTAATCTGGACCATCCATCCATTTGATCATTGGCTAAAATTGGTTCTCACAGTTCTCGTATGAAAAACAGTTCTCGTTTGAACCGCCCATATATATAGGCAAAAGTTCAAACGAGAACTGCTTTTCGTACGAGAACTGCGAGAACTAATTTGAGTCGTCCAATTCTCCGTTCTTTAATGTCATTAGCTACCCATGAATTCCTCACATGCACCCTGCTACACTTGATCCCCCCACGCTCAACATCCATGAATTCCACTTATCAAATCAACGGATAAGATTGGTTCTCGTAGTTCTCGTTTGAACCCTCCCATATATATATATATATATATATATATATATATATATATATATATATATATATATATATATATATATAGAGAGAGAGAGAGAGAGAGAGAGAGAGAGGTAGGATCAAATGAGAACACTAGTTAATGTGAGAACGGTAGGAACAATTATTGACCTTTAGATTACTCTAATCTAAGGGTGTTATTTTTTACTAATTTTTTATTTTTTAAATTACATGTTGAAGAATCAAAAGGTTAATTTGGTCTTGTAATATTATTTATCTCTCATCTCCATTTTTGTAACCTCCACCCATATTCATTGAATTTCCATATTTACTCTTGATTTAAAATATAAAACATAATTACAAATAAAGAAACTTTAAGACAATTACTAAGAAGATATTATATTAGATAATTTTTTTCTTGTTTTATGGTTCACAATTCCCTACCGTGTTATTTTTTTAATAACAATTAGATTTTTCTAAACAAATTATTTGCTACAAATAATATGTCAAGAACTTATATCCATCATGATTACTTTTTCTTTTAAATCAAAATATGTATCTTTTTTTATCAAGTACAATAAATTTGATCTTTCTTTGTATGGATCAATTTAGCTTTTTATTTAATTAGAAGTGTACTAATAATGAGAATAGATTGATTAATTAGATTGAATTGGGTTTTTAATTGAAAAGATGATAATGAATTAGATTGGATATGTTAGTATATCTTTCTTGTTACCAATTTTTTTTAAAAGTGCGATTATATATGTTTGATTGTATATGCATCTGCATAAAGTTGTTTTAAATCTGAAATAGGTCGATATTAATTTCTTGTTGGTGAAAGACAAGATTGCATCTGAATAAAGTAATTTTTATATTTGTGTGTTGCATATGTTTTGATTAGTATTTGTGTATAAATTTAAGTTGCATACGTGTTGCATCCGTTTTAATTTGTATTTGTGTATATATTCAGATTATCTATGTCTTGCATCAAAGTGTTCTACACTTGTACTTCTCCACGTTTTTTAAAACATAGACTTTTTTTGGTTGATTGCATCAAAACGGTTGGGACTGCATCTAATGTTGCATCTGATTTGCATATACTAAAATATATCAAAACTTATATCAAATTAAAGAGGATTTAAACATGAATTTAAATTTATAATTTATTTAATTTGATAATTATATATGTGTAAGATATATAGATTTTAAAATCAATTGGGTAAAAATGTTATTTGTAGAAAGTTTATTAGGAGAGAGGGAAAGAGTTTAAATTCCTAATTTACCCTTTTTAGTAATTGTTGGAGATGTGTTCTCACCATTCTCTATATAAGAGGTGTTTTCTCTAGATCCCTCCAATATATATATATATATATATATATATGCAGAATCAAATGAGAACGCTTTTTAAGGTGAGAATATGGATAACACTTTATAGCTTTTGGATTATCCTAATCTATAGCGCACATTAATTATTTGACTATATATTTTCTTAAAATTAGGATATCACTTAAAATGATATTTTAATACTGCCAAAATTTATCTCTCTTCTTAAATTCCCCACGTTTTACTCATTCCTAATTAATTGTTTCCTTTTTTATTATGCTTTCCATTTTGCATTTTGTATCCTTGATGTCATTGTTTAAGTTACATCTGATTTTAGTTTTGTTTTTTATTCAAATAAACATTTTCAAGTGTATGAAATTTGTTTAAAGAAAGTTAATTTAGTTACAAATTTTTTTTTCTAATTTTTTGTTGAGTGGTTTTGATTCATATGATTTTGTATCCACTCTAATTTGTCTTTTTTCTTTTAGTTTTTTGTATTAAGAGTATTATTTTAGTTGTGGCTTAAAGATGGGTTTTCTATTTGACTTCATTTGTAGAATCAGAATCACTTTTTGTTTGATTGTATATGTATCTAAATGAACTTGCTTTACATTTGAATGCATCTAGACAAGATATATATTGATTTCTTGTGTTTACAATCGATTTTGATTCATACAATTGCTTCTAAATGAAGTAATTCTTAATTTTGTGTCTTGCATCGGTTTCTATTTGTATTTGTGTACATATTCACGTTATATATGTCTTGCATTAAAGTGTTCTACTTCTACCAAGTTTTTTCTCATAATTTTTTGTAGCATTGGGCATTTGAGTTGATTGCATCTAAAATATCAAAACGACATCTAAGTGTTGCATTTGACTTGCATGTATCAAATATATCAAAAGTGATATCAAAGTAAAGAGGATTTAAATATGTTTTTAATGGTATAATTTTTTGATTTAATAATAATATATGTAAAATAAATATAGATTCTAAAATCAATGGGATAAAAAAATGGTATCTATGGAAAGTTCTTAGAAGGCTTCTTAGATGGGGAAGGCTTAAAATTTCTATTTTACCGTTTTTGATGATTGGTCGAGAATTGTTTTGACTGTTTATTTACTTAATATGTTTTTTTATTTAGGCATGTTGTCGGATACAATCCTTCTCTTCTTAGGAGATACCAGTGTCATATAAATGTTGAATGGTGTAACCAATTAGGTTCAATCAAGTACCTTTTCAAGTACATAAATAAGGGTCTCGATAGAATAACGGTTGGTTTCACCAGCTCAAATACAAAATCTTCAAATTCAACAACAAATCAAAAATTAGATAACGACGAAGTGAAGAATTATGTCGATTGTCGTTATGTTTCTGCATGTGAAGCTTCTTGGAGATTGTTTGGATTTGGAGTTCATTACCAGACGCCTAATATTGAGAGGTTATCTTTTCATCTTGAAAATAATCAGCCGATTGCTTTTGATCATAGAGATAATATTGATGAGATTTTATCAAAGCCTTCGGTTGGAGCTTCTCAATTTTTAGAATGGATGAAATGCAATAAAACAAACGAGTTCGTGCGAACGTTAACTTATGCTGAGTTTCCTCAATATTTCGTATGGAATTCTAAATCGAGAAAGTGGACTGAGAGACAGAGAGGATTTGATCTTGGAAGACTCAGTTACGTCCCTCCTAAAGCTGGTGAAGGATATTATCTGAGAATATTGCTTAACAAAGTAAAAGGACCTACATGTTTTGAGGATATTAAGACGGTGAATAATGTAGTGTATGATACATTCAGAGATGCATGCTATGCTCTAGGTCTTCTTGATGATGACAGCGAATATATTGAGTCTATTACGGAAACGTCTGAATGGGTCAGTGGTTCCTTTTGCAGGGATTTATTTGTTATGTTAATATCCTCAAATACATTATCAAGACCTGATTATGTATGGGAAAACACATGGCAATATTTATGTGACGATATTCTTTATCTACGCCGTCAAGAACTACAAAGACCAGGTATTATATTTGCTCCTTTACCTAATTTATATTTTTTTTAAATTTATATATCTTAATTGTATTTTTGTCATGTTTCATATACTAATTATTTATATATAATGACAGATCTTAATCTAGACGAGGATGTGATAAAAAACATCTGTTTGGCTAAATTAGAGGATCTGCTGAAAAGTCATTCTATGAGCCTTAAAGATATACCTAACATGCCATATCCAGATTTCAACTACATTGATGATTCTTGCAACGTGTTGCTTCAGGAGGAATTATCTTATGATAAAGATAAGCTAAAAGAAGAACACGGTCGTCTTTACTCTTTAATGAACGATGGGCAAAATCGTACGTATCAACAAATTACAAATGCTGTTGTTAAAGGTAAAGGTGGAGTCTTCTTTGTATATGGATATGGAGGAACAGGTAAAACTTTTCTATGGAAGACCTTATCTGCAGGCCTTCGATCTCAAGGCCGCGTAGTTCTAAATGTGGCTTCAAGTGGTATCGCATCGGTTTTACTTGAAGGAGGAACGACTGCACATTCTCGCTTTCGTATTCCTATTGATGTCAATGAAGATTCTTTTTGTACTATCGCTGCTGATAGTGATCTAGCCGGATTGTTGAGGAATACAGATATAATTATTTGGGATGAAGCTCCAATGTTGCATAGACATTGCTTTGAATCTTTTGAAAGAACTTTGAGAGATATTGTTGATCCTCAAAGTAGTAGTAAGCCATTTGGAGGGAAGGTGGTTGTTTTCGGAGGAGACTTTAGACAGATACTGTTGGTCCCGAATGGATACTACAACAACAAATGTTTGTAGAAGGGGGGGTTGAATACAAACTTTAGCAAATTAAAATTTAAGAGACACACGGTTTACTTTTATATAATTCTTATTGATGTTAATCAAGAATTACATGAACTAGATGCGGAAAATCTAAGTTCAATAAGAGGTGGCAACTAGATTTGTCTAACACATAGACAATGCTAATCTTAAACAACTAATGTCTAAGATGTTCAACACATGAACAAGTTTGTTACACTGAAAGTAAAATGCTAACTCTTCTAATTCTCAACTTATGAGATTTCAGTACTTTTCAACGCATACTTAGCATGTTTCCATGCATGAGTATATATAAGCAAAGTGTGTTCGGGTTGATTAAGAGAGAAGGAGACAAAGGTACTTGTTTAATAATATTATAATAGATAAAGTTAGTGGGTGAAAAGTAAGTTAACTTTATACACAAAGTGTGTAAAGTGAACATACTTTTCAGTAATGAGTGTACCCACTATCTATTATTATATTATTAAAGTACTACATTTATATCTTGGAAAAGTAAACTTCTCCTTTCATGCTTGTGCTTTAATCAACACCATGCTTTCTGAAGATGTGACTTTACCAAGTATGGAGTTGCCAGCCATACTTAACATCATGTCTTCGAGATCTTTTCTTCAAGAGTATCTTTCTCCTTTTCCAGAGGATAAAGATATATCCTTTTTGTTTCTTTGCAGATACAAAAAGTGCTAAGTACTTTTACAAAGAAAGATCTAAGGCATAATAGGAACAACACATGTTCTGCCTTTGACTAAAGAAAATATTACATAGAAAAGCTATTAACTGAGATGTAGAATAAAGACTCAGCTAACAAACACTGAACTGCATATGTAAATTTGCTCAGCTAAGGATAAATGTGAAAGACTCAGCTGACTAGATTTGCTCAGCTGATCGAAATGCTCAGCTAATAATACAAATCAGCGTGCAGCTAATAAACTGATCAAACTAAACTGTCAGCTGATCCCAAGGGCTCAGCTGACCATTTGAGTATGATCAGCTCATGAAGAAAAGATTGGTTAAGTAGTAAATACCTTATCTGACAGATGGGAGGCATCAGCTGATCAATGTAATTGTGTCAGCTGATCCTTGATAGCTCAGCTGATCTTGAAACTTTCCTCAGCTGATGGTTTTGGACCATCAGCTGATCTTTTGTAGATCCTTAGTTGATGCTTCTTGACTTGTCTTTTTCTTCTCAGCTGATCTTCCTGAAGCTGGTCCTTTGGCTGATACTCAGTGTTCAGCTGACACTATGATTCGTCAGCTAACATTTCTTACTTAGAAATTCTTTAAGTCTAAGATGAAAAACAACACATGTTTTTCATCAATCTAAGTCCAAAACTGAATATATTGTTTTGTTAACATCAAATCCTATTTTACTTAATAGATAGGTTTGATTTAGGTTTGATATTGCTATCTCCCCAACAATCTCCCCCTATTTGATGATGACAAAACCTTATCTGTTTAAGAAGAATCAGTTTGACTCGAATTTGTAAAGATAAAACTTTTAAGTGCAATTTGGTTACCTAGCTATCTGTTTTTGGTAACTCGTTAAAGTATGTTCCCTGATATTCTGTTTTTGGGAATCTTTTCATTTATGAAGTACCATTGTTCTGTTTTTGTGGTATCTTTTCTATCCTTTTTCTGTTTTTAGGATTTTTGATATTTTCTATATTTACACTATTTGAGTTATCTACTAAGAGTCATCTGTACTAGCATTTTAGCTAAGTAGACCATGATCAAAGTTTCAAGCTTGATTACAAAACAAAGTATTTACATCAGAGTTTGTACATTGTAATCTAACTAAGAGTTAAACTAAGTACAGAAGTTAAACTATGCTAGGAATTGAAACATACAACTAGTCTAGTTATGAAGTGTGGTCTTCATTCCCACCAGGGTTCTTCTTTGACATCAAAAGTTCTGATCTGTGGATTTTCAGTTAGAAGTTGATCAGCTCTTGATCTTATCAATTGTTCAAAGTGCTCATTTCCTGTCAAGTCTCTAGTAGCTATTGCAGCCTGAAATATCAGTTCTTTTTGAGCTTTCCCTATCTCAGATTCTCTTAGAAATCTCCAATTGTCAGCTCTGTTCATGAAGAACATTCCTCTTTCAGGTTCAGTTATATACCTGAACATTTCAGGATGTGTATTGGGAGGAAGAGCAGTATTCAGATTCTCATCAGCAGGAAGATAGGGATGATCAGGATTGAGAATGATTTTTTCAGCAGCAACAAAGGCTTTAGAAGTCTTCTTGAAGGCATCCTCAATTGCTTGAACATGAGCAACAAATTGATCATGAGTGAATAGTCTGTTGTATACTGACATTCTGATCCAGTATTCAAATTTAGCAATGAACCTCTGGACTATCTCACTCTTGGACTTAAGGAGATGGTACAGGATCTCAATCATCTTAAAGAAGGAGAGTAGTTTGTAGTGATGTAGATAAGTATCTTCATAAGTTTTTCTTTCATCTCTTCTCACTACTCTGAGATAAGGACCTTCATCTGTACCTCTGTAAGGAGTAACCCTTGAAATGATGTCTTCACATCTTCTGTTTACCAAGTTTTCTCTATTTTCCAAGAACTCCTTGGATTGCCTTTCAGTTTGCTGAGCAGTGCTCCAAAGTTGAAGTTGAACAATGCTTGAATGGCTTCCTTGTGAGTCTTTCCTCTTTTGAGAGCTTTCTTGGTAGAAGAGTCACTCTGCAGTGGTGCTTGTTGTTCTTGAGGAGCTTGAGATGACAGTAAGATCGTTTCTTCTTCTTGTATTTCCCTTATCTCATCATCTGTAACACCAACTGCAGCAGCAAGATCCTCAGTAGTAGTGAAATCCTGGTGTCTCTCTTTGGCTTTAAGAACTTCTTCAATGGTTGAACCAAGAGCAGCAGCCAGTTCACTTAACTCTCTGAGATTTTCATACTCTTGATGAAGTTGCTCTTCCTTCCTTTCTTCTTCTTCAATCTCCTCAGCAGACATTATTTTCTTTCCTTTTCTCCTTGAAATACTGTTGGGAGTTGGTTGACTTGACTGAACAGGAGAGGAAGCTTGGACTGTTGGAACTTTTGGGGAGAGACTCTGCTTCTTTAAGTTCAGCAGAGAGGACAGAGGCTGATTATCTTCATCATCATCATCAGATTCCTCTGATGGTACTTGAATTGGAGCACAAGATTCACCTTGCTTTGATTTCTTTGCACTCATCCTTCTAGCTGCTTGCTTTAATCTTCTTTTAGGCTTAGCAGGTTGCTCCCCCTCAGATTGATTCTCCCCTTCAACATTAGATTTTCTTTGAGTTTCTGTTTCATTAGGGGCTGATGCACCTTCTGCTTGTATAGCCTGAACCTCAGCTGTATATGCATCGACAGCTGCCCTTATTGTTTCTAGGGAAGGTTCTCTTACTGACTTCTTTGACTTCTCCCCCTTTTTGTCATCAGCAGAGGAGGGAAAAGTAGTAGGATTAGCAGGGGCACCAGTGCTGGGGAAAGGATGAGGTTGGGAAGCTGGGGAAGGTGTAGAGGTGGAGATGAGAGGTCTAAGCCTTTTGATGGCATCAGTGATATTAGTGAACTCTCTAAGAGTGTCACTGTGCCTCTGCCTTGAGTACTGGCTTAGTCTGGTGACCTCATCATCAATGGTATGAAGAAGGAAGGGTACTCTGAGAATAGAGTCAGGGATTTAGGAGGTAAAGGCCTTAGGGTGGAAAGTTGGGTTAGAAGGTTAGATATGGTTTGGTTGAGGGTGGAAATGACTTGGTTTGAGATGGTAGGTGAAGGAATAGGAGTAGAAGCTTGGGTAAGAAGTTGATCCAATTTGGTTAGAATTGGTGAAAAATCAACAGGGGCAGGGGTGGGTTGGGGCTGGGATTAGGTTGATTTGAGTGACTCAATCTCCTGGGTTAAATGAGAGAGTTGAGTTTCTGTTTTAGTTTGGAAGGAGGTGAAGGAGGCTTGAAGACTATCCTTCTTTTTAGAGATAGACAGTAGACTTTGAAGTATTTGGGGTGAGGGTTCAGAAAAGGTAGAGGGAAGGGTTGGGTGGGAATTGATTGAGGTGAGGTACCAAGAATAGGAATAGATTGAGGTCCCTCACTTAGACCTTGGTTTATAGGCCTAAGATCACTGGGAACATAAATTGTACCCTGTACCAATGGTTGGTTTATGCCACTAGTATTGACAGGTAGTGCACTAGTATGTGTAAGAATTGAATCAAAAATAGGTGCAAATAAGTGAGTGTGAGTGAGGGTTGCACTCAATGAGGTATCCCTTATTACAGTAGCAAGTTGTTGTGAACTTACTAAGGGAAAGGCTTGACACATAGGGGCTGTAGACACAGTATGACCATGGGAGAAGGTCTGTCTTTCATTGGTATCACCCTGTTGGGAGGATGACCCAGATTGCAGCAATCCCATATTTACAGATGTGCCCTGTTGTGAGGACATACCCACTGGCTGAAGGGTGTAAGTAACATCCATGAGCTCCCCCTCAAAATAAGAGGTAACTATAGGAGTTGAGGTCAGAGGTGTAGTGTGCATTTCCTCTGAGATAAGTGCAGTATGCACCATCTCTAATGACCTTGTTTCTGTTTAGGTTAGAAAGGGAGTAGAACTAGTGACTGTTGGGAGTACACTATAGCTTGGCTGTTGTTGGGGTGTTACAACTGGAGGAGAGGTTGGGTTCTCACTGGTGGGGTTTACCAAATGAGTATCCTCAAGTGTGGTAGAGATTATACCTGAGATGTGCTGAGTCTTGCTGATCTCAATCAGTTGAATGAGATTGTCAGAAATTGTGTCTTCCTCAGCATCATCACCATCAGCTGCATCACCACTTTGTTGATTTTGTGGAGTGCTTGAGCTGGAAGTAACAGGGAAATGTGTGAGTGGCATCCCAATTTGAGAAGATGAGGAGGTGGTATCTTGAATGTTTTCAGCATAAGTAATTCCAGCATCACCACCATGAAAATCATCATCTCCCTCATCATGATCATCTTTACCACTGTCAGCACCACTGTCATTATCATCCTCAGCATCAGGATTAACTGGCTCATCCTGTGCTGGTTCCTCAAACAAATTTTGGTCAGCAGAGTCCATCAAATCAGCATCCCTTCCTTCTTCTTCACCAATGGCTTCATCTTGAGCATGAGTCATAGACTCCTCAGAATGATCAGTGATTATATCAGGTGACTCAGAATCATCAGCCATTTGTCCCTCAATATTCTCAGCATCAACTTCCTCTTCATTTTCATCATCCTCAGCAGCAACATCAATCAACTCTTGCATTTGATCAGTGATAGCAGGACCTTGAAATTCCCTTATCAAAGTGAATGTCTTTTGACCCATTTGAGGAATGGTCATTGTATCCAAAGTAGCAGCAATTCCAGTATATTGTTCCCATTGAAGGTGATGAAGTACAAGCAAGCTTAAATACCTTATGTAGGGAACAACAGTCCTTGTTGATTTCTTGGTTGTAGCAAGAGTGATTTTATCCACCATTTCTGAGAATATGACTTGAGCAAAGTCAATATTCCTCCCTGTGACCAAAGCATGAAGAATCATCAATTTAGACTGATTCATTTGGTCATGACTCCCAGATTTATAACCGAAGCACTTGATGATCACACCTGCCAAGTATTTCCATGGGTGTCCAAGCACAGACAATTTATACTGACCATGGGTAACTGGTGCATTATATCCAATCAGGGGTAAAACCTCCAAAACTTGATCCAGTGGAGCAAATGGTTGATACGGAGCCAAGTTGGACAGAGAAATGGCTTGTCGAAGAATGTCGACAGTAATGTTGATGTTGATGGAGCCATTCAAACAAGTACAGGTAATGAGATTTTGATCAAGATGGTACCTAGCAGTGTACCATATCTCACCAACAATATTTGGAAATATGAAGAAAGGATGAGCTGAGAGACAAGGAAACAGGGGATAAGCAGTGATAAATGCGACCATGGGTTCATATCCCTGGTTTGCTTTGCTCATGGGAATGTCAGTGGTGATAAGAAAGTTGTTTGGACGTATGATGATTTCTGAGTTAGGAGCGACATTCTCTCCAGGAATAGCATTTGGAGTAGCAGCAGGATTGAAGATCTCCATGATTACAGAGTGAAACAGTTTGATCAACGAGGATTTAGGGTTTGAAGATTTTAGAGAGAAAGAGTGTTTGGGAATTTTGAAAGCGTAAGAAATGAAGAACCGCCCGAAAACATCTTTATATCTTCCTTGGAAACCTAAACTGTTACCAAAAAATATTTCAAAAAGCAACTGTCACGTCTGCAAAAAGGTAAATAAACGGATAAGATAATAAATACACGGACAACTAACGGACAAGTTAACAGAAATTAAATACTACCTAGCAACGTAATAAATACAAATGAGAAATTAATAACATAAGTGTGGGGACACATAATTTTTGACCTTTGAAAATCATCAGCTGACAAAAGAGAGTGTCAGCTGATCCATGTTGAGATGAAATTAGTGTCAGCTAATGAGTGCACTTAGCTGATGGTTTATCAGCTGAGGTATGGTGTCAGCTGATGGTCGACAGCTGACATAATCCCATTAGCTGATCTACCATAAGTAAAACATGTAGAAGCTTAGATAAGTACTTCATTTCACACACAGATAAAATTATTTTCTCACACAAAACTAACTATCTAAGAACAGAATATATTACAAGTTTAACATGCCAAGTTTGGATATTAGGAAGTTGAACCGAGAATCATCCAAAGGTTTTGTAAAAATGTCAGCTAATTGAACATTAGTGTTTATATAGTGCATTGAAACTTTCTTTTTCTGCACATTATCTCTAAGAAAATGATGTCTGATTTCAATATGCTTAGTTTTTTAATGCAAAACGGGATTGTTAGATATAGATATGGCACTTGTGTTGTCACACAGAATTGGGGATTTTTCAAACTGTATGTCATAATCCAGTAGTTGATTTTGCAGCCATATCAATTGAGTACAGCAGCTTCCAGCGGCAATGTATTCTGCCTAAGCTGTAGAGGTTGAAACAGAGTTCTGTTTCTTGCTTGACCAGCTGACTAATCTTCCACCTAATAATTGACAACCCCCAGATGTACTCTTTCTGTCTAGTTTTCAACCTGCAAAGTCAGAATCAGTGTATCCGACTAACTCAAAATTAGAGTCTTTGGGGTACCAAAGACCTAGATTAGGAGTTCCTTTGAGATACCTGAAAATCCTTTTAACTGTAGCTAAGTGAGATTCTTTGGGATCTGCTTGGTATCTAGCACAAAGACATGTAGAAAACATAATATCTGGTCTACTTGCAGTGAGGTATAAAAGAGACCCTATCATACCTCTATAAGCTGTAATGTTCACTGATTTACCATCAGTGTCCTTTCCAAGTTTTAAGGCAGTGGACATAGGTGTTTTCATTGAAGAACAAATTTCAAACTCAAATTTCTTAAGTAAGTCATTTACATACTTTGTTTGATGAATGAAAATTCCATCAACCTCTTGTTTAATTTGAAGACCTAGAAAATAGTTTAATTCACCCATCATACTCATTTGATAATTATCATACATGAGTTTGGAAAACTTTTTGCAAAGATCAACATTTGTAGACCCAAATATTATATCATCTACATAAATATATACAAGAATCACATCACCCTTGAATTTTCTTATAAATAAAGTGCTATCTATGCTTCCTCTTATAAATCCTTTATTGGTCAGAAAAGAAGAGAGGGTATCATACCAGGCTCTTGGAGCTTGCTTCAGACCATACAAAGCTTTGTTCAAGAAGTATACATGATCTGGTTTTCTTGCATCCTCAAAACCTGGAGGTTGTTTGACATACACCTCTTCCTTCAATTCTCCATTGAGTAAGGCACTCTTAACATCCATTTGGAAAACTTTGAAGTCTTTGAAGGCAGCATAAGCTAGAAACAGTCTTATTGCTTCAAGTCTTGCAACATGGGTAAAGGTTTCATCATAATCAATACCTTCTTCTTGACAATACCCCTGTGCAACTAATCTTGCTTTGTTTATGATGATTAGCCCTTGCTCATCCATCTTGTTTCTGAACACCCACTTAGTACCAATGATGGATTTGTCCTTTGGTCTTGGCACCAAAGTCCATACATTGTTCCTAGTGAATTCAGCCAATTCCACTTGCATGGCATTTATCCAGTGGGGATCATTTAGAGCTTCATCTACCTTCTTTGGTTCAATCATAGAAACAAAACCTGTGTACAAACAAATATTGCAAGCTTTTGATCTTGTTAGTACAGGTGCTTCTATATTACCTATGACCTGATCAATTGGATGATTTCTGAGGTCCTTGTAGGCATTTTGGATTGAGGGAGTGTTTGAAACAGTTTGGATTAAAGGAGTTGAAATTCTTTGGTTTGGGTCAGCTGATGAGACTTCTGGTTGGTCAGCTGACAGAATTTCAGGAATGTTAGCTGATGAAACTTCTACTGATGAAGGAATGTTTGATATGGAATTAGAGTCCATTGATGTTGAAGCATGATTCCCATCATTCAGTAAAAGTGTGGGTTGATTTAGGATAGGTTGTGTAGAGATGTTTTGTAAGTTTGGAACAGGTTAATCTAAGTCATCTAAGTCAGCTGACGAGAGTGAATCAGCTGATGGGAGTGGATCAGCTAATACTGGAGTGTTATCTTCAGTATGCAGCAAATTATTAAATTCCTCACCTGTAGATGGATTAGTAGAACAGGAAGCAACAAAGTCATTTTCATTAAAACTTACATTGATTGATTCTTCTATGACCTTTGTTCTGATGTTGTAAATTCTGTAAGCTTTGGAGATCACAGAATATCCAACAAAAACACCTTCATCTGCCTTGGGTGCAAACTTTTGCAGTTGATTTCTCTGGTTCAGTATGAAGCACTGACACCCAAAGATGTGAAAAAAACTGATGTTTGACTTCCTTCCCTTAAGCACTTCATAGGGAGTTTTATTGTGCCTTTTGATCACAAGAGATCTAATCTGTGTAAAACATGCACAGCTGACAACTTCAGCCCAGAAGTTAAATCCTAACCCACTCTCACATAGCATGGTTCTTGCAGCTTCAATCAAAGTTCTGTTTCTTCTTTCAGCTACACCATTCTGTTGTGGAGTCCTTGAAGCAGAGAAGTTTTGAGATATGCCTTATTCATCACAGAAGCTTTCAAGAGTTTGATTTCTAAACTCAGTTCCATTATCACTTCTAAGCATCCTTACCAGATTACCATTTAGCACTTCCATCTTTCTAATAAAACTCATTATCTCTTCAGCAGCCTCACTCTTAGCTTTGAGGAAGATGACCCAAGTATATCTTGAGAATTCATCAACCATGACTAATGCATACTTACTTCCACCAATACTTGTAGTAGCAACAGGACCAAATAAGTCCATGTGCAACATGTAGAATGGTTTAGTAATGGAGAAGGCTTGCTTAGATGGAAAAGATGTCTTGTGCTGCTTTCCCTTCTCACAAGCAGAGCAAGGTTTAGGCTTAACATATGTCAGTGAAGGTAGTCCTGACACTAGTTCACCCTTGCTCAGCTTATTTATATTTTTGAAGTTTAAATGGGAAAGCCTTTTGTGCCATAACCAGTTTGTGTCAGTTACAGATTTTGTATACAAACAGGTTAACTTTGATGGATCACCAGAGGACATATCAAGAGTATATACATCCTTGGTTCTTTTTGCACAAATTATTGTTTTATCTTCTTGATCTAAAATGGAACCACCTGTCTTTGTAAAGAGGACTTTATGATCACCATCACATAGCTGACTTATGCTGATGAGATTGTACTTAAGCCCTTTAACATATGATATCTTGGACAAGGTTAGGTTCCCATTATGAAGTTCTCCATAGCCTTTTGTTTGCCCACAATTGTTATCACCAAAGGTCACTCTTGGACCTTTTTCCTTCTTGTAGTTACTAAGCAAAGCTTTACAACCTGTCATGGTCCTTGAGCATCCATTGTCAAGATACCATGTGTTCAGCCCCTGCATAGTTATGATTGAAAGAAGGTTAGTGACACTTGGGCATCCACATTTAAGTGGACCCCTGTGGATTGCACCTAGCCATCCACTTTATATTAGGTTGTTTATGAATGAGAGAAACAACTGTGTTATCATTATCAGTCCGCTGTCTTGAGTTACCTTCAAGAGAACAATTACTTGCCTTATGTTCTTTGCTCCCACATTTATAACATTTTTTTATTTTTGGAGCCTTTAACATATTTAGGTAATTGCCTAAGAGATGTCTTAACTGTTTTCTGATGACTATGGGTCATCATCTGACAGATTTCACCATTCAGTTGTTGCAACTGATTCTGTAAACTGATAAGGTCTTTGTTTACAGTTACCGTAGGTTGACCCTTAGTAAAAATGAGTTTATGATCAACTTTAGGTATGGCAGACTGAGACTTTTTGTAAACAAAAGGTCTTTTACTCTTAGTTTCTCCTATTAAAAGAGTTTGAAGTGAAGTTTGATCAGCTAAACAAACATAAGAGGATCCATGATCAGCTGACATGATATCAACTGAGCAGTTATCATCTACTTTTTGATCAGCTGATGTAATATCATTAGCTAAAGAATTTTCAGTCAGCTGAGTTCCTAAATTTAATGTATCAGCTTTCAAGGTTTGACAACAGAATGTCTATTTGGTCTCAACAAATTATTCCATTCCTTTACTTACTTCCTTTACAATTAAATTTTCAGTACTTTTGCTATCTGTCAAAATGTTAGATCTTGAATCAACTTTTGAAGTGGTTGAGTCTTTCAGCTGAGTACTTGTACTTTTAACAAATCTGTTAGTGATAATACTTTTTCCTTTTACAATCTTTTGAAAAGTGAGAGGTAAAATATCAGCTTTTTCTAAGATATTTATGTTCTTGCTAAAATCAACACAGTTAGCAGCTTGGCAATAATTTCCACCAATAATAGCTTGAACTTGTTTTGGAATCTGCTCATTGACACACTGAGTGGTCTTCTCAGCAGATACACACCAAGATCTAACTACTTTTTGAAGGTCATTAAACTTTATTGTTGCTTCATTGGTTTCTTTTACCAAGATCTGATTAAGTATCTTTTGATTAGCTAAATCATCTTCCAGTTTTGTCATTTGTTTCAGTTTCTCATCTTTAAGACTTAATCTCTCTTTTAGTGATTCTATTTCTAGTTTTAACTTCTTTTCTCTTTGAATATTTGACTGAAACTCAACACACAGATAATCAAACATAGTGTTCTTTTCATTATCTTCATAGTTAATAAATTTTCCAACCTGATACATAGAAGAGGGATCCAAGTCAGGAGAAGTACAAGCTTTAGCAGTTTTCTTCATGTCCTCATCAAAGGAACTTGTACTTGCTGTGTTGGCCATCAAACTAAGCTGAGCTGTGAGGATCTCATCTTCATCACTTGAGAGATCTTCCTCAGCCCAATCTTCTTCTTCAGCTACCAGCACCCTGTTCTGAGCCTTCTTCTTCTTCTTGTCAAGGACAGCAGCAAGAAGCTTCTTATATTTTGCTTCATAATCAATCTTGCTGTCTGAGCTTGAGGAACCCTTGAAGCCTGTGTTTCCTCTGGACTTACATTCACTGGCATAGTGACCAGTCTTGCCACAAGAGAAACAACCTTCAGAAGCCTTTGGTTTTGACATGGCTCTTTCTCCTTTGAAGGGTTTCTTCTCAAACCTCTTGACACCCTTTCTTTTCAAGAAGGGCTTGAACCTTTTAACCAACATGGCAGCCTGCTCAACAGCAGCTTCAATGCTGTCCATGTTCTCCAGATCTTCATCCCCATCAGCCACGTGCTCTTCATCAGAAGTTTCCTCTTCTTCTTTCTCATCACTTGATTCATCCACCACTGCTGCAAAACTCCTAGATCTTGTATCCTTAGACACCAGGGCAGTAGATGGAGCTTTTGCAGCCTCCTTCATATCCTTGGTAGAGAGTTTCTTTTGTTTTACTGATTGTTCATGATTCATAAGGTTTCCATATAAACCAACCAGTGTAAGACCCTTGATTTTCTCACCATGTTTAAGCACATTGATGAAATGATCCCAAGATTCTGGGAGAGAGTCTAGAAACTTGTGTAGGTCTGAGTTAGACTTTCACCTTTATGAGCAAAGAAGAACTCATATTCTCTTACCAGAAGGAGTTTCTTGTTTTCCTGCACTTCTTCAGTACCTTCATATGCAACGGTCAAAGTGTCTAGCATCTCTTTTGCAGATTTGCAGTTAAGAACTTGATGATAGACATCATTTGGTAGTGTAGAGACTAAGGTTGTTCTTGCTTTAACATCAAGATTAACAAGCCTTTTGTCTTCATCAAACCATTGATTAATAGGCTTTATAATTAGTCTTTCAACAGCAGGAACTTCATCAGTTGCTTCAGTTACTTGGATAGTTGAGGAAGGAACATAAGGACCTTCAGTTACAGTTTTGAGCATCACATCATCTAGGCTTGACATATAGAGAAGAACTCTACTCTTCCAGAGAGAAAAGTTTTCTCCATCAAAAGTTGGACATCTAGTGAGTGAGCCATTATTTGAAGAACCATTTGAAGCAGCAACCGGAGTAGCCATTTAGTATTGTGGGGTAGAATCAGTTGAAGAGTAAGCAAAACAGATCTTAGATATGAGTTATCTAGCCTGCTCTGATACCAGTTGTTGGTCCCGAATGGATACTACAACAACAAATGTTTGTAGAAGGGGGGGTTGAATACAAACTTTAGCAAATTAAAATTTAAGAGACACACGGTTTACTTTTATATAATTCTTATTGATGTTAATCAAGAATTACATGAACTAGATGCGGAAAATCTAAGTTCAATAAAAGGTGGCAACTAGATTTGTCTAACACATAGACAATGCTAATCTTAAACAACTAATGTCTAAGATGTTCAACACATGAACAAGTTTGTTACACTGAAAGTAAAATGCTAACTCTTCTAATTCTCAACTTATGAGATTTCAGTGCTTTTCAACGCATACTTAGCATGTTTCCATGTATGAGTATATATAAGCAAAGTGTGTTCGGGTTGATGAAGAGAGAAGGAGACAAAGGTACTTGGTTTAATAATATTATAATAGATAAAGTTAGTGGGTGAAAAGTAAGTTAACTTTATACACAAAGTGTGTAAAGTGAACATACTTTTCAGTAATGAGTGTACCCACTATCTATTATTATATTATTAAAGTACTACCTTTATATCTTGGAAAAGTAAACTTCTCCTTCCATGCTTGTGCTTTAATCAACACCATGCTTTCTGAAGATGTGACTTTACCAAGTATGGAGTTGCCAGCCATACTTAACATCATGTCTTCGAGATCTTTTCTTCAAGAGTATCTTTCTCCTTTTCCAGAGGATAAAGATCTATCCTTTTTGTTTCTTTGCAGATACAAAAAGTGCTAAGTACTTTTACAAAGAAAGATCTAAGGCATAATAGGAACAACACATGTTCTGCCTTTGACTAAAGAAAATATTACATAGAAAAGCTATTAACTGAGATGTAGAATAAAGACTCAGCTAACAGACACTGAACTGCGTATGTAAATTTGCTCAGCTAAGGATAAATGTGAAAGACTCAGCTGACTAGATTTGCCCAGCTGATCAAAATGCTCAGCTAATAATACAAATCAGCGTGCAGCTAATAAACTGATCAAACTAAACTGTCAGCTGATCCCAAGGGCTCAGCTGACCATTTGAGTATGATCAGCTCATGAAGAAAAGATTGGATAAGTAGTAAATACCTTATCTGACAGATGGGAGACATCAACTGATCAATGTAATTGTGTCAGCTGATCCTTGTTAGCTCAGCTGATGTTGAAACTTTCCTCAGCTGATGGTTTTGGACCATCAGCTGGTCTTTTGTAGATCCTCAGCTGATGCTTCTTGACTTGTCTTTTTCTTCTCAGCTGATCTTCCTGAAGCTGGTCCTTTGGCTGATACTCAGTGTTCAGCTGACACTATGATTCGTCAGCTAACATTTCTTACTTAGAAATTCTTTAAGTCTAAGATGAAAAACAACACATGTTTTTCATCAATCTAAGTCCAAAACTGAATATATGGTTTTGTTAACATCAAATCCTATTTTACTTAATAGATAGGTTTGATTTAGGTTTGATATTGCTATCTCTCCACAGATACTTCCGGTCATCAATAAAGAACGAAGACAAGATATTGTTAATGCGTCATTGAATTCCTCAAATCTATGGCAATATTGTTCGGTCCTTGAGTTGACGGAAAACATGCGATTAAAATCTGGAGCTGATACCGAAGACATTGAAAGTATCAAAGATTTTGCTGATTGGATATTACAAATTGGAGAAGGAAATCTTGGTGGTTCAAATGATGGAGAGGCTGAAATTGAATTTCCTGATAACTTTTTGATTAAATCAAACGGTGATCATGTCGAATCAATAATTAACTCCATATATCCATCCATCAACAACAATCTTTATGATATAAATTTTCTTCAAGAAAGAGCAATTTTGGCTCCCAAAAATGAAGATGTCGAGTGTATTAATGACTTCATGGTTTCAAAGATTGATGGTGAGGAGGTATCATATTACAGTTCTGACAGTATTTGTGCAACTGAAGATTCTGAAACATTTGAAGAGTCATTACAGTCACCTGAACTTTTAAATTCAATAAAAGTATCTGGTTTTTCAAACCACAAGTTAACTTTAAAGGTTGGTGTGACTGTAATGATGCTTCGCAATCTTGAACAGTCTAAAGGGCTTTGCAACGGAACAAGATTACAAGTTACTCGACTTGGTGCACATGTGGTTGAAGCAAAAATAATTGCTGGTAAGAAACAGTGAAAACTTACAAATTACCTAACTTCTATATATACTCATAATGCCAACTACTATATATACTTTATAAATGCTTTAATACCAAAGTGTCAATATATATAATTGCAGGTAAGAATGTTGGTCACATTACTTATATTCCAAGATTGAAGTTGATTCCATCTGAGCCTACATTACCATTCAAGTTCCATCGAAGACAATTTCCTCTCTTGGTTTGTTTTGCAATGACGATAAATAAAAGCCAAGGTCAATCTTTATCGAATGTTGGATTGTTTTTTAGACGACCCGTTTTCACTCATGGGCAGCTATATGTGGCGGTTTCTCGAGTGAAGAGTAAAGAGGGGTTAAAAGTTTTAATTTGTGATGATGAAGACACCCCTACTAATAAAACAATGAATGTTGTTTATAAGGAGGTTCTACAGAAAATTTACATATCATCTTATGTATGAAATTTCAATCTTCTGTAATGTTTATGATTTATTACGAGCTTTTATATTCCTATCTATGTTTTTTAATTTTATTTAACGTGTTAGTACTTTTTAAATCTGTATAAATTAAAAAATTTAGTATCATCCTCGTATTGATACACGGGTCGCTTAGCTAGTATATATATATATATATATATATATATATATATATATATATATATATATATATATATATATATATATATATATATATATATATAATATTAAAGATAATTTAGTTGAATCCTCAATTCTATTTGCCATGTAGAACAAACTAAAAGTAAAACAAATATGATAATAAAGTGCAATGAATCATTCAATTTAACATAATTGATTCCAATAATCTGATCATTTCATTATTTAGTCGTTTCATTCCATCCAAACAAACACATATTCACTATGATGCAGTCAGAATGTAAAGTATATAGAATTAAAAAATATTAAAGAATAATCTATTGTAAAAAGTTATTACAAAGAAAAAAGTATAGCATTTTCCAAAAATTACGAAAATTCCAACTTATAAAGCAACTTTCTCATTTTTGTTTTATTAACGAGATATCATACCCCGAGCACGGCAAAGGAAGAACAAAAAGTAAAAAATAAAATATAAAATATAAAAACTAACATTTAAACATGAATGTTTAAAACAAAGTGAAAAAGAATCTAAACATAAATTAAAAATAGGATGAAATCTTATTTATAGAATAAAAGAATACTTATTATAAGCAAAAGATAAAAAGTCTAAAGTTTTATAACTTTTTCATCCAAAAATAGAAAAACTGAACTGCAAATTAAGAAATTTTATCCTCCTTTGAAATCAGAAGAGACGTTAGTTTGTACCTTATAAATAATAATTAATAACCATATTTTTAAAAGGGATTTTAGGTAAGAACATTAAAACTCTCCATCAATGACACAGATTTGGTGTGTAAGTGTGCGATCTGTTCAGATCCATCAATGATAACCACCGGTCCACCATCTGTTCAGATCCCTTTCAGATGACACTTCTTCTCTTCTTTTTTTTTATTTTCATGTGTTCTGTTCAGATAAGTCTATGTGTGTGTGTTGATGCATTGATGGTTCAAATCTGTTCAACCTCTTGTTTCTGTTGGTGGTTGCAGACATTGGTTTTTGGTTTCTATTGGTGGTTGTAGATGATTGTTAGAGATGGATGGATGGTAGTAGACGGCGGTCAGATTGGGGTGGCCAACGGTGGTTGATGGCGGTCAAATGGTGTTGGTCGGACGGTGGTGGTTGACGGTGGTTGTTCAAGTTAATTGGTAGTGGGGGCTTGTAAAGTTATTTTATTTTTTATTTATTTATTTGTAATTAATCAAAACTTATACAACGTAGATAAAATTGACTAGTGTCTCGTGTCACGTCAGATAAAGAGTGTGTCCGCCCTATCCTCTCTTCTTGATAATTGTTTATATTTATGATTATAATTAGACTATGATTAGAGTATGTTTAGATTAAAGTATTTTCTATTCGTCACCACCCGTTTTGATTTAATATCCTTTTGTTTTAGCTCGATTTTCCTAATTATTATGCTCATACCTATCTTCATATATCGGCTATTAGGTTCTACATAACCTAAAAATTAAAGACAAACCATTTCTTATTACTAGAGTTAATTACATAGATAGTCTATGTGGTTGTATCTAGGTTTCAAATTCAGTTCTTTAATCTTTAAAGTTACACTGGCTGTCTTTATGATTGACATGTTGTTTCAGTTTTGATCATTTACACTAGCTTCCGTTAACTTTAAAAGTTGAAGGAGGGACATTTTAGTCCTTTTCAAAGTTATCTTTGTTACCAAATTAGTTACTTTTTAATCAATATTAGTTACATTTTGTAGGTATTATATACATATACAATTCTCAAGAGCTTAAAATGCGCTATGAACAATGCTTAAAATTGCTAACTTGCGCCTTTGAAAACAATAATGGCTATAGAAGAGTTGGGTAACACCTTCCACTCCAATCCTAAGGTCACGATTCCTATTCTTACCACTTTTTTTTTTTTTTTTTTTGTAATTTCCTCCTACTCTTTTTGACGTCATGGTGTATTTTGTTTTTTTTACTTTTTTTTCTGTTTCTTAATTAATATGAGATAAAAGGCTTTTTTTCTATATTTATTTTATAATATTTACTTTTTAGATACATATTTTTTTTATGATTTCTTTTCTTTCCAATTTTGACTAATTATTTTTCTCTTTTCCTTAATGTTTCTATATATTTGATTTTTTCTATATATTCTTTTCTTAGCATTTAATTTAATAGGAATGATTTATAATATTTGCATTTGACAAGAGACTAACATGCGCTATTTCACGGTTTATGATGTGATTTTTTCTTTTTGTCATTTTCTATAAAAACACATTATTTCATTTATATGAAAAACATTTTAGTCTTTAAGACATTATTTATTTAAGTTGAGGGTGAAATTCTAAAGACTTTTAGATTATTATTTATAGAGTCGTTTAACATATTTAATAAAAAAATGAAGAAATATAAATTCAAAGTAGACGAGATAGTAATATTATCAATCGTGCCGCAAAGCGCGGAAATATTTACTCATTACGTACAAGCTACAAAAAAGGAACTAACATTGATGAAAAAGAACTAATATTGATTAAAAAAATGCCTACAAAGAAGAACTAATATTGATTATAAAGAACTACTATGGTAAGAAGGATAATTTTGAAAAGAACTAAAATACTTCTTCTTTAACGATCAAAGTTAATGGAAGTTAGTATAAAACGTTAAAACTGAAACAAAATGTCAATTACAAGGACTGTCACTGTAGTTTCAAAAATTAAAGGAGTGAATCTACAACTGACCACGTATGAAATTAACTCTTATTATTCTCCTTCATCTCTATTCTTCCATTCCTTTACACTTACACTAAATGGTTAATAATGGTTTATACTTTAAAGTTTACATTTATTTTGGTTTAAACCTTAAAGTTTTTCAAATAGTCTAACTTTCAAAGTTTTATTTACATTGATTTAACCTCAAGTTTACAATTTATTTTGGTTTAAACCTTAAATTTTATTTTTCTTCAAATAGTTTAAACTTAAAAGTTTTGTTAAAAACAATTTGATCTCTCAAGTTCTATTTTACCCTCTCAATTGATTATACATGTTAAGATTTTATTTCCCTTATCCAGCAATATGTTGTCTTGCTTCTTATTAACCTATCTCTTAATATATTTATACAATATTTCATCAAAGACCCCTTCTCGGGACTTGAAACCAACGGAATCATCGAAATTATGTACATCTAGATTGTCACTATATGCACAATAGACTATATTGTATTGAGTGGGTTTTAGATTTCTGGAAAAGAGGGGTGAGGTGAAGGGTGTTTGAATAAATATGTAGAGGATAGAGGGGGAAGGGGTGTTTGGGTAAATTAATATATAGAGTAAATTACAAAAATCGTCCCTGTGGTTTGCAAAAAGTAACATCTTTGGTCCTTTATAATCAAAAAGTACAGAAATCGTCCCTGTGGTTGACATTTTGTAACATCTTTAGTCCTTTAGATCAACGTCCGTTTGTTTTTCCGTTAAGGCCCTCTCATGTGCCTTGCACATGAGGGTATTTTAGTCCTTTTACCACTAATCCATGTTTCCAAACACATACTTTCAACCCTACCAACTTTCTTTCTCACACTATCTCTCTGCTCTCTCTCTCCCCTGGATGAATTTCTAGATGAATTAAACAATCCAGAAAAAGAATTTCCAGATGAATTAAACAGTACAGATGAAGTTTAGATTTTATGAAAAGATATTAAGAACCAACCACAAATAATAAAGGGATGAACCAAGAACATAAAAAACTAACTAAGAATTGTAGATCACGAATGGATTCACCAATAACATAAACATTTAGATCAAACCAAGAACAAATCCAAAAATATCAAACCCAAATCAAAATTTTGATAGAAAAGTTATGAACCAAATATATAGAATCCTAATCTGATTTTATTTACATCAAAGGATTAAATATCGACCCAAAAAGCATCGAACTAAACAAAATACAGGTCAATGAACACTAAAATCAAACATTAACCTCGAGAATCACCCACAAGATCTGTTATTCGTCATCACCAAATGGAAGAGGCGGCGGTGACGTGGTGGTTGTGAACAGGCGACGTTTGTAGTTGGAGAAAACCCTAGATTCCAAGATCTGCTGTTCGTCATCACCAAATGGAAGAGGGCGGCGGTGACGTGATGGTTATGAACAGGCGACAGTGGTGGTTGGAAAAAAAACCTAGATCCGACGAGATGGTGGGTCAGAACGGTGGTGGCATTAGATCTATGGCGGTGGTGATTCAGATCTAAGGCGACGGTGCTGTTCGTCTTCACATCCGGCAAGATGGACGTGAGATGGTGGTGGTTCAGATTTATGGCGACGGTGCTGTTCGTCTTCACATCCGACGAGATGGTCGTGAGATGGTGGTTCACCACAGGGTTGTCGCCGGTGATGGTAGGTGTAGCCGGTGGTGGTAGGTGAAGCCGGTGGTAGGTGTAGCAGGTGGTGGTTCTCGTTTAGAGAAAGAATGAATGTGGTGGTGGTTGAGAGAGAGTGGAATATGTTTGTGTTTGAGAGGGAGAGAGAGAGACTGACTTTTGAGAGAGAGAGAGAGAGAGGGGAAGGATGATAAGTATGTGTTTGGAAACATGGATTGGTGGTAAAAGGACCAAAATACCCTCATGTGCAAGGCACATGAGAGGGCCTTAACGGAAAAACAAACGGACGTTAATCTAAAGGACTAAAGGTGTTACAAAATGTCAACCACAGGGACGATTTCTGTACTTTTTGATTATAAATGACCAAATGTGTTACTTTTTGCAAACCACAGGGACGATTTTTGTAATTTACTCTAATATATATTATCAAGTCAAAGGGGTAAAACTTTAAGGTTTAAATCCTTGGAAAAAAGTTAAGGTTTAAACTAAAATAAAGTGTAAACATTGAATTTAAACCATCATTAACCATAAACCAAGTGCAACCAAAAACCATATCTAATAGAGACAAAATCAAAGATTTTATGTATTATCCATTTATTCCTACATTCTTATCATTTTTGCTATAATTTTTTCTTTTTTACACGGAGGAGACATCCGCGGTGGGGTGGTTGTGGCCGGATTTCAAATCTCACCCTCCTCTAAAGGGATTTTAGAAATCTCACAACATGAGATTCAAGCGATTTGAAATGAAAATCCCATCTTCTTACTTTGCAACCAAATATGAGATTTCAAGAGATTTAAAATACAAATCTTATGAAATCCTTTAAAACCTGCAAACCAAATGCCCCCTTACAACACTAGAAGTGGTGTTTTCAATACTTCATATGCACTACCACATTAGTTTTTACTCTTATCTCTCAATCAACTACTTATCGATCACTTCCCACCTATATGATCCATTTATTACAAATCATAAATAAAAAAGAGTTAAAAAATTAAAATAAAAAGGTGGTTAGGTCCACTATCTTCTCACCAAGCCTACTTCTCTCCACGGGTTCCCCTAACCACGGCGTTGCATAGTGGGTTGCTCTGGCGACCACGGTGTGGTACCTTCACGTCTCCGCCACAAACCCACTTTGTATGTTCTTAACATTTTTTTTACATACGTTAGTTAACTTTTTTTTAAATAATTAGCAAAAACATGAAATATTGCATTATGTTTATATTAACTTGATAAAAATAAGCCTAGACGAATATTATAGTGTGATTATGACCATAAAAACTAGTTGTTAGTACTTTGTAAATTAGCTTTTATTGCAATATTCCTGCGAACTAACATTAACAGAATTATATGATAGTTTAGATTGTGTTTGGTATAGGGAATTGGAGATAGAAAAAAGAAAATAAAAACATTTTCTTTATTTGTTTACTAATGAGAAAAAGAAAAAGAGAAATAAACCATTTCTCAATCTCTATTTTCATTCTCTCTAACAAGAAAAGAAATGTAGGAAAATGAAAACACAGAGAAAAAGGAAAATCAATTCTCACTTCTATCTCCGTCAAAAAAACAAAACAAAACAAAAAAAAAACTCACCCTCGTTAGTCTTCTCCAGAACTCCCTACCACCAAAAACTCACTACAACCATCGTCATCCTCTGAACCGGCGGCTTCTTCCCCTACAACCACCGTTTGTCTCTCTCTCCAACGCTTATATATCTCCGGCGACAATACCTTCCCCTACGACGGCGGCGGCAACCGTAACTGAGAATAGTGGATAAAAGAAATAAAGTAGAAAAAATGATTTATGTTTGATATATGTATATTGATTATAAATTTATTAATCTTGTATGTTATTTGGGTTTGAATTAATGACTGTTAGAAAAATATGGATGTAAATGATAAGGTTGGTATAATTATCTATTGAATTTTCTATTGTACCAAATAAGAGAAACTTACATTTGGTTTTCAAAAAAAAAAAAGAAACTTACATTTCTCTGCTAAAAGTTCTGTGCTATCAAACAAAAAAGTTATTTCTTATTCTTCAGACTAATTTTATTTCTCTGTAATTTTATTTTTCTTACTAAATGCACCCTTAAATTAACCAAATAATTTGAAAATATAAATATAAATAAAATATATAATAATTAGATAAGGCGATTTGCAATTAGCCGGCAAAGTAGATCTATAAAATCTAAATAAATAAATAATAATATAAACAGTCAACTCTAGACCGGTATTTCTAGAACAATATCAAGTCCGGCCTAGGTGGTCAACGGCTTACCAGTTGACCTTCATATATATTAGTTGACCTTCATTTATACAGATAAATAAGATTATAGGAACCATTCTAACATGTATACTATGCGAAAATAATTATCCTTCCTCTTATTATTTTTACAAATTCGGATTTTCATTAATAAAACTTATATATTACTAACTTATATTTTATAATATTTTCTTATCTTATACAATCTTTGATAAATTGTGCATATTAACTCTTTTATATCAATAAAATAATTTATTTTGATCTTTTTTCTTATTTTCCATCTTCAATAATTCTTTCATTAAATTTTTTCTTATTCTGACATAAAATACTGACATTATTCAATATTTAGACCAATTTAGAAATGAATTAAACCTTTTTTTACATAATTAACTATATTAATTGCATCTATCATTTTTCATATATATAATTTTTCCTACAACTCTTAATTTGGGAATAAATATTAATATTTGAAAATGTGTCGTAACTCAGAGAATCTTCAACGCTAAGACACAAATATAAGCTTGTAAACTTTTGTCATCAAGTGATTGTAATAAATTTGGTTAGACCAAATATAATTTAAAAAAAAATACTTATATGCATAGACTTAAAGTTAGTCAATCTACTAGTAAGTGGTGAAAAAAATTTAATACTATATATTCATACAATATATTTATATTTCATCCTCTTATTATCTTGATAATAATATTTTTTTACGAGAAACACACACTCATTAAATCTACTTCATTGCCCACAATCAGACTTAAACTCATAATCACTTGAGAGGAGCACTACTCCATAACACCAAAAATCGCTAGGCAACAAGCCTTTTAATAATTGATAACATATGGAATCAACTAAAAGTAGTTCTCTTCGTATATCAAACAATATTTAGCATGACCATCCGTTATGACCCTTCCACCCACCCCACTTTTGATTTCCAATCTCTCTATCTATACTTTCATCCTTTGCTCTTTCTCTCTTTTCAATATTATTAATAAAATGAAATAAAAAATAATGGTAATTAAGTTTGGAAAAGGTAAAACTAAGCCTATAGAGAAGGTAAATGAAAAGGAAAGGGAAATACATATAACACTGATATGATAATAGAAATAGAAAATAAAATAGATTGGTGCAGTTGATGACGAATATATAACATCTATTTACAGATAATATATATTTTTAAACTTAAATCCTACATTCACTCCTATAGCAATTTATATTGCTGTAATCACAATATTTTCAAATCCATCTCTTAAGACCTTTTAATTGTTCTATAACATCACAAATACAAACCCTTTTTGCTTGTAAACTTTCACGAAACTGAAAATAGAATTATGCCTAGAAACGAAACTGAAAATAGAATTATGCCTAGAAATGTGTTTAATAAAGTTTTTGTAAAAAACATAGTCTTAAAATTTTAAAATATAATTAAAGGTAATTTGTATACAATCACATGTGATTTTGTAAAACATCACATTGAATTACAAAAATACACCCCCGTCCAAAATTTTAAGATGCAATCTGGACTATTGATATCATTAATTTAAAGGCTAAATTAGTCCATTAGGTAGTGTTTAGCATGGATGATTAAGATATGGAACGGAATAACTCTTTTTGACGTAATAGAAAAAATTTGTTTGTTTAGTACGCAAGAATGGAATGAACTATTGAGTAAGGAATGTGATTCCTTCTATTTCATTCAATGAGGGATGGGTGGTTTTTCTTCATTCCATCATGGAATGGAATGAAATTTAAGAATTAATCTAATTTTTTAATGTTTTTTACTAACAAAAATAAAAATATATTTTGGATATTTATAAAATTTATTAAAAAAGATATTTTCTATAATGATCTTAACTATATATTTGAAATCTTTTTATGCTTAATCTTTCTATATAATAAGTTGATCTTCATACTTTGATTAAATTATTAACTAAATAAAATTAAAACATATATTTAAAAATATGTGTACAAATTATGAAAATTTGATAAGAATTAATATTATCTACAATAAAATATATAAATAAAAAATACTTTCTTTTTCTCTAAAGATATCTTATGTATAAAAAAATTCTAATAAAAATTCCATATATATAAAGATAATTATTTGAATGACTCATTCCATTCAAACCATTTTGTATGCAAAACAAACATAATAATGGTACGTAATTGATCATTCAATTCCATCACTCATTCCATTACCTTATCCATTTCATTCATTCATCAATCTATTCCGTCTAACTAGACATACCATTAGAACTATGACTTAAACATACAATAACTCAATACTCTCTACATCATACATTGTTAAAGACTTTGCTTCAATTTTTAACTTTGGTATCTCTAGTAATAACAGAACGTTTTGCGGAGCTTCAAATATTAAGTCTTTCATAATTCTATAAGCTAAAATGCATAAAAATACAATTAACTTTGTCTTAGTTATCATTGTATACAATGAACTTTTGATTTAAAAAAAATTATATAATAAACTTTCATAATCCTCCCATTGTATATAAGTTGTTATATACAATGGGATTGATGACAGAGTTTATTGTATATTGGTAACTAAAAAACAGACACAGAAAAAGGTTGTTTGCATATGATAAAAACATTATGAAAGTTGATTATATTGTTCTTAAGAAAAATAAAGTTACATAAGCAAAGTCAAATATTTGTTACAAATCTAGATCATGCACTAATTGAATACAATGATAACTAAGATAAGATTTATTATATATTTGTCATTCTCCCCTTACTTTTGACATGTTTCTAAATATGATCTGATACATAGTTTTGTACACGGTCTTAGAGTATACAAAGTAAGATAGTGTTTGATTTTGACTTAATAAACTTAATAGAAAAAAGACTTAAATTTGGTAAGCCATTGTTTTTCAGAATATGTTAGGAGGGTGATACTTTTCATATTAAGTTCATAATTTTATTCTTTTTTATTCAGATAGTTTATTTAGCACATAAAAAAAACAACAATACTTTTTGTTCTACACAAACTTATTTATCTGATAAGCAGTAGCGGAACTACCATTGTGCCATGAGTAGCCTGTGCTACATGTCACTTTTTTGTGTATAGTGTAATTTTTTTCTAAAAAGATGGTGCTTTGTATATGGGTGCAACATGTCATATTTCAAAGTGCAACTTATGATCTTCTCAACTAACTAAATAGTCTAAACAAGAAAATGTAAAAAGCCTAATGACTAACTAACTAATTAGCCACATGTTCATTAGGCCCAATAAAAAAGCTTAAAAGAATAAAGGAACTCACTTCAATTTCATATACAGATTGCTAAGTTCCACACCAGAAACCCACTTCAAAAACATAAGTTATAAGTACTACTTCAAAGTGTACAAATGTTATATGAAATGTGCACCTAATGAGCAATACAGATGGATTTTTCACAAAACTAAAACCAAGTTCAAAATTGTTTTGTTTTGCGTTGCTTCAGGCTTCATATATTTTTCTCGATTTCCAACAAGTTTGAAATCGAACCAAAAATTACATTAATGTTAAACCCAAAAACTAGACTAGCAGCATAGTTTTTGGTCTAGTTTGGATCCTTTTTTAATCGGTCTCTTGTTTTGAAACCGAACATATTACAGTATTTTTTTGTGCTACTGGTCAATTCATGGGTTGGGTCCGCCCCTGCTAATAAGACATTTAACATTTTAGGTAGACAACACTTAATAAAGCCGTTGTAGACGATCATGAGCACATTATTCATGATAAACTACGCCTCTTTTATGATTAAACCGTTATAAATTCACACATTATAAATTTGAACAAAGGTGTGAATAGAAAAAAATAATTAATATAACTATAATATATACACATATATTTTTTAAAGTTACTATTAGTAAACGGAAAAGGACGTGTGCATCTAGAAACATTTATTTTAGGTGTTGTTACACTCACAAACACTTAAATGAGTAAATAATAAAATTACTAACATACCCCTTGTTTTAATTGTCTGTAGGTGTAAAAACACATAATATATCATATTCTGATTATTAAATTAGAATAATGAGATTTCAAATGTTGCAAATGGTAAGTTTTGTTTGATCAAGAATTGTAGGGTCATCCAATACCACCACCTTTTCCGTTGCCCAAAATAGCCAATCTTGATGCTATTTCTTTCTTCCCATCCTTCACCACTTCCATTTCCATTCCAATCGCAGCAACATTCTTTTCAGGATCTCTTCACGCCCCCAAAATCTCTAGCAGCAACACAGATTTTCCTTTTCTACAAGACAAGGATTGAATCTTCTTTGTTGTTGTTGCAGGTATAAATCATCAACATTCTTTCAAATCTTATGTATTTTTTTTTAATCATAACCCAGTTTTTTTTTATTTTTCCCTTTTCGGGGACAGAATTCATGTGTTCTTCATCTATGATTTTGGATCCTTGATTAAATTTTGAATGACCAACATGCAGTCATGTTAGATTAATCAATTAATCATTATAGATATAGATTTTAATTTGGGTGTTATCTTTTTGAAGATGATTTGAGGAGCAAATGGGGAAGAAGGGTTGGTTTTCTGCAGTGAAGAAAGCTGTAAGCCCTTCTTTTTCCAAGGTTAAGGTGAGTGTTATTATTGGTTCTTGTTGTATACAAGCTGTTCGATGAAATTCCTCTGAGAGTTTAACACAAAGTTTCCATTTCCATTTCTTTTGACAGAGATCCTGTAAATCAAAATCAAATCATAAAAAATCATGTCATGGAAATCAAGTGAGGTTGAATACATGTTCATCTCAATCAGAAGCTACATTGGCTAACCTTCCCATTCACTATCCTTCTAAAGAGGAGATCGAAAAACTCAAACATCCTGAGAATGAGCAGATCAAACAAGTGGATTCAGTCTCATATGTGCAGGAAGAATCTGAAGATGTGGCATCAAATGCTGCTGCTGAGGTCAATTCTGTGACATCAAAACCCCGTTTCCCTGGTAAATCAGGTCAAGAAATCGGTGCCATCATGATTCAGACAGCTTATCGTGGGCACCTGGTAATGATCTTATAATGACAAATTACTTATTGCCATTACCTTATAAAGCTATATGGTTTATAATATCATTATTTTCCTGCTTCAGGCAAGAAGGGCTTTCAGGTCTATGAGAACAAAAAGGAGATTGAATTTGTTGATGCAAGGGCTGGCAGTGAAACGACAAACAGCGTCCAGCTTGATGTGTATGCAGACAATGTCTCGTGTACAGTCTCAGGTTCGGGCCAGGAAGATTAAAATGGCTGAGGTGAACGAGGCTCTCCAACGACAGATACTTCAGAGGCATGAAAAAGAGCTTGAGAATCTTAGATCCCCCGTAAGTGTTTTCATATTTGCTAACAATCAACCTTTTCATAATCATATTATATGGGTCTGGCTGAAGAGAATGAAAATGTGTTCATCTTCTGTAACTTATGAATTCTTGATTGATGATTTCTAGTTTTGGCTTGTTTGATAGCAGACTTTTGATCTGAGTCCCAAATCTAAAGAACAAGTAGATGCCATGTTGAAAAGCAAAAAGGAGGCTGCTGAAAGAAGAGAAAGATCATTAGCTTATGCGTACTCTCGTCAGGTAAGTACTTGTTAAATATAGGGCTATTTGGTTATGGTTGAGCTCTAGGAGTTTAACCAAAGATTTATGTTTCTTTAATTGCTTCTTCTACAAACAGCAATCATGGAGGAAATCGTTGAAATCTGCAAATCCGACATTTATGGACCCAAACTATCCTGACTGGGGATGGAATTGGATAGAAAGATGGAATGCAGTTAGACCATGGGAAGCAAGTACTGCAAGCAACAGAGAACCGGTTGGAAACATAGCCAAACATGTTAGCCGCCAATCACCGCCTTCTACACCGCCCTCCAAGGCTTCCTCTGTGCTTAGTCAAAGATCAAAGTCAACAAAGTCCATGAATGCCGGGTCTAGAACATTGAACCCTGGTCTTAGTCCATTAGGGAACAGAAAAAAAGAAGGCCAGATTACAGGATCCGGGGTGGGGTCAACCAAGAAGCGGCATTTGGTCCCAGATTCAACATCTTCAGGCAGTAAGAGATCCTTGGGTGCATCTAAGAAAATTTCCAACACCGTAAGGTGAATCATATCTGTAAAGGGTGTGAAATACGCAAAGATCATGAAAATTGAACATGATATCCCATGAAAATTACCACTTGTGTATTAATGGGATGTGGTTTCACTGATCTTTGTGGGAAGGGAAAACCAGTCAAGTTGTATTTATGAATTCATGAATGAAAACAAAATGTTGCAGTGACCAAAACTCAGATGTTATAATTATACACGCATCAGCCCAAGTCAATGCCATTACGTACCGGCATAACCCAACGGTTAAGCAGAACTAGAAAAAAAAACAATCAGCTAGTTTCCATAACAACATATTTCTATAAATACAAGGCTGCATATGAATAGTCAAGAAAAATTAACAGATTAAGCCACAGATTACACCTACATGCCAAAATTTTATGAATATAAAACTGTATGGCAATCAAAGCTAGAATCGATACACCTTTAGATTTTTAGAACTTATATCAATTATTAAATTTCACCAAAGCTCAGAAAAAAAAATGAGAAAAACTAACTCCTAGCTACTGCTTTGTGCTGAAATAATATTCAAACATCTTAGAATTGCTTTTGCAATAAGAACATGATGCTTAAATAATGTGGAAAAAAGGCAGGCCGGGTAGTGGTTAAAAAACGAGTAATTCTTGTACAGGTCAAGCTGTGTCCACCTGAAATACTTGTTCTCCAAGATTTTTATAGGCTCTTTTAAATAACTAGTGTTAAATATGATTACAAAAAGTATATTATATCAATAACAATTTATTGAATAAAATGTTTTAGAAGGTCCATGCATTGAAAAAATACACTTTGGTCTCCTTTCGACCCATAGTTCCTTTGTAGAAAATTTCTTTTACCAGTTTAAGTAAATGGGTCGAATTTGCCACCTTAATTATTCAAAGTATCAACTCCAAAGTGCATTTATGGCAATACCTTCTTTGCATTTTGCAATCAAATGGCATTTGACCGGCCCATTTCTCTCTTGACAAGTGCACACATCAAATTAATGCAAGTGGACTTCTTGACAGCCATACCCGCCTCTGATACTTCTCTAAAAACACGCATTGCATCTCGATATTTTCCTTCACTACAAAGCTTGTCTATGTCTTCTGAATAAGTTACCGAACTTGTATCTAATGCCTCTGGAACTCCACGAGAAGTTACATCATCATATATATCCCCCCACTCAATCATCTTTGACATCAAATCCTCTGCCTCTTGATTATCAGTAAGTGTACCAAGAACAGCATTATAAGTATACTTATCGGGCCCTAAATTCTTTTTCTTCATTTCAATAACAAGTTCCATGGCTTCTTTAAATCTGCCATCTTTGCACAAAAACGATACCAAGGTGTTGTAGGTTACTGCATCAACCGTTTTCCCGTTTGAAATCCACGTGTTGAAGAGAGTAAAAGCTTTCTCCACCAACCCTTTACTGCAAAGCCCATAAAGAAGAATATTACAAGTATAAACATTGGGTTTAAAGTTGTTCTTCACCATGTCGTTATGAAATTGAAATGCTTTCTCAACATTCCCCTCCCAACAGTGCCCAAGAATAACTGCATTGTAAGTGATATCATCAGGTGATAACCCATTCTCCAGAAGTTCATTAAACTTTATTATTGCTTCCTCGGTTTTCCCCGACTTGGAGAGCCCTCCAATAATAGAGTTATACGTGATAATACTTGGTAAGATTTCTTTTTTCTTCATTTCATCCCAGAGTTTTAAAGCACCATCAGCATTTCCGTTCTTAAAGTAACCAATTATTAGAGTTCCATAGCTTACTTCATCAATAATATAACCTCGCCTATTAGCATCTCTGAGTAATGAGTATGCTTCGTCTAGCTTCTTTTCTAAACACAAGGCATGGAGGACAGTATTAACTGTAACAGTATCCATCTTTAAGCCTCTCCCTTTCATTTCTTCCATTATCTTTAACGCTTCTCTTAAACTACCTGCTTTGGAGTAACCGTTAATCAAAGTATTATACGTCACACTATCAGGGATGAATCCATTTGTTTCCATATGCTTCACAGTTTCACTAGCTTTATCCATATCACCTTCTTTACAATACCACTTAATCAATATGTTATAAGTAACCTCGTTTCTCTTTATTCCTCTTTCACTCATCACGTCAAGTAACTTAATTGCCTCAGAACTCTTCTTCCTCTTAAAACAACCATCAATTAATGTATTGTAAGTAATCACATCAGGCAACAATTTTAATTTCTCCATCTTATTACTAACTTCCATAGCTTCTTCGATCATTCCCTCATCACAAAGCCCACTGATGAGCATGTTGTAAGTCCAAACATCTGGCAATAAGTTATTCTGTGTCATTAGATTCAGAATATGAGTAGCTTCTGTCATACATCCTCTCCTTTGACAATACCCATGAAGTATAGTATTATACGTGTTACGATCAGGAAACAGCCCTTGATCCTTCATATCTAACAATAATTCTCTAACTTCTTTCAATCTACCCTTCTTGCACAAAGCATTTAACAGAGTGTTATAAGTTACATTATCAGGGAGACAATTAAATTCCCTCATTTTCTTCATCAAATCCCTAGCATCGCCAAACTTATTCTCTAAACAATGCCCATTAATCATGATATTGAACATATTCACATTAGGAACAACTCCAAGTTTGATAGCATCATTGATTACTTCTTTAGAATACGAAATCGAAGTAGAGGATGGGTGTTTTACCAGAGAATTAAGCAAAGTATTGCAGGTAATCAGCTTAGGGCAAATCCTGAGTCTCTTCATCCTCCTAAACACAATCATGGCCAATTGTGGGTACCCCATTTGAACATAAGCACCAATTGCAGTGTCGTAAAGAGCCTTGGAGGGACGAGGGATATCACGGGTGGGATGGAGGATGGTTCGGAGGAGACGGTGGCGCGTGTCGGCAGCAATGAAATCAAGAAGAAGAGTTTTGGCATCAGACCATTTGTTGTGGGCAAATAGCGTTTGAAGTACAGTGAAGAAAGACGGGAGGGTGACAGGGGAGCCATTGGAGAAACTGGGAGCATGAATTTGGGAGATTTTGAAGAAATTTAAGAGGGCTTGAGGGTTTGATTTAAGGGTTTTGGATGAGATAATCGAGTAGATGATTCCTGGGGTCAAATGTGGGATAAATTCGGAGATTGATGCAGTGATGGAGGTAGAAGAGGTGCTTTTGGAGAGAATTTTGGTTAGGGTTTCAGTGATTTCAGAAGGATTCAAGGGAGGCTTTGGGGTAGACAACGATGTGTTCATCATCAATGTGTTTGCCTCATTGCCTGACAGAACATAAGGAAAACTTTACTTACACCGTTGCACACTTGCACTTACTGTAAATCTACTTCATTCTCACGATTATTTATAACTTATTGTTCTAATTTAACCTCCTAAAAGAATCAATGATCAGTTTTTCGAAATAAACAGAATCGGAAGTGTCAGAAGTTCGAACAAACCTGAATTGGTGCAGAAAACGAAAACCAAATCAGAATTCGATCCTAAAAAAGCTTAATCGCAGTTAATAATACCTTGAGCCGCTTCTCGGTTCTCAATCTTGATCGACTGTTTTCGTCTCGCACTTGAATTACAGTCCCGAATCGCCTCCCCTCTGTCGCTCTCTTCACTCCCTCTCACTCTCGATTTTACAGCTTTTATATGGTGACTTAGTGAACGGCTGTGCAAACAGAGAAATTTATGGATGAGGTAAAAAAAAGTGTTTGGATTAGTTTTTAAAAGAGAAATAAGAAAAAGTTATAAAATGATTAAAAAGAACATACTTAAAAGACAAATGGTCTTTTAACTTAAGTGTTTCTGTCATTTTGGTCCTTTAACTTTAAAAGTGGTACGAATCATCCTTAAACTGTCATTTTCATGCCATTTTGGTCCTTACTAACATTAGCTGTTAGTTATCTCTGTTAAGTCAGGGGTATTATGGTCTTTTTATCATTTTTTAATACTTAATTGGCTTTTAATAATATTTTTCTTTTAATATTATTTTTTCTTTTTATAGTAATAAGATAACCATCAGATCATCATTCTGTTTTTGCGAGACAGTCCCACGGCCTCCAAATCAACCCCCTTACGGTCGTTTATAGCATTAATTGATACCCTAAGGATGTTAGGAACATGAACCCGACCACCATCACTGTTACCACCCACCCTGAAAATCATCCACCACCGTCGCAGATGGCCCTTGCAGCAGCTGTGCGTGAACAGACGAATCAGGCCCGAAATCAACCTCCAATCCATCAAAATTCGTGGTGTTTGATGCTATAGGACCCTTGGGAACATCAACACGACCCTCATGAATCTTTTCTTGATCCCTAACACCATCGGGTTGAGGAGAATTGAACAAAAATGGCTGATGCCCTGACACGTTGAACTCGACGGGAGGTTTTTGGTACTAAAATCTTTTTTTGAGACCTCCAATGAAGAATCCAAGACCATAGGCGTGTTCCTCTCATCAAAACTAGTTGAACCATGTCTAGCTCTACCTTTAACACCTTCGTTTTGACCCTTAATTCCTGAAAACGGCGCATGAACCCTAATTAGGGATTTTTTTTTCTGTTTTGCACGATTTCTTGTTAATGGAGGATCCGGTGGACGATTAGGCTTCATAGTAATGTTGGGGTTTTGGCCGGTTTTTCAGAAGGAACCTTCTATCTCTCTCTCTCTCTCTCTCTCTCTCTCTCTCTCTCTCTCTCTCTCTCTCTCTCTCTCTCTCTCTCTCTCTCACTCTCCTAAGTTTAATGGTGGTTGGCGGTGGTCGGGTATAGTGGCAAATCGGTGAGTGTGGCTGTTGTGGTGGTGACCGGTGACTGTCTAATGGCGTTGGTGTTTAATGGTGGTGGCGGTAGTGTTTTTTCGATGGTGCTGGTGTTTATTCAGTGGTGGTGGTGGATGGTGGTGTTTATTCTCGGTGGAAGTGGTTGTTGGTGGTGGTGGCTTGTGAAGTTTGAAGTTTGTCTGAGATAGATGTCATAGAGAGAGAGAAAGACAGATGTCATAGGGAGAGAGAGAGAGAGAGAGAGAGAGAGAGAGGTTTGTGAAGTTTGACCGAGATAGAGAGAGTTAATATTTATTTTTAAAATAATAGTTATTAATTAATTTTAAAAAAAAGTAAAAATCAAAAATAAAAAAATAAAATAAAAATACAATGGTAAAATGATCATTTTATCCTATTTTAACGGAAAAGTAAACAGAATCTGTTAGTAAGGACCAAAACGGCATGAAAATGGCAGCTTAAGAATGATTCGTACCACTTTTAAAGTTAAAGGACGAAAATGGCAGAAACCCCTAAGTTAAAGGACCATTTGAACAATTAACTCTACTTAAAATAAGGAAAAGTTGATTCAAGTTTATAAGGAAGGGTATAATGGTACATGTTAAAAATAAGCTTCCATGGGAGAAAATAAGTTGATTCAATCTAGCTTATCAAAAATGACTTATTTTACCTGAAAATAAGCACATAAACTTAAGCTCATAAGTTAACCCAAACACCAAAAACTTAATAAGCCCAAAAAATAAGCTAATAAGTCAATAAGCCATAAAAAATAAGCTAAAACAAACATCCCCTTAATTAACTAGGTAAGTTGGCTTGCTTTATTAGGCTTAAACAAAATAATACGGATTGTTTAAATAAATATTATAATTAATAGAAAAAATTAAATAATTATAAGGCATGAATTTAACAATTTACATTGATTAAGATAATAGTCGTGTGATAAATGAATTTGTTAAAAAAAATAATGAATGTTAAAAATTAATAAAAATGATATTATAAAACGCGAAAGATTTGAGAGAAGTGAAGACAAAAGATGTCAACACCAAAACCAGCGATGGAAGCGTCGACGTAAAAAAGCTAACGTAATGACAAAAACATGGTATCCTATTATGAAGAAATGTGATTGTATTTTTTATACAAGTAAGTGTTATCTTAAATAATAAAATCAAAATATTCAACGTACAACACATGAGTAAATACGATTAAACATTAATTTAATTGTTATATTAAATATTATAATTCAATTAATGGTTATCTTATCTTAATTTACATTAGTTAATCACGTTAGTTTGACTCTAAAAAGTTAAAAATAAAATTTTAAATTTATATGAATGAACGGCTAAAATTAAATATTTTACTAAATGAAATGTCAAGATCATCCAATAATTTTTTTCCAATTAGTCTTTTATATATATTATAGGATTTCAAATTCCTACTGATTAAATACTATTGTCAAATTACGGTCTTTCACGTTTTTACACTAAATTTATACTAGATGTGGTGTTTCTACCATCGCGTATTTTAATAGTGTTTTTATTGCATCCTTACCTTACGGACATGAATAAAGATATAATTGGAAATGGAATCTTATAATTTTGAAATTCATAATTCAAATACAAAAATAAAAGAGTTGATTGTCCAAATGGTCCTTAAACTTAACCAAAACTGCCATTTTGGTCCTTTAAGTTTAAAAGTGGTGTGGATGGTCCTTAGTGAAGCATTTTGTAGCCTATTTGGTCCTTTCTAACGGTGGACGTTTATTTGATCCGCTAAGAGGCATCACGTGGCATGCACATGAGGGTAAACAGTCTATTTAGCCGATCTCCTTTATTTTCCTTGTATGTTTTCCTTCTCCATTATTCACAAGTCAGAAACATTCAACCCATCTTTGATACCACTTCTACCAAACCTCCATTACTCGCAAGTCAGAAACCCTTAAATCTTGTTTGAATCAAGAAGATTATGGCTCGCGTTCGAATGCATTACCAAGATGAAGTGGATTTAAACAATGCATATGATATGTTTTTTATTGTTTGCATTTGACCTAATTTTGACTTACGAAGAACAAATGGTCACTGCTTGACTTATTTTGTAGGAGGTAAGCCAAATTTATTCTCCATCAAGTTTCATCATGGTGGATATTTCACCAAATTTCAGCGATAAGGTATTTGAAAGGTAAAAAAGATTACATTGACAATGTATATATCGATAGGGTTTCAGTGCATGAATTAGATGTTGTTTTAGAGGAATTAGGATATGATGGTAATGTGAAAAGGTGCTACCATTTTCTAACTCCAGAAAGTGATTTAGACTGGGGGGTTGCAAGCATTAGGGAATGACAATGATGTTTTGAACATGGCCTAGTATGTAGGTGTTCACAAGTTGATTACAGTGTATACTGAGCTTATGAAAACAAATTTGCACACTTACTTCACTTCACCGTCAAAGGTACTTATCAAAGAAATTGAGTCTGTAGAGCAAAATGCAACAGGTAGGAGACTCATGTTAGAATGGCCACATGTAGGAGAGCCATCTGGAAATACTAAAGGCACTGATCAACCCATTGATGAACCATTTGTTGAGACCACTTTCCCAAACGATTACCCTATTGATGAACCAGTTGTTGAGACCACTATTCCAAATGATGAACCATCACAAGAAACCAATTTCCCTACTCAACATAGTATGCATTTAGATTTTGATTAACCTCTATAACTTTAACCCTTTTTTGATGAAATGAGTGAAAAGTTTGCACAAGAAAGCAATGTCTCTAATCAAACTGTTGAGACTAATTTCCCAAATAATGATCTCTTTCTTTATGAAATGAGTGATGCAAGTAATGATGACCATAGTGATGACAGTATTATATCTTAGATACTCATAACATAGATGATGATGATGTTGAAGTGGATATGTCCAATTTCCACTTACACATTGATACGGATGTAAAGAATGACCGTGTTTTAGAATCTGGGCTCCCTGAAAACAGTTGACTTTGATGTTGGCAACAATGATGAATTTGATAGTGGTAGTGGTAGTAAGAGTGATGAAGAAGACTAAGCAGAGAATAGTAGGAGGAAATTTATAAATTCAATTAGTAAGAAACATAGGAAAGAGGCAGCTAAGAAGAGTACCATGCATTTCTTCCACATTGGGCAAATATTTGCAAATAAGAAAGAGAAAAGAGATTTGGCGAGAGATGTTTTTGTTGATAGTAGTTTGGAGTTAAAAATTATAAAAAAATGACAAAAGTAGGGTTAGGGTGGCATGTGAAGGATAAACACCACAGTTTGAAGAGAATCTTTCAACATGTGGGGCATTAGGTAGTGGTACAAGTAGCGAGGCTGGTAAAAAAGATAAAGAACCATTTCAGAAGAGAGTTGGGAAAAGACAAATTTTCCAACAAGACTTCTGTCACCAAGACATCATACACTTGTGGGGAGACCAAAAAAGAAGAGGGTGAGGGCAGCAACAGAGGGAGATGATTCACAAAACAGGCTATCAAAAAGAAGGGTGACAATGACTTGCAAGAAATATGAGGGTAAGGGGCACAATAAAAGGGGCTGCAAAGAACATGCTTCAACTTCTGCTAATGTTGTTTGACTTTTTTGGATATTGTGTTGGTTGTTTGACTTTTAAATATAGTTTTTTGTTGGTTGTCTTTGTACTATTCAGATTTGGAAATGGTTGTTTGACTTGTTTAAATGGTAAACACTATTTGGTACTTTGGCAGTTGGGAATGGAATGAAATGCATCTTATATGTTTTCTGTTTATACATTTTGCACAAACAAAGTTTGGACAGACATGCTTTACACAAACACAGTTAAACATAAAAATACAGTTTGCACAAGCAAAACATAGTTTGCACAAACAAAACACAATTTGCACACATAAATTTAAACATCAAAATACATATTGCACATGAAGTTAAATACCACAAACATCATGCCTTCCATCCTAATAAAACAACCACGGTACCCTTGAAAATCATGAATCCTCACAAACTCAGAAGGTATAGTCCTGTTAACAACATCAAAATGGTTATCAATTTAGAACAACAAATACAACAAATGCTAATAAGTACAAGTAATAAACTTACCAATCTTCCAAGCTTACCAAGATGCGTCTAAAACTGAATGTAGAAACAGGAGGGGTTGTTTTCATCTATCATTGTGTATGTGTGTGTTTTGTGGCGGATACAAAGTTACATGAGTAACATGACCCACCTCATGTGATATATAAAGATCAAAAATTTATTACAAAGTTAAAGGCAACCACCAAACCCATTGTCACAATGAAGTGGTTTCATTAATGCAAGAGTCAAAGTCACTTACATTACTCCAAAAGTCTAACAACATTCAATTGAATTCATTTGCTACTTTAATAAACTTCAACCACCAAAACTCCAAAACACTCCCAACTGTTGACCACCGTCTATCATACATAGAAACACACATGTACAATAAAGACTAACCAACTAAACATCAAATAAAACTTTAACTTCCAGTCAGTTGCTTCCTTTTCCTTTAATTTCAACTCAAGAGCATTCTTTGATCGAAGCAAGCCAAATATGATCATGGTTGATCTTTCACAGATTACATGGTCAACCCAGCCAATAAACCTACACCTTGATGACTGAAAAACAAATAAAGATTGAAACTTGAACTTTAGAAACTTCAAATTAAGGCAAGAACATAACTACGCTTGTTTTACCTTATGTGGACAAGAATAAAACCTTCTAACAAGGTTTTAAGAGGTCTATGAGGTGCGAATGACTGCTATCTTACCACAAGAACAGAAAACCATTATCAATTTCTTGATCTTATATGTAATCGCGAAGCTTGATTTAGTGTTCTTCGTCTCTGGTTAGATGAGAGTTAAGAAGATGAGAGGAGGGCGTTTTAACGGACAGAGAAGGAAAATAAAGAAGATGGATTAAAAAGACTGTTTGACCCTCATATGCATGCCACGTGATGCCAATTTACGGACCAAATAGACGTCCACCGTTAGAAAGGACCAAATAGGCTACAAAATGCTTCACTAAGGATCATCTACACCACTTTTAAACTTAAAGGACCAAAATGACAATTTTAGCTAAGTTTAAGGATCATTTAGACAATTAATTCAAAAGAAAATTCAATTTGTAGTTAGAAGAAAGTTTTGATTCAAATTTGTAATGATTTAATTTGTACAGGGGACTTCAAAATTTATGAGTAAATTGATTATCTGTAATGGTTTATATAATTTTTCTATAAAAATGCATAAACAATGAAGTGGTCTAGATTTCTTATTTTATAAAGAAGAAAAAATGAAATCAAAAACATTTAAAAAGATTGTATTTTCCAAAGAATGACCTCCACCTAATTTCTATACCATTTTCATAATAAAATAAAACTAATTAAATATCATGATTTAGAGTATATAGTACACTAAAACTTCACATGACCTAAAGCAAAATAATTAAAAGCTTACAAACATGAAAAGAAATTCTAATAATACTTAAAACTGGTAGCTAAACTATACATTACTCAAAACCTCACATATTCTCACTCTCTAAAAGACTAAAACCCTCTTTTACTCTCTATCTTAAAATAAGGTGTTGGGAAATCAGCTAAGGCATTAAGACTGTTTAACATGCAAAGTTGAAACTGTTAGAAGAGTTTATGGAAAACAGTTGTGAACTGTTAGATGAAAATATGAAAACAGTTGTGAATAACAGTTGCTGTGGGCATTACAACTGTTAGTACAAAGTTCAGAACTGTTAGTTCAAACTTCTACAACTGTTTGGAAACCTTGAAGCCGAAGACTGTTAGAAGAACCAGAACTGTTGCATCCAATGAACAGTTTCGGTTGAGCTAAATATGGAAAACCCTATCTTTGAAGATATCTCGAAATATTTGGAAGATCATCAAGATTATCTCAGAAGATAGAAGATTACCTAACTGTCAGCAAATCAAGGAAGATCAAGGAGTATATAAATGCTAGATTAGAATTTATAATATATACGTACTCATTGATTAAGTTTTTGCATTCATTCTTAAAATTGAAATTTGCTTTCAGAATAGTGCTAAGCTTTTAAGTTTCTCGTTGAAACCTAAGAACAATCTGTGTTCTTCGTCTAACATAATAAGTTAGATTGGGGGTGAAGTTTGATATTGTAATCATTCTGGTTGATCAATAAAACTACTGTTTGATTGAATTGCTTTGTGTTTAAAACCTTCTTTAATCAATTAAGTGTGATTCCTCAACTTCTTAGTTGATTGTGATCATAGGTAAAGATTAACTTTTAATTCAACTCTGATTTGTTATTCAAAAGTTAGTTCTTGTTATTTGATATAATCTATATCCGATCCTGACATAAGGTTTAGAGCCTTATCATTAAGGTTCCTTTGATCACCAGTTGAAGGTTTTGCTTCAATCTTGCTTTGTTCTTTAAAACTGTTTTCAAATCACTTTGTTTCAATGGATTCTGGTGGATCTTCTGATAACAATGGCTCTGGGTCAAACATTCGTGTTCCCATGCTCAAACCAACTAATTTTGAGATGTGGAAACTGAGAATCAAGGAGCATGTCAAATTAATGGACTATGCTATTTGGGAAATCATTGAAACTGTTCCCACTACCCCTGTTGGTCTGGATGAGACTGGAAAACCAAAGAAGAAGCCACCACCAAAGACAGATGCTGAAAAGAAGGAGAGAGTGATTGAGATGAAAGCTCTCAGCATCCTCCAGATTGCAATTCCCAATGAGTATCAACATCAATTCAAGAAATTTGATGATGCTCATGAACTTTGGAATGCTCTGGAAAAGAGGTTTGCTGGGAATGCTAGCTCTAAGAGAAACCAAAGAGATCTCCTTAAACAAGCCTATAAGAACTTCACCAGTGGAAAGAATGAGAGCATCACCCAAATCTTTGATAGGTTTTACAAGCTGGTAAGCCAACTAGAGAGTGCTAAGGTTAGGCTTGATCAAGATGAGATAAATAGAAAGTTTCTTAGGTCTCTAGGTGATGAATGGACTGTGTTTGCTGCACAATGGAGGACTAAGGATTCTCTTGAAGACATAGAGTTAGATGACCTCTATAATAGTTTGATAGTGTTTGAGGGAGAGATAGAGGGAAAAAGAAAAACTGTTGTCCCTAGCCACAATGCTACTCTCCTGTCATCCTCATGTATGGAATCAAACCATTCATTAACTAACTCTTTTGATAGTTGTGCAGGTACTAGTTCTGCTGTTGGACTAGATGTGAACACTCCAGATGCTGTACTTGAAGCTTTTCTTGCCAGCCATGCACATTCAACCCTCACCAATGAGGATCTTGAACAAGTGCACCCTGATGATCTTGAGGAGATGGATCTCAAATGGAAGATGACCATGCTTACTGTTAGAGCCAAGAGGTTCATCAAAAGGACTGGAAGGCAAAACATGAATATCAGAGCTGATGGCAAGGCTGGATTTGACAAGTCAAAGGTGAGATGCTTCAAATGTCAACAGCTTGGCCACTTTGCAAGAGAGTGCAGATCTGGTGGACAAGTCCAGAATCAAGGTCAGAGGCCAACTCAGAATCAAACCTCCTCAGCATTGGTCTCACAAGAAGGCCATGGGTTTGATTGGAGTGATCAAGCAGAAGAGGCTACAAACAACAAAGCTTTGATGGCATTGACTGACTCCTCCATCAAGTTGGATTCACCAGCATCTGAGGACATTCAGGTATCTTCTAAACTATGTCCTGGTGAATGTAGAGCTATTGTTAAAAGGTTTAGAGAGCACAATAAGAAAATGTGTGCTACTCTAAGCAAAATGGAGGAGAGGAGATATGAATCAAGTGCAGTCATTGAAAGCTTTGAAAAGAAAATAAAAGATTATCAAGCCAATGAACTGCAAATGGATTATGATAGAAAATATCATAAGTGGGAAAAAGAGCAACTTCAAGAGGAGATTGATAGTCTGAAAAAGAAGCTAAGTGAGAAGGAAAGTAAGGTTGATGAGTTAACCAAGAAGTTGGAGGGTGTTGATATTGATATGAGCATGTTCAAGGCAACAAATCTTAAACTTGAAACCTTGTTACAATCACAAATCAGAGACAAGGTGAAAACTGGTTTAGGATATAAGTAGACCCCACCTCCATACAATCACAACTACATAACTCCCATGTCTGATGTAGCTGATAGATATGTTAATGAATCATTACCAGAGGAACTGAAGTCAGCTAATCCACAATTTGAAAGTGATGAGGAAGGAGTTGTGTATGCAGTGAGTGATGATAAGAATGAGGGAGTTGTGAAGAAGGATGAAGTTATTCCATATGAAAATCACATCTGTTGTGAGCCCATTCCCACAAAATCATCTTTACAACCTGTGGTGTTTGTAAAAGCATCCACTAAACCCCTCACCAATGAGCCAAAACCCTCAAAAGCTGTTAACTTCATAAAAAGTTTCACAACTCTATCCAACAGTTCCCATCTTTACACTAACAGTTCCAAAAAGAACCCAAACAGCTCAACTGTTAGTACCAAGACCAAAGGAAAGGAGAAAGTTGGTGAAGTTGTAGTTGGAAAGTCCAAGAAGGAGGCTGCAAAAGCACAGACTAAACCCAGATCTGTAAAAAGGCATACTGAAATGCCTACATGCACTTGTCAAAAGCATGGTGTACAAAAGTTTCCTCAGTCAGCACCCGTTAGAGGAAATCAAAGAAATAGGAACCAGTTCTGGTCACAAAGAACTGGTTTGCCTATTGTGAAAGCTAAAAAGTGCTATACATGTGAGAGATCCAATCACTTGGCTCAAGACTGTTATTATAACCCACATCTGTGTAGCACCAAAAAACCAAGTTTCTAAAAGCAAAATAACAGTTCTAAAACTGTTAAGTTAAAGCAGATTAACAGTTCTAAAACTGCTAAGCCAAAACAGGCTAACAGTTCTACAACTGTTACATCCAAACCAACTAACAGTTCCACAACTGTTTTATCAACACCAAAAACTGTTGGTCTGGCTTGGGTGAAACTGCAGAAACAAACAGTTTCTGAAGAGGGTAAAACTGGTACTCAAATTGCAAAACAGAATAAGTCACATGATGACATAACTGTTTTACCATCTACAACAACTGTTTGTTCAAAGGTCTCAAATGTTAATCACAACAATTGGGAACCACATGTTCTTACAAAGTATTTCTCACATAAATTAGAGAAATCTAATTTGGATGAAATCAAAAAGAACCAAACTCTGTTTAAGTATTATGACTTGAATGGTGTACCCAAGACCTGCATGGCCTAGGTACTTCTTGCTACTAACTGATTTTATTTGTGCAGAGCATTCATAGGGCCAATCATGGATCTATCTGGCATGTGGATAGTGGATGCTCAAGGCACATGACTGGAAATCCACATTGTTTGAAGGATTTCATAAGCATCAATGGTGAATTTGTAGCATTTGGAGGAAATGCTAAGGGAGGAAAAATCACAGGTAAAGGAGCTGTTGAGGCAGGTACACTTACATTTAATGATGTTTTCTTTGTTGAACAACTTAAGTACAATATATTAAGTGTATCTCAAATCTGTGACAATGGAAACAAAGTTTTGTTTACAGATTCAAAATGCATTATCCTATCAAAAGATTTTAAACTAAATGAGAAGGATGTTCTTTTGAGAACACCTAGAAAGGATAATGTATACTGTCTAGATACACAAAAGATTGCTAAACAAAATGTGTTAAGTTGTTTACTCTCAAAGGCATCTCATGACGAGTCTGCCATTTGGCATAGAAGGATGTGTCACATGAATTTTAAAACCATGAACTTGTTAGCTAAAAACAGTTTGGTAAGAGGTTTGCCCCAAAAAGAATTCTCATGTGATGATCATTGTGTGGCTTGTCTCAAAGGCAAGCAACACAAAACTTCTTATAAGACCAAAGAAGTTTCTTCCATTGCTGCACCTTTACAACTTTTGCATATGGATCTTTTTGGTCCAACATCTGTGATCAGCATAGGTAAGAAAGCCTACTGTTTAGTTGTAGTTGATGATTTCACCAGATTTACATGGGTTCAATTTCTTAGAACTAAAGATGAAACTGCTGAGTTAGTTAAGTCTCTTATTCTTAGGATTGAGAATCAATCTGATTTGAAGGTGAAAGTCATTAGATCTGACAATGGTTCTGAATTTAAGAACTATGAGCTAAACAGTTTTTGTGAAAGTAAAGGTATTGAAAGACAGTTTAGTGCCCCTAGGACTCCCCAACAGAATGGAGTTGCTGAGAGAAGGAATAGGACTTTGATAGAGGCTGCTAAATCCATGTTAGCTGATTCTAGGCTTCCAATGACATTCTGGGCAGAAGCAGTGAACACTGCCTGCTATGTTCAGAATAGAATACAAGTAGTCAAGTCCAAAGGAAAAACTCCTTATGAGTTGTTCCTCAAGAGAAAACCTTTAATCAACTTCTTCAAACCATTTGGCTGTCCTTGCACTATATTTAATACCAAATCACAATTAGGCAAGTTTGAGAGTAAGGCTGAAGAAGGTTTCTTTGTAGGATACTCCACTCAAAGTAAAGCTTATAGAGTTCTTAACAATGTCACTAGAATCATAGAAGAGAGTATGAATGTCTCTTTCAATGAGAATAGGATCAATATTGCAGGTAATGAGCCTGATTGGTTATTTGATATTGATGCATTGTCTAAATCTCTTTCTTTTGAGTATTCTACTGAAACAGCTGCAGGTACCTCAACAACTGTTGGTAAAAATCAACAAACAGTTTCCAACAGCCCAAACAGTTTTGAAACTGTTAGTTCAAACAGTTTTGAAACTGTTAGCTCAAAACCAACAACTGTTGGTTCAAACAAAGTTACTGAAGACTTTGTTGTGATTCCTATGCTTCAACAAGAGTTCTCCAATGCTGTTGATCCATTGATTGATGTTGAATCTTCAAAGGACATGGAATCTCATGATCCTCAACAACACACTGAATCTGCACCCCAAACAGTTGCTGATCAAGTGTGTGATACTGCTGAAAATTCAAGTAAATGTGAGTTTGATCTATCTAATCTAGGGAATGAACTGACTGAAGAAAACATTCCTACATAAAGAGTTCACAAGAATCATCCAATATCACAAATAATTGGTGATCCAACCACTCCTATCAGAACAAGGAATATGCTGTAAAATGAAAATAGTGGTGTGGATCTTGCCCAATTTGATGTGAATGCCTGCTTTCTATCTCAAATAGAACCAAAGAAAGCAATTGAAGCATTGAAAGACCCTTCATGGGTGGAAGCAATGCAAGAGGAGCTCTTACAATTTCAAATTCAGCAAGTTTGGAAGTTGGTTGAGCTTCCAAGAGGCAAAAGAGTAATTGTCACCAAGTGGGTGTTCAGAAACAAGAAAGATGAAAGAGGGATTGTAATCAAGAATAAGGCAAGACTGGTTGCACAGGGCTATACACAAGAGGAAGGAATAGACTATGATGATGTCTTTGCACCTGTTGCAAGGATTGAAGCCATTAGACTATTTCTTGCCTTTGCAAGCTTCAAAGGATTTAAGGTGTATCAAATGGATGTCAAGTCTGCATTTCTTTATGGAACTATTGATGAGGAGGTATATGTGTGTCAACCCCCTGGCTTCGAAGACTCAAAGTACCCTGACAGGGTATATAGGTTGGATAAAGCTCTATATGGACTACATCAAGCTCCTAGAGCTTGGTATGAGACATTATCATCCTACCTTCTTGAGAATGGTTTTAAGAGAGGCACAATTGACAAAACATTGTTTACAAAGATTGTTAAAACAGAGATTTTGCTTGTGCAAATCTATGTTGATGATATAATCTTTGGATCCACTGATGACAGCCTGTGCAAAGAATTTGAAGTCATTATGCACAAAAGATTTCAGATGAGTTCCATGGGTGAACTCACATTTTTCTTGGGATTACAAGTGAAACAGAAGCCCTCTAGAATCTTTCTAAGCAATCTAAGTATGTCAAAGACATATTGGATAAGTTTGGCTATCAAGATGTGAAACTGGCAAGCACTCCTATGGAAACACACAAACAGTTGGGAGCAGACTCTGAGGGGGAGGATGTAGACATACATCTATATAGGTCAATGATAGGTTCATTAATGTATTTAACTGCTTCTAGACCTGATATAATGTTTGTTGTGTGTGTTTGTGCCAGATTTCAATGCAGTCCGAAGATGTCACACTTGTTTGCTGTGAAGAGGATCTTTAGATACCTCAAAGGCCAACCAAAATTGGGACTTTGGTATCCTAAAGATTCACCTTTTGATTTGGTGGCATATTCTGATAGTGACTATGGTGGACCCAATGTGGACAGAAAATCAACCTCCGGAGGATGTCAATTCTTTGGATCAAGGCTGGTTTCATGGCAATGCAAGAAACAAACAACAATTTCAACTTCAACAGCTGAGGCTGAATATATTGCTGCATCAAGCTGCTGTTCACAAGTGTTGTGGATTCAAAATCAGCTTCTGGATTATGGTTTGTCTTTCTTGCATACACCTATTTATGTTGATAACACCAGTGCTATTAGCATAGTTAATAATCCAGTGAAGCATTCTAAAACCAAGCACATTGAAATCAGATTTCATTTCATAAGAGATTGCAATGAAAAGAAATTAATCCAAGTTATGAAAATCCATACTGATGATCAATTAGCTGATCTGTTCAATAAAGCATTTGATGTGAGCAGATTCAACTTTTTGATCTCAAACATTGGAATGATTAACTTGGACTAACAGTTGTTCATTACTCAATGTTTTTCACACTAACAGTTTGCAACTGTTAGTATTGTTATCTAACAACTGTTGATTTTAAGTGTTCAGGGAAAAGTAAAAGTTCAAATCCCACACCAGTTTTGGACGTATCTGGTTGCCTGTCCCACAAACAGTTTTCAAACCCGTGAATGTTCTTGATATGTGGTAAAGGTAAAAAACTTTATTGAGAACAGTTCCAAACTAATAAAGGTAAGTCACTTTATTTTGACAAGTCACTGCATGCTAAATTATTGACCAATTCACAACCACAAGTTTGTCTATAAATTAGCTTGTATGCATTCTTCACAAATCACACCTACATTTGCATTCCAGAGAGCAAACTTTTCTTTGCAAATGGCTACTAACTTCTTTCTCATAAACTTCAAAGAAATTAATGCTAAACAAAGTTATGTAACCATCCCTGCCCCATTTGTTAGAATGCATGAGCTTTGGAAATACTCATCTTGTGTTCTTGAGATGCATGATGATCGAGATATGTTCACCTTGACACAGCACCCAGACCCACGTAGGCCATATAAAATGACTGATCATATTTGTATAAGAGGTGATTTTGAAAACTTCACTCTCTTCCACGAGTTGCCTACCAACTGCTGTTTAAGGTTCGACTTGAACCTGGAAGGCACTACAGGCTCAGTATTGTGGTTCAATGTTCGAAGAAATGATGCTGATGATGACGTTCTAGCCTCGGATGATGATGCAGTGGAGGTCATTGTAATCGATGACTAGTTCCATTGCACATCATGGTCTTAGCTGATGATGAATTGGCAAGTGCTCATCATCATCATCCGAGTCTAATGGAAGCCATAACCATTAGAGACAAACAACCGTTAGAGAAATAGATGGGTGTAGAAATCGAAGTCATAAAAGACTGAATTTCGTTGACCCTTGCACAATTAGATAAACAGTACCAACAATGGCTTGTGAAAATGCATGTACTTTGTAGTTCATCTGTGTTAAACATGAATAAAATGCATATTCTGTTGATGACTGTGTTGGCTAATGGTTTGTTTATGATGAATCAACTTATGATGGGTGTATGAGCTAAGTTTTGTTGACAGTTGCACATTTTTTTAACAGTTGTTTGAAATACTACTAACAGTTTTCAACTGTTAGCATATAGCTTGCCCAACTGTTAGGCAAAATCCATGTGCATCTGAGGGGGAGAAACTCGTCTAATAACAGTTGTACTTTCTAACAAAAACAGTCTTCAACTGTTAGTGTGTAGAATGCACAACTGTTAGTCCAAAATCATGATCTTCGAAAAGGGAGTTATTTCTAAATAACAGTTGTTACATCTTATGAAAACAGTTCTCCAACTGTTAGTTTTATTTTTTTCCGTCAACTGTTAAGTTACTAAAGGGTGTTTTGGTCTTTGCAGAATTTTGAGGATGTTTGAATTGCATTGAACATTCGAAACATATATAAGGCAATTTCCTCCTCATCAGTTCATTCACTCGTTCTAAACTTAAATCACACGCAAACCCTAAATCCTAACTCTCGAACTCGAAATGGCTCCCCTTCCATTCGTCAAAGAGCACAACATGATCGCTTTCCTTGCCAAACCCGATGATCTGCATGTCTTTCATGACATGATCGAGTATCTCTCATTGTCCAACATCCAAAATGCTCTTATTGTTAATCCCATCATATATACCTCGCATGTCGACCAGTTTTGGAAAAATGCAACTGTGCGAGAGGAAAATGGAGTTCAATGGATTGACTCCAAGATAGACGGCACTGAGGTCGCTATCTCTGAAAACATCATTCGTCAATCTCTGCAACTGAATGATGTCAATGGTGAGTATTCTGACTCAGTTTCTCTTGAATATTTATACACTGAGTTAGTAAAATTGGGATATGAGGGCCCTAGGGGAAAGGGTACCTTCTACAAAGGGCAGTTTTGCGCACACTGGAAGTTCATGATCCATACTCTCCAGCAGTGCATTAGCCCTAAGAGAACAGGCTGGAATGAGTTTGGGAGCAACATTGCTCTCGCACTCATCTGTCTAGCAAACAATAGATGCTTCAATTTTTCAAAATTAATCTTTAATGGAATGGTAAAGCATCTCGGGACCAAATATGGTCTCTTTTTGATGTACCCCAGGTTTGTGCAAATTTTCTTAAACTTTTTGATGCCAAATCTTAAAATACACAAGAGGGTCATTATTCCCTCTGCTCATGTGGCTTCCACATTGAGCAAATTGTTGATTAATGGCAAGAATTTTTCTGGTGCCATAACTCCTCCACTCTCTGCAATGGTGGAGTTCTTGTCAAGAAACAGGGCTGCTAGTGTTGAGCATGAAGCCCAACTTATTGCTACACCACCAACACTAGAACCAACAGCCCATGATACTCAAAATTCCCCCTCTGCTACTTTTGAAATAGCTACAACAAAAGCCCCCACTCTTAAAACATTTCAAAAGAAGAGGAAAAGAACTGTTGGTGCTCCTTCCACCACAGTTCATGAACCTGAAATTGTAAGCCCTGCACAGGTGCATTCACCTGTGCAGAATATCCAAAGGGAACCCCTTGTGCTGTCTCCCAGGCACAATGAGGAGGTGATCACTCCATTTGAGGATGATCATATGGTTTTTGAGGCTGACACTACTGTTTTATCCGCAAGGGATAAACATGACAGTGTTAACATAACTAAGACCTCAACCATGGCAACAGAAGCTGATCAAACAGCTTCTGGAAATCCCCAGTACCAAGAAAAGAGGGGTACTGGTGTGGAATCTCAATTGAGTGAACCACCAGTTTTATCTGTCAATGATATGTTAACAGTGGCAACACTGGCTGACATTGAGGCCAGAATGAAACACCAAGCATTGACGAATTCCAACTTTGCACCTTTCTTTGCTGCATACATGCAACTCAAAAAGAAGATTGCCTTACAAAACAAAAGGATTCTTCAACAAGACCAGCAAATTAAGGTTTTGACCAACAGTTTGAAGCATGCTAATGAGGTGCTAAATCTACATGATCAAGTACTACAACAGTTGACAGCTGCTGCAAGACCCCCTTCAACTGTTCCAATCAAAGAGGGGGAGAGTTCATTACCAACAGTTGCTGAAGTGCCAGAACAAACAGCTGCAGTGGATGAACTAACAGTTGCACCCAGTGAATCAACAGTTGAAGAGAAACTATCAGCGGTGGATAGAGTGCTGATCAATACAATAATTTTGTCTGGTGATTACCAAACAACTGAGATTTACAAGACATGACCCAAGGTGAACCAAGAGTATTTGGTGAAAGTAGGTGCTCAGATGCTGAACTGCAATGAATTCCAAATGAGACAAAAGATTGATGATGGATGGCTTGAGGGCAAATGTGCAAAGTTAAAACCTATTAAGCCAAAGCCTGGATTCAAAGGAATTCATATTGTAGAAAAGGTTGTTGAAAAACCAGTGCAAGAGGTAGAAGGAAAGGGAAAAGAGATTGTTGTTGAGCTACCAAAGCTAAAATTATCAAAAGAACAACAAGAAGAAAGGGATTTTGAATGTGCTTAGAGGTTGGCTGCTGATCTTCAACAACAAGAACAGACTGATTTTGAAATAGCAAAGAAGCTAGCCGATGAGTTCACAAAAGAGATTGATGAGGAAGAGAGAGCAAAGAAAGCTGATAAGGGAGTGAAAAGAAAAAGAATTGTAAAGAAGAAAACAGTTTTACCTCCTCCCAAGTCACAAGTGGAAAAAGCAAAAGCTGAAATGGTTCAAACAATCATTCAAGACCGACTGAGAACTGAACTAGAAACAGGGATTGATAAATTGGTAAAAGAACAGTTGGGTCAAAAATCTCATATCACAGAATGGAGATTTGAGGTGTTAAGAGAGGACACTGGAAAGACAGGTGTAACTGTGGTTAGAGAATGATTGATGGAAAGTTACTCTAATTTCTTTCAATTGGTAAATAATTGTACAAGGAGAGATCTTGAAGAAATGTATATATATGGGGTTAATCATTTTGCAAATCCTGAGGAGATTGAGATAAAAGTTTTGATGAAGCATCTAACAAGCATATGTCGTCCAAAGGAGATTATGCAAGTTTTGATTGCTGATGAGGCTTTTCCTATCAAGTCAGTAAAAGTGTATGCTAAAGCTGGAGTGTACCATATGGTGATGGCTAACACTAAACAACAATGGTTTGCCTTGGAGTTCATAGAGCACAATAAAGTCAAGCTTCAGTATATGCTAAAAGCAAAATTCTATGGATCTGATAGAATAAAAGATGATTTGTTCAAGAGATTGAAAGAAAGACTGGCATGAGTCAAGTCTATGTAAGTTTTCTCTCAATTATGATTGTAACAGTTTACTTTGCATAAATATATGGAATTCATTCTTTGCTTATGCTTAATTTGTCTGTGATTGAACCCTATGATCGAAAGAACTTAAAGATTTTAATCAATTCTTTAAGTTAGGGGGAGATTGTTGGGAAATTAGCTAAGGCATTAAGACTGTTTAACATGCAAAGTTGAAACTGTTAGAAGAGTTTATGGAAAACAGTTGTGAACTGTTAGATGAAAATATGAAAACAGTTGTGAATAACAGTTGCTGTGGGCATTACAATTGTTAGTACAAAGTTCAGAACTGTTAGTTCAAACTTCTACAACTGTTTGGAGACCTTGAAGCCGAAGACTGTTAGAAGAACCAGAACTGTTGCATCTAATGAACAGTTTCGGTTGAGCTAAATATGGAAAACCCTATCTTTGAAGATATCTCAAAATATTTGGAAGATCATCAAGATTATCTCAGAAGATAGAAGATTACCTAACTGTCAGCAAATCAAGGAAGATCAAGGAGTATATAAATGCTAGATTAGAATTTATAATATATACGTACTCATTGATTAAGTTTTTGCATTAATTCTTAAAATTGTAATTTGCTTTCAGAATAGTGCTAAGCCTCTAAGTTTCTCGTTGAAACCTAAGAACAATCTGTGTTCTTCGTCTAACATAATAAGTTAGATTGGGGGTGAAGTTTGCTATTGTAATCATTCTGGTTGATCAATAAAACTATTGTTTGATTGAATTGCTTTGTGTTCAAAACCTTCTTTAATCAATTAAGTGTGATTCCGCAACTTCTTAGTTGATTGTGATCATAGGTAAAGATTAACTTTTTATTCAACTCTGATTTGTTATTCAAAAGTTAGTTCATGTTATTTGATATAATCTATATCCGATCCTGACATAAGGTTCATGCTTCATCCATGGCGGAAAGTAGAAGCTCATATGAGAAGCTTCATCCTCGATCAATTGTCGCCGTAAAAGAAGTTTCATCACCAATTTCTTATTCCTCGTCGGAAAACCCTTTACATTATTACTACCAAAATCTTTAAGCTAGAAACCACCCAACATCCATCTATTAATCACTGTCTAAAAGAAAAACTAACCCATGTAAAAGAATAATGAAACCCTTATCATAACCCGGTTTGCTTAGCAACTTGGACTTATTGTTGCGTTCTTTCATGCTTCATTTTTGTATGATTGTTAGCTTTGTTGTGCATGGTGGTTCAATGTAAAGCTGTGAGATGATTTAAACTATGAAGGTATATAGAATTTATGAGCGAAGTATATCTACATGGGTGACCAGTTTTTTTTACTTTTAGTCACGGGCCACCATATAATGGCAATTACTTAACATCGAGCCTCAATATACACACAAAATGGAGGATCAATATGCAATACTTCAAGAACTTAACCATATGATGTCCAGCAAAGAAAAGGAATCAAAGAAAAGGAAAAAAGAAAGCACAAAAAGAAGAATTGAAGAGAATGACAACTTAGCTTGTGAGAAAAACTATACACACTATAGGTGACTTGCCATTAGAAGTTTGTTGTAACTCCTTAATATCTAAGCGATGAATACATTGAATACCAACAATACTTGTATATCTTATTTTTCTATATATATTTTGCTACTACATTCTTCTTTTAGTTTTTATTTTATTTATTATCATTTTATTATAACATATTTTAATTTGTATCTTCACTTTTAATTATTTTTATGTCTATCCTTATTATTATTTAATTTGTTTAGTTACTTATTTATCTATGTACTTGATTTTTATTTATTTTTATTTTACTTTATTTTATTTATTTAATTTTTTTTTAATTTTTATTATAATTATCTTTTTCATCGTTTTGATTGTCAAAGGTCTATATCAAGAAACAATCTATCTACTTACGGGTAAATGTATGATTGTCTACTTTTATCACAGGAAAAAAAACTACTGCTTCTATTTCAGATGAATTAAAATTACATAGTACAAAAATAGAGAGAGATATACAAGTCAACCCTAAAGCCCACAAGGGCTCACTTCTCACTAAATAGAAGTAACCCACTATAAAGAATACTCAGAATATTAACACTAACATCTACATTTTACATCTTTCATACACAGCTATAGCAGGATTGTATATTGTTGTTGTTGTGTGAATGTAAAAGTAATCAACATCTGCAAACTTGGTAAAACATAAGATTGTTCCCCAAAACAACAGCACACCACATCAGGGAAATTAAGAATAATGAAATCAAGGATCAGACAATCTAAATTGTTGGATACAGTTCACACTCGCTCAGTCGCTCTATATCTCTCACTTGTTTTGCCTTAAGAACTTTAGTATTGAAGTTCAATGTGACTGGTAGAGCATATTAGCAAAACCCTTCTCTCAAGATATCATAACAAATCAAACTTTCTATTACCAAAACTATACATAACCTACATTCAACCATTTCAAGTTGAATTAGATTGCGCAAAACAAAACCTATATTTACAATTATAAGTATGCAAAACCTATATTTACCATCTCATTACAAACATTTTTTCTTTTCAAATCTTGAACCACAGGGATATGAAACTTTGATCTCAAAGGTATTACCGTCTTGTAGTTGATCGGATTTCAGTCGCAGTCACCTATTCATTAGGTGGCTCCCCCAAGAAGAATACGGATTTAGACCATTGACCTTTACCATCTAAGCGATGACCAAGTTCAGTCAAAAATTAAAACTATTCCATCCAGTTTGTACATGACAGTTATACCAAATTCAAGTCCATCGGGTAGCTCCCCAGAACTCTCAAAAATGTTGCAAACTCCTAGCAGAAGATACCATGTTTTGTATTATGGTATATTGTTATAAAGTTAAGACAAAACATAACAACTTACAGGGGAAGGTTCATTTGAGAACCGATTTTAGTGTGAGTATCGCGAGAACCAATCTTAGCCGTTGATTTGATAAGTGGAATTCACGGATGTAGAGCGTGGGGGATCAAGTGTGGGAGGGTGCATGTGATGAATTCATGAGTGGACAATGACATTAAAGGAGGGGGAATTGGACGGCTCACATTGGTTCTCGCGGTTCTCGCAATAAAAGTGGTTCTCAAATGAACTTTTTCCACAACTTACATACTTTAAACTAATTTTACCTTTAAATGCTTAAGGGCGTTTTGGGCATTTTGGTCGGCCATTGATGCTTCAAAGTCACAATAGAAGAGATAATCAAAATGCCTGTAGATTAAGTTGAAAAATAACTTGCCTAATTAACAATGAATAAACAAAATCACAACCACGTTATTATAAAATTATATGATCTTAAACTTACATGAACCCATCACTGCTTCCAACAGACTGTAGAAGAGGACGTTTCCGCTGAGGGCGACTTTCAATCTAATTACACGAAAATGAACAAAGATGATAAGACCGAGGTGAATATTTTGACTCCTTTTTTTTAACATCAAGTATATGATTTCATTGCATACTCAAAAAGTACAAATGTCTCAATTACAAACTGGCACAAACAAACAAACTTAACAGTTTAAAACAAAAGGCTCAATCTGGAAACCCCAATCTTTACCATAATAGCATTTGAACTTTCTTTTCACTTCCACCAAACTTTCTCAGACTCTATGGTGTTCTCCAATTCGACTAATTAAGTAATTAGCTTATACAAGGGGCTTTGTTACTATATACAACTTTCTAAACTGTGAAGTGCATAAAATTAAATTATTATTGTAATAATTAACTCTACTTCTAAATCATATTTTAAGCACTAATAGTTTATAAAAATCCGAAAAATGGACAATAGTGTTAATGGGTTAACCCATCTCAACCCTGCCTGTTTTGATTTTAAAAAATTACCACTTGTTTTGACCCATTACCCAACATGCTTGACCAGCATAATTCTCCACCTTTAAATTTGGCATAATATGTAGCAAAGAAACGTAGTAAAGGCTGAATCTGACCTTGGTGAGATTTATATCTCTCATAGAAAAAACAGCAAGTGCCTTGTAAAGCATACCAGGACCCTCATCTAGGGAAAAAACTATGCTTGTCTGTAATCAGTTGATAAAAAAAAGAATTATTATGATGATACTTGAAAACAGTGTCTAATTTGCAACATATGCTTAAAAAAATCGCCAACTTTGAAGGGTCTATCAGTGCCAGGAATAATGGGCTCTCTTGCCAGCATCAGGAAGCGGGTGATATTATCTGAATCATCCTGAAACAATGAAATATCTAAATTTTATATGCAAGATTTGTGAACAGTTTTTCTTTTTCGGAACACAAAGGTACAATCCAGACCTGTATATCTTGAGCTAGAACATTCAAATCATATATCTTAGCAGCACCTATGCTAGCAACAGCACCTGTGTCTTTGAGTTTATGCAGAGCAACAAACTGAAACAGCATCATCAGCATTAGAAAAGCAAGAGATAGTAGATATGACAACACGGGCGGGTCTGAAGGGCTGGGTAACAGTTCAATATTGATAATCACGTATGAGTTGGGTCAACCTGGAACACGTTTCATCCTAATTATTAACTTTTACATAGATACTTAGTGTATGATATATGATAACAAAAATTAAATAACTAAATGTTTTAACAAATTGATTTACAAGATTTTATGCAATAAAGAAACTTTCATCAATTTTCGACCCATTTGACCCAAAACATAACCCGAATCATTGGGTGTCGCAAAGTTAAATACAAACATCGTATTGTTTACAAAGTTTCACTGGAGAACCACCCTGCCCATCACTAATCTCTAGAAAGCATCGATAATATTCGTGCCACTCTACACGATCTTCCCTTTTTTAGGGTATTTAAGGTATTGGACTCAAATGTTAGCTCCTTTCACTAAACCATGTGTCCAATCATATATTAGATTCATTTATGGACAGACGTTAAAAACTAGGGGTAGAAAAATGGGCGGATCTCGTAACATGTCAAAACAAGTAATTTTTGGTATGGGTCAAAACAGTCAGGTTGGATTGAACCAACCTATATACACTTTCATATTCTTCTTTGTAGTTCTATAAATAGCTAATCTATCAGATATAACTAGAAGAATATATTACTGAACTTCTTTTTTAATAAAAACAGTTTTAAAACATGTTACCTCTTTGACCAGCTCCCCCCTCTTCCGAGATTAAAAAAACTCCTCAAACTGACCCATTTACATACCTGTGCAGCACCAGCTGTATCGTCTACAGCTTCCCTAACCACTCGTAAACTTGTTAATCGATGCTCACACTGTGCAAGAGCCTGCAAAACAGTTATTGCAAATATTTACCTGTATTCAATTTATAACTAAAGATAAAGTTGGCATGCAGAACATACTTGTGGATGACTGAGAACCCTTTTGAGATCTTCAATATTGACACCGTGATTAGCTAACAAGCAGTGTCTGACAGAAAGTTGCACCTCTCCAACAATATGTAACTTGTGACGAAGTAAAAGATCATAGTTTCGATGGATGCTTCCTCCCAGTGAATTCTCTATAGGCAAAACTGCCCTGTCTGCTATCCAGTTTTCAACCGCCTGCATCAAATAAATTCAAACAAATGTTCATTTGTTGTGCATGAAAATACATATCAATGAAAATGAACATCATAGCAGAACCTACAAATGTGTGGAAGAAAGAACATACGAATAATACATATCAATAAAAATGAACATCATAGTGGAACCACCTCATATCAAAGCATTGATCATTTAGTACACTATCTGGTTTGATGATTTCTATTGCATCCAAGTCCCTTTGTTTTCCTCTTTAGTATACACATATCAAGCCATAAAACCTGAGAGGCTTATGTCATAGCATGGCGTGATATGCACTTATTTTGCAAGTTTAGACCATATGTAACTATATATTATGTGGCCTTAGACTTAAACTACATATCATTAATAGTGAATCAAGAACAAGGTCTCACCTTAAATGCAATATCAAATTGCTCACAAGGGACAGTTTCACAATTTGGATATGCTTTCTCAGCTGCAGATTCACTGTACGCCCCACTAACACCCTTCACAATGGAGATTAATTAACAAATACACCAATGATAATTCTACTGTTATACTTAAAAAGTTAACCATATCATGAAGCCAAAACAAACCACCCAGTATACAATCTCATGCCTGGTATGCTACTCGGATTCCATCCCCATCCTTTAAGGAACCAGTTATATCAGTAGTAGTCAGTGGCCCTGTAATAATCTCAAACAGGTTAACTGCATAGAAACAAACCTAAAATTCGACCTGTTCACATCCTCCTATGTTATAATTGCGTTTATGCCTATGTTTTGGGATCAAGAATATCTTTTCGATAAGCTTACATACACATGATCCGAGCTAAATTAATGAAAGCCAATTTCGCTTCTTGGAAGATGTTGTTTCAAAGAGAAGTGTTTAAATGTGTATTTTATCCTTAACACGTCCACAGCTTGCGTACCAATAGTAAGTTATTCAATCGATCATCAAGGAGTAAGGAAGAACAAAATTCAAAATTCAGCTATTGTTTTATAATAAACATTTAGGCAATAAACGATCAGAATATCTTCTCACTTTTATTCTGCGATCGAGAATTTGATGAAAGAGCTCCCTTGTCGGAACAACAACAGGTCATAGGTATCCGTAGGGGAACTTGAAATTTCTTCTGAATTGGAATCCCGGATGTTAAAATCATTTTGCATGAAGAGTTTTTGGTAAAAGGTGGATGAAGAGAGAAACTTATAAAAGCTCCTGAAAGTTTTGTTGCCATGCGGATAACTGTTGCAGCGAGTGGCGGTGGAAAGCGGTGGTTTGAGCGGAACCGTCGATTTACCTGCGACGCCGGCCGTGATCGTTTTATTGGGTGGGGGTTAAGGGCAGCAGGGTCACTTTCATATGGGACGGGCTCACGGGCAGGGATCTATTTGACCCGAACTCTTGTTCCTATCTACTTATTTGATCAACACAAATATCAAAATCAACAGAGGAGGTGTAAAAAGATAACTATTGGAGTACACATATCATCATATGATGAGTAAGAGAATGAAGTAGAAACAAAAAGTAAAAGGATATTTAATTTCTCGTATGTTAGTTTGCAATTAGAAAAGTGTGTTTAGATTTAGTATATCAATTAGTTGTATAATTTTTAATTTAAAATAGACATTCTCACGTGTAAATCTGTAATCGATTCTCGTCTTTGATTTTAACTCCATAACCCTAGTATTGTAAAATCTAGATATTTAATTGAAAGGGTGTGACAAGTAGATTATTGTTCAACCACCGGATCAACCCAGTTATATAAACACACATACATATAGACATACACACATATGTACATATATAGATATACATATTTATAATTTATAGAGTTAACATTTTTGGTCCCTGTGGTTTGGTCAAAATTACGGATTTGGTCCCTGGGTCTCAATTTTTACGGGTTTGGTCCCTCCCGACCCGAATCTATTGCAAATTTGGTCCCTCCTTAATTTGAAATGACTAAAGTACACCTCTCTTATTAATTTATTCATTTCTTTTAATTTTAATTCATTTAAAATTTATTTTTTTAATAAAAAAAGACAAATGCCCTATTTAACAACACTTGCTCGTCGTTATTTGACCCAGTTAACTCCACCGCTGCCGCCGCTAACAATCGCCGTCGGATCCACAAACGACGGCCATCACCACCGCCATCAGACCCACGTTCGTCACCATCAGGCCCTTGTCGCGCTTTGAAGAAAATCAAAGCTACCTCCTTCATCACCACTGCCGTCGCCACCACCGCCACCACCTCCATCGCACCTGATTCCACCTCCCTTTTTAGCTGCCTCCGTTCACCACCCAGCACTGCCATCACCTCCCTTTCTAGCGGCCTTCATCTTGACCTCGACCTGGCACCATTTTCTCTCTTACTCTGATACGCGGATAACGAACAGATTAGGGGTTAGGCTTCACTTAGGGTTTTTGTTCTTGAATATCTTGAATCGATTAAGGTTTTAAATCTTGAATATCTCATTTTTGAATCCCGTGAATCGATTAGGGTTTACACAATGTTTTTGTTTTTGAATATCTTGAATTGTTTTCTGTTTCAATTGGGCTTTGTTCTTGAATCCTCTAATTGATTGGGGCTTCAATAGGTATCTTTTGGTTGCAATTTCTTTAGCAGGTATCATTTTGGGGCTTCATCATTGGCATCGATTGGGGCTTCATCGTTGGCATCGATTGTAAGCTTCGATTATGGCTTTGCAATGTCATATTTCTACTCTTTCTTGTCTTCGATTGTAGGTTGGGACTTTTAATCTTGGCTTAAATTTTAAATCTAGCTTCAACTTTAAGCTTCAGTTTTATGAGATCTGTTTTTGGGGTTTTGTCTCAAATGTTGTTTTGTGTTTGAAATCTGTCTGTGGTGGAATATTTTTAAGGTTAGGGTCAAGTATAAACATGGTGATTCATGGTGGTTTGGGTGGTGGTTAACGGTTATGTCAGGGCGGCGACCGGAGGTGGTGGCACCGGAGCTACCGGCGTGACTGCTGATGAGAGTTTGGTTGAAGAGAGAGAGGATCAAACATATTTAATTCATTAATAGTGTTGGGGAGATAGCAATATCAAACCTAAATCAAACCTGTCTATTAAGTAAAATAGGATTTGATGTTAACAAAACCATATATTCAGTTTTGGACTTGGATTGATGAAAAACATGTGTTGTTTTTCATATTAGACTTAAAGAATTTCTAAGTAAGAAATGTCAGCTGACGAATTATGGTGTCAGCTGAACACTGAGTATCAGCCAAAGGACCAGCTTCAGGAAGATCAGCTGAGAAGAAAAGACAAGTCAAGAAGCATCAGCTATGCATCTACAAAGCATCAGCTGATAGTACAAACCATCAGCTGATAGTACAAACCATCAGCTGAGGGTTCCTCAAGGATCAGCTGAGCAGTCAAGGATCAGCTGACATTATCTCTTTTGATCAACTGATGCCTCCCATCTGTCAGATAAGTTATTTGCTACTTATCCAATCTTTTCTCCCTAAGCTGATCATACTCAAATGATTAGCTGAGCCCTTGGGATCAACTGACAGTTTAGTTTGATCAGTTTGTTAGCTATACTTTGATTTGTATTATTAGCTGAGCATTTCGATCAGCTGAGCAAATCTAATCAGCTGAGTCTTTCACATTTATCCTTAGTTGAGCAAATTTACATTTACAGTTCAGTGTCTGTTAGCTGAGTCATTATTCTATATCTCAGTTAATAGCTTTTCTATGTAATATTTTCTTTAGTCAAAGGCAGAACATGTGTTGTTCGTATTATGCCTTAGATCTTTCTTTGTAAAAGTACTTAGCACCTTTTGTATCTGCAAAGAAACAAAAAGGATAGATCTTTATCCTCTGGAAAAGGAGAAAGATACTTTAGAAGAGAAGATCTCGAAGATATGCTTCAACAACTAAGTATGGCTGACAACTCTATACCTGGTTAAGTCAAATCTTCAGAAAGCATGGTGTTGATTAAAGCACAAGCGTGAAAGGAGAAGTTTACTTTTCCAAGATATAAAGGTAGTACTTTAATAATATAATAATAGATAGTGGGTACACTCATTACTGAAAAGTATGTTCACTTTACACACTTTGTGTATAAAGTAAACTTACTTTTCACCCACTAACTTTATCTATTATAATATTATTAAACCAAGTACCTTTGTCTCCTTCTCCTCTTCATCAACCCGGACACCCTTGCTTATATATACTCATGCATTGAAACATGCTAAGTATACGAATAGATAGTTGAATACTGAAATCTCATTTGTTGAGAACTAGAAGAGTTAGCATTTTACTTTCAGTATAACAAACTTGTTCATGTGTTGAACATCTTAAACATAAGTTGTTTAGGATTAGCTTAGTCTATGTGTTAGACTAATTTAGTTGCCACCTTTTATTGAACTTAGATTTTCCGCATCTAGTTCATGTAATTCTTGATTCACATCAATAAGAATTATATAAAAGTAAACTGTGTGTCACTTAAATTTTACTTTGCTAAAGTTTGTATTCAACCCCCCTTCTACAAACATTTGTTGTTGTAGTATCCATTCGAGACCAACAACTGGTATCAGAGCAGGCTAGATAACTCATATCTAAGATCTGTTTTGCTTACTCTTCAACTGCTTCTACCCCACACTACCAAATGGCCACTCTGGTTGCTGCTTCAAATGGTTCTTCAAATAATGGCTCACTCACTAGGTGTCCAACTTTTGATGGAGAACACTTTTCTCTCTGGAAGTGTAGAGTTCTTCTCTATATGTCAAGCCTAGATGATGTGATGCTCAAAACTGTAACTGAAGGTCCTTATGTTCCTTTCTCAACTATTCAAGTAACTGAAGCTACTGATGAAGTTCCTGCTGTTGAAAGACTAATTATAAAGTTTATAAATCAATGGTCTAATGAAGACAAAAGGCTTGTTAATCTTGATGTTAAAGCAAGAGCAGCCTTAGTCTCTGCACTACCAAATGATGTCTATCATCAAGTTCTTAACTGCAAATCTGCAAAAGAGATGCTAGACACTTTGACCGTTGCATATGAAGGAACTGAAGAAGTGCAGGAAAACAAGAAACTCCTTCTGGTTAGAGAATATGAGTTCTTTTTTGCTCATAAAGGTGAAAGTCTTACTCAGACCTACACCAGGTTCAACTGCCTTATTAATGACTTAAGAAGGGCAGATGTTCCCAAGAGCAATAAGGAACTTGTAAACAAGTTTCTAGACTCTCTCCCAGAATCTTGGGATCATTTTATCACTGTGCTTAAACATGGTGAGAAAATTAAGGGTCTTACACTGGTTGGTTTATATGGAAACCTTATGAATCATGAACAATCAGTGAAACAAAGGAAACTCTCTACCAAGGATATGAAGGAGGCTGCAAAAGCTCCAACTACTGCCCTTGTGTCTAAGGATACAAGATCCAGGAGTTTTGCTACAGTAGTGGATGAGTCCAGTGATGAGGAGGAAGAAGAGGAGTCTTCTGATGAAGAGCAAGTGGCTGATGGGGATGAAGTTCTGGAGAACATGGACAACATTGAAGCTGCTGTTGAGCAGGCTGCCATGTTGGTTAAAAGGTTCAAACCTTTCTTAAAAAGAAAGGGTGTCAAGAGGTTTGAGAAGAAACCCTTCAAAGGAGAAATAGCCATGTCAAAACCAAAGGCTTCTGAAGGTTGTTTCTCTTGTGGCAAGACTGGTCACTATGCCAGTGAATGTAAGACCAGAGGAAACACAGGCTTCAAGGGTTCCTCAAGCTCAGACAGCAAGATTGATTATGAAGCTAAGTATAAGAAGCTTCTTGCTGCTGTCCTTGACAAGAAGAAGAAGAAAGCTCAGAACAGGGTGCTGGTAGCTGAAGAAGAAGATTGGGTTTAGGAAGATCTCTCAAGTGATGAAGATGAGGTCCTCACAGCTCAGTTCCTTTGATGGCTAACACATCAAGTACAAGTTCATTTGATAAGGACATGAAGAAAGCTGCTAAAGCTTGTACTTCTCCTGAGTGGGATGCCTCATCTATGTATCAGGTTGGAAAATTTATTAACTATGAAGATAATGAAAAGAACACTATGTTTGATTATCTGTGTGTTGAGTTTCAGTCAAATATTCAAAGAGAAAAGAAGCTAAAATTAGAAATAGAATCACTAAAAGAGAGATTAAGTCTTAAAGATGAGAAACTGAAACAAATGACAAAACTAGAAGATGATTTAGTGGTGGGCTCATTTAGGTGCGGACCGGATTTCACAACGGTACAAATGCACACGGCACGGCTGGGCAGAGAACCCATCGCGTGTAGCAAGATGTGCTGGTAAGACCGATGATTTATATCGAACACGGGTAAGCGTAAAAGCTATGGCTACTCTTATTCCACACTGCTGTCTAGTAAGATAGAAAGGTGAGGATAAAACTAAACTAAATACTAGGCAGGAAAAGTAAATAAAGCAGGAAATAAAGTGCCAAGTCACGAATCCTCCAAATAAATAATAATAGTAACGTTAGCTAATCCGGTTATATAATGAATGAAATTATTAAGATGATTTCTAAAGTTGATTCGGTACCAATCTTTTATCAGTACAAAATGATCTTAAGGTAACTCTAATTTAATCCCTGTATTATTAAAACACTGGTTAGATAAAACCTCGCTTCCCGGGTGTTATCCCGTTTTACTTAAAAGGTCAGTATTTATCTTCTAATGAAATAATAGACAGGATAATTACCATTGTCTGTCAACATCCGGTAAGAAGATATATATTTAGGTATTAAGATAATATATCAGTTCAACACCTCAAGTGGGTCTATGAGCAAATGTCCCTGTATACACATACCAGACTTATACGTATCATACACCTCAAGTGGGTCCATGAGCAAATGCATATAAATATGAGTCTGTTTGAATATATATGTATAAGGATACAGATATCCTAAGCAAATGGTTTTTCAACACTTACGATGCCGAATACCCGCATGCACTGATAGTTTTATACAAAATAGCTAACTATAGTGTTTCATTATTTCAGAAATACCAAGTCTTAAATAAAATCATCATAATATAATCCTACGCATAATGACTACATATTTATATCAATTCGGATTCATTGTAACGAAGCGAAAATAAAGGAAAGAGAATACCAGTTTTTATTATACAAGGTAGAAATACATCTGGACAGCATCCTGACTCATACAAACTTGCTGGAACTCGTTTCCGAAGACAGAAAAACAACTACAGCTACGAAAACTACAAATCTACGCTACAAGCTACGTATTTACATGGATAGGAGGCGAGGAAAACTCCAGAGCAGCCCGAAGGCCCCCTGGAGTCACCTGAACTCGCCTGGAGTGGTGTGTGTCGTTTCTGGAAGTGTATTGGAGTGTAAATGGTGTGTTTTCGGAATGAAGCTTGGCTTGCTATTTATAGGCGTGAGAGTGGATTTACGCGCCGCGTAATGATCGGTTTTCGCGGCGCGTAAAAACGCCTGACAAGATTCCCTGACAAGATTCCTTTGCAACTTGCACTAACAGCTTGCATTCTAGAAGGTTGGGTCTGCGTCGCGGAAGAAGATAAGGTACGCGCCGCGTAAATAGCTTTTTCAGAATTTCTTCGCCTTTTGCGCGGTGTTTTCTCGTTTTGACGCGTTTTATCCATTTTTCCGTATTGTCTACCTGAAATAGCCTTGAATAAAATAAGAAATCATTTAAAGCTCATTTTGGCTATATTTTATTTATTTAAAACAGATATTGGCAGATATCAGATATATATTTTATGTATAATTCTGCCAATATCAATTACCCCACACTTAGGATATGCTTGTCCTCAAGCATAACTGTAAATATAATCAAAAACAAATCTTCAAAATTTTAACAAATATAATTAAAGAAGAAATATTAACAAAATTTACATGATTCAGATATTAGCAATTTAAGTTAGGAAACATATATTCAAATATTTACACGACTTTTGCATTCTCACTAGGTGGTTCACTCTATCACTCAAGTGTATAAGTTTTATATCAATATAGTGAATCACACAAAATGTCATGAAATGCAATATTACCATATGCTTGTATCTAAATCAAATCTATACCACTAGAGAGTTTAGAACTGTCAAGAGGACTTTTGGGGTTAAAATGTAAAAGGCTAAGGGTTAAGGGTAGGAAAAAGGGAATTTAAAAGTGGCTAAAAATAAGATTACAGAGATTAAGTTAAATTTTTTTTCTAAGCTGCTTTTATTGAACTATTGAACATGAATATCACAATATTTTTGTTGAGATTACAGTTCATCAAGCTGTAATGGAATCAGAATTTTGTGAATGACAGCTATTCACTCAGGCAATACTGAAGAAAAACTACTACTCAATGTATGACAACCTCAAAAATAGCTGAAGAAAGGTATGTCAAGAAACTGAAATTTCTCATTTTTCTATTGATTTTCTGATTTTTATGGATTTTTGGGTTCAGCTGTATGCAACGGATAGACCAAAGATATTAACTTTTCATGTCCCGCTAATCGGTGCATGAACAACTGAAGAATATAGGAACACAGAATGAAACTTAGCAGCATAATATTGACTTAACTAATTCTGGAACTTAAAAATAAAATAGACTAAAAATGGGATAAATATGGTTGATGAAACAAAAAGTTAAGGCTCAAAGTGGTTAACTAGGGTATCGAATGCTAAACATGAGCATTGCGCTGAAAGAAAGGGTTAAAAATAAATAAATTAAATAATCTAAAATTGAGATTATTTAAGTTTGAAAGAATAAGGCTTAAAAATAACGGGTTTCAAAAAAAGACAGCCTCTATCAGTGCAATAGTCTACTTCTCATTTTGGTGGTTTCGAAAAGAATTTAGTAACAAGTTCTGAAATATATGCAATTTAGACATTCTCACAGCAAAAGAATTCAGTGTTTAATGATAACAACTGATAAGCTCAAACACTCAATTTAAGTACAGGCTGTATTTATGCTAAGTCGTAAAATCTCGAATAATTTTCCTTTATTATGTAATCTGAATTCATATAAATTTAATTAAAAATTTCATACAAATAATCATAAATGCGGAAAAATTTAAATTTGAATTTTGAATTAATTTACAAATTAAAACTATGAGGATTTTACAAAATTTTAAAATTTTTTGGGGATTTTAAATTTAAGACAAATTTTATTAACAGAAATATGGATATCTCTACCCCACACTTAAAATTGTACAATGTCCTCATTGTACTAAAAAACATGAATAGATAAAAGTGAAGTAGAGAGAACTCCCCTATTTTGCAGATCGAAATTTTGGTATTGTTGCTGAGCTGACTGCCAGTATAAGCGTGATTAATCATAATTTCAATTCTGAGACCAGAAATCTCACACATCATTTTATTAAGTTTGTAGTAAAAATAAAACAAAAGAAAAACAAACCATTTATTCAGGTTACATACTATTCGTACGGTATGTAAGCGAACAGAATAATGCTTTGAAATGCGGAATCTTTTATAGTCAGATTTTCAAGACTGCAAAACTAAATCAACTGTTAGAATAATTTACCATATTATTACCTTCCCCGGTATCGGCGCCAAAAATCTGGTGTGGTCGTTTAGGTGCGGACCGGATTTCACAACGGTACAAATGTACACGGCACGGCTGGGCAAAGAACCCATCGCGTGTAGCAAGATGTGCTGGTAAGACTGATGATTTATATCGAACACGGGTAAGCGTAAAAACTATGGCTACTCTTATTCCAAACTGTTGTCTAGTTAGATAAATAGGTGAGGATAAAACTAAACTAAATACTACGCAGGAAAAGTAAATAAAGCAGGAAATAAAGTGCCAAGTCACGAATCCTCCAAATAAATAATAATAGTAACGTTAGCTAATCCGGTTATATAATGAATGAAATTATTAAGATGATTTCTAAAGTTGATTCGGTACCAATCTTTTATCAGTACAAAATGATCTTAAGGTAACTCTAATTTAATCCCTGTATTATTAAAACACTAGTTAGATAAAACCTCGCTTCCCGGGTGTTATCCCGTTTTACTTAAAAGGTCAGTATTTATCTTCTAATGAAATAATAGACAGGATAATTACCATTGTCTGTCAACATCCGGTAAGAAGATATATATTTAGGTATTAAGATAATATATCAGTTCAACACCTCAAGTGGGTCTATGAGCAAATGTCTCTGTATACACATACCAGACTTATACGTATCATACACCTCAAGTGGGTCCATGAGCAAATGCATATAAATATGAGTCTGTTTGAATATATATGTATAAGGATACAGATATCCTAAGCAAATGGTTTTTCAACACTTACGATGCCGAATACCCGCATGCACTGATAGTTTTATACAAAATAGCTAACTATAATGTTTCATTATTTCAGAAATACCAAGTCTTAAATAAAATCATCATAATATAATCCTACGCATAATGACTACATATTTATATCAATTCGGATTCATTGTAACGAAGCGAAAATAAAGGAAAGAGAATACTAGTTTGTATTATACAAGGTAGAAATACATCTGGACAGCATCCTGACTCATACAAACTTGCTGGAACTCGTTTCCGAAGACAGAAAAACAACTACAGCTACGAAAACTACAAATCTACGCTACAAGCTACGTATTTACATGGATAGGAGGCGAGGAAAACTCCAGAGCAGCCCGAAGGCCCCCTGGAGTCACCTGAACTCGCCTGGAGTGGTGTGTGTCGTTTCTGGAAGTGTATTGGAGTGTAAATGGTGTGTTTTCGGAATGAAGCTTGGCTTGCTATTTATAGGCGTGAGAGTGGATTTACGCGCCGCGTTATAATCGGTTTCCGCAGCGCGTAAAAACGCCTGACAAGATTTCCTGACAAGATTCCTTTGCAACTTGCACTAACAGCTTGCATTCTAGAAGGTTGGGTCCGCGTCGCGGAAGAAGATAAGGTATGCGCCGCGTAAATAGCTTTTTCAGAATTTCTTCGCCTTTTGCGCGGTGTTTTCTCGTTTTGACGCGTTTTATCCATTTTTCCGTATTGTCTACCTGAAATAGCCTTGAATAAAATAAGAAAGCATTTAAATCTCATTTTGGCTATATTTTATTTTTTTTAAACAGATATTGGCAGATATCAGATATATATTTTATGTATAATTCTGCCATTATCATTTAGCTAATCAAAAGATACTTAATCAGATCTTGGTAAAAGAAACCAATGAAGCAACCATAAAGTTTAATGACCTTCAAAAAGTAGTTAGATCTTGGTGTGTATCTGCTGAGATGACCATCAGTGTGTCAATGAGCAGATTCCAAAACAAGTTCAAGCTATTATTGGTGGAAATTATTCCCAATCTGCTAACTGTGTTGAATTTAGCAAGAACATAAATATCTTAGAAAAAGCTGATATTTTACCTCTTACTTTTCAAAATATTGTAAAGGGAAAAAGTATTATCACTAACAGATTTGTTAAAAGTAAAAGTACTCAGCTGAAAGACTCAATCACTTCAAAAGTTGATTCAAGTTCTATTATTTTGACAGATAGCAAAAGTACTGAAAATTTAATTGTAAAGGAAGTAAGTAAAGGAATGGAATCATTTGTTGATACCAAAGAGACATTCTGTTGTCAAACCTTGAAAGCTGATACATTAAATTTAGGAACTCAGCTGACTGAAAATTCTTTAGCTAATGATATTACAATAGCTGATAAAAAAGTAGATGATAACTGCTCAGTTGATATCCTGTCAGCTGATCATGGATCCTCTTCTGTTTGTTTAGCTGATCAAACATCACTTCAAACTCTTTTAATAGGAGAAACCAAGGGAAAAGGACCTTTTGTTTACAAAAAGTCTAAGTCTGCCACACCTAAAGTTGATCATAAACTCATTTTAACTAAGGGTCAACCTAAGGTAACTGTAAACAAAGACCTTATCAGTTTACAGAATCAGTTGCAACAACTGAATGGTGAAATCTGTCAGCTGATGACCCATAGTCATCAGAAAACAGTTAAGACATCTCTTAGGCAATTACCAAAACATGTTAAAGGCTCCAAAAATAAAAAAATGTTATAAATGTGGGAGAAAAGAACATAAGGCAACTAATTGTTCTCTTGAAGGTAACTCAAGACAGCGGACTGATAATGATAACACAGTTGTTTCTCTCATTCATAACCAACCTAATATAAAGTGGATGGCTAGGTGCAATCCACAGGGATCCACTTAAATGTGGATGCCCAAGTGTCAATAACCTTCTTTCAATCACAACTATGCAGGGGCTGAACACATGGTATCTTGACAGTGGATGTTCAAGGACCATGACAGGTTGTAAAGCTTTGCTTAGTAACTACAAGAAGGAAAAAGGTACAAGAGTGACCTTTGGTGATAACAATTGTGGGCAAAGAAAAGGCTACGGAGAACTTCATAATGGGAACTTAACCTTGTCCAAGGTATCATATGTTAAAGGGCTAACGTACAATCTCATCAGCATAAGTCAGTTATGTGATGGTGATAATAAAGTCCTCTTTACAATGACAGGTGGTTCCATTTTAGATCAAGAAGGTAAAACAATAATTTGTGCAAAGAGAACCAAGGATGTATATACTTTTGATATGTCCTCTGGTGATCCATCCAAGTTAACCTGTTTGTATACAAAATCTGTAACTGACACAAACTGGTTATGGCACAAAAGGCTTTCTCACTTAAACTTCAAAAATATAAACAAGCTGAACAAGGGTGAACTAGTGTCAGGACTACCTTCACTGACGTATGTTAAGCCTAAACCTTGTTCTGCCTGTGAGAAGGGAAAGCAGCACAAGACTTCTTTTCCATCTAAGCAAGCCTTCTCAATTACTGAACCTTTCTACATGTTGCACATGGATCTATTTGGTCCTGTTGCTACTGCTAGTATTGGTGGAAGTAAGTATGCATTGGTGATGGTTGATGAATTCTCAAGATACACTTGGGTCATCTTCCTAAAAGCAAAGAGTGAGGCTGCTGAAGAAATAATAAGCTTCATAAAGAAGATGGAAGTGCTAAATGGAAATCTGGGAAGGATGCTTAGAAGTGATCATGGAACTGAGTTTAGAAATCAAACTCTAGAAGGTTTATGTGATGAAAAAGGCATATCTCAAAACTTCTCTGCTCCAAGGACTCCACAACAGAATGGTGTAGCTGAAAGAAGAAACAAAACATTAATTGAAGCTGCAAGAACCATGCTGTGTGAGAGTGGATTAGGATTCAATTTTTGGGCTGAAGCTGTCAGATGTGCTTGTTTTACTCAGAGCAGATCCCTAGTCATCAAAAGGCACAATAAAACTCCATATGAAGTGCTCAAGGGAAGGAAGCCCAACATCAGTTTTCTGCATATCTTTGGGTGTCAGTGTTTCATTCTGAACCAGAAAGATCAATTGCAGAAGTTTGCACCAAAAGCTGATGAAGGTGTGTTTGTTGGATATTCTGTGATCTCCAAAGCTTACAAAATCTACAACCTCAGAACAAAATTCTTAGAAGAATCAATCAATGTAAGTTTTAATGAAAATGACTTTGTTGCTTCCTGTTCTACTAATCTATCTACAGGTGAGGAATTTAATGATCTGCTACATACTGAAGACAACGTTCTAGTATCAGCTGATCCACTGCCATCAGCTGATGTAAAGGATTTAGATGAAACTGTTCCAATTTTACATCAAACCAATTCACATCCAATCTTAAACCAATCTACACTTTTACTGAATGATTCAACATCAATGGACTCTAATTCCATATCAAACAATCCCTCATCAGTAGAAGTTTCATCAGCTGACATTCCTGAAACTCTTTCAGCTGATCAACCAGAAGTTTCTTCAGCTGATCCAAACCAAAGAATTTCGACTCCCATAATCCAAAGTAATCCAAACTCTCCCAGAATACAAAATGCCTATAAGGACCGCAAGGATCATCCTAAAGATCAGGTCATAGGTAACATAGAAACACCTGTACTAACAAGATCAAAAGCTTGTAATTTCTGTTTATACACAGGTTTTATTTCTATGTTTGAACCAAAGAAGGTAGATGAAGCTCTAAATGATCCCCACTGGATAAATTCCATGCAAGAAGAATTGGCTGAATTTACTAGGAACAATGTATGGACTTTGGTGCCAAGACCAAAGGACAAATCCATCATTGGAACTAAGTGGGTGTTCAGAAACAAAATGGATGAACAAGGGCTGATCATCAGAAACAAAGCAAGGTTAGTTGCACAGGGGTATTGCCAAGAAGAAGGTATTGATTATGATGAAACCTTTGCCCCTGTTGCAAGACTTGAAGCCATAAGACTGTTTTTAGCTTATGCTGTCTTCAAAGACTTTAAAGTTTACCAAATGGATGTTAAGAGTGCTTTCCTCAATGGTGAACTGAAGGAAGAGGTGTATGTCAAACAACCTCCAGGTTTTGAGGATGCCAGCAAACCTGACCATGTATACTTCTTAAACAAAGCTTTGTATGGTCTAAAGCAAGCACCAAGAGCCTGGTATGATACCCTATCTTCTTTTCTAATTACCAAAGGTTTTATAAGAGGAAGCATAAATAGCACTTTGTTTATAAGGAAATTCAATGGTGATGTGATACTTGTACAAATATATGTAGATGATATAATATTTGGGTCTACAAATTTGGATCTTTGCAAAAAGTTTTCTAAACTCATGTCTGATAACTATCAGATGAGCATGATGGGTGAACTAAACTATTTTCTAGGTCTTCAAATCAGAAAAGAGGTTGATGGAATTTTCATTCATCAAACAAAGTATGTAAATGACTTACTTAAGAAATTTGAGTTTGAAAATTGTTCTTCAATGAAAACACCCATGTCCACAGCCTTAAAGCTTGGTAAGGACACTGATGGTAAATCAGTGAACATTACAGCTTATAGAGGTATGATTGGATCTCTTTTATACCTTACTGCAAGTAGACCAGATATTATGTTTTCAACATGTCTTTGTGCTAGATACCAAGCAGATTCCAAAGAATCTCACTTAGCTGTAGTTAAGAGAATTTTCAGGTATCTCAAAGGAACTCCTAATCTAGGTCTTTGGTACCCCAAAGACTCTGATTTTGAGTTAGTTGGATACACTGATTCTGATTTTACAGGTTGTACACTAGACATCTGGTGGTTGTCAATTGTTAGGTGGAAGATTAGTCAGCTGGTCAAGCAAGAAACAAAACTCTGTTTCAACTTCAACAGCTGAGGCAGAATACATTGCTGCTGGAAGCTGCTGTGCTCAACTACTATGGCTGCAAAATCAACTACTTGATTATGACATACAATTTGAAAACTCACCAATCCTGTGTGACATACCTAGTGCCATTTTTATCTCTAACAATCCTGTTTTGCATTCTAAGACCAAGCATATTGAAATCATACATCATTTTCTTAGAGATAATGTGCAGAAAAAGAAAGTTTCAATGTATTATATAAGTACTGATTTTCAATTAGCTGATCTTTTTACAAAACCTTTGGATGAGTCTCGGTTCAACTTCCTAATATCCAAACTTGGCATGTTAAATTTGTAACATATTCTTTTCTTAGGTAGATAATTTTGTGTGAGAAAATAATTTTATTTGTGTGTGAAATGAAGTACTTATCTAAGCTTCTACATATTTTACTTATGGTAGATCAACTAATGGAATTATGTCAGCTGACGATCATCAGCTGACACTATACCTCAGCTGATAAACCATCAGCTAAGACTTAGAAGCTCAGCTAAGTGCACTCATTAGCTGACACTTATTTTATCTCAACATGGATCAGCTGACACTCTCTTTTGTCAGCTGATGATTTTCAAAAGTCAAAAATTCTGTGTCCCCACACCTATTTTATTATTTTCTCATTTGTATTTAATATGTTAACTAGGTATTTAATTTCTTTTAAATTGTCCGTTAGTTGTCTGTGTATGTACTAACTATTCCGTTTATCACCTTTTTGCAGAAGTGACAGTTACTTTTTGAAATATATTTTGGTGACAGTTTAGGGTTCCAAGGAAGATATAAAGGTGTTTTCGAGCGGTTTTTCATTTCTTGTGCTTTCAAAATTCCCAAACACTCTTCTTCCCTTCAAAATTACAAACCCTAAGCTCTCTTCACTTACAGTTTCTTCACTCTGTAATCATGGTGATCTTCAATCCTGCTTCTACCCCTAACGCTGTTGCTGGTGAAAACATTACTGTTAACTCCGAAATCACCATTCGCCCAAACAACTTTCTAATCAACACTGAAATTCCCACAAATAAATCAAACCAGGGATACGAACAAATGTTAACATTCATCAATGCTCATCCCCTGTTTCCATGTCTCTCTGCCCATCATTTCTTCATCTTTCCAAACATTGTCGGTGAGATGTGGTACACTGCAAGGTATCATACGGATCAAGAACTTATTACCTGCACCTGTCTAAATGGCACAATCAACATCAACATCAATGTCAATACTCTTCGTCAAGCCATCTCTCTGCCCAACTTGGCTCCATATCAACCTTTTGCTCAAATGGATCAAGTCTTGGAGGTCTTACCCCTGATTGGCTACAATGAAGATGTCACCCATGGTCAGTATAAGTTGTCTGTGCTGGGACACCCATGGAAGTACTTGGCAAGTGTAATCACTCGGTGCTTTGGTCATAAGTCTGGAAGTTTTGACCAAATGAATCAAACAGAACTGATAATTCTGCACGCCTTGGTCACATGGAGGAATATTGACTTTGCTCAAGTCATATTCTCGGAGATGGTGGATAAGATCACTCTTGGCACTGCAAAGAAATCCACAAGAAGTATTCTCGGAGATGGTGTTCACAAGGACTGCTTGTTTTTCTGGTTATAAAATCTTGGGACACAACCTCGTTTTAAATTTATAAAAACGATGTTACTAAGCAGATACTACACACGACTCAGGCAAGTATAACCTGGTCAATAGTAGTATAGACTCGGTAAGACCGGATGTCGTTCCACCAGGACAGGTAGCTACCAATACTTAAGTCTCATTGTTGCTTGATCAGCAGGATTAATAAACAAGTGACAGAATGAACTAAATTAAACAGGAAATACAACAACTAAAACAGATTAACACTGAAGGCAAACAGACAGGATAACAGATTCACTCAGGCTTTCGAATCATCGAGACTAGTCATGGCAATGACACAATACAAAACATAATATGGGGACTTGAATAGTTTAAGTGCATAGCAAGCTGTTCTAATACTTGACAAAACCATATTATCATGCACAAATCTTCACTCGAGTTATCAAGACTCAGACTTAGCAATTAAACATAATCAGGCAAGCAACGACATATAAGGATTTAACTACAGATCCACCAGATCACGTCCAAATCACACTACAAAGACATACATCTTTTCAAATGACATATCCAGTAGTCCTCAGAACCCAAAAAGGTGTTAAAGTGGTTAAATTAGTTAAAACAAGCAAAAACAGCACACTGGTGGTGAAAATGGCTCCTACGGCCGTAGTAATTATTTACTACGGTCGTAGCAGTCTGGATAGTCCTACGGTTGTAGGGATTTCTTCCTACGGCCGTAGGGACCCATCCGACAGAACATTCAAATCTAACATAAAGGCATTCAAAAACAAATTACAATCTAGACTTTAATCTCAGATCATAAACACATGTAAACTGGTACAATGGGGTCATAAACTCATCTAAACTCAAACCTCACAATTAAGGGATTCTTAATGTTTAGTCACATGATTTCTAAAGATATGAACATGTTAAACCTACCATTTCTAGTATAGCCAACACTTCTTAAAACATGAATCATGTGATATGCACATTGAACACTAAGACAAGCATAACAAAGGCATACATGTGAGTTCATTTCACCATCTAAACATACCAACAAACATCTTTGTGAATCCTTTAATCATTAGTAGCATGTTTAACCCATAAATACACCAAATAACAAGATTTTCATCTATAATCATAAGGCATGCATAAAACCAACATATGATTAACATAACCAATAATGGATGAACCTGAAATGATTCAAATCATATTCCAAAAATGACATCTAATGACAACCATGCAAGATGTATCATTTCTAATAACAAACTCAACATGGAATTAATAAAATCAACCATCATTCTTGAATATTCATATGTTAAAACATGAATGAGTTATCATATACACATTATCACACATGAACATGGTTAGATTAAACATACTAAGTTGATAAAACACATTTGTATTCAAGATTAAACATGCATATATGAATCAAGTCATCATAAAAGTCAAATATATTGCCATAACTTAGCCAAGAATCATCTTGGCCCAAGTGAAATGACTTTAGTTATCCATATACAATAATAGTAACATTACAACATCTGGAACACATGGGTACATGATTGATATAATAAATGGAAAGAGTATACCCAAGCTAGCAATGATATAACTAATGAATCCAAGCTCCAAATGTTGTTCCAAGCCTTCAAGATCCAAGCTCTCCTCCTTAGAATCACCAAGAGAAGTCCCCTGGAGTGTTAGGATATTTAGAGAGGGTCTATGGAAGTGTTTTTCCGGAGTGGAGGTGAAAATGGTAACCCTTTGCAAAATGGCAGAATTCTGAATTTAATCTGCTGTAAGTGGGCTTCCTACGGCCGTAGGAATAAGCTACTACGGCCGTAGGAAATCGTGACTGGATTTTCTACACACGCAACGTTAAACCACTTGTCCGGGACACGCAAGATCTGGCAGGCAATGATGGATTCTAGAAGAGGGCTTCCTACGGCCGTAGGATATAATCCCTACGGCCGTAGAGAGCATTTTTTCACTATTCTTCTATTTTCTTCAATTCTTTCCTTGTTGTGCCCATTTATCTTGCTTAAAGCTCCTTGTAACCTGCATGGTGAATGTTAAACATATTAGATCCATTTTAGAAGTATTCACCTTGTATTTGGGCTAAGTACGGGGTATTCTAACATGTAAAACATGTATAAAAACGCATATATCAAAGTCCCCACACTTCAGCTTTGCTTGTCCTCAAGCAAACTCTAATGCAATAGCTAAAACCAAAGAATTTCTAAAGGCAGCACATTAGTGCAAACATGTATCATTCCGACATAGAAGAGATCTAAAAGCATGACAAACATTTTAAACGTAGAGTTAAGGGTTGCTTTCATGTATTGAGATAAAGAAAGGCAGATTCAACACGCATACAATGAGTTGTGACAAGTATCTGACTTTATACCTCACCGGAGATCACTCTAGCACTCAATGTGTATTTGGGTTAAGTATATAAGTGCTCGTGTGCTAGATTGAAGCAAAGACTCGTATAAGCTTGATCACGTATCACATCTCCACCAATCAACATAATCATATGCAATTATCAAGAAGACTTTGTCGGGTTGTAACGTGGCTAGGGCTAAGGGTAGGAATGGGAATATATAAAAGTGGCTAAAATAGAATCCAGAAATCAAGTTCAAAATCGTCAAAGCTGCTATTATTGAAGGAATACAGAATATCACACTATTTTTGGCGAGAGTACAGTTCATCAAGTAGAAATGGAATCAGAATTCTCTGAATGATGGCTAACAACCAGGTAATACCGAAAAAGAATTACTACTCAATGTATGACAGGCTCAAAAATAGCCAAGGAAAGCATGTCAAGTAACTGAATTTCTCAATTTTCTGTTTTTCTAAATTTTTTTTTTTTTTTTGGATTTTCTCAGAAAACTCAGCTGTATACAGCATGAAACGGAACAAACCAAGGGATATATGTATTTTTCATATCCCACTAATTGATGTATGAACAACTGACGAACAAAATACAACGGAACTAAGCAGCGAGAAAACGGGTCAACTGACTCTGGAAACATAAAAATAAAATAGACTAAAACAGGATAAACATGGGTAATGAAATGAAAAGCTTAGGCTCAAAGTGGATAACTAGGGGTAAATATATAGAAATTGGCTAAAAATAAAAGTATATAGGCTGAAATGGGGTTTCCTAGTGCTTCTATCACTTAACTGCAACAGTTTAGTTCATGATCTCGACATGCATACTAGTAAGCAAGTTCTACAATCAAAGCAACAATCAGCATAAAAGTGGGCAATTCCATGAGCTAATCATGTAAAAAATGAAGTGTAGTGGCTCAAATGCTCAGGAATGCATATCAGGTGTGGCTTGTGCAATTAAAGTCAAACACTTGTTAAAACTCAAGAATTCGTGCAAAATCGTTTTCATAAAAGCTGAATTGTTACTTGTTTAAAGTTTATCATGCGAGAAGATCTAAACATGTCCAAAATGATATAATTTTGCGAAAAATTTACGCCTAAATCAATTCTACGGTTTAAAGCATAGTTAGCATACAAGAGTTTTCAACAGGACACAGAATAGCAGGCATGTTATATTAATCCCTCCCCACACTTAAAAGTGTACATTGTCCCCAATGTACTAATAATAAACAATAAAGTGCGAGAAAAGAGCTTTAAGAACTCCCTGAACAGCAATTGTGCGTCTGCATTTATTAAACTCCGAAGGCGTTGGCTTCCTCCCCACACTTAAGCTGAGCTGCCAAGATATCACGAATATTCTTGCAAAACAACAACTCAACCAAAAGTGAAACAAAGAGAGGGACAAAAGCATCACAAGCTATGGCAAGCAAAAAGGAAACGAACTACAATAAATACATAGCCGAAATAATGTACAAGTGCTTTGATGTCATACAGATATGCAAAAGTAAGTACAGAACATCAAACACATCAAAAAGTGGCATGTACTACAAACAACCAAAAGCGTACAGCCAAACTAATCTAGAAATACATACAAAGAAAACTACTACACAAACTATCCCCACAAAAATAACTATCGCGGAGGCGGCTGCGAAGGCCCGGCTCCATCAGTGAAGTCCCGGAGCCTCTGCGGATAAGCTGGCGGCTGTGGCAACTGCTGTGAAGATGTCATAGTGTCTGCCGCAATGAGCTGCACTATGCTGATCATATACTGTCGATGAGCCTCGGCATGTGCATACTCAACTCTCTGGATCTCCCTGGATTCCCGCTGCATCTCAACCAGCTCAGAAACTGACCTCTCCAACCTCCCAATCCGAGCCCTATAATCTCTCGTGTAAACCTGGGCTGGCTGTCGGAGAGGTGGTGTCGACCCAAAGAGATCCTCAATAGTAAACTCATGGTGTCCGCTCTCTGGGGTACCTCCAGCAGCTACTTCCTCTGCTCCTGCTCCTGCTCCTGCTCCTCCCCCTTCTGCCTCCTCCTCGACCACTCTAGGAGGCTCCCAAATTGACCCATCAGGGTTGATCAATCTCATACGGTTCTGGATCCTAGCAGCGACTTTCATACGCTGCAGGACCCCTAAATCTATCGGAGCGGCTCGAGCAGAGCGAACGAGATCATCAGTAATCTCGGCAGTCAGGAGGCCCATAGCCTCGGCTAAGATAGTAACGTACCCCCCCTCCATAGATAGCCTGCGATACACGGGTGGTACGTACCTGAAATAGAAAACGGGCCAGGCACAGAGCGAGCTGGCAGGGCCTCTGGTGACCCATCGTATATAGATAAAATAAGTCAGTGAAAGTAACAGAACCAGAGGACGCGCTGCGAGCGGTCATGCTGTGGACGATCGCCAGATGCAGAATGCGGTACAGAGGATCCCGGAGCTTCGTGCTCTTCGGCACGATGGCGGTGTTGTAGGCGCTAGTGCCAACCTCGTCCCAAAAGGAAATCCCCCTCACACCCTCGGGCCAATCAGTGATGCCCTCGGCAAACGCCGGAGTGTCCAACTCCTCGTGCGTAAACAAACCCATATAAACGGCAAACTGCCGCAATCTCCGCCCCTAGTAGGCGGAATGTCAGGGCGTCCTCCCGCTCATAATCCAGCAGCGGGGTAACCAAGTGAATGGTGGAGAAAAACTCCAATGCAAGCTCATGGTAGACCGCCCCCTGAAGACTGAAAAGCCTCTGCCAATGAGGGCCACATGTGGTCTGAGCACGGCCCCTGATATGAAGAATGGCCAAATCATCCCAAACCAGATACCTGATGGGCTCATATCCGTGACTATCAGCGCGCCCCATCAGGACATCTCTGTCAGTACGATCCTCCTCACGGTCGAAGCGGAGAAAAGGAGGAAGCGCGGCATCAGCTGGCCGCTCGACCGGAACTCTGTCAGGGTCGACTAAACGTGGGAACTGGCGAGGGTTTATCCGCGGCTCTGGTGAAGCCTGTCTGCGCACACGTCTAGGAGGCATAGCTGAAATGAACAGAAATCAAAGTAAGACGTGCGCACGATGGCTAGACATCCTATCGATCGATACATGATTGCTTTGGTACTCTGTGGACCCCCGAGTATTTAAATTGTCCAAAGGATGAACAAATTTGAAAAATGGTTGAAAATGGGGTCCTACGGCCGTACCATGATATTACTACGGCCGTAGCAAGCAAACCAAACAAAACCCTAAAAAATACATGTTACGGCCGTAGAATAACTGTACTACGGCCGTAGCAAGAAGTTTATAGCAAACCCTAATTAGAAGTACTACGGCCGTAGGGTTTAACTACTACGGCCGTAGGAACGTTACGAACATCAGAAAACGGGCGGCTAGGGTTTTGTTCTATCGATCGACATATGGGCAACTATAATGGAATCAATGTACTACATATTGAACGCAAGAGTGAGAGGAACATTTTAATACCTTGTTTTCGAAAAATGTCCGGGAAATGAGTGAGATATGGACGGAGATCCTCGGTGGTCGTCGGGGTCGTTTTTGAGAGAGAGAGCGTAGGAGAGAGAGAGAAAGCGTGCGTATGAAATCTGGAATGGGGATTTTTATAGGAAAGTTCCTACGGCCGTAGGAGGTATGCACTACGACCGCAAAGGGCTCAGAAGGGTCCTACGACCGTAGTAATGTTGCACTACGGCCGTAGGGATGAATTTTGACAAAAACCCATTTTGCATCAGATTTTCAGTTTAAACAACTTTTTGGTAAACGCTACTCTCTATAGGCCTCTGGAGAATGTAAGGGGAACGTGCTAGTAGTACAGAATTGAAAGCACACAACTAGATTAGCGAAATTATTAACGGAAACGGAAAAGGAAACCCGGAAAGTGGGCATCCGACAAAAAGACAATATGTACAAGTAACACACTATTAGTACGGTGTGTAAGCGAACACTTTAACGCGTTGAAATGCGGAGTGTTTTCCTGTCTCTCCAGACTGAATGAGAATTGAAGTGAGAAAACATTATGAGCTATACGGCACGAACATAGGCATGACCTAGGGATTATAATGGGGCTTAGGCTCGAGTTTGCTTAGTCGGAGACTTACCAACTCATCAATCATTGCACCAGCATTACTATTAGGACGTAAGACCCCCTCGGCTTTTAGCTTAACGGGGTCTTCTCGAAGAGCACTGGCACACTCTGACTGAGATATCGTCGGCAAATTCCTACAAGCGCCCTCATGCAATAGAGCACCGCATTTCCAACATTTCCCTACATATTTGGCACACCTTTTTGCCGCATAGATGGAAGTGCCTCGATGAAATTTGGCAAAGTTTTGGTCTCTCCTCACGTGTTTCTCATGTCTCATGACAATATCGCGCAGAATATCAGAGGGCAATGATGAACGCAGAAAAAGGCAAGAAAGGAGGGAAAGAGAAGCGGAGGAAAGCATATCCAGTTCTTTAAGGTCTGCCGGTAAAAGACCCAACTCACCCCGCTAAGGTGCGGCGGGGTGAAGCCTCAGAACCTCTCTGGGTTCCTCTGGAGAATGCGGGATACCAATGTAATTCTTGAGTCGGTGGCCGTTGACCTTAAAAGTTACTCCCTTGGAGTTTGTGATGTCAACAGCCCCGTGCGGGTAAACAGTATGGACAACATAGGGGCCTGTCCATCTGGACTTCAACTTGCCAGGGAAAAGACGAAGGCGAGAATTATAAAGAAGCACACGATCTCCCGCCTGGAATTGTTTGTCCTTCAGGCGGGAGTCATGGAAAGCTTTCGTCCTTTCTTTGTACATTCTGGAATTATCGTAAGCTTGGAACCGTAGTTCATCAAGCTCACTTAGCTGGAACAACCTATTTTCTGCTGAACTCTTTGAGTCAAAATTTGCGGCTTTCAAAGCCCAGTAAGCTTTGTGCTCAAGTTCAACAGGAAGACGACAGGCTTTCCCATAAACCAACCTATACGGTGTAGTACCGATAGGTGTCTTGTAAGCAGTGCGTAACGCCCAGAGTGCGTCGTCTAATTTCTCAGCCCAATCTTTTGGGCTGTTACCAACGGTTCTTTCCAGAATTCGTTTAAGACCGCGGTTGGTAACTTCGACTTGTCCGCTGGTTTGCGGATGATATGCAGTAGAGAATCGATGAGTAACACCATAACGTTTAAGTACTTTCTCTAATTGTGCATTGCAGAAATGAGTACCCCTATCGCTTATGAGTGCTCTGGGGGTACCGAATCGTGAAAATAACTTTTTCAAAAATTTACAAACCACCCTTGCATCGTTTGTAGGCAAGGCTTGCGCCTCAGCCCATTTTGACAGATAATCGACCGCCACAAGGATATATTTGTTTCCGTGTGAACCAGGAAAAGGACCCATGAAATCTATTCCCCAAATGTCAAATATTTCACAGACTTGGATTGGATTTTGGGGCATCTCATTTCGAGATGAGATATTTCCAGATTTCTGGCATGAGTCGCATGATTTTACGAACAAATGAGCATCCTTGAACAGGGTAGGCCAGAAAAAACCTGCATCCAGAACCTTTCTAGCGGTGTAGCTAGGTCCGTGATGGCCTCCTGTTGGGCCTGCATGGCAGTGCTGAAGGATGTCAACAGCTTCAGAAGTACTCACACATCTACGGATTATTTGGTCGGCTCCTACCCGAAAAAGATAAGGATCCTCCCAGAAATAGTGTTTCAGCTCGGAGATAAACTTTCTCCTCTGTTGGTGTGTGAGACCTTTTATCATCACCCCTGCTGCTAGATAATTTGCTATGTCAGCGTACCAGGGGATCTCCTCAGTGCTAGTCACGGCGAATAAAAATTCATCCGGAAAGTTATCTTTTATGCCGGACTCAGTTAGCACCTCAAGATTTGGATTTTCTAGGCGAGAGAGATGGTCTGCAGCCAGATTTTCTGCTCCTCTTTTGTCTTTGATCTCGATGTCAAATTCTTGCAAGAGCAAAATCCACCGAATAAGACGGGGTTTCGCATCTTGCTTTGCGAAGAGATAACGGAGAGCAGAGTGGTCAGTGTAGACCACTGTTTTTGATAACACCAGATTAGATCTGAATTTGTCGAATGCAAAGACTACTGCTAACAACTCCCTCTCAGTAACTGTATAGTTTTCTTGAGCGTCAGTCAGCGTCTTGCTGGCGTAGTAGATTGGCTGAAAGTGATTATTTATCCGTTGGCCCAAGACAGCGCCAACAGCGAAATCACTGGCATCGCACATAAGCTCAAATGGTTGCGACCATTCTGGGCTCGTCAGGATGGGAGCATTTGTCAATTTCTCCTTCAAGAAGTTAAATGCGTGATCGCACTCAGGAGAAAAGATGAAAGGAGTGTCTTTCTCAAGGAGATGGGTTAACGGCTGAGTGATTTTCGAAAAATCTTTTATGAAGCGCCGGTAAAATCCTGCGTGTCCGAGAAAACTCCTAATGCCTTTAACATTGGAGGGTGGAGGAAGCTTTGCAATAACATCTATTTTAGCTTTGTCAACCTCGATTCCCTCATTTGAGATTTTGTGACCCAAAACTATACCTTCGCGTACCATAAAATGGCATTTTTCCTAGTTAAGCACAAGGTTAGTTTCTTCACAGCGAGACAGCATCTTGTCTAAATTATGAAGACATGTATCAAAGGAGTTACCGAAGACTGAAAAGTCGTCCATGAATACCTCGACACAATCCTCAATCATGTCATGAAATATAGCCGTCATGCATCGCTGAAATGTTGCAGGAGCGTTACATAACCCGAAAGGCATACGCCGGTAAGCAAAAGTACCATAAGGGCATGTAAAAGTTGTCTTCTCTTGGTCCTCCGGTTGGATAGGAATCTGAAAGTATCCGGAGAATCCATCAAGGAAGCAATAAAAGGCGTTTCCAGCCAAACGCTCCAACATTTGGTCGATGAAAGGAAGGGGGAAGTGATCCTTACGTGTGGCATCATTGAGTTTGCGATAATCAATGCACACACGCCACCCCGTGACCGTACGAGTTGGGATTAACTCGTTTTTATCATTCATAATGACGGTCATTCCTCCCTTTTTAGGAACAACCTGGACGGGACTGACCCACGGACTATCGGAGATAGGGTAGATCAAACCAGCATCCAGCAGCTTTATAACCTCTTTCTTAACTACCTCTTGCATCTTGGGATTTAAACGTCTCTGATGCTGTACACACGGCTTATAATTATCCTCCATGAGAATCTTATGTGTGCAGAAGGATGGACTAATCCCCTTGATATCAGAAATTTTCCATGCAAGGGCGGATTTGTGATTTTTCAAAACCTGTAATAGCTTACTTTTCTCATCAGCAGTAAGGTTAGAAGCTATTATCACAGGCAACTTCGAATCTTCCTCCAAGAAAGCATATTCAAGATGAGAAGGAAGTTCTTTGAGTTCAAGAGAAGGCGGATCCACAATAGATGGTCGAGAAACTGAGCTCTCGGATTTTTCAAAGACCTCGAAAACATCTGAGATAGGTGTCTCGTCAGGTGGAATAGTGCTGGTTAGCTCATCGGAGACAAGCTTTACCTGCTCTACATCCAAGACATCCTCATCTAGGATTTGCGTGTCAAACGCATCCTTCTCTAGAGTTGGAATAATGCGATCCACGGGATAACGATGAAAGATATCAACGAAATAAAGAGTGTCATCTTGGCTAGTTGGGTGTTTCATTGACTTTTGGATGTCAAAAGTCACTTCATCCTTATCTACTCGAAGCGTAAGCTTTCCGTTGCAAACGTCAATTAATGCTCGAGCAGTGGCTAGGAATGGACGACCAAGAATGAGTGGGACGTTTTTGTCCTCGTCCATGTCTAGGATGACAAAATCTGCAGGAAACACAAATTTGTCAACCTTGACCAAGATGTTTTCGACTATCCCTCGTAGATATTTGACTGAACGATCGGCTAGCTGAAGTGACATACGAGTCGGTTTTGGTTCTCCTAGGCCCAGTCTAGAAAATACAGAGTATGGCATCAAGTTGATGCTGGCACCTAGATCAGCTAGAGCGTTGTTTACAGTGAGATTACCAATCAGACATGGGATTGTAAAGCTCCCAGGATCGGTTTTCTTTGTTGGCAACTTATTTTGAAGAATGGCTGAGCACTCCTCGTTTAAAGTCACCAACGACAGGTCCTCCAATTTCTTCTTGTTGCTGAGCAAATCCTTAAGAAATTTGGCATATTTAGGCATCTGTGCGAGTGCCTCAACAAATGAAATGTTCACATGGAGCTGTTTGAATAGCTCTAGGAACTTACCATATTGTTCCTCCGTTTTCTCTTTCCTTAATCTCTGGGGGAAAGGAATGGTAGGCTGAAATATTTTGACCGGAGGTTCGACTTGCGCGGTACTTGCTGGGTCTAGCCTGTTATGCGCCTCGTCAGAATCCTTCGATTGGACCTGTTTTTCGGTTTCTTTGGATTGAGAGGGAAACGGTGGTGGTACCGTGGTCGTCCCACTACGCAAAGTGATTGCCTTTACGTGTGCTCTCGGATTTGCATCCGTATTGCTCGGGAGACCTCTCGGTGGTCGCTCTGACAAGAGCTTAGATATCTGGCCAACTTGATTTTCTAGATTTTGTAATGAAGCTTGTTGATTTCTCAGAGTTGCTTCCGTTTGATTGAGTCTAACATCTGTTTGGTTGAATCGCAACTCGGATTGTGACAGATATTGTTTCACAAGATCCTCCAGATTGGAAGATACTGAAGATGATGATGAAGATTGATTTGGAGGCGGTGGTTGAGTGTTATACTGACGTGGTTGCTCATATGGTTGCGGTTGTCGATTAAACTGTTGAGGCTGACGATCGAACTGCTGAGGCTGACGTGGTCTCTGTGGGTATGGAATCCCTGGAGGGGGTTTAGTGTTTTGGTTATGATAACTAAAGTTCGGGTGATCCCTCCATGCATGATTGTAGCTAGGTGCATTGGGATTATACTGAGACCTTGGTTGATTAGAGATGAAATCAACCTCCTCGTGAGCAGGAGTTTCCTCCTGGCATTGATCACTAGGATGTGGTCCTGAGCAGAAATTACAAGTAGCCTGTTTAGGAGCACACATCTGATCCATTTTCTTTGTCAACTTCTCTACCTGAGCAGAAAGATCAGATAAAGCGTCTACATTGAACACTCCACCGTTCTTTGGCGGTTTCAGTCTCGTGGAGGGGTTCCATTGGTAGCTGTTGGTTGCCATATCTTCGATAAGATCATAGCACGCTTGTGGGTTCTTGCTACCCAATGCACCTCCTGCGGCAGCATCTATCATCTGCCGAGTGACAACGGATAAGCCATTATAAAATATGAAAATTTGATTCCATAGCTCATATCCGTGTGAAGGACATCTCCTCATGAGATCCTTGTATCTCTCCCAGGCATCATAAAGACCTTCCCCGTCAGTCTGCTGAAACGATGAGATATCATTACGCAGTTTGGCCGTTTTGGCCGGCGGGTAGTATTTAGCTAAGAATTTGGCAACAAGATCATTCCATGTAGTGATGGAATTTACCTGGAGAGAATTAAGCCACAGCTTGGCTTTGTCTTTTAAGGAAAATGGGAATAAACGCAGACGAATGGCGTCATCAGTAACACCATTGATTTTAAACGTATCGCAGATTTTGAGAAAACTGCGGATGTGAGCGTTAGCATCCTCGTCGAGTAATCCATGAAATTGAACAGAATTTTGAACCATTTGAATTACATTTGGTTTGATTTCAAAATTGTTCGCTGCCACCCTAGGTTGAATGATGGTGTTCTGGATATTGTTAATATCCGGACGAACATAATCATTAAGCGTTCTAGGTGGTGGTGGTTGTTCTTCCACCATGTTTAGTAAACGTTCTCTTTGACGTTGGCGTTGAAGGCGTCGGCGTCGTCGAAACTCACGCTCCGGTTCTTGAAAAGGCTCAATTTGTTCAGAATAGAACAAACTGACAGAGGGTGCGAGAAAGAGGTAGAAAAAACAAGTGACTACCTAATCAGGCACACCTAATTTAAGTAACAAGTGACAAGATCAAATCAACAATTAAACTATTACTTAGAATTTCCTGTCCCCGGCAGCGGCGCCAAAAACTTGGTGTTCACAAGGACTGCTTGTTTTTCTGGTTATAAAATCTTGGGACACAACCTCGTTTTAAATTTATAAAAACGATGTTACTAAGCAGATACTACACATGACTCAGGCAAGTATAACCTGGTCAATAGTAGTATAGACTCGGTAAGACCGGATGTCGTTCCACCAGGACAGGAAGCTACCAATACTTAAGTCTCATTGTTGCTTGATCAGCAGGATTAATAAACAAGTGACATAATGAACTAAATTAAACAGGAAATACAACAACTAAAACAGATTAACACTGAAGGCAAACAGACAGGATAACAGATTCACTCAGGCTTTCGAATCATCGAGACTAGTCATGGCAATGACACAATACAAAACATAATATGGGGACTTGAATAGTTTAAGTGCATAGCAAGCTGTTCTAATACTTGACAAAACCATATTATCATGCACAAATCTTCACTCGAGTTATCAAGACTCAGACTTAGCAATTAAACATAATCAGGCAAGCAACGACATATAAGGATTTAACTACAGATCCACCAGATCACGTCCAAATCACACTACAAAGACATACATCTTTTCAAATGACATATCCAGTAGTCCTCAGAACCCAAAAAGGTGTTAAAGTGGTTAAATTAGTTAAAACAAGCAAAAACAGCACACTGGTGGTGAAAATGGCTCCTACGGCCGTAGTAATTATTTACTACGGTCGTAGCAGTCTGGATAGTCCTACGGTTGTAGGGATTTCTTCCTACGGCCGTAGGGACCCATCCGACAGAACATTCAAATCTAACATAAAGGCATTCAACAACAAATTACAATCTAGACTTTAATCTCAGATCATAAACACATGTAAACTGGTACAATGGGGTCATAAACTCATCTAAACTCAAACCTCACAATTAAGGGATTCTTAATGTTTAGTCACATGATTTCTAAAGATATGAACATGTTAAACCTACCATTTCTAGTATAGCCAACACTTCTTAAAACATGAATCATGTGATATGCACATTGAACACTAAGACAAGCATAACAAAGGCATACATGTGAGTTCATTTCACCATCTAAACATACCAACAAACATCTTTGTGAATCCTTTAATCATTAGTAGCATGTTTAACCCATAAATACACCAAATAACAAGATTTTCATCTATAATCATAAGGCATGCATAAAACCAACATATGATTAACATAACCAATAATGGATGAACCTGAAATGATTCAAATCATATTCCAAAAATGACATCTAATGACAACCATGCAAGATGTATCATTTCTAATAACAAACTCAACATGGAATTAATAAAATCAACCATCATTCTTGAATATTCATATGTTAAAACATGAATGAGTTATCATATACACATTATCACACATGAACATGGTTAGATTAAACATACTAAGTTGATAAAACACATTTGTATTCAAGATTAAACATGCATATATGAATCAAGTCATCATAAAAGTCAAATATATTGCCATAACTTAGCCAAGAATCATCTTGGCCCAAGTGAAATGAGTTTAGTTATCCATATACAATAATAGTAACATTACAACATCTGGAACACATGGGTACATGATTGATATAATAAATGGAAAGAGTATACCCAAGCTAGCAATGATATAACTAATGAATCCAAGCTCCAAATGTTGTTCCAAGCCTTCAAGATCCAAGCTCTCCTCCTTAGAATCACCAAGAGAAGTCCCCTGGAGTGTTAGGATATTTAGAGAGGGTCTATGGAAGTGTTTTTCCGGAGTGGAGGTGAAAATGGTAACCCTTTGCAAAATGGCAGAATTCTGAATTTAATCTGCTGTAAGTGGGCTTCCTACGGCCGTAGGAATAAGCTACTACGGCCGTAGGAAATCATGACTGGATTTTCTACACACGCAACGTTAAACCACTTGTCCGGAACACGCAAGATCTGGCAGGCAATGATGGATTCTAGAAGAGGGCTTCCTACGGCCGTAGGATATAATCCCTACGGCCGTAGAGAGCATTTTTTCACTATTCTTCTATTTTCTTCAATTCTTTCCTTGTTGTGCCCATTTATCTTGCTTAAAGCTCCTTGTAACCTGTATGGTGAATGTTAAACATATTAGATCCATTTTAGAAGTATTCACCTTGTATTTGGGCTAAGTACGGGGTATTCTAACATGTAAAACATGTATAAAAACGCATATATCAATACTGCACTTATCTCAGAGGGATTTCACAATGCACCCTTGACCTCAACTCCTATAGTTTCCTCTTATGTTGAGGGGGAGCTTATGAAAGTTGATACAACCCTACAACCAGTGGGTGCATCTTCCCAACAAGGTGCACCTGTAACAATGGGAATCCTGTAATCTGGGTCACTCTCCCAACAGAGTGATACCATTGAAAGACAGACCTCAGCCCAGGGTCACACTGTGTCACTACCCATAGTCAGTCTGCCTATACCCTCAACAAGCTCACAACAACTTGTTGATGTAACAAGGGGAACCCAAGTGAGTTCAACCCCACCTCACACTCACATTCTTGCACCTGTATTTGATTCACTTCTTACACATACCACTGCACTACCTGTCAATACTAGTGGTATAAACTAGCCATTGGTACAGGGTACAATCTTTGTTCCCAGTGATCTTAGGCCTATATACCAAGGTCTAAGTGAGGGACCACACTCCATTCCAGTTCTTGGCACATCTTCTCAACCCATTTCCTATACTTCTTCTGAACCCTCACCCCAAATACTTCAAAACCTTATATCCATCTCTCAAAATATGGATAGTCTTCTAGCTTCCTTAACCTCTTTCCAAACCCAAACAGAAACTCAAATCTCTCATCTAACCCAAGTGGTTGAGTCACTAAAAGCTAACCAATACCGAACCCTACCCACCCCTGCCCCAGTTGATCTCACTCCCATTCTTAACAAACTGGATCGACTGTTAACCCAAACTTCTACTCCTGTTCCTACTCCATCTCCTTCCATCTCAAACCAAACCATAACTTCCTTAAACCAAACCATTTCTAATCTTCTTTCCTAACTCCAAACATTAAGACCTTCCCCTCTAAACATCTCTGTCACCATCCCTGATTCTCTTCTAAGAGTCCCCTCTCTTCTCAGAACCATAGATGATGCGGTCACTAGATTGAGCCAATTCTCAAGGACAAGGCACAGTGAAACTCTCAAAGAGTTTACCAATATCACTGATGTTATCACCAGGCTTCGACCTCTACCCTCTACTCCATCTTTCACACAGCCTCCCATTCCCACCACCTCTCCTTCAACTTCAACTATCCCTCCCTCTACCTCCACTCCATCTTTTATCCCACCTTCTGTTGCCAAGCCATCTGACAACTTTCCTTTTTCCTTTGCTGATGACAAAAAGGGGGAGAAGTCAGTTAGAGAACCTTCACCAGAAACAATCAGAGCAGCTGTTGATGCATATACAACTGAGGTTCAGGCTATGCAAGCAGAGGATGCATCTGCCCCCAATGAAATAGAAACTCAAAGAAAATCAGATGTTGAGGGGGAAAATCAATCTGAGGGGGAGCAACCTGCTCAAGATGAGCAGAGCCCAAAAAGAAGATTCAAACAAATGGCTAGAAGGAAGAGTGCTAAAAAGCCAAGACAAGATGAATCTTATGCACCAATCAATGTGCCATCAGAAGATTCTGATAATGATGATGAAGATAGGATGCCTCTGTCCTCTCTGCTCAACTTGAAAAAGCAGAGCCTCTCCACTCAAGCTCCACCAGTCCAAACTTCCTCTCCAGTACAATCAAGTCAACCAACTCCTAGTAGCTCAAGAAGAAAAGGAAAGAAGATAATGTCAGCTGAGGAGATTGAAGAGGAAGAAAAGAGAGAGGAAGAATTACAGAAAAATGAGGAAAACCTCAAAGAGTTCAGTGATCTGGCTGCTGCCCTGGGCACAACAATTGAAGAAGTCATAGAAGCCAGGAAAAGGCACCTGGAGGACTTCACTCCTACTGAGGATCTTGCTGCTGCAGTTGGTGTTACAGATGATGAGATAAGGGAAATACAAGAAGAAGAAATGATCTTACTGTCATCTCAAGCTCCTCAAGAACAACAAGCACCACTGTAGAGTGACCCTTCTACCAAGAAAGCTCTCAAAAGAGGAAAAACTCACAAGGAAGCCATTCAAGGATTGCTCAACTTCAACTTTGGAAGCACTGCTCAGCAAACTGAAAGGCAATCCAGGAGTTCTTGGAAAATAGAGAAAACTTGGTAAACAGAAGATGTGCAGACATCATTTCAAGGGTTACTCCTTACAGAGGTACAGATGAAGGTCCTTATCTCAGAGTAGTGAGAAGAGATGAAAAAAAAACTTATGAAGATACTTATCTACATCACTGCAAATTACTCTCCTTCTTTGAGATGATTGAGATCCTGTACCATCTCCTTAAGTCCAAGAGTGAGATAGTCCAGAGGTTCATTGCTAAATTTGAATACTGGATCAGAATGTCAGTATACAACAGACTATTTACTCATGATCAATTTGTTGCTCATGTTCAAGCAATTGAGGATGCCTTTAAGAAGACTTCTAAAGCCTTTGTTGCTGCTGAACAAATCATTCTCAATCCTGATCATCCCTATCTTCCTGCTTATGAGAATCTGAATACTGCTCTTCCTCCCAATACACATCCTGAAATGTTCAGATATATAACTGAACCTGAAAGAGGAATGTTCTTCATGAACAGAGCTGGCAATTGGAGATTTCTGAGAGAATCTGAGATAGGGAAAGCTAAAAAAGAACTGATATTTCAGGCTGTAATAGCTACTAGAGACTTGACAGGAAATGAGCACTTTGAACAATTGATAAGATCAAGAGCTGATCAACTTCTAGCTGAAAATCCACAGATCAGAACTCTTGAAGTCAAAGAAGAACCCTGGTGGGAATGAAGACCACACTTCATAACTAGACTAGTTGTATTTTTTAATTCCTAGAATAGTTTAACTTCTGTATTTAGTTTAACTCTTAGTTAGATTACATTGTACAAACTCTGATGTAAATACTTTGTTTTGTAATCAAGCTTGAAACTTTGATCATGGACTACTTAGCTAAAATGCTAGTATAGATGACTCTTAGTAAATAGCTCAAATAGTGTAAATAAAGTAAATATAAAAATCCTAAAAACAGAAAAAGGATGAAAGATACCACAAAAACAGAACATGGTACTTCATAAATGAAAAGATTCCCAAAAACAGAATATCAGGGAACACATATTAAAGAGTTACCAAAAACAGATAGATAGGTAACCAAAATGCACTTAAAAGTTTTATCTTTACAAATCCGAGTTAAACTGATTCTTCTTAAACAGATAAGGTTTTGTCATCATCAAATAGGGGGAGATTGTTGGGGAGATAGCAATATCAAACCTAAATCAAACCTGTCTATTAAGTAAAATAGGATTTGATGTTAACAAAACCATATATTCAGTTTTGGACTTAGATTGATGAAAAACATGTGTTGTTTTTCATATTAGACTTAAAGAATTTCTAAGTAAGAAATGTCAGCTGACGAATCATAGTGTCAGCTGAACATTGAGTATCAGCCAAAGGACCAGCTTCAGGAAGATCAGCTGAGAAGAAAAGACAAGTCAAGAAGCATCAGCTATGCATCTACAAAGCATCAGCTGATAGTACAAACCATCAGCTAAGGGTTCCTCAAGGATCAGCTGAGCAGTCAAGGATCAGCTGACATTATCTCTTTTGATCAGCTGATGCCTCCCATCTGTCAGATAAGGTATTTGCTACTTATCCAATCTTTTCTCCATAAGGTGATCATACTCAAATGATTAGCTGAGCCCTTGGGATCAGCTGACAGTTTAGTTTGATCAGTTTGTTAGCTATACTTTGATTTGTATTATTAGCTGAGCATTTCGATCAGCTGAGCAAATCTAATCAGCTGAGTCTTTCACATTTATCCTTAGCTGAGCAAATTTGCATTTGCAGTTCAGTGTCTGTTAGCTGAGTCATTATTCTATATCTCAGTTAATAGCTTTTCTATGTAATATTTTCTTTAGTCAAAGGCAGAACATGTATTGTTCGTATTATGCCTTAGATCTTTCTTTGTAAAAGTACTTAGCACCTTTTGTATCTGAAAAGAAACAAAAAGGATAGATCTTTATCCTCTGGAAAAGGAGAAAGATACTTTAGAAGAGAAGATCTCAAAGATATGCTTCAACAACTAAGTATGGCTGACAACTCTATACCTGGTTAAGTCAAATCTTCAGAAAGCATGGTGTTGATTAAAGCACAAGCGTGAAAGGAGAAGTTTACTTTTCCAAGATATAAAGGTAGTACTTTAATAATATAATAATAGATAGTGGGTACACTCATTACTGAAAAGTATGTTCACTTTACACACTTTGTGTATAAAGTAAACTTATTTTTCACCCACTAACTTTATCTATTATAATATTATTAAACCAAGTACCTTTGTCTCCTTCTCCTCTTCATCAACCCGGACACCCTTGCTTATATATACTCATGCATGGAAACATGCTAAGTATGCGAATAGATAGTTGAATACTGAAATCTCATTTGTTGAGAACTAGAAGAGTTAGCATTTTACTTTCAGTATAACAAACTTGTTCATGTGTTGAACATCTTAAACATAAGTTGTTTAGGATTAGCTTACTCTATGTGTTAGACTAATTTAGTTGCCACCTTTTATTGAACTTAGATTTTCCGCATCTAGTTCATGTAATTCTTAATTCACATCAATAAGAATTATATAAAAGTAAACCGTGTGTCACTTAAATTTTAATTTGCTAAAGTTTGTATTCAACCCCCCTTCTACAAACATTTGTTGTTGTAGTATCCATTCGGGACCAACAAATAGTATATTAGATATTATTCTAATTATTTAAATGTTATTTTAAATTGAATAAAAATCAAAAGAAAATGAGAAAATAAAGAAATAAGGGCATATTAGTCATTTCAAATTAAATAGGGACCAAAATTGCAATAAGTTCGGGTCGGGAGGGACCAAACTCGTACAAATTACGACCCAGGGACGAAATCCGTAATTTTGACCAAACCACAGGGAACAAAAATGTAATTAACTCTAATTTATATTATACAATTGGGAAGTACTAAACATGAGCCTAATTCACTGTTCATTCTTGGGTTTTGCTATTTTGTGCCTATAAGTTTACAACATATTCCGTGTTTGCAAGTTCGTTTATCATAATTCATTACAGCCTAGATGGTTAGTCTTTTGTACTACATCCAAAAGGTACCCGGGTTCGAAACCTCACGCCTACTTTTTTAATGTTAATTTTATTTTATTCTTTCCTTATCATCTTGGGCAGGCTATGCACTAACGCCATTTCATTGTTTTTTCCCCATTTTTATTATTCTCCGTGAAAGATAATGTAATTTATATAAAACTAATAACTATTTGTAACACAATATCTATACTAATTTACAACTTAATCTTACGAGGCTTTTTTTTTAATTTTAAATTTGGTGAGAAAAATAAATAAATTGATACTTGTGTTATCTAATAAGTTATTTAATATTTGAGTGGTGTTACTAAAATTATAACAAATGAAAAATATAAAAAAAAACTTTGAAAAATAGTACGCAGCATAAAACCTAAACACAGAATAGTTTGTATTATATAATTAAAACGGTTTTTTACATGTAAAAGAACAGTCATATAGTTTTTTGCACATAAATGAGTGATAGACGTGTATTGACATTTTTTATAAATATATTGTATAATTCTTATCCTCCTCCGAAAAAATTTATTAGATAATTCTCGCAGCGAAGCGCGAAGACTTACACTCGTTACATACATACATACATTCATATATGTATGTATATATGCATATTTACGTACGTACATATATACACATACATACATACGCACATACATACATACACACATACACACATACACGCATATGGTATATACATACATACATACATACACACATACATATCCACTTACGGTTTTGTTAGTTTTGTTAATATGATGTTGATATCTTATATTCATCTTATTCCCTTATTAACTTAATTATCAAAAAAGAATTAAAAATTTCTTTAAAGAAACTTAAAATTAGGTGTTTAAAATCAAGTTGGTTTCGATATTTGTACTAGATAGTATGGATTTTCTTCACGTTTGTATTTAAAAAAATTACATTGTGACATGACATTTTTTCAAAAAGTTTCTAAGTTTAAAAAACAAACAGTCTTCTTAGTGCAGACTACAAACATTTAGTCTACATCTTTTTCTATAGACATGAAAACAAATGGAAATTGGCATCAGAAATTTTATCTCTTAAAAAACGAACAACACCTAAATAGTAATAGATTAGTTCATAACTATGTTAACATCTCGTGTATAAATACAGTCATACATGAATGGTTAAAATAAAATTTAAATACTAATGGTATAAAAGAGTACTAATATAGTAAAATATAGGTTAAACATATATTGGGATATAAAATCTTTTAAAAGGGTGGTAAATTCATTAAAATCCGAAATTCTTACATAACATAATTATATCATATTTTTGTAGAATCTCTTTATAAACAACAATCATCATTTTAATTTGTAGGATTGCCTTCAAGAACTTTTAAATCATTCTTACTCATTACTTGAGAAATCGCAACAAAATACTGGTCATGAGAGAAAACATGACAACTGAAAAACAATCAAACATTATATAACAATTGTATTTGCCTTTTGTTTATCCTCATTGCAAAACAAACTAGATTGTCTTTGTAAACTTGAATGGTATCTTAAGATCCGATATAATTAACTTTTTTCTTGGAGTATAAATAACGTCACCAACATTCTTACCTGAAATAACAATTTCTTCAACAATAGATGAATCAAGTCAAGTAACTTGTAATCTTGTTTCATTACTGCAGTTTTCGTCAATATTACAAATCAATATATCAACCTTTAAAGTTAATCTATTGTGTGAAAATTCTGATACTTTTACTGCATTTAAACTATGAGGTGATTGTAATGATTTTTCAAAACAATACCTCTGTATTCTTGATATTGTTATTCTAAATGAAACAAAAGAAATAGAACATTAAGATTCAAATGTCTAAACATAGATATTTACGTGTGAATCCTCTATAAACTTTGATAGAAAGTTTGACATTCAAATATGACATGTTTTTTAAGTAAATAAAATCACATGAATACAACTTTAAAGTATTAGTTCATCAAATATGAAAATGAAATAAAAGATAAAAAGTGAATTACTGAACTTAATTTGTGTATTGATCATTCTATTCAATTCAAAATATTGATTCAACCGATCCAAACATGGAAAATAATAGTCAAAAGTAAAATATATTTACATCAATTAATTAAATATTATTGGATTAGATTTATAAACTTAAATATTATATCACAGGTAAGTAATGGATTGGATTAATAAACTTAAATACATAAGATTATATGACCAATCTTTGAAGCATCTCCAAAAATAATAATCATCTGTTGTAAACTATAATATCTGTAAAATGGGTCTAGTAGTGGATCTAATATATTAGAATATCAATAAGTGATTTTATAGTTATCAAAATGATAATGGATAAGCTTAGTTTCCCTTAAAAAATTGCGAATTTGAAAGGCGAATAAATAGGACTAAAAAGTAGAAATTATTATGAGGATTAAAATAATAGTTTCCAAATTATCTCTGTTAAATGATTCGGACATTCTAGTGAGGTATTTTATGTTGGCGAGGGGAGCGGAATACCCGCTTTTGAGAAAATCATATAACAGGGTCGGCTAAGACCCTTTCTTCTTCGGGAGTCTCTCTCTCTCTCTCTCTCTCTCTCTCTCTAACGCACATCTCTCTCTTTAGAACTTGTCTAGAAGAAAACTGATCTCAAAGGAGAAATCACAAGCTAATCTTTACAATCTAAAATCAAGCTATAATTCAAGCTCCAACAAGTTTACCAATTAGTAAGTGTTCCTTTTCTTGTTCTTCATGTTCTTAAAAGTTCATAGGGTTAATGGGTCACATTTTGAAATTGCACCCCGGAAATGGTTTTTATGTTCCAAATAGTTTCTACAATCCTTAGGGATTGAAATGAGTCAAAATTAGTATTTAAAGGATGAGATTGTTCAAATGGGTCAATTAGGTTAAAATCCCATTTGATTCATAAATTTGTTGTTCAAATAAGTTTTATGTACGTTAGTAAGCTTATATTGATGTCTAAGGAAGTGTACAAACAATAGAAATCGACTTGGAACAGTATGGTGTTGATTTGGGTCAAATCTAGTATGAGCAACAACAAAGTTACCATCAACTTCTTTCTTTCCGGTTGTCGCAACGCGACGATATTGTGGATCACGATGCGATCACAATTGACAGCAAACATATTTTTGTTTTCGATGTGTTAAAACTTGTATTATAGGTTAACAAGAAGATGAGGGCTATTGTTTAGAGTGGTTTGCAAGTAATTTGGACCCAGGTGAGTATCAACTTATCCCATACCTGTAACATAGTATTTATGAATTCGCTGATTGGTATTAGTTACATGTGAAACTTAATGATTAAAGAATACGGTCATAAATAAGCTGGAAATTTCGATTATGTTATTGGAAAGCTAAGTTGACCCAGCCATGGGGTAATGGACCCGCTATAGGGTTAAGTATATTATTCTTTGCAATAATAAGAAGGTATTGCTACCTATAATGGTATGTAATCCAATTGAATAAGCAAGTAAGTAATTAGCAAAAAATGTTTTATGTTTAAATCGATACAAAGCATATATGCTAATATGTGTAGGAAAGTGGCTCGTGGATACTTTAGACTTGTGTGCACACATTGCCTACTAATCTACTATGTTTTAAGATCATGATATTATTCATTGCTTTTATGCCACGACAAAGTTATGCTAACATAATTTTATCATAGTGTATGAGTAGAAGTTTATGATATGATATGATTATGGATGCATGCATGCATAGTGATCTATGATAGATCAGATATGTGTATATGTCCGGACATATGTGGACTATTTTATAGTCACATGGTCGTAGGTTCTGCAGGACCACTGTTCCTTGACGCTGGGACACTTGTTGTTTGTTATTCAATATGATGGTCGGTCGGTATTGATGTTTGTAACACCCGTTTGTAAATTGGATACCCAATATAAAATTTCGTTGTTTTACCAAAATTTGACTTGTAAATTGTAATGTTAAATAAACCACCATCATCAACATAGAAGCTCGCATTACACAATGTTGAACTCCAAACATCAAAACATCTTTTCAGTTCATCGCCATGAGAAGAGATAGATGAAACTAGAAACAATTATTGCAACTAAACTTCAACTCTAATAAAAAATATACTTACACACCAGCATACCGACTTTAATACCAAAATGAAAAATTGTGAGCTGACCAATCAAAGTCTAAGCACACCACGTACTTATAACAAATTTAACAACTTTAACAAATTGCCACTGATCCACTAAAAAATAACCAATAAATGATCGAATAAGTAGTGAAGCAGCAACCAGAATGCCAACATTTGTCAATGACAACAGAAAGAAAGAAGGCAGAGCTAAAAATGAATACAAACATTAAACCCAATTATCAAAGGGAACCGACGAACTTGATCCTGTATGTAAAGTTTAGGCATAAACTTTTGATATTGAGAGGGATGGGTAGTTGACTATAAGGGCATGTTTGGTACATGGAATTGATGATAGAGAAATAGAAATGAAAACATTTCCTTTATTTGGTTGTAACTGAGAATTAAGAAATGGGGAATAAACCAATGCCAACTCTCGACTCTTAATTCTCTGCCACAAGAGAAAAATGGGGAGAAATGAGAAATCAAAACTCTACAAGAAAAAATGAAGAATTAGTTGAAAGCAAACGCCCCCGACTGCCCGACATCACTCCTCTCTCTCAGTTCCTCTTTCTCAGACTCCGCCGTCCTACAGCCGCCGCCGTTATCCAGTTCCTCAACGGAAGTTCCGCCGTCATTGTTCTCGCCTATGTCTATGTAATACCCGTTTTAAACTATAACGTTATTATTTAGTTTATTATTATTATTATTATTATTATTATTATTATTATTATTATTATTATTATTATTATTATGTAATACAACTCTATTATTTTTGTAGTGTCAACTGTCAAGTTAAAGTGAACTTATAAGGATTGGGCCTAGGATGCACACATATCTTTATATATATTTACTCAAGAGTATAGGATAGAGATGGGCTTTTAGGACCGACCGGACCGGTCCAACGAAAACCGAATGAACCGAGCCGGTCCAAGACCACTGGTGAGAGAAACGGTCCGAACCGGTCCAACAAGCAAACCGGTCCAAAACGGTCATGAACCGGTCCGTCCAAACCGGTCCAAGTATCAACGGTCCATTTTTGAAAAACAAAACGGCTATAAACCGGTCCGAACAGGTCCCAACGGCTAGTTTTCGATTTTTTTTCCATTTTCTTCTATAAATACCCCCATTTGAAACAATTTTTCTTGCACCTCTCATTCTCTCATTCTCTCAACCTCTCATTCTCTTATTCTCTCAAGTTTATATTTCAAGAATTCAAGTTTATATTTCAAGGATTTGCTTATATACAAGTGTTCTATATAATATTTCGATTTGCTTCAAGATTATAAAAAATGGCGGGTGAAGGATCTAGCAATTTGAACGCGCGTCGAAGTGATTTCAACATAAATCTCCTGTACGAAGAAGTTCCAAAAACAAATCGAGTTGCGGAAATTTGAAAGGATTTTGTACAACTCAAACAAAATAACAAAAAATATGCGAAGTGTACGCATTGTGGAGCAATCTTATCCGGCTCTAATTCTTCTCTCGCTCGGCATTTAGTAAGTGTTCTTTTTTATATTTAAGTTTAGTTTATATAATACTAGTTTTTATATATTTAAGTTTAGTTTATTTAATACTAGTTTTTTTATATTTAAGTTTATTTTATTTAATACTAGTTTTTATATATTTAAGTTTAGTTTATTTAATACTAGTTTTTTTATATTTATGTTTAGTTTATGCAATACTAGTTTTTTTATATTTATGTTTAGTTTTTGCAAAACTAGGTTTTTTATATTTATGGTTAGGGTATGTAATTCTAGTTATTCATAACTTAGTTATTCATTCTAACTAGTATTGCATTAAATACATGACCTTAGTTAAATATAGTTTAGTACTTGAATTAAATACATGACCTTAGTTAAATATAGTTTAGTACTTGAATTAAATACATGAACTTAGTTAAATATAGTTTAGTACTTGAATTAAATACATGAACTTAGTTAAATACATGAACTTAGTTATATATACTTATATATATATATTTTCTTTAGATGTCTAACAAGGGTAAAAACATAGTTGGGGACTGTGACAAAGTTGTTTCTTCCAAACAATGGGGTGTCACCTCAAATGCAATTCCTCCACCTCAGCGGACAGGATGAATTGCCACCGATGGTTATCATCATGAATACACAACTTGAGCAAGATGAAAACAAAAAGGTAAATAACTAAATCACTAGTCTTGTTAAGGGATAAATATATTATGTTTGTTTTGTGTCATGAATGAAAAAAGGAACTTTATTTTCAGTGGGTTGTCATGGGAAACCATGAGCTTCTTGACTACTTTAGGTCATATGAAGCAGTGAAAGCTCGGCATTCTTATGATCCAAAAGGGCACACGGATATGAATGTGCTAATATTGGAGTCATCAGTTGTCGGATCCACAGAAAAGCTGAACGCTGAGCAAACATTTTGAACAAGAAGGTAAAGGTAGATATGTGTGAGGCAATCACCCTGCTTTGCTCAACCACTGTGGTAAAAGACAATTATATGGCTACATGGCAACAAAAAGTGATATGGATGTCTTCAATCAACATTTTCTTGGTTTGAATATTTCTTTCTTTCTTTTTGTTCTCAATATTTCGAAACTGCATTTGACTTGTCTAGAATGTTTATGTAGGGAAATCAAAGTTGAAATTTGAAATGGTTTCTTTCCAAGAAAAGGTTGATGTACAATTGACGAACGAAGAAGATCAACAGTTCTTTAAAGATCAACTTAAGTTAATCCAAGATGAAAGGAACGTAAAAAAAAGCTTGCTTTGATAATATGCAGCAAGAAGAACTCAGGAGGGTTGAACAATCTTTCTCTGCAGTGGATCATCAGAAGAGGTAATCATAATATGAACTTCTTTATATCATATATTATTAATATTATCAATCATTTTAATGTTAAAATGCTCATTACGATGAAGACGGAAAAATTCTATAAGTCGATTCTTGATAGGAGTAGAAATATATCATTTGTGCCAAGTATGTTGATTTATATATGCAAGGAGGAGAAGCTTGAAGAAATGAAAGAATTTAAGGAAGAAAGGGAGAACTTGAAGCACATGTATTGGAAGAAAAAGATTAAATTAGAGTAATGGTTTAACGCCGAGTTGACTAAGTTGATGGACACGCACGCCCATGGCCTATGTTTTGTACTTTCTAATTGTTTGATCAATGTTATTATGGCATGGGGAATTACACACGTTAATATGGTTTTTGATACATAAATTACGCCTTAAGTTAACTAATTAATCACCTGCTAACAGAAAGTCAACTGTCTAATAGAATAGCACACAAGTCATTTATATTCCTCTAGTGTTTTGCACATTACAATATTGTTATAATGAGTATGGATGGAGACATTGAAATTATTTTGTTTTGAGGAAACATGGTGGAAGATGATCATATATGTCATGCTTATACTTCTTAATTAATGTATATGTAACACCCTAAAATACGGTTTAGTTGTACTTTGTGCTTACATGTTTGTACGTTGACTTTAGTCAAAGTGTTTTAGTTGCTAACTGGTGTTAATTGTTGATTTAATGTGGTTATGTGAATAAAGTTGAAAATAGATAGAGTTGATAAAATATGAAACTATTTTAAATAATGGTTCTAAAGATATCCCTGTTAGTTGAAACGGGTAAACCTAAGTTAAGTTGTAAGTTGAATAGGGGAACAAAATACCTGTATTAGATATTTGACCACCTTAAAGGCAGTCATTCTTTCCTTCTTCTCGTTTCATCAGGAGCATATGCACACACACATAAAAACCTATGTAAACACACATACATACTCAAACTTGTTGCCCTTGAAAGAGAAAGATTTGGAGAAACATTGATGCAAGTGAAATCTCAGTAGTTAGTCTGGTGTCAAAGTTGTGTTGTTAGTAGTGGCCAAGCTATCAACTTTGGTGTACATCTCAGACGAGAGTCCTTGTTTGAGATAGTACTTGGCTAGATGCTCAGCCTTAGTTCGTTCCTTTTCAGCAGTGGTGAGTTTGTCGTTGGTCTTTTCTCTCTCTTGGCGGGGAATGGGAGGATTGTTGTTTGGATCCGCTTCAACAACTTTTGTGTATATTTTATTTCCCTTAAAGATGCAGTCAATCATATCTTCCCCGTAAGGTTCATTATGTTCAAGGAAGTCCATGAACCTTCCTTTGCAGATGAGATACTCATTTCTAAATACAACTGGGGTTTTTGTATCTGTACCAATGGACATCATTTCATTCGAGCCAGACATGTTGATAGTTGAGTAAAGAAAGATCGTTGACTCGTTTGAGTAGAAATTGATTGTTCAAAAGATTCTTTTAAGATAAATTTAAGTGATTTAAGTAGTTATTTAATTCAATTTTGAATTAGATCAATTTAGATTAGATTCAACTTTGAAGTAGATAGATTTTTAAAGTCCAATGTTCTCTGTTCGATGAGTTTAGCCTTGAATTCAATACTGCAAGTTTGAAGAAGTTCACACTGTCAATCAACCAGGTTTGAAGAGTTCAGCCAATTTTGTTCGCGTCAATCTAGGATCCAATTTCTTAAAGGGCGTCGATCTTGGAGTGCGTCGTTCTTGAAGTGCGACTATAGGCGGGTCGATGGAAACTGTAATCGAAGGGCATCGATTCAAGGTGGAGCGTCGCTAGGTCTAGCGACCTCGAATTAACGATCGACTGGGTCAGAAACGAGCAGTATCGATCGATAGTTCATTGTCATATGTGAATAGGTGTCGAATTGAAGTCGATAGTTGATGTTTGGCTGGGACTTAAGTTGATAGTCATAGTCTACTGTTGACTATTTTAATTGTAAATTGAAGTCTTGACAAAGGAATTGGTGGTCAATTAAAGAATTGCTTATTGTTGACTGATTTCAAGTGGAAGGCCACTAGAAGAATTGTTAGAACAAGGGGTGTTCGACTGGTAATTGTTGACTGATTTCAAGTGGAAGGACACTAAAATAATTCTTAGAACAAGGGGTGTTCAATTTGTAGGTAGAAACAATTCAAGAAGAGTAACAATGCCTTCACAGATAATCAAGATTGATAAGTTCACACGAAAGAACAATTTTAGTTTATGGCGTATAAAGATGAGAGCGGAGAGTCCTCCTCAAATAACAAGGAATTTGGGTTCCTTTATCTAGAGAAAGACCCGAAGATATGGAAGATTCGAAGTTTAATCAACAAGATGAGAAAGCCCACAACACTATCTTGTTGTCTTTGGTAGATGAGGTGATTTATGAAGTTGCTGATGAGGAGACTACTGCACCTTTATGGTTGAAGGTTGAAAGTCTCTATGTGACAAAGTTTTTGACAAACAAATTATTGTTAAAACAGAGGTTGTTTTCACTTCGAATGAAGGAAGGGATGCAATTGAAAAAACATCTTGAGGAATTGAATTCCATTCTTATGGACTTAAAGAATATTGATGTCAAGATAGACGATGAGGATGTTTCCCTTATCTTGTTGGTTTCACTGCCAACTTCATACGAAAACTTTGTCAATTCATTTGTAGTTGGGAGAGACACAATCACTTTGGAAGAACTTCGATCAAGCTTGCATTCACGTGAACTGTGCCATAAAGCTTCAGGGAATGGAACTGATAGCCAAGCTGCCAGTATAACAGCGACAAATGAAGGTAGAAAAATGGACAGAGAGAGAGAGAGGCAAGGGCAATATTACAGCCATCAGTTGCATTGTGCACAACAGAGGCGGAGTATATGCACTTACAGAGGCTGCAAAGAAAGGAATTTGGCTTAAAGGTTTGCTTGGTGATTTGGGATTTCATCAAGATCAAGCAGTGATCTTTTGTGACAGCTTAAGTGCGATTGGTATAGCAAAAGACCAGGTGCATCACGAAAGAACTAAGCACATTGATGTGCGTTATCACTTCATAAGATCTAAAAGAAGAGTGAAAGTTAAGAATGTGAAGACTAAAGATAATCCGGCTGATGCACTTACAAAGCCTGTTACTTTAAACAAGTTCAGACACTGTTTAGATCTTCTAAACACTGATAGCTGGAAGTAGAAGTATTGTGTTTGAACTTTTGTACAATTAAAGTCAAGGTGGAGATTTATCAAAGTGACTTTAATTCATGTTAGTGAGCCCAAGCTGAGTAAAATGTTGTCTGATCAAGCTGAGTAAATAATTCTGAAGCTGAGTTTTTCAGTTAGGAAGTCACTTGTTAGGCCTAATCCTATTAGTCCTATAAATAGAGTCATATGATGTAATTAGTTAGTTCAGTTCATTTTTCCTACGATTAATAAAATTCTCTCAAGTATTCTCTCTAATTTCCTAACACACCTCAAGATGAGCTAGTAATCCTATTTCATCGGGTGGTGTTTGTTATCTACTGAAGGGTACTAATTGTGGGTTTTATAACCCCTAAATGACGTATTTCTCAAAACCAAGGCTGATGGTGGTTTGGTTGATTGGTACAAGTCCACAAATCAGAATGTAAATCAAGCAGATTTGAACAACAAAATGGTAACTGGAGATATGAACAACAAACCTTATTCGGTTGATCCTCTTAAACCACGAATGATGGGGCTTCAAATTGACTTTTGAACCGTCGATGATCGGGTCGGGGTGGAAGTGTAGGGATTTACAGGGTACAAACATGCACAGCGGAATATAAACAAAAATTGTAAATCCCGTTCCCAGGATCCCAACTGGATCAGGTGGGGAAACAGAAACAAATAATCATAAAACCATATATATATATATATGTGTGTGTGTGTGTGTGTGTTTGTGTGTGTGTGTGTGTGTGTTTGTGTCTCAATATCAGTTATAATCTAAGAGATAGAAAATTATACCCTGAAACTGCTGAAGGAGGATACACAACTACTGTACCCTTGAACTAGCTGCTAGACCGCCAAAACTGAACAATAAGCGAGTGTGTATAATATCCGTTTTTGCCCTTATCGCCGCCGCCGAGAAGAACTCGCCGCAAAGGGGGTTCGGGTCTCGGGTTTCACTCAGCTACACTGCAGGCCGCTGGCTGCCGTTCGCCGCCACCTTGTCCGCCGGTAACCACCGCCGGGAAAAACCGAAAGACCACCGAGGGGTGGTGGTCGGCCGACGATAGGAAGAGAGAGAGGGAGGAGAGCCTTCTTTGTTTTGTAGGTTATTAGGATTAGATAATAATAATTTGGTTTAAACTAAGGTTTAAACCTACTTATATAGATAACTCTCTGGGCCTAAGCCCTTGGACCTTAAAGCCTGGTCCAAGATCAACAACTTTGATCTCTTTACAAAACAAGCCATCCTAGTTTAGTTATTATTAATTAAACAACTGTTAATTAATAATTTTCCAACTAAACTTTATCCATTAAATATTTAACTTAATATTTAATATCCCTTCTCTTTAATAATAAATAACCTATTTATTATTTCCCTCTTTTCTGATAATTAATTAAATATTAATTATCTATCTTATACACATTAAATTATTCCGGGTTCATGAGTTGGGTGTGCAGCTGTGTGACCCTTTAGTGACTCATAGTGTCCATGGATGTGATGACACGTGTACACTATCCCTGCACAAATCCTTTCAGACTTCCACTTGTGCACGATAGTGACACTCCCCTGTCAATCACGGGCCTAAGGAGGTCCCCAGCCAGACGCTTAGGTTAACCATGACTATTAGTTCCCTTATGTCCAGAGATTCTGTAATCACCCTCTTGGATTACCCGGCTTTTCCTTTCGCATCGCGATATCCCGTAATGTGAATGTCAGAAATGGAGCACTATATATATATATATATATATATATATATATATATATATATATATCCAGATTATGTTTCTCTTCTGATTTCGACTAACTGCAGTTACGGAGTTACCAAATGACGTCCATCATTCTATCCGAGCGCGGCCACGCATTTAATTTAGTCTCAACCGTCAAGGGGCCCTGGAATATCTCATCTCTATAACAGAAGGTGCAAATCCCATCTTGACTGCCTGCATGTGAGCACACGTCTTCCGCTGCACCCAGATACGCCCGTTAGAACGTTCCAAAGTACAGAAGTCCTCGTGCCCCAAACCAAACATCTTAGGTCTAAGGACAACCAATCAGCTAACTCATGCCAATGGCTCCATGAAGTTAGACTGATGCGGATCACCTCCAATATTTGTACCCCTAACAAATATCTATAAATACTTGATCACATAACTTGTGTTGTTATTCTCTACCCGAATAATCCAACACGTATTTATAATAGCGTTAGTATCACCCTAATTCGGCTCTCACCGAATCAGGTAGCTACGGAGTGATTTTGATATATCAAGACTTGTATATCATGGATAAATAAATATGCTAAAAGTATAGAGATATTTAAAAGATTATATTAAACCTCCTATTTCCATCACGCAGAAATGTTTAATACATAATCATAAACCTTAAATATCAATCCATACAATTTAATTAAATATTGAAAAACTAGGTGATAGGTCTCATGTACTGCATTCCTATGGAACTAGCATGTCTCTCATGCTTCTCTAGCTAGCGCCTTGATCAACGGATCAGGAACGTTGTCCTCTGTTGGTATCTTGCATATCCTCACATCTCCCCTTCCGATAATCTCTCGGATGATGTGATACTTTCTAAGTACGTGTCTGGTCCGCTGGTGATCTCTTGGTTCTTTCGCTTGCGCCAAAGCTCCAATATTATCACAGAATATATCAATTGGTCTAGAGATACTGGCAACCACTCTAAGATCCGAGATAAAATTCCTTAGCCAAACCGCTTCCTTTGCCGCATCACTTGCCGCAATGTACTCAGCCTATGTAGTTGAATCTGCCATAGTATCTTCCTTCTGGCTTTTCCAAGATACAGCTCCTCCGTTTAGGGTAAAAACAAACAGTGACTGCGACTTAAAGTCGTCTCTGTCTATCTGGAAGCTCGCATCTGTGTAACCAGTAACATTGACTTCATCTGTGCTTCCGCTAAAGACCAAGAACATATCCTCTGTCCTTCCCAAATACTTGAGAATGTTCTTGACAGCCACCCAATGGGGTTCACCCGAATTTTGCTGGTACCTACTCGTAAGGCTTATGGAGTAAACAACATCGGGCCTAGTACATAACATGGCATACATAATCGATCCTACTGCCGAAGCATAAGGAACCGATTTCATCCTCTTCTGCTACTCTGGAGAAGTAGGGCATTGAGCCTTGCTCAATGGTATACCAGATCTCATAGGGATGAATCCTTTCTTGGAATCTTCCATCTTAAAGCGTTTTAACACTTTATCTATGTATGTACTCTGACTAAGTCCGATCAGCCGCCTAGATCTATCTCTATAGATCTTAATTCAAAGTGTGTATGCGGCTTCTCCTAGGTCCTTCATCTGGAAACATTTGCCTAACCAGGACTTTACTCCTTGTAATGCTGTCACATCGTTTCCTATGATCAGTATGTCATCCACATACAGGACCAGGAAGATTTCTATGCTCCCGCTGAACTTCGTGTAAACACAGGACTCAAACTCGCTTTTGGTAAAACCAAACTCTTTGATGCGCTCATCAAAGTGCAAGTTCCAGCTCCTAGATGCTTGCTTTAATCCATAAATGGATTTCAGCAACTTGCATACTTTACCTGGATTCTTGGAATCCTCAAAACCGTCCGGTTGTGTCATAAACACATCCTCTGTCAGTTTCCCATTAAGGAAAGCGGTTTTGACATCCATTTGCCATATCTCATAATTGAAGTATGCAGATATGGCCATAAGAATCCTAATAGACTTAAGCATGGCTACTGGTGAAAAGGTTTCATCATAATCAATTCCATGAGTTTGAGTATAACCTTTTGCAACAAGCCTAGCTTTAAAATATGCACATTTCCTTCCATGTCGGTCTTCTTCTTGAAGACTCACTTGCACTCAACAGCTCTACTGTGTTGTGGCAAGTCTACTAACTCCCAAACTTGGTTATCATACATGGATTGCATCTCTATCTTCATGGCATCCAGCCATTTGTCAGACTCACTGCCCGACATAGCATCCCCGTAGGATGTGGGCTCATAAAGATCCCCTTCTTCCTGAGCGATTAGAAATCCAAGATATCTATCCGGCTTAGTCCGAATTCTACTAGACCTGTGAAGGTCTTGTGTTTTCACTCCTTCCTCAACCGCAGACTTGGGTTGGGATTCAACAATTCTTTGTTGACTTACGGATTCCACTAGTGGAGGAGATACACCTTCATCCTCTTCAATTTCTTGAAGATCTATTTCCTTTCTAGAAGTTTCAGAACTTAGAAACTTATCCTCTATAAATGTCCCTGACAGAGCGACAAAAACTTTGTTCTCATCGGGATTATAGAAATAGTATCCTAAGGTTTCCTTAGAATAACCCACGAAGATACACCTATCCGATTTGGGCTTGAGTTTATCCGAGAACGGTCGTTTAACAAACGCCTCACAACCCCAAATCTTTATGAAAGACAATTTGGGTTTTTCCCCGTCCATAACTCGAACGGTGTCTTTCCCTTCTCCACTGACTTAGATGGAACTCGGTTCAACATATAAGTAGCCGTTTCGAGTGCATGAACCCAAAACGACATTGGTAAACTAGTTTGACTCATCATAGACCGAACCATGTCAAGTAAGGTCTTATTCCTCCTTTCAGATACACCATTCCACTGTGGCATATACGGAGGTGTGAGTTGTGAAACAATCCCACATTCCTTTAGATGATCGTCAAAATCCTGACTCGGATATTCACCACCCCGGTCAGACCGAAGCAGCTTTATCTTCTTGTAAAGCTGGTTCTGTACTTCACTCTGAAATTGTTTGAAAAATCAAAACTTTTAGACTTGTGTCTCATTAGATACACATAACCATACCTACTGAAGTCATCAGTAAAGGTAATGAAGTACCGGTATCCACCTGTGGCCTCCTGACTGAAAGGAACACACACATCTGTGTGTATAACTCCTAGCAGTTCATTTGACCTTTCATTCAAACTGTCAAAATGTTTCTTTGTCATCTTGTCGGGCAAACAAAATTCGCAATTGTCAATTGTTTCAAGATCAAATGACCCTAGAACTCCATCACTATGAAGTTTCTCTATGCGTTTCTTATTTATGTGTCTGAGCCGACAATGCGAAAGGTAAGTCTGGTTCAAAGTGTCCTTTGACCTCTACTTATATGATAGATTTCTTTGTCATCTTCTAGATTTATCATGTATAAACCATTTTGTGAACTTGCTTTAAAATAGAATAAATCATCCTTAAAGCACAAAATTGTTTTACCTACCGACTGATAGTTAAAACCACTATCTATTAATAAATCATACGAGATTACATTTTTAATCAATCTAGGAACGTAAAAACAATTCTCTACCTCTATGATTAATCCTGAAGGTAGCCTGAGACATTAGGTTCCTACAGCTTCAGCCTCAATGATGAAGCCTTCACCTACCCGTAGGTCCATGTCCCCCTTCCTTAGTTTCCTACTTCTCTTGAATCCCTGCAAATGATTGCAAATGTGATGACCACATTTGATATCGAGTACCCATGATTCAAATGAAGTAACTAAGCAATCTATCATAAAGATACCTGACTCGTCGGTAGAACTAACATCCAGCTGATCAATGTCGAGTGAGTGCTCGCAAATATCCTTGCTACCGCAAACTGGGCAACAAATGTCTAGTAGCTCATCAACCCAGTTGTCTTCCTCCATTGACTCAACTACTATTGTATCAAAGGGGTCCGGGTGCACCTGGTCATCTATGCACATTAAGAACTCATGCATACCAACAACTGTTGTATATGATTCACTAAACTTGTCCACTACCTCTGCCTGATAGCGGTTAGTTAGGGTACCGACCAAGAGCATTACTAGTTCACGCTCAGTGACTTGTGATCCTAGAATCATTAAGCAATCAAACAACCTTCTCATGTTAATGAGTTGATCGCTTAATAACTGGTCTTCTTTCGTCCCCTGTGAAAGAATGTCCTTCATGAGCAGAAAGCGTCCATAGCGCTCATTATCCTTGAAACGCTCCTCTAAGCCCTGCACTACCTCAAAAACCGACTTATTTTTGAGTTCATCTGAATACTCAGACTCTGTGGAGAGTATCAGAATTGACGTGACGTCAGATTCATCAGACATATACTTATAATATGTATCATACTCTCCATCCTGAGCAGAATAGTCAGGTCGTGCTGGAGGAGGTTTGTCTACTGTGTACAGCTTTCCATGCGCCCTTAGGATATTCCTAAAGTGCAATTTCCAAACCATAAAGTTCGGACCTGAAAGCTTCCACTTGCTCATGATGAGGCTAAGAGACTCCTCGGGTGTATAAAACGGTATAACAGATAATATTGACATCTACAGAAAAAGCAAGAAATAAACATTTCAGTAATTTAATTCTTATAAAATAATTTATAACCCTTTAAATAAATATATATTAGAATAGGATCCATATTTCACATGTGCTGGTGCACGGTTTGGGCACGACAACATTGACCCCGTGCTATTTTTGGTGGGTATAAACCATACCGATCGTGTTTAGTCCAAAACACGACTCCTATATCCTTGGGACATCGAATGAAACAATAATTTGTAAATATTTAGTCCTCCTAAGTGCACTTTGGGCCCGTCACATAAGGGAATCACCAAAATAGACCTCACCATCTAAGACGGGGTGAACTCTGGCCCGTCACATCAGGGAATCGCAAAGTCTTTCATCAGTTTGAACCCCGTGCGAACGGTTTGGGCACGACAACACACTGAAGTACTGAGAGCAGGAAAGGTGTACCATTAGATGGGTAGCACTGCTGGTCTAAGATTTTGAAAGGGTTAACTTGTTTCAAAAATATTTTGCCAGTTTTAACCGTTTTACAAAACTTGTAAAACTTATATCCTTTTTAAGTGAAAAACTTTTCATCTTAAAAATATCCATTATATATGTATATGGTTTTTAATTGCGTGCGTGCACTATATAATTAAATCACAACCACGCAATTAATAATAGCAATAATAAGCCAACACACATAACGCATTTGACCATCACTGGTACTTATTTAAATTAAGCATCCCTGTGGTCAAACCCTAAAGTGGATCATAAACAACACAAGGCATGAATATGATGCTGATGCTCCCACTGGCTCCAGCATCCGTGGCGTCCTCTCTCCTTTGTCTTGATTGGCTCCAAAAATACATTTACAAATATCAAACTAACCTATTACAATTTTGATAAAACGGGTGCCCTATTACATAATAATTCAAAGGCACGCAGGCCCGCTAAATCTAGTACTTTTACAAAATTGAATAGGGGTTGTAAGTGGCACGCAGGCCTCCCCACACCGGATAAATAATAAATGTAAACCAATCCACAAAACAATAAACAACCACAAACTTGATCCACTAGGTTTAAGGCGTTTGGCTTAAAATAAAAATCAACCATATAGAATTAATTAAGTAACAATACACGCATTATAAACCAACATATATAATTCCGGGTAGATTCAAACTTGAATCTCTAACACCAAAACATATACTGGTTTTGTGTTGATCCCCAACATCTAACCTGGACCTCAAACTGGGCCTTAACCTGGGCCTTTTTGTTAAATATCACAAACTGGATAAAACAAAAATACCACACTGATTAAACGTCAAACATTATTAAATAAATAATAATATAAACTGGAAACTTGATTTAAAAATTCAAGAACTTTGAACTGTTAAATTACCCCAAGTTTTACACACAATTTATACAAATATATATAAAGCATGTAAACTGGAAACTTTATCCGGTTAAAAGTCAAAACTTTGACTCTTTACCATAAACCAAAGTTTCTCACAAATATAAATGTATAAATATATAAAACAGATAATCTGGAAACTTTAATTGGCTAAAAGTCATAAACCTTGACATTTGACCAAAAATAAAGTTTCACGCGGTTAATATATAAACAATATATAAACAGCAAAAATTAGAAACTTTAATGGTAAAAAGATTAGAACTTGATCCTTAAACCCGATTTAAAAGTTTCACACAATATATATATATATATAATCAGCAGAACTGGAAAATTAATTAGGTAACAGATCAGAAACTTGATCCTAACCACATACTAATTTTCGCAAACATGTATACATATATATATATGATTTTCTTGTTCCCCATCGAGCCTAGAAGCAGGCTCTGATTCCACTGTAGGGATTTACAGGGTACAACATGCATAGCGGAATATAAACAAAAATTGTAAATCTCGTTCCCAGGATCCCAACTGGATCAGGTGGGGAAACAGAAACAATTAATCATAAAACCATATATATATATATATATATATATATATGTGTGTGTGTGTGTGTGTGTGTGTGTATGTGTGTGTGTGTGTGTCTCAATATCAGTTATAATCTAAGAGATATAAAATTATACCCTGAAACTGCTAAAGGGGGATACACAGCTACTGCACCCATAAACTGGCTGCTAGACCGCCAAAACTGAACAATAAGCGAGTGTGTGTATATATATATATGTGTGTGTGTGTGTGTATGTGTGTGTGTGTGTGTCAATATCAGTTATAATCTAAGAGATATAAAATTATACCCTGAAACTGCTAAAGGGGGATACACAGCTACTGCACCCATAAACTGGCTGCTAGACCGCCAAAACTGAACAATAAGCGAGTGTGTATAATATCCAGCAAAAACCTACGGGTTTTTGCCCTTATTGCCGCCGCCGAGAAGAACTCGCCGCAAAGGGGGTTTGGGCCTCGAGTGTCCGCAGCTACGTCGCAGGCCGCTGCCTCTGGCTGCTGTGCGCCGCCGTTCGCCGCCACCTTGTCCGCCGGTAACCACCGTCGGGAAAAACCGAAAGACCACCGAGGGGTGGTGGTCGGCCGATGATAGGAAAAGAGAGAGAGGAGAGCCTTCTTTGTTTTGTAGGTTATTAGGATTAGATAATAATAATTAGGTTTAAACTAAGGTTTAAACCTACTTTTATAGATAACTCTATGGGCCTAAGCCCTTGGACCTTAAAGCCTGGTCCAAGATCCACAACTTTGATCTCTTTACAAAACAAGCCCTCTAGTTCAGTTATTATTAATTAAACAATTGTTAATTCATAATTTTCCACCTAAACTTTATCCATTAAGTATTTAACTTAATATTTAATATCCCTTCTCTTTAATAATAAATAACCTATTTATTATTTCCCTCTTTTCTGATAATTAATTAACTATTAATTATCTATCTTATACACATTAAATTATTCCTGGTTCATGAGTTGGGTGTACAGTTGTGTGACCTTTTAGTGACTCATAGTGTCCTTGAATGTGATGACACGTGTACACTATCATGCACACAGTCCTTTCAGGAAGCAGTGACGGTGGATCCGACGTGAAGGAAGGAGCCCAGAGGTGAAGTCCCGACAAGAGTAGACCGGCGATGGATCTCCGACGAAGCATCTCCGATCGAGCAATGAATCGATCGAAGTGGAGACGAGGGAGGGTGGGGGCTGTCGATTGTGTTATCTAGTCCTATAGAAGGCGGTTTTCTTCAAGTAGCTCACGTGGAATGTGTTATGAATACCCGCAAGTTCCTCAGGCAAATCCAACACATATGCTTGAGGATCGGGTTCTCCAAATCGGTCAATGATAGTGCATGGTCTGATATAGCGGGGACTCAACTTACCACGCTTACCTAAACGCATCACACCGAAGATACTTTTAGCATCATTGGTTTACCAATCTCGAATTCCACAGCTTTATGCTTCTTTTCTGAGCCCTTGCATATGCCGTCGAATGGCAACAATCTTGTCTTGGGTCTCTTGCAACAGTTTGGACCCAAACAACGGCTTCTCACCAGTCTCCCGCTAACGCCTAGGCGTTCGACATTTCCATCGTTTGGGTCGTTCTCTCGGTTTGGCCATCCGTTTGAGGATGAAACGTCGTACTCATGCGAATCTGGGTCCCTAATGCCTTTTGCATACTCTGCCAGAACCGAGACGTAGACCTCGAATCTCGATCACAAAAGATAGACTTTGGAATTCCATGACGAACCACCACCTCGTCAATATAGATCCGAGCTAACTTTTCCATTACATAGTTCTATCGGATCGGCAAGAAATAAGCCGACTTTGTCAAGCGATCCACTATAACCCAAATTGCGTCATGCTGTCGTTAGGTCTTTGGGAGCTGCACCCTGAAATCCATAGTGATGTGATCTCATTTCCATTCCTGTATTGGGAGTGGCTTCATAGCACTGTAAGGTTTCTGGTGTGTGGCTTTTACTTGTAAACAAACTAGGCATTTCTCAACATGCCTACTAACATCTCTTTTCATCCCGAGCCACCAATAGTTGGTCTTCAAGTCATGGTACATTTTTGAACTCCCCTGATGAATTGAGTACTTTGAGTTGTGAGCTTCATTCAACAATCTCTCACGAACTCCACCAAAACTAGGCAAACCCCAGACCTTCGGCTTAACATAGGAAGTGCTTGCCAACCCGCCAAGTGCACGTTTTGTAATCGGATGTGCTTTTAATATATATTGTAAAATGTAAATGTGTGTGTTTTCCTTGTAAATGTATGGTATATATAATAGGGTAAAATAAAAATTCTTTTAGTGGTCTTTGACTTATTTAACAACATTTGGACAGTGATGCTCCGTAAATATTGTGATGATCTTTAATTTTGCCTATAAAATTCCATAATACTTTGATGAAATAAATAGAATAAACAGAATCACTATATTAATAAAGGGAGATGTCTTGTATATAATAAAAATTTGTCATGTATAATAATTATGATATTTTTCCCCTTATAAAATTGTGAACTTTTTTTATCATCCACACATGTTTAAGGGTATTATTATCCAAATACATAATTTTTAGCTTTGCCATCCCTAACCCAAAGTAAGTCAATTTATGTCGTCTCCGAGAACCTCACATTGGGATGTTGTTTGTCATATTTTGAAGTATTTAAAAGGAGCTCTAGTAAGGAAGTTATACCTTCTTAGAAACTTTTAGAGTAGAGGAGTGTTGATGGTGATGACAAGAAAGCCAAAATTGAGCTCTCCTCTATCAAGCCCACCCGTTTGTACAACCTCCAAGTACTAGCTTGTCAAGATGAACTCCTAACTTAGAAACACTTTGAAACAGCAACCAAACTCTCTATTCTCTGGACTCGCACAAAGAACACTCTCAAAAGCCTTTCTTAGCTCTAAGTGTTTATGTGCTTGAAGTGGCAAAAGGGAAAAACGGAAAAGGTTGCATGCAGTCTGACATGCGATCGCGCCGTGATCCCTAAGGAATCGCGGCGTGACCGCCACAAAACATCACGCCACAATCTCCTGTGAGATCGAGGCGCGATCTTCTCCTGCACACCAACTTTTGCAAATAGCCTCTTTTGACACCTCCACTTTGGTTGCTGTCGAGATTGATCCCCGGTGTGTGACCCACTAGGCCCATACATCATCGACAGTGATTTAAATGGTGTACGTGCATCAGTGGGCCCAACATGATGCGACATAAATGCCTCGTTAAAAGGAAACAGCACGAAAGGAATCAGTAGATTCCAATAATCGCAAGATTTGAAACACCATAAAATGAAAATGTAAGCAAAAATACCAAAACACATCTAAGATACAGTACTTTCCACTTTCCTTATAGACGAACCAAACACAGAAAGTAGTTCAACCTTGTGCCCACGTTACTTTAAACAGGAGAACCATGATTTCCTAAATAAAAAACAACATAAAGGATATAAAGGAGATATACCAGTAAAAACGGATTCATAAAAATTACTAGTGCAACTAACATAATCAATTTAGAAACAAAGACACTACCACCATTACTTAACTTAATAGTCTCCTAAAACTACTGATATAAGTGAAAATGATACCCATTTTATTCATTCTCCATAAGGACCACAACAGAAGTACATTATGTTAAGCCAATACATCATATAAATCTAAGAGTAAATTACAAAAATCGTCCATGTGGTTTGCAAAAAGTAACACATTTGGTCCTTTATAATCAAAAAGTACAAAAATCGTCCATGTGGCACATTTTGTAACACATTTCGTCCTTTAAGCAAATGTTCGTTAACTATTCTGTTAAGGGTCCTCATGTGGCACATGAGGGTATATTTGTCATTTTACACCTTATCCATGTTACCAAACAAAGACAAACAGCTTTCTAGTCACCCCTCTGTCTCTCAAACACATACAGATTCATCTCTCTCACTCTCTCTCGCTTTCTCTCTCTGTGCCTATCACCGCCACCCACACCCACCACCATCATGAGGTCCACACCTCCTCCGCATGCAAACCACATATGAACAAATTTACTAGCTCATTCAAACATTTAAAATTCAATAAAAAAGAATTACAGATGAAAGAATTGATCCAGAAAATATATAAAATTTATACAAAATGAATTAAGAAGAAACTACAGATCTGGGAAAACCATCGTGAAGAAACTACAGATCCAAACAGAATTACAGATTTGGTTTCTTGTTTAGCCTTCTTCCCTTCAAGAACATAGATGAACAACAAAGTTTGTACTTGAATTAAAAAGAATTACAGGACTCACCTTCGTGGAGACCTGACCGATCTATGGAGAGAGCAGATCTAGTGAACAGAGACGAGAAAACCCTATATCTATGGCAGTGGTTCAGATCTATGGCGAGAGCAGAGAGAGACGAGAAAACCCTATATCTATGGCGGTGGTTCAGATCTATGGTGAAGAGAGAGTCGAGAGTCGAGAGCAGAGAAAACCCTTGAAGAAACCCTAGTCGTAGCTGCTGGTGGTGGTGTGAATCCGACAGCGAAAGAGAGATAAACCCTAATCGTAGCTGGTGGTGTTGGTGTGAATCGACGCCTACGTGCGATTCAGATGGGGGGTGGTGGTGCGATTCAGATGGGGCGGTGGTGGTGCGAATCAGAAACCCTAATTTGTGGTATGGTGGTGATGGTGTGGTTCAGTGGCAGCGACGGTGGTGCGGTTCATGGGGCGGCGGCGGTGGTTCTCTGTGGCGACGGTGGTTGTTGGAGAAACGAACCAGGACGGCGGTGGTTCTCTATGATGGTGGTGGTTGTTGGAGAAACGAACCAGGCGACAGTGTTGGTGGCGGTTCCGATGTGGTGGTGGCGGTTCCCATGGTGATGGCGGTGGTGACCGATGGTGGTGGCGGTGGTTTCTTCCATAGAGAGATGGTAAATGTGAGTGAGAGAGAGCTAGCAAGGATGTAAGGTGAGTGTTTGGTAAGAAGAATAATTGTTTAAATGACCAAAATACGATGTGTGAGGGGGGACTTAACTGGAAAAGTTAACGGTCGTTTGCATAAAGGACCAAACATGTAATAAAATGTCAACCACAGGGACGAAAAGTGTTACAAAATTTCAATCACATGGACGATTTGTGTACTTTTTAATTACAAAATATTAACTGGAAAAGTTAACGGTCGTTTGCATAAAGGACCAAACATGTAATAAAATGTCAACCACAGGGACGAAAAGTGTTACAAAATATCAACCACATGGACGATTTGTGTACTTTTTAATTATAAAGGATCAAAAGTGTTACTTTTTGCAATCCACAGAGACGATTTCTGTAATTTACTCTAAATCTAAAATCGAAAGTTCTAGCTTAGCACATAGCCTTGATGAAATAGTATGTCCTCTGTTTCTCAAGTAAGTCATTTTACACTGATGGATGTAGTAAACTCACTTGATCCTAACAATCGCAATATTTGAACACCTTAAAACGAAAGTAGGCAATAAATAGCAAAAGGGTACTTTCAACTTTCCCCACAAAAGAACCCAAACACAGAAAACCGTTAAACACACACATTACCTTAATCAGGAGAACCAAATATACATATGCTGTCGTAACACGGTTCAATCACAAGTTATAAAAGAAAGTTATGATAATTGAACGCACACTAAGTATTACAAAAAGCAAGAAATATAGCTCAGGAGAACCAAATATACATATGCTGTCGTATCACGGTTCAATCACAAGCTATAAAAGAAAGTTATGATAATTGAACGCACACTAAGTATTACAAAAAGCAAGAAATAGATCTAAGTAAGTTAAGCCAACAAATCAAATATAAATTAAAATAAATAGTTAGGTTAACACGATATATACATGATGTATTGTCATAACAAAATTCGTCACAAACAATAAAAAAATCACCCTAGATCCAATTAAACGTGCACAAAGTATTACAAACAGCAAGAAAGATTTATGCAAGTAATAGGATGTCCGCAGAAAAAGAAAAAGAAAAGAGAAAACCAGACAAAAGTACATAAATAGCTTAGCACAACCTTAATTACCTGCCTTTAAGTAACGTAAGTCCTCTTTTACACACAACGATGTGACATAAATTGTCTAGTAAAAAAGAAATAGCACAAAGGGAACAAATAAAAGATATAGTAGTAAATTCACTTATTCCCAACAATCGAAAAATTTAAACAACTTAAAACGAAAGTATTACAAACTGCTAAGAAAGATAGATCTATGTAAGTCACACGATTCCACAGAAAAAAAAAGAAAAAAACACCAAGCCGAAGTACATAATGTCAAGCCAATAAATCATAAATTTAAAACTAAAATTTAATAATTACCACTTAAAAGCCTCTTGTATATGGAACTTTATGTTAGATAAAAAGGGTACATTCCACTTTCCCTTCAGAAGAACTACACACAGAAAACACTTGAACTTTATGCCTAACCCACAGGAGATTGAAAAAAGGATATCAAGCAGGAAAAAATAAGGTTAACCAAAAATTAAATCTAAATTTAAAACCTAAAATACTTTCAATGGAACAGAGTCTGTCCTCAATTCATTTAAGTCATCTTACACTGAATGATAAATGCCTCGTTAAAAAGAAACAGGACGAAAGAAAGAAATGACAGATATAGTAGTAAATCAGTTGATGCCTACAATCGCAAGATTTGAACACCATAAGCTGAAAGTAGGCAAAAATACCAAAACACAGATATAGCACTTTCCGCTTTCCTTATAGACGAACCAAACACATAAAGCAGTTCAACCTTGTGCCAACGTTACCTTAAAAACAAGAGAACCAAATATACATATGATTTCCCAAATAAGAAACAGCATAAAGGAACGAATGAAGGATATACCAGTAAATTCACTTGATCCCCAACAATCATAATTTTGAACACTTTAATACGAAAGAAGGCAAAAATACCAAAGGTAGTGTCCACTTTCCCTACAGAAGACCAGACAGAAAACCGTTGAACCCTGTGCCCATTTTTCACATAAACACAAGAACAACATATACATGATGTATTGTCAATTGTCATAGCGCAGTTCATCACAAACAATAAAAGAAATAATGATAAACCCAATTAAACAACAAGAAAAATATGATGTCCTCAGGAAAAGAAGAAAAAAGGATACCAAGAGGAAGTACATATTGTTATGCCAAGAAAATCAAATATAAATATAGCACTGACAGTTCTAGCTTAGCACAACTTTAATGGAACAGGGCCTTTAAGTAACGCAAGTCCTTTTACACATAACGATGCGACATAAATGTCTAGTAAAAAAGAAATAGAACAATGGGAACAAACAACAACGGTACTCAATCCCGCTATAGCGGGGTATGAGAGAGGTAGAGAGATTGCTTCCTAGAAAGGACCTCCGGCCGCGAAAGATAGAAATCAATTAATAAATAAAATAAATAGTATATAAATAAGAAAAACTAGTAATAAAAGTAAGATATATGGAAACATGACTACAGATATATAGCACAAAGGGAACGAATAATATATATAGTAGTAAATTCACTTTTTCCCAACAATCGCAAAAATTGAACAACTTAAAACGGAAGTATAAGTTAGAGGATGTCCACAGAAAAAAAAGAAAAAAAGGATACCAAGCCGAAGTACATAATGTCAAGCCAATAAATCATAAATTTAAAACTAAAAGTAACAATAGCAAAATGATGCGACATAAATGGCTTACTAAGAAAGAAACAGCACAAAGGGAAGGTATGGCAACAATAGCAAAAATAGGAGAACCATTTATGATTTCCTAAATAAGAAACAGCATAAAGGAATAAAAGAAATAGTAGTAAATTCACTTATTCCCAACAATCGCAAAATTTGAACGACTTACAACGAAAGTATTACAAACTGCAAGAAAGATAGATCAAGCCGAAGTACATAATGTTAAGCCAATAAATCAATTATAAATTAAAACTGGTTAGTACTGGCTTTACACAAAATGACGTGACATAAATGGCTTACTAAAAAAGAAACAACACAAAGGGAAGGTTAATGGCAGATATAGTAGTAGGCTTACTTCATCCCAACAATAGCAAGATTTGAACACCTTAAAACTAAAGTAGGCAAAAATACCAAAAGGGTAGTTTCCACTTCCCCTACAAAAGAAAATACAGAAAGCGATTAAACCTTGTGCACACTGTCACCTTAAAAACAGGAGAACCAAATATACATATGAAATATGATGTCTTGTCAAAACACAGTTCATTACAAACAATAAAAAGGATTACGAAAAATCAGATTAGATGTACACAAAGTATTACAAGTAATAGGATGTCATCAGCCATTGCCAGATTCTAGCAATCTAATGTTGATACAAACTGAGGGAACTAGAAATTATTCAAATAATATGATGACTTTGAAACAAATGTGAACAAATGAAAAGTTAAATAGAATGAATAATCCTATCCAAACACCAATTCGGACTCATACAAACTAAGCTGTTCAAATTGCCGTCGTTTATTCCCCAAAAATTATGAAACGGGCAATTCATTCAACAAAAGACAAGTCATTTAAACCAATGCATAGTAGACAGCAAGACCAAACACTGAAATTTCAAGATAAATTAAAGAACCCATAAATTCAAGTAGATGTAGATCAGCTAAATAAATAGTAATATCATCTTAATTAACATTTAACAGTTAATAGGAAAAGGAACACCTGAATTCAACAATCTAAAAGAATACTATCCAAGAAAAACCATTGGACCTCTATTTGCCTTAAAGAAGAACCAAACAAAGAAACAGATCACATAAGTAAACCTAAACCCATGAATATAACCAGTGTGATCAGGATTCATTCTCTGTCATCTTTTCAACTTATGTGATGAAACCTTTGATTTTCAGAAGTAAAACCCCAATAACATATTCAAAAAAAGAACCAAGTAACATAACAATAACTAAGAACAAGATCGATGCACTAACGTAAAACAGAGGCATTGGATGATGAAATAAACAAACCCTCATGATCACCATCGTCGGGGCCTACAATCTTTTGCAGAGGCAATAGAAGAAGAATTATGGACCAACGCTTTTCAAACTAGAAGAAAACTATATGATGAACCTTTGATTTTCAAAGTAGAAAACACTTGGAAGAATTCTACACAAACCAATAATCAATAATAATCAACAATGTCTTGAAGAAAACCCTAGAGAGTGGAGATAATGATAAAGAAAAAACCTCATACAAGACCCACCATTGTTAGGGCAACCTTGGCTCTTAACATGAATTTTGAGTTTTGAAGGAAGAAAGGTGAACAATGAGGCCAATGAACATGAATTTTGAACGTTACTTTCTTATTTCAATGCATCTCTTTATTCATTTCCCTTCAAAGTAGAAAACCCTTGGAAGAATTCTACACATAAACCAAGGGAGTCACCCACCAAGCGCAACTTACATGGAAAGGGGATTTCGTTGGTGGTTGACTCTCGTAGGCAGAGTAAATCTTGTAACCCGTCATCCTCCTTTTTCAGAAAGTAGTTGCCGACAAGGGTGAGCCGCACGCCGGCAAGTTACCGGCCAAGTATAAATGGTCAAAAACGTGAAGGCAATGTCGATCTCTCATTGGTGAATAGGCATTCTCTTTGGGATTTCAGTTGGCCCATGACCAACTCTAGCAATTGAATCTATTTCCTATCATAAGTTTTAATAAAACTCTAAACTAGCATGTTAAAAAAACTGTGAGATCTACCCTACAGGAGCAAGATAATAAAAATATTATGGAGAATGATAGATGGCACAAATTATTAGAATAGAGCTTCTGTTAGAATAGTCAGCATAGTGTCTTACTAGAATAGAAAATTTATTGACTTCAAAAATGGGAGGCCTTTTAAGCAGCCAAGAGGTATCTTGCTTGTAGCATAGTCGCCTCTTATCTTTGGTTGAAGTCTCGTCTCTTGACAATACAACCCCTAAGGAGTAACCTTAATGTAAAATGATAGATGGCACAAATTATTAGAATAGAGCTTCTGTTAGAATAGTCAGCATAGTGTCTTACTAGAATAGAAAATTTATTGACTTCAAAAATGGGAGGCCTTTTAAGCAGCCAAGAGGTATCTTGCTTGTAGCATAGTCGCCTCTTATCTTTGGTTGAAGTCTCGTCTCTTGACAATACAACCCCTAAGGAGTAACCTTAATGTAAAATGTGAAGCAGCAATAGATATCATTTATACATATATTAATAGAACTTTATACAGCTTACCTAATGATCTTTTAACTTTAACCAGTGTCTCATTATGGCAAAAAACAAATAACAATTTGATTCTGATTTGATTCTCAAAAGCTGATAGAGGATAACATTAAGAGTAATGGAAGAAAGAAAGCTCACCTGTTAGCTGTAATAAGTATTCCAACATCAGGTGACCGTAGCACTGTTGCAGTGATCATAGTACCTATAACATAATACAACTATTATACCCCTTGAAAATCAAATAAAAACTCGAAAATCTGACATCAGTTCCTTCCATTTGTTCACTTCTATTTATTCATCCACTAATTTCAAGCACTACCTGTGTTTGAACTGCATAGTGAATTCTTCTGTAACCCATTTCAGTGTTTAGCACCTATTTTCACATGTAAAACGGAAATATGTTAAAGTCGCTTGTAGTGTATTTGTCAATAATAGCTCTTAAATCATTTATTTCAATAAAATTGAACTTTTGGACAGAAAGTGTTTGGGGTCAATCCCATCCATTTGGCTCTACAGTGCAATTGGTTGTGATGGACTTACAAAAGCAAAATGCTTGACATCGTTGTGATTAGCTTCATCAGCTAGGATAATAGTTATGACATCTTTTAGTTAAATGGCAATCTCCAATAGTCAATATCAATAGCAGTGGCTGAAAAGAATGACAGAGGCAAGAATGTGATGGATCCTAGCAAGTTCAAGAAGAAGAAAGAGGATGGATGGGCTGAAAAGAAAAGCTAAAGAAGAGAAAGCTATGATGAAAAAGGCAAAGGCTTTGAACATAACTTTTGAAGAATATCTCACCGGCCTAAACGACGAGCAAACACTCGAACGTGAGAGCAAGGGATCACCCAACGAATGGACTAGCTCAAAGGGGGGCAAGAACCATGTTTTCATAGACCTAACCCATAAAAGAAAGTCCAAATCTTATCTAAACTGCAAGAATAACCGACTAAACCGTGCCATAAGGGGTCATTCTCCAAACGGGACGGGACCAAGCCTTTAGGTTGTTAAAGTAGGTTGGGTGACAGATCGGCCATAGGAGTACTCCGTGATATAAACCATGGCAACAAAAATGGAGCATGCGGCGATGCCGCCCGTTTTCATTTCGTGGAAGTCCCCGGCAGAGGAAAGGGCTGTAGGTGATGGCGCGTTCTGCTTCTTATCTAGGGAAATCCTTTCTATGGGTCCATGCGTGGAGCTCGTACAGATGAATAAAGGCGGACCGCTTGAACGGGACCTATTCTCTTGAACGGGCTATTTGAACTCAAGAAACACAACACCCTTCCAAAATCAAGAAAGTTAAAGAAGCATCCCAAGCTCAAATTCTGAAAGTTTTTTCGCACTGAAGCCATCCAAAGCCCTCAAAGATATCAATTTCTCTGAGCCATTCCCTTACAACTCATCCGGAAAATATCCTTCAAGGAAAAGCTCCATAGGATCAGAAGATGATTAGTCATATATCCAAGTTAGAAACATGACATTCAACGCAAAAAGCTTTGGTGAGATCGGCATCAGAAGTGGGAGCTTGAGAGGCATAGGTTGAAAGTTAAGGACATTCATATGCATAATGGCCATTTGTGCGACATAATTGGCAGTGAGGAGGACGGCAACCACGTCCCCTATTGCCACAAGAAAAACGACTACCACGACCACGACTTGAGTTAGAATCACGAGCATGCGAAGAAAAAGCTACAGGTGGGGAAGCGAAGCCGTGAATTGATTTGAGATATAGTTCATGGCTCTTTGCCTATGAATGGTAGTGGAAAAAGTCTCAAAAGATCCTCCAAGACCGCATAAAAACCAATGAATATTATCTATCAGATTCTTCAACAGACTGACCGATAGCCGACAATTGATCACAAATGGACTTGAATTTGCGCCCAAAATCAGCAACAGGAGACGGACCATTAGAAATTCGACGGAGCTGATCACGCAGATTTTGAACAAGCTCAACCGATGAGTTGCTGTAGGCAGCCTCAAGAGCAACCCAAATTTGTCACAGAATTAAGGCCAATAATTTCAGAGAAAGCCTCTTCGATAAGGGATGCCTGGATAATGATCACAACGCGCTGATAGTATGTGGAATTAGGTGACAGTTTGCCATCGGTGAGGATTTCAGTGGGTGGAGCATAGGGGGTGCCATCAACATGACCAATCAGATTCTAATGTGTGAGGACAGACAGAAGCTGACTTTTCCATACAAATATTCAGAGGAGGAAAGACAAATTGTGATGAGATGCATAAGGGAGGACTTTTCCATAAATGAAGTGACTTATGAGTGCATAATACTCGTATAAGGCACTACAAATGCAAAGCACCAAAAAACAGACATCTATTGAACATGAAAGTATTAGATATGCGTCAAAAAATTAAATACTTAAACATCAAAACATCATTAACTCCGAAGCTAATAACTAAAAGTATAACTTTTAATATTCTAAAAACTATACAAACTTGAACTCTAAAACAAATATTGATTTTGATAGGGACTTCAAAAATAGTGATTTATGTATGAACTTGGAATTGACCATCATCCAAGATCGTTATAGCAAAAAACAAATAACAATTGGATTCTGATTTGATCCTCAAAAGCTGATAGAGGATAACATTAAGAGTAATGGAAGAAAGAAAGCTGACCTGTTAGCTGTAATAAGTATTCCAACATACTATTTCAGGAGACTGTAGCACTGCTGCAGTGATCATAGCACCTACAAACTTAATACAACTATTATAACCCATGAAAATCAAATAAAAACTCTAAACTCTGACATCAGTTAATCCATTTATTCATCCACTAATTGCAAGCACTACCTGTGTTTTAGTTGCATACTGAATTCTTCTGTAACCCATTTCAGTAATTAGCACCTGTTTTCACATGTAAAACGGAAATATGTACTACGCTTGTGGTATTTATCAATAAATCATTAATTTCAATAAAATTTGACTTTTGGACAGAAAGTGTTTGGGGTCAATCTGACCATTTTGCCAATTCTACAGTGCAATTGGTTGTGATGGACTTACAGAAGAAAAATGGTTGACATCGCTGTGATTAGCTTCATCAGCTAGGATAACAGTTATGGCATCTTTCAGTGTTTGGGCTGAAACTTTTTCAGTTTCACCACTATGACAATGTCTTTTAAAAACTCAACGTGTGCATGTATCGCCTCTTCTTCAAGATACCCAACGGTTCTGCATGCAAGTTTTTGGCAATGATTTTATCCAATCCTTCTGCTACTTGATTAGCTTACAACTAACATTTAATAATCACCACTTAAAAAGCCTCTTGTATATGGAGCTTTATGTTAGATAAAAAGAGTACTTTCCACTTTCCCTACAGAAGAACTAAACACAGAAAACACTTGAACCTTATGCCCACGTTACCACAGGAGAAGAAGAAAAAAGGATACCAAGCAGAAAAAAATAATGTTAGCCAAAAAATCAAACTGAAAATTAAAACATAAAGTTCTAGCACAGAATTATGCGACATAAATGCCTCATTAAAAAGAAACAGCATGAAAGGAAGAAATGACATATATAGTGTAACACCCCAAAATGGGGCCTAGTTGTAAACTGTAGTACATGTAGCTTTAACAGTTGTACGTTGACTTTAATTGGTGTTTTGTTGCTAACTGTAGTATAAATGTTGCTAAATGGTGTCTTAAATGTTAATTGGTGTTTTAAACATGAATTGGTGCTAATTGGTGTTAAATGGTGTTAACTGGTGTTAAATGTGGATAAAAATGTAGTATTATGAAAAGTGTCATAAGTTGACCATGTTGACAAATAGTTGAACGGTTTTGGATAATGGTTCCAAAAATATCTCCGTTAGTTGAAACGGATAACCCTAAGTTGTGTTTTAAGTTGAATAGGAGAACGAAATACCCGAGATGGGGTATTAACTTGTTAAGTCGGTCTATATCCTCTTTCTTCTTTACTGGATAAGCTAAAGACACATACACACACTTTACACACACATATGTACGTACAAGCAAAGCCACACCCAAACCTTTGTGGATTTGAAGAGGAAAAACTAAGTTGGGTCAAGATTAGAGGCTGGATTCGTGTACTGAATCTGTTCTTGTGGAGTTTGATCATCATCTTTTGTAAGTTCTTGTTCATAAACCTTGTTCTTGAGTTTAGTGAAGAGGGAGACCCATTTGGATGGATTCAAGTGGGTTTTAATGTTGTTCTTGTGACCAAATCATGTTAGGAAGTTTATATATATGTTAGACAACTTGTATAAACACTTGAATATGGATTCAAGTTGGATTTTGAGTCAAAAACCCGTAAAACAGCGTCTGTTTACGAACAGAGCAAGAACACGCTGTAAATATGGTTCCTACGGGCGTAGTATGATGTTACTACGGCCGTAGGGTGTTGTTTATGTTACTGCGGTCGTAGGAAATGGTTGCTACGGCCGTAGGATTGAATTTATGAGGATTACCACCTACGGGTGATGGAAACAAGACTACGGGCGTGGGTATATAATCTACGGCCGTAGTTACCCAAAGGATGCCTACTACGGGCGTAGTATATAGTTACTACGGCCGTAGGTCATGGTTCTTTGGCAAGAACTCCTACGGGCGTAGTGCATATGTACTGCGGCTGTAGTAAGTGTTGGATGGTTGTCCTGCGGGCGTAGGAACATGTTCCTGCGGCCGTAGGAGTCTGTCAGCTTTTGGGTTGTTGAGCGGGGTTAGCTCCCCTGCAACATACGACTACTGCTGACACGTTTGTCACGTCACAATATGATAGGATAGCCTTGTGTGCTGTTCTGATACATGATAGCCTGCTTATTGTTGCTTATGTGTAATTGGTGCTCACTAGCTAGTTGTAGCTAATGGTGCAAGATTTACCTTTTTCGCAGGTTGATGCTAGAGGCCTGGTGAGGCGGGTACCGATGGTAGCTTTTGTTGTATATACCTTTTGGGGAACACGTTGTTGTTTTTAGATCCGATGGTCGGTAACTAGTTGGTAACGCTTGTAGCTTTGAACTTGGCTAACCTTTTTGTTGTAATTATTTAGCCGAGTCAAACTGGTTGTTTTTGTAAATGGTGTTTAATTCCGCTGCAACACTTTTGATAATCGATGTTTAAAAAGTTTAAATTAACTCTAATTTTAAGCTCGTTAGGGGTGGCGTTACATATAGTAGTAAGTCAGTGGATCCCAATAATCGCAAGATTTGAACACTATAAGATGAAAGTAGGCAAAAGTACCAAAACATAGATGTAGTACTTTCCACTTTCCTTATAGACGAACCAAACACAGATTGCAGTTCAACCTTGTGCCCACGTTACCTTAAACAGGAGAACCAAATATACATGATTTCCTAGATAAGAAACAGTGTAAAGGAACGAATGAAGGATATACCAGTAAATTCACTTGATCCCCACAATCGTAATTTTGAACACTTCAATACGAAAGCAGACAAAAATACCAAAGGTAGTGTTCACTTTCCCTACAGAAGAACCAGACACAGAATACCGTTGAACCCCGTTCCCACTTTCCACATAAACATAAGAACCAAATATATACATGATGTATTGTCAATTGTCATAGCGCAGTTCATCACAAACAATAAAAGAAATAATGAGAAATCCAATTAAACTGATGCAAAGTAATACAAACAGCAAGAAAGATCTCTATGCAAGTAATATGATGCCCTCAGAAAAAGAAGAAAAAAGGATGCCAAGCGGAAGTACATATTGTTATGCCAAGAAATCAAATATAAATATATAACTGAAAGTTCTAGCTTAGCACAACCTTAATGGAACAGGGACTTTACATAAGTCCTTTTACATAGAAAGATGTGACATAAATGTTTTGTCAAAGAAATAGCACAAAGGGAACGAATAAAAGATATAGTAATAACTGAAAGTTCTAGCTTAGCACAACCTTAATGGAACAGGGACTTTACATAAGTCCTTTTACATAGAAAGACGTGACATAAATGTCTTGTCAAAGAAATAGCACAAAGGGAACGAATAAAAGATATAGTAGTAAATTCACTTATTCCCAAGAATCGCAAAATTTGAACGACTTAAAACGAAAGTATTACAAACTGCAAGAAAGATAGATCTATGTGATTCACCTTAAGTCATTTTAGTAGTAAATTCACTTATTCCCAAGAATCGCAAAATTTGAACGACTTAAAACGAAAGTATTACAAACAGCAAGAAAGATAGATCTATGTGATTCACCTTAAGTCATTTTAGTAGTAAATTCACTTATTCCCAAGAATCGCAAAATTTGAACGACTTAAAACGAAAGTATTACAAACAGCAAGAAAGATAGATCTATGTGATTCACCTTAAGTCATTTTACACAAAATGATGTGACATAAATTCTACAGAGAATGATGTGACATAAATGGCTTACTAAATAAGTAACAACACAAAGGGAAGTAATGGCAGATGTAGTAGTAGGTTCACGTCATCCCAACAATAGAAAGATTTGAGCACCTTAAAACTAAAGTAGGAAAAAAAATACCAAAAGGGAAGTTTCCACTCTCCCTACAAAAGAAAATACAGGAAAAGATTAAACCTTCTGCCCATGTCACCTTAAACAGGAGAACCAAATATGCATATGATGTCTTGTCAAAACACAGTCCATTACAAACAATAAAAAGGATTATGATAAATCCAATTAGATGTACATAAAGTATTATAAACATTAAGAAAGATAGATCTATATAAGTATCATCAGCCATTGCCAGATTCTAGCAATCTAATGTTGATACAAACTGAGGGAACCAGAAACTATTCAAATAATATGATGACATTGAAACAAATGTGATCAACTGAAAAGTTAAAAAGAATGAATAATCCTATCCAAACACCAATTCGGACTCATACAAATTGCCGCAAGTCATTTAAACCAATGCAAATGATGTGAATAATCCTATCCAAACACCAATTCGGACTCATACAAATTGCCGCAAGTCATTTAAACCAATGCAAATGATGTAGACAGCAAGACCAAACACTGAAGTTTCAAGATAAATTAAAGAACCCATAAATTCAAGTAGATCAGCTAAATAGATAGTAATATCATCTTAGTTTACCGTTAATAGGAAAAGAAACCCCTGAATTCAACAATCTAAAAGAAACAAAAACCATCGGACCTCCATTTGCCATTTTGCCTTAAAGAAGAACCAAACAAAGAAACAGATCACATAAGTAACCTAAACTCATGAATATAACCAGTGTGATCAGGGTTCATTTGCCTTAAAGAAGAACCAAACAAAGTAAACACTGAATATAACAAAACAAAGAAAACTGTTAGACAAGAATATAACGAAGTCAAACATATCACATAAGACCACCCATGGTCTAACTACCCCCATTGTGATCAGAATTCATTCTCTGTCATCTTAGTTCGCAATTTTACATCAAGATACTGAAAACTCAAAAGTAACCTAAAACCCCAATAACAAATCCAATTAAAAGAACAAGTAACATAAAAATAACTAAGAACAGGATCGATGCACTAACAGAGGCATTGGATGATATGATCGCCATCGTCTGGGCCTGGCGGCCTGCAATCTTTTGCAGAGGCAACAGAAGAAGAAATATGGACCATAGTTTTTCAAATTAGAAGAAAACTATATGATGAACCTTTGATTTTCGAAGTAGAAACCCTTGGGAGAATTCTACTCATGAACCAATAATCAATAATATTCTACATCAGGAACGATCTATTGAAGAAAACCCTAGAGAGTGAGATAATGATAAAGAAAACCTCATTCAAGACCCGCCATTGTTAGGGCTTGCAATCTTAGGCTCTTAAAAGAGACGTTGATGAATAATGAAGGAACGTATATGTATATATAGTTTTTGAAGGTCGTTCTGTGTTCGCAACGGTCACAAAAACTATGAAAATTACTCGGATTCCTTAAAGGTAAGAAAAACGTAATGGGTATTTAATTTAGTTACTAATATTAAAATGCCAATAGTGTTTAGTCCACTTGGTAAGGCGTTCTTCTTTTTCGTGCTTGAACCTTAAAGTCAAATAACGAGGGGTGGTTGAAAACCCGTCACCAAGCAATTCGAACACACACTGGAGAGGCGGGGAAGTGTCCCATTAATTTGTCGGTCAAAAAAAACTAATATTAAAATATTATATTGAAATTAAAATAAATTCAAAACTACAATAAATAATATTTAATTTATATATACTAAATAAATGGAGATGTGTCGAGGTTCATATAAGGTGTGTATTTGACGGAAATAAGTGGTAGCTGTAGCTGAAAGCTAGAAATTGTAGCTAAAGTTGGAGTTGGAAACTGTACCTTTTATTTGTATGTGTTTGACAAAAGAGTTGGTACCTAGAAATCTAGGTTCACGTTTTTTTATTTGAACATGACTTTTGTTTTTTCTTTCAAAACAAAAGGCTATCAGCTCTAAAAAGTTGTGTACCGAACACACCCAAAGAGTGTATTTAGGTAATTTAGTAAATAAAGAAGCTTCTAGAACGTTTTAAAAGCTACTTCAATGAACTTTTCGTTTATAAAAAAAACTTCGCCTTTTTTTCACCCAAACAAGACTTGTAACGTTTTTTTTTTAAATAAAAAATTGCCAAGGCTTCAAAAAAAATAGTGTACCTAACACACTTAGGTATAAACTAGATTTAGGTATAAACTTATCTTATAAATTTAAAATTGAGTTTTAATTTTAGCTGTTTAAATTTAAAATTGAGTTTCAATATTAACAAAAATAAATAATTATGATTTAGTTTTAATTAAATAACATACTAAAATTTTCTAATTCAAATTAGTGATATTAATCTTTTATTTATATCAGAAGATATGTACCTACTACCATATTTTGATTGTGTTTTAAAAAATGAAATTGATGGTCTTAAGAAATGATTTTCGTTGTGCAAATAGTTTTTTAAGTAAATCAGCCGTTTGTTTATTCCGTTAGTAACCTACTAGATCTCAAGCCCGTGTAAACACGGGCCTACGATTAAGAAATTGTGTACATCGTATTACATACAATTGTGTTGGTAGTGTGTTTTTTTCACTGGGTTGCTTTCATGTGTGTTGGTGTGTTGTTGTCCTTCATCTGATTAATGTCAAGATAAAATGTTTCTTTGTCATTGTCCACCCATGAATTCCTCACATACACCTTGCCACACTTGATCCCCCCACGCTCTCCATCCATGAATTCTACTTATCAAATCAACGGCTAAGATTGGTTCTTGCGGTTCTCGTACTAAAATCGGTTCTCAATGGAACCCTCCCCTATATATATATATATATATATATATATACATATATATAGGGTAAGGATACACATAGAACCCTTCTTAAACATAGAACCTAAAGAACCATCTTAGAGGATGACACGTGGTATGTTGATTGAAGGGCAAATCTGGAAAATTAAAAAAAACTCAAAACCCACGCGCCTTAGCCTACCTCCAGCAAGTTCATTTAAAAAAAACTCCCCCAATCTTTAAATGATCATAACTTCTTCGTTTTTTAGAGTTTAAGCAAGAAAATTATACCATTAGATTCAGTTTTTCGTCCTCTTTCAAACAATATCAGGCTTGATATAGTTCTGGAAAAAAAAATTCGAAAATGCAAATTTTTCAAAAATTGCATTTTCACCTGGGTTTCATTTGAAAATGCAAAAATGCAAAAAACGAAAATGCAAAAATCGAAGATGCAAGTCATGCATATGCTTCCATAAATGCAAAGTTTGAAACCAATACTGAAAATGCAAACAAAAACTAATTGAAAATGCAGCCCAAAATGCAAAACAAAATTTGCATTTTCATAAAATTTTTTGAAAAATATGGGAAGAGTGGTTTTGATTGAAAAATGATTAAGAAACTAAAAGATTGGTATAATTTTTTTGTTTAAATTCACAAAACTTAAAAAGTTATGACAATTTAAAGTTTTAGGGGGTATTTTTTATTAAAAACGTGGGTTTGTTGGGGGGGGGGGGATTTTCCATCTTTGCCCTTTTGCATGTTAACTAATACATGATAATTACACTTATGTCATCCTTAATCTCATCCATTAATTTTGATGATCCAATGGTCCAGATTGGTTCTTTAGGTTTTATGGTTAAGAGGTGGTTCTATGTTGATCCATTTACATATACAGGGGAAGGTTCATGCGAGAACCGTTGTTGATGCGAGAACCGCGAGAACCAATCTCGGCCGTTCCTTGGATATGGGAAGTTTCATGGATGGTGAGCGTGGAGTGATAGAGTGTGGCAAGGTGCATGTGAGGAATTCATGGGTGGGCAATGACATTAAAAGAGGGGGAATTGGACGGCTCAGATTGGTTCTCGCGGTTCTCACACTAAGAATGGTTCTCGCATGAACTTTTTCCTATATTACATACATATATATATACTTGTGTATATTTGAGAAATTGATAGCAACCAGTAAATAAAAGCCAAAATAGTGACTAATAAGGTCCAAAATAGTCGTTTTTTTGGTACGAAAAGCATCTGGCTTACCATAAACCTTCACCTTGTAGACAAACCTAATTCAAAAAAAAAAATATTAGCCTCGTATAAATTACATTTCACATTAAATTCAATAGCCTAGTATTTGAGTATAGGGTTACTGATGGCGAATTGGGGAAGAATCATATTCCATGTAAGCACAAATTGAGGATTAGTTTGAACGAATTTTGATTCAGTTTCAAAAGCTAAAACTTATAGAAATTATCAAATCAGAACTGAAAAATTGGAAAAAAGAATACCTGAATGGCAAAAGCGGTAGATGATGCAGAGCCAGACCAAGCAACATATTTGACATCATGATTGTTAGCGACAGAACGAAGCTCAAGAGCTAGGAATCTATATCGGAATTTGGATTTGATTACTCCCAAAGTGGCGAGGAGCTCTAATTGAATGCAAGCCGAGAAACCCTAGTTTCGTAACCGCTGCTCATGTAATGCCTAACGCCGCCATAAGCACCGTCCCTGATTCTCGATCTATGACACGAGTTCTCTGCATTTATGAGTCGCAAGGCATAACTGTCGATCTCGAAAGCCAAAAGGACATACGGCAGAACTCAGAAGGGTGACCGCTTCCGTTGTCATTAACGGCTGACCGCATTTATTCAGGCCTATCAACCGTGTTGTAAATGGATGGACGGTCCCATGTTAAAAGCCCATTCACAAATGTCAAATTAACCCAGTAAGTAAATTGCATGCCACGTCAGAAAGCTACCACGCCTAATATTCTTTAATTTCAAATTTGGAGATCACCCATAGGTGCCACATAGGATTAGTAGGATTTTAAGTTAAATAAGATATTTAAATTTATTTAAATTGTAAGAATATTATAAAGAAATAAACTTCAATTTTATGGTTATTTTTAAATTGTAGTTTAACCCTTTAATTTATATTTTCTAACATTGTTCTTTTTTTAAACTTAAAAAATAATTATCTTGTCCTTTTTCTTAGGGTTTAATTTCCGAAAGTGTACTGAACTTCTCACATTTTGCTATCGTGGGTAGCCAACTTTTATAACTACCATTTAGTGTATCATACTTTCTCTTGGTCCCTTGGTGAGAATAACAACAAGCAACAGTGTGTAGAAGGGGGGTTGAATACACTTTCTGCGGAAATTGAACAAATCAAATAAAAGTGTTACACGCAGTAAATCAAACCACAATCAGTCGAATGCTTTTATTAATATGAGGATGATTACAATGCTTTGAATAAGAAGATGATTACGGTAATTATCAAGTAAGCAACTCTTGATATATAATCACCTAATATAAATCTCTCAATCTCTCAAACTTAGCTATCTATAATCAACTTATGATTATAGATACTGACGACTCTCTAAACAAGATTTTTCACAGATTGAATCAACTAATGATTACTTACCACTATCACAACTAATGTGACAATTCGAACACACGAATGATCTGGCAATCTGTGAGTTTCTTGATCACGTTGAACTGACAAACAATGATTCAAGAATCGTAACACATACGGTGAGGTGAGGTTTGGCTCTGCAACACTTAGTTGTTTTCTTGAGTCGTAGTCGTAGTCGTACCTCTAAACTTATCAGGAGATAAGTATTTATAATCCTGTTCCTACGGTTCCTAACAAACTGGATTAATCCTAATTTGCTAACTAACTATCGGATAACTCGGAATCTTGAATCTTGAATCTTCTTATCTTGAGTCTTCAATCTTCAATCTTGATTCTGGAGTCTTCTTATCCGCGCCGTAGATATAGAGAGATATAAAGATGAATTTAAAACATATTTAAATTATCTTTAAACTGACTTCTTACTTTGGACTGAGTTACTCAGCTTGAAACTCATCAAGCTGAGTTCTTCGAGAACAAACCCGAATTCAAACATGAACTAACATGTATAATTATTAACTCATCCTTAGAAGTCCAAAGAGTTAAATAAAATATATTTATTAACTTTGTCGAGCTGACTCTGCTTCTGAGCTGAGTCACTCAGCTTGAAACACATCAAGCTGAATACTCGATATATACCTTATGTGACATACACAGATTATCAAACACATTAATAATTTAACTAAGGTATAATATAAACTGGTCGAACATATGCTCAGCTTATATTCAGCTTATACTCAGTCTGAATCACTATAAGTGTTCAGTCTGACTAAGCTTCATAATTCTGTTTAAGTTATATGTAGAACTCATCTTACAAACTTAACTTTGTCTCATCAAATCTTAACTGATGAGATCATTTTCCCAACAAACTCCCCCTATTTGATGATGACAAAACCATCAAACAGATCTTAAGTTTGTTTAACAGAATTATGTTTTAAATTTCAAACTTATTAAGATATTTTATTATTTGAACTGATCAAATATTTATTGAACATATCAATATTAATTGAACCTATCAATTTAAATTGGAACACACCAACTTTTAGTTGAACACACCAACTAATTACATAAATGAATAAGAACTTATCTGTTATTCATTTTTGTTGAACTTATCAGACTTATGAATAGGAACACATCACAACACAGTTGAACATATCAAACTTTATATTCGTATTAATAGAACTGATCATAATACAAAAGTTGTTGATCACTTAGATCATGCACACATAGTGCTTACAAAAATATTAGAACTAATCTAATATTTACAAAAGAACTAATTTATTCTGGATGCAGCTCTTCAAACTCCTTAATTTCTTTATTTATTTCTTCAAGGATTTCATGCATATTAGGTATATGTTGAAGCTGGTCCTTTTGTGATCTGATTGCTCTGTTGATTCTGTATCTGAACCTTGCAGTCTGTTCAGTCTTTTCTACAATTTGTCTCAGAGCAAACACCTGAGATACCCCACAAGTATAAATGTTAGCATCAGCCTGGAAGCATCTTTCACCATTTCTGTCCAAGTACATGAACCCTTTCTGAGGCTTTTCAACATATGTATTCTCTTGAAACTCCATGCCTTCAGGAAGAGCAAGACTGTACATATCGAGATTTGCTAGTCCAGTTGGCTTTGATTGCTTCTTCTTTCCAACTTTATGAAAAGAAGTTAGTAGGGTAGCTATCTCAGACCTGGGTATTAATTGCATCGCATCAGCCCTAGCAAGTAGTCTCAGCAGCTCATCTTTAACTTGATTCCGAGCTGTGGACCTTTCCATCTGTTTAATGAGCACTGCTACTTGCTTCCATTCCTCATAACCCAGCTTGTGCAGTTGATTCAGCTCCAGAGAAGGTGTCTCACCATTCTTTAAAGAAAATTCCATTATTATTATCCCTTGAGCTGAGCTCAACTTTAGAGAATCAATCTGAGAAGAGAAGTGCAGCTTTTCATAACAGTGAGATATATTCTCTTCCTCAGCTTGACCTTGCATAGGCAGTTCTTCTTCTTCTTCCTTGGGCACGATAGGCAGTTTGAGTTTTGTCAATTCCTCATTCTGCTTTCTGATCAGCTCAGCCCAGTTTTGTTCTCTTATCTCTTTTTCTCTAGCTAACACAGCTTGAGCATCTGATTGTCTTCTTCTCAGTTCTTCGACCGAGATCCCAAGCTGGTCAACATCCTCCCTTTCCATTCTTCTGGCAGCCATCAGTGAAGCTCTTTCTTGAAGTGTCATTTTGTCAGCCGAGTCTTCATCTGAGGCTGATGATTCACTTAGAATCATCATTCTTCTTTTCTGCAGAGGGGTTTCAGATTCATCTGAGCTGAGTACTAAAGGCCTTTTTCCTTTAGCTTTTTCAGTCAGCTCAGGTTCTGTTTGTTTTTCTTTCTCCCCCTCAACTTGATCTGCTCCCTTTGCCAGCATGAGTAGAGCTTCAGCTTGCACAGACTCATCCTCAGCTTCTGGAATCTTCTCCCCCTTTTTGTCATCATCAATAGGGGTGGAAGTCCTTTGTTCCAGTTTACCTTTAAATTCATTTGCACCAGAGTTTGGACCCTGTGACTACTCTTGGTTTGAAGATGAATCATTGACAGGTCGTGCAAGAGAGTGTGAGAAGTGAAGAGAATGTATAGGGCTCGAGATGTGAAGTGTATGGGTTGGTGGTTGGCTAATTTGGGTAGTGGGGGGTGATTGACCCTGGGGATTGGTCATTCTTTCAATGTAACCTGAGTGTGTCTGCTCAGGCACAGTAACAGGCTCTCCTATGGCTCGAGTAAGTGTGGGCTGAGTAGACACCACACCCGGGTAAGGCTGTTGGGTTTGAATGAGCCTTGAGGTTGACACCTTAAGAGAAGGCATCTCCCCCTCAACTCCTGCCTGGGGAGGGATCAGTGTGATCTCAGCTCCAGTGATGCCTTTAGGAGTGGCACCACCTATGGTAGTTTTACGGGTATAGGTTAGGATATTCTCCCTAGCAGCAGTGGGCATACTAGGGGTTGCTTCAGATTGGGATTGTAAATGGAATGAAGGTGGAGGAGATGGGTTAGACTGAGTTGGTTCCACTGAAGTCTTATCTCCAAAGGTGGATGGAGAAAAGTGAGACGAAAGAGAAAGTGGAGAGGTCTTACCAGAAGCAACTTCAATGGTTGCTGGTTCAGCTTGAGCAGAGGACTCAGCTTGAACTTCTGTGTCAGCTTGGGAAGCTCCTCCTTGAGTGGATCCCTCATCTTCACTTTCTGATGAAGCTTGCTCAGCTATCCATTGCATTGGGTCACTCAGACCTTCTTGCTCTGGAAAGATGTCATTGTTGAACATATTCGAGCTGAGTGCTGGAGCGGGGAACAAATCTTGTCTAGCTTCATATAGTTGGTCTCCCAACTCAGCTTCAATCACCAAGGATAAGAACCTTATAAAAGGTACATGGAGATCCCTTGGTGTCTTTAGCACTTGGACCTTGAGCTCATTAAAAAAGAGCAGTGCGCAGTCTAGATTTCTAGCAAAGAACATGTTGTACAGCAGCTGCATCTCGAACTCATTGACCTGGTCCAAGCCTCCAACCTTTGTTCCCAGCGAATGAATCACCGTAGAAACCATGAAGCCCCAACTCGTTGGAAAAGTGGCCTTCTTGATTACACCCTCTGTTTGTGGGTGACCCATACGAGGTAGGACTGACCTAGCCACTTGCCTGGTAACAGCAGCTTCGAACACATCACTTGGAGGAAGTTGAAGAACATCCCTTAGCCGCTGTACAATTATGACAACTGTTCTATCCCCATTTAGAACAGTGCCAGCGATCTCTCCCCTGTTCTGGTCATAAATGCAAGTGTACCAGAACTCCAATAAGTAATGTGGAACAATATGTAGAGGTGCGCCAGTGAAAGCAAATGCCAGAGGGCATTTTCGGATATAATCTACCCAGGCTTCATAGCCTCTGTTCCTCTTACGTTCAGGGATTGTCAAACATGCACGTTGATTGTTTACTTTAAGAACTGGCACCCCATTGTTTTTGAACGTAGCACCTCTAACCATTCTATCACCGAGATTTAGAATGACTCCGTCCATCGTCGAATAAAATTTGAGTAACACTGAGTAACTTCAAAAGTCGCACTTAGCGATTGGGGTTTAGAATAGAGATGAACGAGAGATTGCACCGAGCAATTGGTTATGTGTGAAAGGTATTTCAGAATGTGAGAAGTTTGTTTTGTAAACGTAAACTTCTCTAAACCGAATAGAGTTGGTATATATACCTTTATGAGGAGAGAGAAAAGTTACCGTTAGAAATCCCCTTTTTATCCGTTACACCGTAAAAATTACGGCATGATGTAACAGTTAGAGGTTAGAAACACATCGTCTTCCAACGGATACTAATGTAATATAATAATATTGACTTACAATAAGATTATATACACTGATGTATTATACCTATACGCAAGTTAGTATAATACTCGATTTGAGACTGACTCAAATACGCAGTGGTCATGAATTAATCACACTTAGTAAATAACACATGAGTTTGGACACACCAAGCTGAGTAAACATATTACTCAGTTTAACTCAAGCACTCAGCTTGATTCAAGCACTCAGCTTGAAATGTGCACTCAGCTTGAGTAGAGCACACAGCTCATGATTAATGACACTAAGTCATTTTCGTTTGAAACTGACTCAAACGAACCTTTCAACCACACTGAGTGGTAAAAAAAATTTGTTTGGAACTTACCAAATATGTGAACCAATCACACAGTCTGAGTTAAGCACATAGCTTAGACTCAATGACACGTAGTCATTTATGTTTAAGACTTAATTAAACATTCATTTTAACCACACTGAGTAGTTAAAATATGTTTGGAACTAACCAAACGAGTGAACTCATTATTCAGCTTGACTTGTTATACAGTTTATGAAAACGTATTTATAAACTGTGCACGCAGCTTAAGACACTTAGTCTTTGTCAAACTGAAAAACTCAGATTCTAGACACTTAGCTAGGGGTTGAGCATACCCAATTTACTTTGAAAATACATAAACCTCTTCTCATCAAGTGGTTTAGTAAAGATATCTGCTAGTTGGTCATCAGTGGAGATAAATTTAATGTCAACTTTACCTTTTTCCACGATGTCCCTAATGAAGTGATGTCTAATTTCAATGTGCTTGGTTCTTGAGTGGAAGACTGGATTGTAAGTGATGGCTATAGCACTTTGGTTATCACAAAAGATAGGAGTTTTCTTGAAACTCATGCCAAAGTCTTGAAGCTGATGCTGCATCCATAGGATTTGAGCACAACAGCTACCTGCTGCAACATATTCAGCTTCAGCAGTTGAAGTAGCCACTGAGTTCTGTTTCTTACTAGTCCAGCTGACTAACTTCCCTCCAAGCATTTGACATCCTCCAGTAGTTGATTTTATGTCTAACTTGCACCCAGCATAGTCAGCATCTGGAAAACCAATCCAGAGTCTTTTGGATACCAAAGACCTAGATTTGGTGTACCTTTAAGGTATCTAAAGATCCTTTTCACAGCTTGAAGATGTGATTCTTTAGGATCTGCCTGAATTCTTGCACAAACACATGTAGCAAACATAATATCAGGTCTACTAGCTGTCAAATAGAGTAATAAACCTATCATTCCTCTATAGGTAGACTGACACACTGTCATTCCATCTGAGACTTTACTCAGCTTGACAGCTGGTGACATGGGTGTTTTCATGGTTGAACTTGAATCAAAACCATATTTCTTTATCAAATCAAGAACATACTTGCTTTGATTGATGAATATTCCATCAGGCTTTTGTTGAATTTGCAGGCCTAGGAAATATGTCATCTCACCCATCATACTCATCTTGTACTTTTGTGACATTATTTTGGAGAACCACTCACACAGAGATTCATTGGTAGACCCAAAAATGATGTCATCTACATAGATTGGTACAAGAATCACCTGTCATTTACTTCTTTTAATAAAGAGTGTCTTATCTATACTACCTCTGGTGAAATCCATGGATAGTAGATAAGTGGACAGTGTATCATACCAAGCTCTTGGAGCTTGTTTAAGACCATACAAAGCCTTGTCTAACTTATAGACATGATGTGGAAACTTTGAACTAACAAAGCCAGGAGGTTGTTTCACATAGACTTCCTCCTGAAGTTTTCCATTTAGGAAAGCACTCTTCACATCCATTTGATAGACTTTGAAGTCTTTATATGCTGCATAAGCTAGGAACAGCCTTATGGCTTCAATTCTAGCAACAAGGGCAAAGGTTTCATCATAATCGATTCCTTCCTCTTGCTTATACCCTTGTGCTACCAACCTGGCTTTGTTCCTAACTATCACTCCATCCTTGTCCATTTTATTTCTATAGACCCACTTAGTGCCTATAATTGAATGATCTTTGGGGGCAGGGACAAGGTTCCAGACCTTATTTCTCTCAAACTCATTTAATTCCTCTTGCATAGCGTCAATCCAATCCTCATCCTCTAAGGCTTCTTCTGTATTCTTTGGTTCCATTTGAGATAGGAAGCCAAAGTGTGCAGCGTAATTAGCTGTAGCCTTTGATCTAGTCATGACCTTTTCTTGGACATTTCCGATAATTTGATCTTGAGGATGATCTTTGAGGAATTTAAATATTGTAGTTGGAGAGTATGGTTCTGAATCTGAGTGATGTTGAGAACTCTGAGGTGAACACACATTCTCAGTCTCAACAGCAGCATTGTCAGCAAACTGATGATCACTGAGATTCTCAGTTTGAGTGACTTCAGCTCCAAAGGGGTTGACGAACTCATCATCCTTCTCAGCTTGAGAATCCCTTGGAGTTTGTGATGATTTCTTTGATGAACACACATCATCATCACTATGATAAGTTGGTTTCCTTAGGCCTTTCAAGCTCACTCAGACTGACCAAGTCAGCTTGACTCTTATCAGCTTGATCAATACAGTCTTCATCAAAAGAGACATTAATTGATTCTTCTATGGCCTTTCTCCTTGTATTATATATTCTATAAGACTTGGAGATTGAGGAATAACCAACGAATATTCCAAGATCAGCTTTAGGTTCCAACTTATGGAGCTGATCTCTTTGATTCAGCACATAGCATTTTGAACCAAAGATATGGAAATAACCTATATTGGGCTTTCTAGACTTATACATCTCATAAGATGTCTTTCCATGCCTTTTGACAATGATTGATCTATTTTGAGTATAGCAGACTGTACTAACAGCTTCATCCCAGAAATAGAGTTTCAATCCTGCCTTACATAGCATTGTTCTAGCAGCCTCAATTAGGGTTCTATTTCTCCTTTCAGCAACTCCATTCTGTTGTGGAGTTCTGACATATGAGAAATTTTGTAATATTCCCTTTTGTACACAGAAGCTTTCAAGGGTAGAGTTTCTGAACTCAGTCCCATGATCACTTCTTAGTTGCTTTACAGACAAACCTTTTTGCAACTCTTCCTGTTTGATAAAACTGATTATCTCCAGGGCAGCCTCACTTTTGGATTTAAGGAATATTACCCAGGTGAATCGTGAGAACTCATCTACTATCACCAGTGTGTACTTCTTTCCACTCAGGCTTGGAGTACTTATGGGTCCAAACAGATCCATATGCAACATATGCAGTGGGTCTGTTATTGAAAAATTTTGCTTTGATTTAAAGGACCCTTTATGGTGTTTCCTTTGTTCACAAGCTGAGCACAATTTGTCTTTGATAAATGTGATCTTTGGTAATCCAGAGACTAACTCTTTATTAGACAGCATATTTATGTTTTTAAAGTTTAGATGAGATAAACGTTTATGCCATAACCAACTCAGCTTAGGAACAGAATGGGAATAAAAGCAGGTTTCAGTATAGGGATCAGCTGAATTTAGATCAAGTAGATACACATCTCTTTCTCTTTTAGCTATTAATACAGGGTTTCCCTTAGCATTATAGATTGTTCCTGCTTTCTTCCTAAAAGTAACAACATTATCTCCATCACACAATTGACTGATACTAATCAGATTGTGTTTGAGACCTTTGACATAGGCAACTCTCTGGAATGTAACTTTGCCAGCTTTCATCTTTCCATAGCCTTTAGTTCTTCCATGTGAGTTGTCTCCAAATGTTACTTTAGGACCTTCATCTTCTTGGAAATCACTAAGAAATCCTTTCCACCCAGTCATGTGCCTTGAGCATCCACTATCCAAGTACCATTTACTTGAACCCTGCACATGAGATGAAAACTAAACACATTAGTTTTGTTTGGGAACCCACTTCTTGGTAGGTTCAGATGAGGAGCACTTAGCATCTTCATCTTGTTGAACTGACTGTTCAGCTTGAGCAGGAACTGAATCCTGTGTAGGCTGATCAGTTTGTTCTTCTTTAGGCCTTTGGATTTCAGCATCACAGTCCTTAGCCTCATGACCTCTACTTCTGCACTTATAGCATCTCCTTCTTCCAATGATTACAGGAGGTAGAGTGTCTAACACTCCTTGTGAGAATTTGCTCTCAGTTTTAGGATTGTATGTGGTGGATAACTTCTCAACTTTCTTTGCAAGCTGATTCACCTGGTGATCACTGACTTTGGACTTACCTTTGTCAGGTCTCTGTTTGTTATCCTTTTGAGAAGATTGACTAACAACCTTCTTTTCCATGACTTTGGACTTACCTTTGTCATGTCTGTTGGACTCACCAGTTTCAACAGGTTTGGACTTACCACTGTTGATATTCTTGGACTTACCAAGATCCACAACTTTAGACTTACCATTGTCGTGTTTTGACCTCTGACTTACAATGGTCTTTCTGTTCTTGTAACTTCTCTCCGAGCCAGAAAGAGAATTTTGTCTTTTGAAAGGGTTTGGATTAAGCCTTTCTATGACCGAAGTTCTTTGAACAGACTGAGTGCCTAATCTGTCCAGCACAGACTTACCATGCTGTTTTGATGTTTAGCACTCATTCGCATGATCACTAGCTTTCACAAACATATTGAATTTCAAGTTCTGACCATGTGTGTTCTCTGAGGCTGACTTCTGAGACTCAATCAGTTGTCTATCCTCCTCAGAGTCTGTACTTGCTATCTCATCATCAGCTACATAAGCTGTTGTTTGATAGTCACCTCCAAGTACAGCCTTTACCTGTTTAGGTATCTGTTGGTTTATGCACTTTTCAGCAAGCTTTGATGACTTACACCAGGACTAAGTGACCTTTTGAAGTTGGTCAGCTTTGTCTTTAGCTTCCTGAAGTTCTTCACTAAGAATTTGATTAATGTGCCTCTGACATTCAAGATCACATTGTGCTTTCTTACCAACATCTATGAGAGATTTATTTTCCTTAATCTCATCCTTCAGTTTTGCTATTTCAGCTTTGAGGTCATTTTGAGACTTAAGGCTGGTCTTGAAATCATTTAACAAATAATCAAACACAAGACCTTTCTCCTCATCTGTATAAGAGTAGAAATTACTGACCTTGTACATGGAAGCAGGATTCCAATCACTTAGCTTGCTGTTTTCCTCAGCTTCCTTCATGTCAGCTTCAAAGATTGATTCGGACTGACCATAATCAACCTCGTCTAGTTCTAACTCTTCATCTTCTTGAGCCATCAGACATACATCATCATCTGAGGTGGATGATTCTGTATCCAAGGTTTCAGCGTATAATCCTTTTGCACTGGGTTTGTCTTCTGGCTTTCCTTTCTTGAGATGAGTATACTTCTTCTTGTATTTTTCAGCTCTGTAAGCATTCTTATCAACAACTGATGTTGATTTTACCTTCTTCGATCTGCACTCAGCAGCAATATGTCCCTTTTTCTGACAGTTGAAGCACACAACATTCTTGGGATCAAAGGAACTCTTCCCTTTGCCCCTGTCAGATCTTCCTCTTCCCCTTTGAGCTCTTCTCAAACGTCTGGCTAACATTGCCATTTGCTCAGTGATATTCTAAACATCATCAGTATCACTTGAGTCTGAGTCTGAGTGGTCAGCTTGAGATTCTGACTCAGTCTCAGATTCAACAACCAGTGTCTTGGAACTTTTCTTCTTTTTCTGTGCAACCAATGCAACTTCAGATTTATCCAAAGACTCCTTGAGTTGTTGTTGAGAAGCTCTTTTGTGTTCAGTGATATGTTCATGATTCAGCAGAAACCCATAAATGGACTGTAGGTTATACATGTGTAGTGTTCCTCCAGCCCTCAGTGTTGTGGTTACTTCATTGAACCTTTCTGGTAACACATCCAGAATTTTTAGCACGTGCTCAGCTTCATCTTTCTTCACACCCACACTTAGTAGGTCATTTATCAAGCAGTGAAACCTTGTGAACAAATCTGCCAAGGCTTCATTCCTTTTTGAAAAGAAGTTTTCATAAGATCTATTCAAGTGATTCTTCTTTTGCTGCTTGACCAGATCTGTGCCCTCATAAGTGACACTCAGCGTATCCCAGATATCCTTTGCAGATTGACACCCAGTCACAGTGCGCAAGATTTCATTAGTTAGGGAATTCGCTAGAACACTCTTTGCCTTGTCATCCAGATTGAAGAGTTTCCAGTCTTCACCAGTCCAGGATGCAGTAGGCTTTCTTGTTTCCTTTTCAGCCCTGCCAGGAAACGTATCACTGACAGTAGAAGGAATCTTGGGAATTATTGGTCCTTTAGTGATGACATCCGACATACGGTTGTCAATAGACTTGAGAAAGAGCATGGCTCTGAACTTCCACATAGGATAGTCATATCCATCAAATATGGGACATTCTTTAGCAGAGATCTGAGGAAAGTTTGATGGAGTATTGCTTGTCGACATTTCAATATTTCTCAGAATCTTGAACTATTCAACTGATGAAATCGTTCAGCCTGCTCTGATACCAGTTGTTGGTCCCTTGGTGAGAATAACAACAAGCAACAGTGTGTATAAGGGGGGTTGAATAAACTTTCTGCGGAAATTGAACAAATCAAATAAAAGTGTTACACACAGTAAATCAAACCACAATTAGTCGAATGCTTTTATTAATATGAAGATGATTACAATGCTTTGAATAAGAAGATGATTTCGGTAATTATCAAGTAAGCAACTCTTGATATATAATCACCTAATATAAATCTCTCAATCTCTCAAACTTAGCTATCTATAATCAACTTATGATTATAGATACTGACAACTCTCTAAATAGGATTTTTCACAGATTGAATCAACTAATGATTACTTACCACTATCACAACTAATGTGACAATTCGAACACACGAATGATCTGGCAATCAGTGAGTTTCTTGATCACGTTGAACTGACAAACAATGATTCAAGAATCGTAACACATACGGTGAGGTGAGGTTTGGCTCTACAACACTTAGTTGTTTTCTTGAGTCGTAGTCGTACTCGTAGTCGTAGTCGTACCTCTAAACTTATCAGGAGATAAGTATTTATAATCATGTTCCTACGATTCCTAACAAACTGGACTAATCCTAATTTGCTAACTAACTATCGGATAACTCGGAATCTTGAATCTTGAATCTTCTTATCTTGAGTCTTCAATCTTCAATCTTGATTCTGGAGTCTTCTTATCCGCGCCGTAGATATAGAGAGATATAAAGATGAATTTAAAACATATTTAAATTATCTTTAAAATGACTTCTTACTTCGGACTGAGTTACTCAGCTTGAAACTCATCAAGCTGAGTTCTTCGAGAACAAACCCGAATTCAAACATGAACTAACATGTATAATTATTAACTCATCTTTAGAAGTCCAAAGAGTTAAATAAAACATATTTATTAACTCTGTCGAGCTGACTCTGCTTCTGAGCTGAGTCACTCAGCTTGAAACACATCAAGCTGAATACTCGATATATACCTTATGTGACATACACAGATTATCAAACACATTAATAATTTAACTAAGGTATAATATAAACTGGTCGAACATATGCTCAGCTTATATTCAGCTTATACTCAATCTGAATCACTATAAGTGTTCAGTCTGACTAAGCTTCATAATTCTGTTTAAGTTATATGTAGAACTCATCTTACAAACTTAACTTTGTCTCATCAAATCTTAACTGATGAGATCATTTTCCCAACACTTTCTAAGAACTATCATTTAGTGTATTATTTAGTTTTTAATTTTTTTAATTACCACATAATCTACCACCTCATTAATTATTGCCACGTAATCTGCCACCTCATTTAATGTGTTCTTTGTTCTTCCATCCTCCAAGAGCATCTTCATGTGATCTTCATCTTATTCAAGAACATCTTCCAACAAAACACATAAATTTTATAATCTGAAACCATGAAAAACACATAAACAAGATTTCAAATCCATGTTCAAAAAATGGAACCGTAAATCTGGAACAAAATCAAAACCAAACCAAAATTATCTGAAAAACAGAAACAAATTTTTATTAATAAACCCTAAATCAGATGGAAATCGAACAGAACTAGAATTCATCTTCATTATCCACATAAATCTTGAACAAATGAAAACCCCAAGTTAAAAACCCTAAACTTACCTTTGAAGATCCAGATGATGGTCTCTATGATGGTGTTCTCCATGATGGGGTCGGATTTCTTGAATGGTTCAGTCATGATGGTGTTCTCGAAGTCTAGATCTGGAACGGTCGGAATTGTAAAAGGCGGTGGTGAAGGCGTCTGGAGCTGTTGTAGGAGGTGGTGCGGATGAAGTTTGTAGACAATATGGTGTTCTCGATGAAGATGGTGTTCTAGATGAAGTTTCTTGAATGGTTCAGCAGATGAAGTTTTTTGAATGGTTCTCGACGATGGTGTTCTCGATGAATATGAATGAAGTTAAAGATATTATTCATGTTAAACAAGAAAACCAGATCTTAATCGTTGAATGGTTCTCGATGAATATGAATGAAGTTGAAGATATTATTCATGTTAAACAAGAAAACCAGATCTTAATCGTGATAACCCTCAATCTTAAACAAGAAACCCAAATGAATGAAGATGAAGTTTTTAAACCCATAAAGTTTTATTTTTATTATTATTATTAGAGTTAATTACAAATATCGTCCACATGGTTTTCGCTAAATTTCATATATATACCTTTAAACTCAAAAATTACACTGATAGTCCTTATAGTTGACATGTTGTTTCACTTTTGATCATTTATCCAGTCTTTGACCGTTAGTCAAAGGGTATTCTGGTCTTTTTCCATCTTATTCTTGTTACCAAATAGTCCAGTATTTCCTACCGTTGTTTCTAATTTAACTTTTTAAATTACATATAATTATATTAAATATATTATTTAGTAAAATAAAATACAAAATTAGTATTAACTTTTTACACCATATTAAGAATTTTAACAATTAGTCATATTTCACACTTTATTATCTGATGAAGGTAAACACAGAATAAAAACCCTGATCTAAGAACAAGATGGAAACCTTAATCAAGAATAAAATGAATAACATGATAAAGAACAATTTTAGAACAAACTTGTAATCAAGACTATTAATAATCTATGTGAAGTTGTTCAGAAAAAATCAGAGGTGGTTTTCTCCATTTAGGGTTCTTGCTCAGTTCTGTAGTTCAAAATAATGAAAAAAAAATCAGAAAGAGAAGTGGTCTTATCCATTCAACAAATAGCTTCGGAATCCACACCACATTTAGGGCATTACATTTTCTTGACTTCAATATATAAATTATGTTTAATTTGGCACTTTGCACATGTTTTAAAAAATATCCATTGTGTAGACAAGACTCATTGCAGCAAGAGGCGTTATGGGACTGCTCTCAAGAACAGACAACGGGTCGCTGGCCAAACAAATATGAAGGGGGGGGGGTCAAATCCAGAATACGGTTTTCCAGATTTGCGGCGGCGAGGGTTTTTCAGATCTTCGACGACGGTTTTCCAGGTCTGCGGTGGTGTTGGTGTAGATTAGTGTTGCTTTGGCAATGGGGTGGTTGTGCGGTGGTGGCCGGCTGTATAGAGAAGAGAGAGAATAGAGTGGTGGCTAGTGCTAATCGAAGTGAGAGAGAGAGCGGCGGAGATGATTGAGCGATGATAGTGGCCGGCGGCGTGGCGGTGGTGTTGGCAGGCAGTCTAAAGGTGGCGGTTGCAGGCAGTCTAATGGAGAGATGAGAGATGAGAGAAGAAAGAGAGAGGGAGAGGGGGGGGGGGTGATAAAAGGTGTTTGGTAACAAGGTTTAAGGAAAATGTTGTTTGGAAATCATTTTAATAAGTCAATTGTATTTGGTAATAAGGATAACATGATAAATGACCAATTTACCCTTTGACTAACTGTCAAAGATAACCTCAATTAGTATAAAGGACAAAAAGTGAAACAACATGTCAACTATAATGACTAACAGTGTAATTTTTTAGTTTAAAGGACTAAATGTGAAATTCAGCAAAAACCACATGACGATCTTTGTAATTAACTCTTATTATTATTATTATTATTATTATTATTATTATTATTTTTATTATTATTATTATTATTATTATTATTATTATTACTATTATTATTATTATTATTATTATTATTATTATTATTATTATTATTATTATTATTATTATTATTATTTAATCTTTAATAAGAAAAGTCATGTCACCCTTCATCAACCGCCACGTCACCCATAACGTTTGCCACATCACATGTAACATTGTAACCTACTATTAAAGGTAACAAAATACTAAATGATAATTTTTGAAACATTGATATATTATATGGTAGTTTTAAGAGTTCGCATATACAATAGCAAAAAGTGACAAGTTCGGTACACTTTTTGATATTAAACCCTTTTTCTTAATGTATTTACCACTTTGAGTTCTTAACCATCAAGTGCTATTTAATTTAGTTTATTTTTTGATATTTTTATAATTTCTGAATTTGGTCCTTAAGTTCGTTAAGATAAGAGTGTGTCAAGTATTTTAAAATAACAATTTTACCTCTATGATTAAATATAAAAATTGGCCTTAAATAATAAAAAAAAAGTCCTCTTCCAAACCTTACCGACCAAATAAAAGAAACAAAGAAATCTTCTCTCTCTCATTCCTCCACTGTGTTAAGCTCTAATCAAATACCAAAGCCTCCACCGCCACCAACCAGCATTGTAGCCACTGTCACCGCCATCGGTGACCACCTCCATTGAAGTAACTAATTAATTATCCTCTACATCACATGTCCTCTTGTCTTCTTTTTTCTTTCTGTTTTGTGTGGGTGTGTTTGCGCGTGAGTTTACTTTTATGTGGGATTTGGGTGTGAGTTCCCATGTTATGAGTTTAGGTTTATGTTATTTGTGCATATGTGATTGTGATCTCATATGTCTGGGTTTTTCGTTTATGTTTCGGTCACATATATGTTGATATGATCTTGGTGAAACCGATTTTAGCGTTGATGTTTGTGTGATTGGTATGTTAAAGATTTGGGTTGATTTGAATTTTGTAAAGCATCAAGAACAGATTTGGGGGTTTGGATTTGTTCATCAAAAACAATTTTAAAGTTGCAAATAAACAACATCACAAATGAATCCTTATCATAGGATTCTTTTATATATATATATATATATATATAGAGAGAGAGAGAGAGATAGAGAGAGAGAGAGAGAAGTTCACTCGAGAACCGTTGTTAGTGTGAGAACCGTGAGAACCAATCTGAGTCATTCAATTTCCCCTACTTCAATGTCATTGCCCACCCATGAATTTCTCACATGCACCCCGCCACACTCTATCTCTCCACTCTCTCCATCCATTATCTTCCCATTTCCAAGGAACGGCTAAGATTAGTTCTCGCGGTTCTCGCGCTAACAACGGTTTTCGCATGAACCCTCCCTTTTATATATATATATATATATATATATATATATATATATATATATATATATATATATATATATATATATATATATATATATATATATATATATATATATATAAGAGATCTAGAGATAACACATTTTTAAATAGAGAATGGTGAGAACACTTCTCCACCAATCAACAAAAAGGATAAAGTAGTAATTTTAAACAATTTCTCTCTCTTCTAATAAACTTTCTCCAAATATGTATTTACCTCATTGATTTTATAATCTATATATCTTCCACATATATATTTATTAAATTAAAAAAATTATACCATTAAACTCATGTTTAAATCCCTCTTTAATATGATATCAATTTTAATGTATTTCACTACAAGAAATTTAGATGCAATCTCAATCGTTTTGATGCAATCAACCAAAAAACTATATGCTATAAAAAAACATAGAAGTAGAACAATTTGATGCAAACATAGATAACTTGAAAATCAAAACAGGTGCCAGTATTAGATGCAATCCCAATATTTTTGAAGCAATCAACTCAAAAAAGTTTCTTGCATCAAGAATTTATAAAAAGAACTTGGAAAAAGTAAAGCACTTTGATGTAAGACATAGATAATATGTACAAAAACAAAATAGATATAATACACATAAATCATAAATTACATTGTAAGAATCAAAATCAAATTAACCCCAATAAATTAGTATTTACTTTGCATATACCAATTAAAAATGCAGAAAAAGGTTCAATTGCATGTTTATACTAATATTAATAAAAAAAGGTAGAAAAAGAATAGAAGTTAACATGCAATCCATAATTTTCAAACTATAATTTAGATGCAATGGATAATAAAAGAGATGCAAACGACCATTAAAAAAGATGCAACTGATCCTTTTAAATCATAAACCACATACAATAACAAACTGAATAAAATTCCTCAAAATTCACATTACTAAAAGTTAAAACCTATTAGAGTAACACATAATATTCAAACAATACCTCATTCAAAACCAACTTTTCAACTCATTGTATATAGTCACCGGTTATTCTAAAAAAAATTCACAAAATTCATACAAACCACTGCCTCAAAAAATCGATGTATAATGTATACAAAAATTGGTTTATATTATAAAAAATCGATACACATTTATTAGAGCATAATGAATTAAAAACTCCATTAAACGTCTATCCTTTATGGATTAAAAGATAAATGTATAATGGATGAAAAATAAAAAATAAAAACTTACGTAAACGTGATAATAGGATTAAAAAATTTGCGTATAAAATTTTTCAATAGAATTAAAAAAAAGATGGATAAACCATGATTTTAGTTGTAAGATGATGGAGAAAAAGAGATTTGTTCATAGATTTGGAAACATGAGTATTTAAAGGGGAAAGAATTTTTGTTTTGGACAAAAATGCCCTATTAACTATTAATTGTAATTTAAGTAAATAGAAATTTATAGAAAAATATACACCATTGATTAATATCATCTAAGGGTCACTAATCATTCTCACAATTCTCCAAATAAGAAGTGTTCTCATTGATATACACCATTGATATATATATATATATATATATATATATATATATATATATATGTGTGTGTGTGTGTGTGTGTGTGTGTGGTGTGTGTGTGTGTGTGTGCGCGAGCGCGTAAAGCGTACCAGTTTTAAATTTATAAAATCCGTTATTATTTAGTACGACTACGACACAAATAGTCAAGAGGACCTAATCGTATTGTATAGAAAATAAGTACGGGTGTCGAACACTTGGAAAACGAGTATGATTTGATAAAATTATACTAATTTAAATATTAAACTAAACTACTAAAATGCAATAAAATAAAGAAAGCAATAAAGGGGGGGGGGAATTTATGAATATGTGAGCTATCAACCAAACTAACACCAACAACAAATCTAGAAAGCACCTAAAACAAACCAAGAAACAAGAGAGCGATAAAGCAAGAAACTTGAAAATCAAATAATATAATGAAGACTTTCCTACCTAGATTCGATTTCACCCTTTTTCAAGTTAATTTAATTCACATCATGTGCCATGAATAATAAAGACCAAGTATCGATTCCTAAACTGATTAGACTCTTGTTCCGAAAATCTAACCCTATAATTATACCAATTAACAACATTTATGGTCAAGAGGTTAATTAACAAGCATAACTAGTCAAATAAGTTCGATTCATGAAAAGCTTTAATCTTTTTGATTTGTTTGATAAACAAAACATGAGACCAACATACAAAAGGTCATTATATGCCACATGTTAAAGTTCTAAACTTTAGTTGTTTAACATATGATTAATCAATCACTAGTCTAATTATAAACAACCAAAAACAGAATCTAAAACATGGATTGTTAATTGATTAAGCCATTCATGATATAAACAAGATAAAAAAACACACAAATTCATAAATTAATCAACTTTCAATTGGGTTCATCTCCTTAGGGAGGAAAATAGAAATAACTAGTCAAACATGATCATACTAAACAAGAACATAATGACAAGGAATGAAAGAACCGTAATAACCGAATAAATCCAAGTCTTGATCTTCAAAATAATATCCAATGTCTAATGCTCCTCAAAACTGTCGCATCCTTTTTTCTTTTTGTTCGTAGACTGCCGGCTCCAGAATACGATATATGATATATTTCATAATGATTCCCCCACTTTGCTAGCCGCCGTTTTTTTATATACCTCGTACTCATCTCGGTCCTTTAATTAACTTATAGGCCACATGATTTATTTGTTCTCACTTCTCAATTCTCTCGGTCCATATTACAGCCGCCAATTTCATTCATAAAAGCCCATGTTTTGTTTTTTATATGTGTTGGGCTTATGACCAATTTGATTGTTTACTTGTTTTGTACTTCTGTTTCACGGACTAAATACAGCAGATCACAGCCCTCATTTAATATCATCAACATAATATTAGTGTGACTCATTTTGTCTAGTTTTCGTAGCTTTTTGAATCACCTCGTTTCGAGTTCGTATGAATGAGATATGATCTAAACTTTGAAGATGTGTCAAAGCTACCACTTTCTCTTTTCTTCATCATTTCTTATTAAATTTTCTTTTTCTTCTTCCAAGAGCCCTACATCACAAATTATAACAAATTAAGTAAATAATTAACATAATTCATCATAATTAAACATTTTACCACAAATAAACGTAATTTTAAACCAATTTACATGGCTTAGTTGTATAATATTAAGAAGAAAAAACATAAATATTCCATCAGCAAGAATTTCAAAATATTAAAAATTATTATAAAATTGAAATTCAACTTATAACATATATAGTTTATAGAAACAGTCGCCTATCTTTTTGTTTTTCTTCTAAAAAGAATTGTCCCTCTAAGCAATCTAACTAAGGCAAATCAAGTACAATATTACAACATTTATGCTCCAAAATGTTTGGACACTCTATCAAGATTTTTGATTCTACAAACGGGTAACAAGAAATAAGTGTGCGTCTACTAAATTTGATCTGCGATCTATTCGGTGTTTGATCCAGAAAGGTATAACTTTCCGAAAGATAAGAATGTCTCCTTGTGTTTCTTGTATTCATTGTATCTCAGAAAGAAATAACCAAGATAATCAAAATCAACTGGTTACATTTTCACCTATTTTCTGATTAATCAACCAATAAACATTGTAAGCAAAAACCAAAAACTAACTAGCAAAATTGGTAGGTCAAAAACAGATTCAGGTTGGTACAAGCCGGGTGAAGTGGAGTTGGCACAATCATTTGTTCAGTTTTTATACGTAATTAACATGTAACTTTGATTAAAAAAACTAGCACAATTACAATAGCAATCCAAAATCTTTGAGAAAAAGCTTGACATGTTTCCCTTTTAGCTAAATATTTTTATTTGATCCATTTGAGATGAAACAAAATCCAAATTAATATATTATATTTATATATAACAATTGTTGCCCTTAAAGTAAGTCATTTACTATTCATAAATGGGTTTTGCTAATGTGCACCAACTTTCATAAATGGGTTTTGATATATATATATATATATATATAGAAAATGGATCAATATAGAACCATTATTTAAACATAGAACCATAGAACCAATCTGGACCATTGAATCATCAAAATCAATGGTTGAGATTAAGGATGGCATAATTGTAATTACCTACTAACAAACCCACGTTTTTAATTAAAAAATACCCCCCAAAACTTTAAATTGTCATAACTTTTTAAGTTTTGTGAATTTAAAAAAAAAAATTATACCAATATTTTAGTTTTTTAATCCTCTTTCAATCAAGACCACTCTTGCCATATTTTTCAAAATTTTTTATGAAAATACAAATTTTGTTTTGCATTTTTTGTTGCATTTTTAGTTAGTTCTTGTTTTCATTTTCAGTATTGGTTTCAAAATTTGCATTTTTGGAAGCATATGCATAACTTGCATCTTCGATTTTTGCATTTTCGTTTTTCATTTTTGCATTTTCAAATGAAACCCAGGTAAAAATGCAAATTTTGAAAAATTTGCATTTTCAAAAAAAAAATAAAGTTTTAGAAATATATCAAGCCTGGTCTTGTATGAAAGAGGACGAAGAACTGAATCTAACGATATACTTTTTTTGTTAAAATTCTTAAAAATGAATGAATTATGATCATTTAAAGATTGAGGGGGTTTTTTTTTTAAGTTTATTGGAAGGGAGGGGGATGTCACGTGTCATCACCTAAAGTGGTTCTTTAGGTTCTATGTTTAAGTAAGGTTCTATGTGTAACCTTACCATATATATATATATATATATATATATATATATATATATATATATAGGGGAGGGTTCAAACGAGAACTGTTTTTTGTACGAGAACTGCGAGAACCAATCTCAGCCGTTCCTTGAATATGGGAAGTTTATGGATGGAGAGCGTGGAGGGGATCAAGTGTGGCAGGGTGCATGTGAGGAATTCATGGGTGGGCAATGACATTAAAGGAAGGGGAATTGGACGGCTCAGATTGGTTCTCGCAGTTCTCGTACGAAAAACAGTTCTCGTTTGAACTTTTACCGAAACTCAATTTTGGTACTTTACTTAAATCATAATCATTCAATTTTTTAACATTGAAACTCAATTTTTTAACTTTAAATGACTAAAACCGAAACTCAATTTTGAACTTATGAAACTTATATATATATATATATATATATATATATATATATATATATATATATATATATATATATATATATATATATATATCGCACGATGATTTTTACCAAACCGTTATTGTCTCAATGTTTCGGGAATTTATGGTCCAAGCTGCAGGTCGTTACAAAGGTTAACTGTGGGTGACTCCGTTGGCGTTGCTAGCTAATGCTTTGTTTTGCCTGCGAACTTCCCAAGCTGGCTTGTGGGTCAGCGAGTTCGCTTTTGGCTCGTTTAATTTAACATAAAGTTATATACCTTCTGATTTTTAAATCTATGTAGTGGATAACTTCGTGGAGCAATATTTTCCAATGGCTACTTAAACTTGGAGTATCCATATGGGAAGTGAACAGTGCCGGCTAGTACAATCATTAAGAAAAAGGGAAGTGAATAAGAAACAAAAAGATGCATTAAAATAACAAAGCAACGTTCAAAATTCATATGTTCTTTGGCCTCATTGTTCACCCTTCTTCCTCCTTGTATCTATTGACCCTCCCTCCTAAAAACGTAATCAAACTTTTAGTTAACCAAATCACAACCTAATAGGTTTGAAATGACTTTATAGATCAGTGATCAATCATCCCTTTATCGCGATATCGAGGTGAACACGAGACATGGTACAAGTCATTCTCCGATCATTCACGATGTTTCTCGATCTAGATTGGTGGTGACCAAAATATGCAACTTGCAACCGATCTACTATCGTTGCATTTTGGTGTCAGCGCCCAATCATCTAGGGGGACCATGGATATCTTTCTGATGTGGAAGTAAGTCCGGAGCAATTCACACCGGAGTCTTTGACCAATCAGGAGGAAACCGCTAATCGATTTGATAGGTTGCAAGAGCTGATTAGCAGCAACAAAGGCGGAAGCAGACAAGCAATTTGTGAAAAGTTTTGAGGTTGTTGTAGGCTCTCCAACCGCCCACTAGCCTTCCCGCCACCACTGCCCCTGCCCATTCCGTCGCTACTACTGCCGCGCAAATCTACCACCACCTCCCTTCCACCATCGGCCCAATACCACCCGATAAATGCCACCCTACAGCCTATTAACTCAACTGGATAGTACCCAATTCCTACCACCCCCGTTTACCACTGAATATTCCAGTTTCACAGTCCATCCCACTACTGCCTACACTAAATTCCCCGTCTACGATTTGATTCCCAAGGTTTCTTTTTACCAATGGGTTAGAGAGGGGAGACCACAACACCGTATCACCCGTGAGCCAAGACCAACTATGAACTCTAGAGGGATTTTTTTATAATTACTCCAGTGGTGTTTTTGGAACTACCATGCGGCTATCCTCCAATGCTTTCTGTTTATGAATGGGGATGGAATCCGTGGCCCTACCACCGAATGAGAAAATTGAAGTTACCGCTGTTTTGATAGGGATGATATGTACGGATGGATTTACCGTGCTGAGAGGTTTTTTGAGGTCCAGGGGCTGGTGACTACTTGAGATTGACTCCGAGCTACATTTTTGCGTTTAGAGGGACCGGTACTATCGTTGTTCCATTGGATTAATAACCGGGAGCCTTTTCGCAGCCGGGAGGAGCTCAAAAGGCGCCTTTTACACCGCATCTAATCATCACAAGAAGGGAACTTGCACACAAAGTTCTTTTTTATGAGTCAACGACATGTGAATATGTAATGTTATTCGAAAAGATGGTGGCCCACTTACCCGGTCTAATGAGAGAGGTATTGGAGGGAGTTTTTATTGAAACCGGATTTAAGAACGGTAGTTCGGACATAACAACCCGTTAACGGCCATGCCATAGATTTGACCTTGTTGTTTGACGAAAGTAGATTGTGTGGGGCCAGTCCAACCCTCAAACGTGGGACTAATCGGATGGGAGGTGGGGGAGGTCTAAGGAACAAGGGGTCACAAGGGGGCGATGGATAAACACCTCGGAACAAACGAATGAAAGAGAAGGAGTTGGCACATAAAAAGGCTTAGGGATTGTGATGTCGATGTGACGGGAAGTTCACTCCCGGCCACCGCTACCCAAGAAGACTTCACACATATTTCTTATGGCGGAGGAAGAGGTCAAGGAGGCACGTGATGACCAGGAGGATAGGGCCATTGGGGGCATGCTCACCTTGATGCGGTGGAAGTCTCAACATAATCGGTGGTAGGTATTAATACTCCCCGAAACTCAAGGGCCTAATTGGGGGATTGAGGCGGTTGTATTAATAGTGGCATCACTTATTTTCCTATCGTTAAAATTGGTTGAGGACCTACAATGGGTGTAAGGGGAACTCGGGAGACAGTGGCGAATCTAGGATTCAAACGTACAGGGGTCCATTATATGACAAGATGAATCATTTGTAAAATTAGATAATGGAACAAAATATTTTTTTTACAATTGTTATAAATAACAACGAAACAGTATATATATATTCAAAAGAAATAGCATATATTACAATTGTTGTACCGGATCTTCAAGAAGTGAATCTAAATCACACATTCATATACTTTTATGGGTTTTTTTACTTATTTTCTTTAACAATTGTCTCTTCAACATTTATTGTTTTGAGAATATAGTTTGAACTAGATTCACCAATTTTGTTTTAGAAAACCTGAGCATTGTAGTTTAATTTAATATAAATATTAGAACATTAGATAGTTAATATAAAGTTAATCAAAATCAGTACAACTCAATTACTCAAATACAAAAGTAACTTGTATAAATTAAAAATGAATAAACTAGTCTCAAACACAAAATGAAAAACTAAAAAAGAAAAGAATTGTAAATATAAACAAGTACATGATAAAATTTGAAAACCTATTATTTTAATGGGTCCTTTTTGTAATTTTAGGGTGGTCCAAGATTTTTATATATAAAATGTTACAAAAAAAAGAGTTTTCTTAGTGGGGTCCACACACCCCATTGAATTAGCCATAGAATCGCCCCTGTCGTGAGACAGGGGGTAATGTTGGGGAACGGGATGACCGCAAAGAGTTTCGGAATTCGCTGGAGAGTAGAGTTAATGTTACTAGGGTTAGTGGTGGTTGAGGATTTCTATCCCTTGGAATTGGGGAGTACGGATGTTATTTTTGGGGTGAATTGTTTGAAGCAGTTTGGAGAGATCCGAGTGAGCGGAAACTACTATGACATTCTGGGATGGGGACAACAGGGTCACGTTGTGCGGGGAACCCAGGTTGCACCATGTTGAGGCTTCACTTCGCGCCCTTGCACGGGGGATTGCGATTATGAACGAGGGTTACGTGGTAGCTCTAGCTAGCCTTTAGCCGAATTTTTGCCCAGAGTCGTAGGTGAACCTTGCACTAGACACGTTACTAAGTGAATTTTGAGATGTTTTCTATGCTTACATGGTTGCCTTCTTCTTGGAAACATAAGCATGCTATCGTTCTGAAAGGAGGACGAACCTATTAACGTGCGACCCTACAAATAACCCCAACTACATAAAGACGAGATGAAGAACTGGGCGAGATAATTAAGTCTGGGATTATTAGACCGAGCATTAGCCCCTTTTCTATCCCTTTATTGTGGTAAAAAAGAAAGACGGTAGTTGTAGATTGTGTGTCGATTATCAGGCTGTGAACAAATCAATTGTCTTGGACAATTTCCCAATTCGAGTTATTGATGAATTACTGGATTAATTGCATGGAGTAACGGTATTTAGCAAGATGTTCACCAGACTGCGTTCAGGACTAATGAGGGCCACTATGAGTTTTTGGTAATGCCATTTGGGTAAACGAATGCGCCGTCAACTTTTTAGTCCCTTTGAACCGGATGTTTCGGGCCTATTTGCGTAAGTTTGTACTGGTTATCTTTGACACAATAGTAGATATGTCTATGTTGATATAAGAAAACCAAGAACCAAATGTAAAAAAATAAAAAAATTTAGGAAAACTTTTGTCCTAGGATGAATTTGCAATTTTCTTGAAGGCAGATAATGTAAGTTTGTGAGTTCTAACTTAAGATCAATTTCAATGAGTGGAGAAACCCATGATCTTTATTAAGTATATTATACAGTCACGTTCGTTTGATGTCGGATAATACTCAACACATAATGCTTCCATTTATGAAATTATTTCATTCAAGGAAATACATGTTCACTACATACATTCAAAGTATACTAACTATGAATGAATAAGTAGAAGAATCACATCTTTCTTTCTAGAATCACATCCATATCATTAGTTCTATTTATAATATATTAATAGCCTTAAAAGAATATTTATATCTATAACTGTACTTCTTTTTTCACTTTTTCATATCTTGAGTGTTTTCAAGATGATCTTTGACAAGAATCTGAACACGTGAAATTTAATCGCCTATGATCATTAATGGAGTATATATGACCCCTATAGGAAAATCCACGAACTCGAAGTTTAGAAAATAATTCGACATAGATGGACCGACTGTGGATGAAAACACCTTTACAATTTGGGATGCTACTATAAATATCAATAGCCATTCAAAGGCCTAAAAGACGCACACCTTAATTGGTGACTTCACCCCTCCCACTCCACCATTCACACCCCATCCCATGGGCGGACCTACATGTAAGGGGAAGAGGGCATGAGACACAGGTCAATTTTGTCTACATAGTGTAAATTTTAAGTTTTCGTAGTTTAAATTCCGATATTTTAGAGGCGGTGTTACCACCCATTAAATGGTGCCACTACCCAATACAAATTTTGGGTCCGCCACTATCCCATCCCCACATACTCGGTCACCCCTTTCCCAGTTCCTACCTCCACCACCCATCACACCTCAAGTGACATGTAGATGACATGGCACGATCACTTATGAATTGGCCATATCTTAGGTCTCCCTAAGGACCTAGCTTTTCAGTATTTAATCTATTCACCTAGCAGCAGCAAATCTAAGAAGCTAGCAATCTGAACGTTGCAATCTTCCTTTGAAGCTGAGTACTGACCCATATCCTTATTTAAGCTGCTAGTGAACTAAATGTGCAGGTGTGAATACCGAAAAAGGATTCCGATAAGAAAACCCGTCTAGTCACTAGTATTGTTATTATTAATAGATTACTTATATATATATTCATAAAGCTCACAAAAATCTAATGATGATGACATGGATTTAGAAGATATTGCAAACCCTTAACTCAAGAAATAAGTATGTATGTGGACATGTGCATATTTGTGTTTTGTCATCCTATGTATTGCAATTTACAATATAATTTACTCTTCATCTGATTTGAGTTCTTTCCTAATGACCACAGCCCAGAGTCCCTTACAGCTGCCTGAAAATGCAAACACATTTCAATCACACTCCTGTTTTGCATCCAAAATCTCAAATTGTTTTAAAACTAAAAATGATGACTAAAAAAGAACACACATACCGGAGATTTCACAGATGGGAAAACAACCAAAACCGGATTAATTTATAGCGGAAGCATTTCCGATTAAAGAGAAATATTAGAATTCAACATTAAATTATCTTTAATATCGAATGTGTTACGAGCTACAACGGGCATTACAAAAAGTAGCTTCACTTAAAAGAGATTTACAAAACATTAAATCAGTCCACTGAGAGCCTTGTCCAGCACCATACACAAACACCTGCGACAAGTGACAAAACCTCGGGGTGAGCTTTAAGAATATAACCAAAAGGATTATGAGCATAAATCTTCATACTGCTTAGTTTGAACTTCTCATTATATTTTACATTTACCACGTTCGTCCTTCATATTATCAAGTTCACATTTCATAACTGGAAATACATCACAAATTAAATGTAACTCAATCCAAATAATTGTCACCCATGCTACTTAAATATGCTACTCAGACTATATTAATATTGTCACACAGGCTATTCAAATATTGCCACCCAGGCTACTAAAAATGTCACCCAGGACATTCAAATATTGCCACACAAGCTACTCAAATATTGCCACCCAGGCTACTACTAAATATGCCACCTATGCCATTCAAATATTGCCACACAGGCTACTCCAATATTGCCACCAGACTACTAAATATGCCACCAAGGCCATTCAAATATTGCCATGCAGGCTACTCAAATATTGCCACCCAGGCTACTAATTACATATAATAACATACGTAGTTAACAAACATGCCAACCAAGCCAATTACTCCATACGAGAACACATTCTAGATATAAAGTATACCACCCAGGCCAACTTATCACATAAAGGTCACACTTAGTTATATTCGCATTTATTAAACAACACTTTCAACATATCACAAAAGTCCTCAAGAAGTACACAGTCCTCAAATAAGCACAACTCAAGTAATAACATCGTTATTAACAACGTGAACCCATTAGTATAAACTATCACTTCTATCCATTTGCTTTATAACTTATACAACTCCTCAAATAGTTCGTACGATTCATCCCCTTTTATTCTTAATAACTCACAAGTATATACATATACTAAAGAACATACAACCAAAACAACTAGAAAGTACACAGCGTGCCAAAACCCGTGAAAAATATAATATTTTGGTAAAGCCTTTTGTAACAAACACTCAGGCACTAAACAAAAGCCTTATATATGTGCATTAAGGTACATAACAAATTTTCATATCAAAATACATATATACATGGTATATGTGTATATAAATACGCATCTCATGCCTAGACCATCAAACGGCTCAAAAACCCGAAAAATTTTAATTTTTGAAAAAAAACAGTGTGCCTTCACGACCACTCACTCACGGTGGTGAAGACAAAAGCCTTCACGACCCTTCACGAATCAGAAGCTGCTCGTGAAAGCCTATATAACCCACTGTTCACGAGACCCTCCACGACCCTTCACGAGCCGTGACGCTAGAAGGCTCCACGACCCTTCACGAGTCGTGTAGAGTCATGTGGCCTTCACGACCGCTTCTCGACCTGTGAAGCGCCTGTGAAGACCTACTGGATAGTACCCAAACTCCCATTGATGGGTTACATACGTGTACCAAAACCATGAAAATAGCGGAAGCATGGAGGTTTTAAAACATTTCGGGTACATGCACATAGTGTCCATAAGTGGATCTTTCACTACACAAACAATATAGCAATAAGAGAAAAGAAAGAGGGTAGAGAACAAAGTGATATACCTTTGATATCTCTGGTTTGTTAAGGTGAGGATGTGGTAGAACTTAAAACCAAGCTCCTCTACCGTAATAGTCCACACCAAGTTAGTAGAACTCCTCTCCTTGCTAAGGACCAAAGTCTTGAACACTCTCCTTGGCTTCAAGACTTCTGGAACAGCCCACTATAGTAACCTCTTGCACTTGAAAGCTAACACCAACTAAACTCTTTAGAGAACTAGTGTGTTAAATGTATGTAAGTCTTTGATTTTTGGCAAAAGGTTCATTCATAAGAGAAAGATGGTGTATTAATAGATGTAACAAGGCCTCCAGACCTCACATAGGTCGGCCAAAAGGAACACATTTCATTGGACCAACACAAAGGTCCAATAAAATTAAAGTGTCACTTGAGTTTCAGTCTTCACGTGCTCTCACGGGCTGTGAAGCAGGTCGTAAAGACCACCCCCACGACATCCTACCCGGATCGTGGAGGGCTCGTGTAAGGTTTCTCTTCACGACCCGTGAGGGCCCGTGTAGGGTTTCTCGTGTAGGGACTCTCTCTTTTAGGTGGTGTTGTCGGGAATTTCACTTGACGTGTAACTAATAGGCCCATACCTCATCAGCAGTGACACCAACACACATGTATCGATATGGGCAAACACTAACATGTCCTTCGTCTAAAATGTTTAAACATGTGATATTTTATCTCTTTTATTATCCCTTCGATACCAACCAGTCTTCGATACTTCCCTTGATCAGTCAATAGCTCGCCCTGACCACATGGAGTTTAACATTAGGATCCATGGGATATTCCATTGGTTTATAGTCGGTGAGATGAACTTCTTCTAATATGTCCAGGGCATACTTCCTCGATGATATTGAGATTCTATCTTTAGACTTTGCAACCTCAATACCTAGAAAGTATCTAAGATTACCTATGTCCTTCGTCTCAAAGTGTTTGAACATGTGATCTTTTATCTTCTTTATCCCTTCATGATCACTCCCTGTGATAACTATGTCATCGACATAGACTATCAAGTACACGCACCGCATCCCTGAAATGAGATAAAACACGATCTGACTCACTAGGTTGCATCCCAAATTCTTTTACCACAGTGCTGAACCTTCCAAACCAGGCTCTTGGGGATTGTTTCAGGTCATAAAAGCAAGTGGTTGCTCCATGTAAACCTCTTCATGAAGATCCCCCACAAGAAATGCATTTTTGATGTCTAGCTTGTGGCCAGTCTCTCATAGCAGCAGCCATTAAGAGTAGGATACGAATACTTGTCATCTTAGCCACGGGGGAAAATGTATCACTATAGTCGAGTGTACCCTTCGCAACAAGACGGGCTTTTAAACGATCATTAGCTCTATCAGGCCCAAGCTTGGGGGCAATATCCACCGGCAACCCACCTTAGATTTCCCAGGAGGTAATGGGACTAAGTCCCATGTTCCATTCTCATGCAGCGCAGTCATCTCATCAACCATTGCCTTTTTCCACCCTGGATGAGCTAAAACCTCTATGACTGTCTTTGGAATAGTCACGGATGCGAGGCTGGTAACACACGCTGAATATAAAGGAGATAAAAGATTGTAACTGACATAACTATATATAGGGTAGGGATTGGCAGTGGTCGAGTACCTTTGCTTTGATACCAGCTGGCGAAGAGGACGAAGCAGTGGTCTCTTGCATCTGGATCCGGATCATGTACAAACGGTTGAGGATTACGTTCAAGAGTACGTGGACGACGAAGATAAGTTTTCAATGGAGGAGGACCGGTGTCAACAACAGATCAATCAGCAACCGGTGTAGTAATTGTTGTGGACGCGGAGTGCTGAGAAGCTTGAAATCTCAAAAAGGCTTCATAATCAGATAGAGGCAAGTTTACTGTTGGAGTTGAAGAGGCGACATTGATAGACCCAGTCTGTAGTTGATTGGTTAGAGGGGTTGCAGGACGACCATGCTTTTTCCAACATTTATCCTCGGTATGACCTAGACGATGGCAAAAATCACACGAAGGACGTTTGCTGTTGATGCCCTTTTTAGGAACCCGAAGCCAGGACGGATGGAACACCTTGAGAACCTGGAGTAGTGGTCCTGGTGCTGGAGCAAAGGTACGTGACATGTTTAGCAACCGACGAAAGGTATCCTTCATGGTAGGCGTAGTAGAGCTAGTAAGGATCTGATGTCTAGCAGATTCAAATTCAGGTTTCAAACCGAAAGAGCAGCTACCATGAAGAATTTATCCCTTTGTGCAACTTCTCTTGTTGTTTCAACCGGCATTAGGGCAGTAAATTCTTGCATTAGTGTACGAACATGACCGAGGTAGCTTTCCATACTACCCTCCTGTTTCAGGTAGCCTTTAAATGTCATTGGTATAACATTCAGAGGCCTTTGTCCATACATCAAAAGAGGATTCAAACGGTTTAAACAGTTGAACAATCGATGGATCAATGGATTGCCACAGGAAGTTACAAATTTGTGGATCGATTTGTTCCCATTTTGCACGTTCTTTCTCTGGTATTTCGGTCACACATTTAGTTAAGTGGTAACTTCTTCGTCCTTGGCTCTTAAACTACATCTTAACTGAGGCAGCCCATGATAAATAATTCGCCGAGCCTATGAGTTTTTCTGTGGTAATAGATTGAGTGCCGATAAGAATGGACTGAGAGGTGGCAGAAACAGATGAAGAGGCAGCAGCAACTTAATCAGTCTTAATACAATTATAAATAATAAGCAGCGATTCAATCTGATAAGAAAATACTTCCAATCGATGAAGAGAAGACCAATCAACAGGGCAATCCAATCGATGGAGAGAAAACCCAAAAATTACCCATCAAAAAAGAAAATAGAAGAATAAGCAGCAACCGCGATTAGGGAATAAACCCTAGTCAATTAGTCGATCGATACTCTGACGGCAGACGAGATGAAGGATCATTGAATCAGTATTATTGCCCAGCCCTCGGATATGGAGACACAAGGTCAGGGAAGTGATGAAGATGATGATGAAGGTAGCGGAAGAATGTCACGATGGCTCTGATACCATGTGAAATTAGAGAGCAATCGTGATTCTCATTCACGTTAAAATAAAAACTGAGAGTCCACGTATTAATACATAGCCCTATACAAATAATTAACAAATTACATTTAGGCCCCTAACATAAACAAAAGACTAAATACATGAATAAATCTAACATATCCCAAAAGAACCTTGACCATTTAACTCTAACTTTGGAATGAATTTATCAAAGTGAGACAAGGAGTTGTGGATCTTTATAAAGCCAACTTAACTTCTAGTACTACCCTCCACTTCTAAACCACCCAGAACCACTACTTTTCAAACACCTCATTCTAACCACCCATAAACCACCTGGCCTAGGCGCACCCCACAAACAATTCAAACTTGCAGGACTCCCAACCCTCTCCGTTTGCCAATGACAAAAAGGGAGAGAATGAATCTACTGTAGATATCAACAATATCTATCAATTAGCTGATAGAATCTTAAAACAACTGTTCAGAAAACCAAAAACAAATAGAGTAGCAGCATGTATTCAAGAGACTTTTGGTAAAGGCACTATGGAGATCAATGGGCAGACACTTCAAAAGACAAGAGGAGAAAAGATCACCCCCTACCTCATCAATCCAAATCCCTACAGTTCTAAGGAAACACCAACAACCACCTTCAACCTCTGCTCAGAATGACAAAGGCTCCAACCTGTCAAAGATATCAAGTTCAAGAAGAAGAAAGAAGGATGGATGGGCTGAAAAGAAAAGCTAAAGAAGTGAAAACTATGATGAAAATGGCAAAGGAACATAACTTATGAAGAATTCTTGAAAGCTAAAGAACTAGCTATTTGCACGGAAGAAACACTACACCCTTCCAAAATCAAGAAAGTTAAAGAAGCATCCCAAGCTCAAATTCTGAAAGTCAAAACTCGCACTAAAGCCATCCAAGCCCTCAAAGATATCAATTTCTCTATCCATTCCCTTACAACTCATCCGGAAAATATCCTTCAGGGAAAAGCTCTGTAGGATCAAAAGATGATTTGATTCTAGTCATATATCCAAGTTAGAAACATGGTATTGAACGCGAAAAGCTTTGGTGAGATCGGCATCTGAAGTGGGAGCTTGAGAGGCATAGGTTGCAAGTTGAGGACATTCATTTGCATATGGCCATTTGTGCGACATAATTGACAGTGAGGAGGACGGAGACCATGTCCCCTATCGCCACGAGAAAAACGACTACCACGACTAGGACCACGACTTGAGTTAGAATCACGAGCATGCGCAGAAAAAGCTACAGGTGGAGAAGCGATGCCATGAATTGATTTGAGAAATAGTTCATGGCTCTTTGCCTATGAATGGCAGTGGATCTCAAAAGATCCTCCAAGACCGCATAAAAACCAATGAATTTTATCAGATTCTTCAACAGACTAACCGATAGCCGACAATTGATCACAAACAATTGATCACAAATGGACTTGAATTTACGCCCAAAATCAGCAACAGGAGACAAACCATTGGAAATTCGACGGATCTGATCACACAGATTTTTTACAAGCTCAACCGATGAGTTGCTGTAGGCAGCCTCAAGAGCAAACCCAAATTTGTCGCAGAATTAAGGCCAATAATGTCAGAGAAAGCCTCTACATACAAGTAGAATTAAGCCTCTACATTATACGGCCGGAGGTCCTTTTCGGGAAACAATCTTTTCACGAAGCCTCTACATTATACGACCGTTGTTGTTGTTGTTGTATTGTCAGAGAAAGCCTCTTCAGTTCGATCACAGCGCGCTGACATTAGTGATCAAGGCCGAGTATGCCAGATTAGGTGACATCAACATGATCAATTAGGTTCTAATGTGTGAGGAGAGGCAGAAGCTGACTTTTCCATAACAAATATTTGGAGGAGGAAAGACGAATTGTGATGAGATGCATAAGGGAGGACTGAAACGGCAGAAGAGGAAGCTGCCATGGAGTAGAAGAGGAGACGAGCAGATGGGGAAGAAGACAGGAGGGGAGCGGTTTAGGCGACCAATACCATGAGAGGAAAAACTCTGGATCTCTCAATGCCAAAATAGTCAGAGAGCAGATGAATACGTTACACATACACCGCCACCACATAGCTGCGTGTAGCAGGTACTACGAGCCCCTCGGCTTAGCAAAGATGTTACATTTTTCAAATAATAATTACAGATTATAAATACATTAAATAAATGAAGTGACTTATGAGTACCTAATACAACAAAGTTTTGTTGTCGATTACTCGGCAGGATTTAATCTTCCAAAGGCTCTCATCAAACCAAAGGACAAGCATAAAAATGGCTTCATAAAAATTATTAGTGTAACTAACATAATCGATTTAAAAACAAAGACACCTGAAACGGCTTCATAAAAATTACTAGTGCAACTTCAAACTATAACATATCTCATTTGTATGGAGTAGCAAGTGTCTTAAAGAGATTAGATCTAAAATTACTTCGAATGAAAGGATTAGGTTCTAACATATGAACTGTTCGAAAATTTTAAACTATACAAACTCAAACTCTCAAAAGAGAACACATTTGAAATTCAAACTAAAAACTAGCCTCAATTCTCTGGAGTACGGAGTCTGCGCTAAGAAAGATTACATCCGAAAGTGTTTGAAATGAAACAGTCAGGTTCCAAGTTATGGGCCGTTTTTACTTGTATAAGGCACTACAAAGGCAAAGCACCAAAAAACAGACATCTATTGAACATGAAAGTATAACTAAATACTTAAACATCAAAACATCATCAACTCCGAAGCTTAGTATAACTTTTAAAATTCTAAAAACTATACAAACTTGAACTCTTAAAATAAATAACGACTTTGAAAGGGACATCGAAAATAGTGATTTTTGTATGTACTTCGAATTGGCCATCACCTACGATCATTATAGCAAAAAAGAAATAACAATTTGATTCTGATTTACCCCGTGAAAATAACATTAAGAGTAATGAAAGAAAGAAAGCTCACCTGTTAGCTGTAATAAGTATTCCAACATACTATTTCAGGTGACCGTAGCACTGCTGCAGTGATCATAGCACCTACGAACTTAATACACATAATACCCCGTGAAAATCAAATAAAAACTCGAAAATCTGACCTCGGTTCCTTCCATTTATTCATCCACTAATTGCAAGCACTACCTGTGTTTTAGTTGCATAGTGAAATCTTCTGTAACATTTATTCATCCATTTATTTCAGTATTTAGCACCTATTTTCACATGTAAAACGGAAATATGTTAAAGTCGCTTGTGGTGTATTTGTCAATAATAGCTCTTAAATCATTTATTTCAATAAAATTTGACTTTTGGACAGAAAGTGTTTGGGGTCAATCCGACCCATTTTGCCAAATCTACAGTGCAATTGGTTGTGAAGGACTTACAGAAGCAAAATGGTTCACATAGCTGTGATTAGCTTCAATAGCAGGGGCTGGAACATTTTCAGTTTCACCCCTATGACAATGTCTTCCAAAATTCGACGTATGCATGTAACGCCACTTAAAACTAACATTTAATAATCACCACTTAAAAGCCTCTTGTATATGGAACTTTATGTTTAGATAAAAAAGGGTACTTTCCGGTTTCCCTACAGAAGAACTAAACACAGAAAACAGTTAGACCTTATGCCCGCGTTACCACACAGGAGAAGAAGAAAAAAGGATACCAAGCAGAAAAAAATAATGTTAGCCAAATAAATCAAATATAAATATAAAACTTAAAGTTCTAGCATAGTACAGTTTCAATGGAACAGAGTCTGTCCACTGTAATCCACTTAAGTCATCTTACACCGAATGATTTGACATAAATGCCACATTAAAAAGAAACAGCATGAAAGGAAGAAATTACAGATATGGTAGTATATAAGTTGATCCCAATAATCGCAAAATTGGAACCTACAAAAACACAGATATAGTACTTTCCACTTACCTTATGTCTACCAAACACAGAAAGCAGTTCAACCTTGTGCCCACGTTACCTTAATAAGGAGAACCAAATATACATATGATGCCACAAACAGCAAGAAAAATAGATCTATGTAAGTAATATGATTTTCTAAATAAAAAATAGCATAAAGGAACGAATGAAGGATATACTAGTGTAAATTCACTTGATCCCAACAATCATAATTTTGAACACTTTAAAACGAAAGCAGGAAAAAATACCAAAGGTACTGTCCACTTTCCCTACAGAAGAACCAGACACAGAAAACTGTTGAACCCTGTGCCATCTTCACCTTAAACACAAGAACCAAATAATCACAAAATTTGAACGACTTAAAACGAAAGTATTACAAACAGCAAGAAATCAATCATAAATTTAAAACAGAAAGTACATACATGTTAAGCCAATAAATCAATCATAAATTTAAAACAGAAAGTACTGGCTTAGCACAACCTTAATGGAACAGGGGCTATCCTCGGTAATTCACCTTAAGTCATTTTACACAAAATGATGTGACATAAATGGCTTACTAAGACAGAAACAGCACAAAGGGAAGGTATGGCAAGAATAGCAGCAATAGCAAGATTTGAACACCTTAAAACTAAAGTAGGCAAATATACCAAAAGGGTGGTTTCCACTTTCCCTACAAAAGAAAACACAGAATAAGATTGAACCTTGTGCCCACGTCACCTTAAACAAGAGAACCAAATATACATATGATGTCTTGTCAAAACACAGTTCAATGTCAACATCTACCCTTGAAGCTGCGGGTAGTTGTTGTGCTCAAATTCTATGGCTGCAAAATCAGCTTCTAAACTATTATCTGAAGTTTGATGACACTCCCATTCTCTGCGACAGCACAAGTGTCATCTCAATCTCAAACAATCTAGTGATGCATTCCAAAACAAAGCATATTGAGATCAAACATCATTTCCTAAGAGATAATATTGAGTTTCAGCTACTTTGTTTGCTTGTGTGCATATGTTCGTACTTGTATAAGATGTTCTACTTATCAGCTGATTCTCTCAACTGATCAAAATGCCCAGTTGATCATGTTCAGCTAAGAAGGAAATGTTCAGCTGACATTCTTTCAAATCATCGGCTGATACTTCATACTTCTTTTGTCAAATTTTGCCTGTTAGTTGCTCATGTCTCTTTTCACGTTCCATTCATTTTTTCTCTCATAACTAACCGTACCCAAGAAACTGTTCTTCTGCAAATTTCAACTGTTCATCATTATTTTCGCAGATGGCTACCTATACTCCTAGTGATTTCATCCAAGCAGGAGAAAATGTTGCTCCTGTGACACTGTAATGAACATCACTACAAACAATTCTTTGGTTTGCCTTTCCATTCCTTTTCCTCAAGAATACCATGGTTATGAACCCATGGTTAAACTTCACAAAAGCAACACCCCTTCAGCTCTATGTAACCGCTAACCCTCAATTCATCTTCCCTGATCAGATTGGCAAGTTCTGGTACTCTGCCATTTATAATCCAAACACAGACATCATCTCTAGAACAATCTACAACAATACCTTTGCTATGACCAGCCTATTACTCGTGGCCAAATCAAACTATCTTGCACATCTATGGAGATATCTTTCTCATATGATAATTAGAAGTTCTAAAGTCTGGTAGCTTCAACCTCCTCAATGAAACTGAATTGTTGATATTCTCTATGCATTGGTTAACAATATTAATATTGACTTTGCTATGACCAAACACAGACCTCATCTCTAGAACAATCTACAACAATACCTTTGCTATGACCAGCCTATTACTCATGGCCAAATCAATCTGCTCTTGCACATCTATGGAGATATCTTTCTCATATGATAATTAGAAGTTCTAAAGTCTGGTAGCTTCAACCTCCTCAATCAAACTGAATTGTTGATATTCTCTATGCTTTGGTTAACAATATTAATATTGACTTTGCACAAGTCCTTTTTGCTAATCTAATTGATAAGATCACCTAAGGTATATAAATAAGAAATCAACTAGAAATCAAGTTCCAAACATAAGGTTTCTGAGTTTGATCATTAAAGAATTTATTGGTGCTGAGAACTATGAGCAAATGCACATCTTTGAGTTCATCCCGTTTTTTCAACGGGTGAAAAGTGTTCAACATTTGACTAAAGAAAGAGGTCCTCCCCAACACAAATGCAAGAAGTGATTGATACTACTAATGATGGTGATGATACTACTGATGATGGTGATAATGATGAAGATAATAATGACAATGATGATAATTCTGGTGGTGGTGATGCTAAAATAGCTAGTGATGATAATGGTAATGGTGATGGTGATGAATCTGAGAGCAATGAAATCATTGAAAGACAGACCTCAACCCAACATCATACTGTGTTTATACCAACATTGAGTCAAGCCAATCTCTCTGCATCTTCACAACAGGATGTAACTGCTACAAGGGATACCAATTTGAGTGCATCTCACACTCCAAGCTCATCGTTTGTACCTACTGTTGACTTTATTCTTACACATACTTCACGGTTTGCCAATGTTGGTGATCTAAACCAATCATCAATAAAGGACTTAACTTCTGTTTCCCATGATCTTGAAAATCATACACCAAATCTCAACGGAGGGACCAACTAGCCAAATCCTTCAATCTTTTCTCAGCCTAAACCTTAAACTAGATACCTTATCCACTAATTTCCAAACCTTTCAAACCAAAACAGAAACTCAACTGTCTACTCTCACCAAAGACAATAGTCACTTTCTACCCAACCTCAAACCCAAACCACCTATCAAAATAATCTAACTCAAATTGGTGAGAAGATTGACCGTTTCCAAAACTCAATCCAATCACCAAGCCCTACCTCAATCTATTATAGACTCGGTTAACCAAACCAACCTTTAGCAACCATTATAACCAATCTTAACCAACTTCAACCCATTAACCCATCTATTTCATCAACCATTCCCCAAGAACTATCTGTTCTGCCCAACCTTGTATCCTCCATTAAAACCTAAATCGAACATTTAACCCAAAAGAACCTTGACCATTTTACTCAACTTTGGAATGAATTTATCAAAGTGAGACAAGGAGTTATGGATCTTCATAAAGCCCACTTACCTTCTAGCCAGACCCTCCACTTCTAACCCAGAACCACTACTTTTCAAACAACTCCTTCTAACATCCACTACCCAGGCGCACCCCTCAAACAGGTCAAACCTGCAGCTGACTCCTAACCCTCTCCATTTGCTGATGACAAAAAGGGAGAGAATGAATATGCAGAATACATCAATCAAGAAGAGAAATAGTTCATGGCTTTTTGCCTACAAATGGCAGTGGAAAAAGTCTCAAAAGATCCTCCAAGACCGCATAAAAACCAATGAATTTATCAGATTCACCGATAGCCGACAATAGATCACAAATGGACTTGGATTTGCGTCCAAAATCAGCATCAGGAGACGAAAATTAGAAATTCGACGGAGCTGTTCACGCAGATTTTGAACACGCTCAACGCATCTGTAGGCGGAATTAAGGCCAATAACTTCAGAGAAAGCCTCTTTAGTAAGGGATGCCTGTCAAGCGCGCTGATCACAGTGAGGCCAAGTACACCGGATTAGATGACAGTTTGCCATTGGTGAGGAATTTTAGCGGGTGGAGCATAGGAGGTGCCATCAACATGATCAATCAGATTCTAATGTGTGAGGAGAGGCAGAAGCTGACTTTTCCATAACAAATATTTAGATGAGGAAAGACGAACTGTGATGAGATGCATAAGGTAAGCCAACAAATCAAATATATACATGATGTGTTGTCATAACACAGTTCATCACAAACAATAAAAAATCAGGCTAAGTCCAATTAAACGTACAAAATGTATTACAAATAGCAAGAAAGATCTATGCAAGTAATAGGATGTCCTCAGAAAAAGAAGAAGAAAAGAGGAAACCAGACAGAAGTACATAATTTGAACTCTCAAAATAAATAGTGAATTTGGTAGGCACTTTTAGAATATTGAAAACATAGTTGGAGTAGCAAGTGTCTTAAAGAGATTAGATCTAAAGTTGTAACATCCGTCCTACATCGATTGGAGAGGGGAACGAAGCATGCCTTATAAGGGTGTGGATACCTCTTTGGGTGGAGTGTTCCATACCAGAAACAAAACCGTGAGCCAGTGGGGCAAAGCGGACAATATCATGCTACGGAGTTTGGGCTGTTACACATGGGATCAAAGCCAGGTCCCGGACCGATGTGCACAACGAGGACGTTGTGTCCGAAGGGGGGAGGATTGTAACAGGTTGGAGAGGGGAACGAAGCATGCCTTACCTTGTGGTGGATACCTCTCCTAGCATGAGGCCTTTTGGGTGGAGTGTTCCATTCCAGAAACAAAACCATGAACTAGTGGGGCAAAGCGGACAATATCATGCTACGGGGTTTGGGCCGTTACAAAAGTTACTCAAATGAAAAGATTAGGCTCTAGAATATGGACCGTTAGAAAATTTTAAAACTATACAAACTCAAACTCTCAAAAGAGAACACATTTGAAATTCAAACTAAAAACTTGCCTCAATTCTCAGGAGTAGGAAGTCTGCGTAAGAAAGATTACATCCGAAAGGTTTGAAATGAAACAATCATGTTCCAAGTTATGGGCCGTTTTTACTCGTATAAGGCACTACAAAGGCAAAGCACCAAAAAACAAACATCTATTGAACATGAAAGTATTAGATATCGTCAATAACTATGTACTTAAACATCAAAACGTCATTAACTCCGAAGCTAATAACTAAAAGTATAACTTTTAAAATTCTAATAACTATACAAACTTGAACTCTTAAAATAAATATCGACTTTGATAGGGACTTCGAAAATAGAGATTTTTGTATGAACTTCGAAATGGCCATCACCTAAGATCATTATAGCAGAAAAAAATCAATTTGATTCTGATTTTATCCTCAAAAGCTGATAGAGAATAACATTAAGAGTAATGGAAGAAAGAAAGCTCACCTGTTAGCTGTAATAAGTATTCCAACGTACTATTTCAGGAGACCGTAGCACTGCTGCAGTGATCATAGCACCTACAAACTTAATACAACTATTATACCCCATGAAAATTGTTAGTGTTAATATATATCAGTATTTTAGTTTGGGCCTGGATTTAGAAGTGGGCCACTTTGGGCTTTAGGGTTTGACTTGTATATATCTATTCTTTGTAACTTTATTTTGATTATCTGAATAGAAGGAAATCTTTTTGCTCTGTTAACATGGTATCAGAGCAGGTCACTCCTGCTCAGTTCCCGCCCCCGTCGTTCACTTAAATCGACCCCTCAGAGGGTCTCAGTTATATTCTCACCGCCCCTGTAGAAGTTCTCGGTGGCCTCCGGCGACCTGAACCAAGCTGTCCGATCCTCTTCTGACGTACCACGCGCCGCCCACGCGCCACCTGCCACTGCCGCCTTCTGTCCACGCGCCGGCGCGTGAGCCGCCGTCCGACACCCGACGATTTTCGGACTTCAGTCCTTGAGTCGGTTGATCCTATTTCCGGTGAGATTCTGGTCGTAATCTTCAGTTGGTTGTATGCATTCATCTAGGTTTGGTCTGGTCTGAAGAAACTTCTTGAATCTGATTATGCAAGTTATATAGATACATCTGGTATTACTATTGTGCACTTATTATCTGCGTTTTGAGAGATCTCTAGCTGGTTTGACCATCTGTGGTGCTCCTGTTTGATTTCTGATTTTTCTGGAAAATGGCTATTGGGGATGATTCTGATGACAAGCATTCAGGTAGCGGTTCCCGTATACCCGATTTGATTCCAACAGCTACGAGACTTACTGATAACAAGCTGAATGGTGCTAACTTATTTGAGTGGAGCAAAACTGTTCGTCTGTATGTTCGAAGCATGGGGATGGGTTCCCATTTAACTTCTGACCCACCGGATGATGGTGACCGTGGTCGTGATTTGTGGTTACAAAATGATGTACGCCTGTTCTTACAGATTATTAACTCTGTTGAGCCTTCTGTCTCATCTCTGGTCAGTCATTGCGAATATGTGAAAGAGTTAATTGACTATCTTAACTTCTTGTATTCCGGACAAAGCAATATCTCTCGAATTTACAGTGTTTGCAAAGCCTTTCATCGTGGAGAACAACAAGAACGGTCATTAACCTCTTATGTTATGGAGTTCAAGAAGACATATGAGGAACTGAACTCTCTTCTCCCATTGAGTGTTGATGTAAAGACTATGCAAACTCAAAGGGAATAAATAGCTTTGATTAGTTTTCAGACTGGCTTACAACCGGAGTTCGACTCCATCAGATCTCAGTTCTTGAATGAATCTGAAATACCTTCTCTTAAAGAAACATTTGCTCGGGTCCTTAGAAATGAGAATCTTCAGCCTACTCCACTTCCTGATCATAACACAGCTCTAGCTGGATATCGTGGTGGATATCGCGGTGGATATCGTGGTGGATTCCGTGGAGGATCTCGTCGAGGTTATAGGGGTGGTTCAAGAGGAGGTCACCAGGACCGAACAGTCGATTCTCGTGAACCCCAGTTTGATTATAGTAATGTTGAATGCCACTATTGTCATGAACTGGGTCACACTAAATTTACTTGCAAGAAACGCCTGGCAAGTAATCAGAGGAACTCATCTGCACACATTGCTAGTACACCTGATGACACAGCCACAACACCCAAGGATGAGAATCCCTCTACACAACTCATCTGCACACATTGCTAGTACACCTGGTAAATCTAGTAAATGTTTAGTATCTTCTGCCTACAAGTGGGTCATTGATTCTGGTGCCTCAGATCACATGACAGGTAATCATAACCTTCTCTCTAGTTTCAATAAACACCGATCATCCAGTCAAGTCATTGTTGCTGATGGAACTATCTCCCAAGTTATTGGTTCTGGCACAATTAAATTGTCATCAGTTTTGAGTTTACCGAATTTTTCGTTCAACTTATTATCTGTGAGCAAAATTACTCGTAATTTGAATTGTAGCGTCTCATTTTTCCCTGATCATTGTGTCTTTCAGGATCTGTTGACGAAGAAGATTATTGGTAGAAGACGGGAATCTGATAGCCTATATATATTTGAACATCAACAACCATACTCTTTAATGTGCTCCAGTTCCTTATCTCCATTTGAAGTTCATTGTAGACTGGGTCATCCCTCCTTACAGAGTTTGAAGAAATTGTTTCCTGAATTTTCTTATTTATCTTCTCTTCAATGTGAGTCATGTCAGTTTGCTAAACATCAGCGTGTTCATTTAGGTTCTAGGATAAACAAGCGGGCTGCGTCCCCATTTGAATTAGTACATTCTGATGTTTGGGGTCCATGTCCTGTAATGTCTAAAACCGGTTTTAGGTATTTTGTGACCTTTGTGGATGACTTCTCTCGAACTACTTGGCTTTATTTGATGAAAAACCGATCAGAAGTATTTACTCATTTTTGTTCCTTTTGTGCTGAAATTAAAACACAATTTAAAGTCTCTGTTAAAACCTTACGCAGTGATAATGCAAAAGAATACATGTCTCAGTCTGTTCAGTCTTACATGCTTCAAAATGGTTTTCTTCATGAATCCTCTTGTGTTGATACTCCAGCTCAAAATGGAGTTGCTGAGCGAAAGAATCGTCACCTTCTTGAGGTGGCTAGAGCTCTTTTATTCCAAATGACAGTTCCTAAACCCTTTTGGGCTGTTGCTGTTTCCACAGCTTGCTTCCTCATCAATCGACTGCCTTCCACTGTCTTGGATGGCGAAATCCCATTCTCTGTTTTATTCCCTACGAAACCTTTGTTCCCTATAGATCCAAAGATCTTTGGTAGTACATGTTTTGTTCGTGACATTCGACCATGTTTAACTAAACTTGATCCAAAGTCGTTGAAGTGTGTCTTTCTCGGTTATTCTAGAATTCAAAAGGGTTATAGGTGTTTCTCTCCCACACTTAATAGGTACATTGTCTCTCGAGATGTTACCTTTCATGAAGATCTCCCGTTCTTTCCTATGTCTGGTTCTTGTCATGAAAGAGATACTGATGATGACATTTTGTTATACACTGTTCCTACTCCTGAGTCCCCGGTCTCTTCTACATCCCATCCAGAGGTTGCGAGACCGCCAATTGTTCATGTATATCATAGGCGTCAAAGATCTCCTGATCCTGTACCCGTGTCCTCTTTGCCAGCAGATCCGCCTATCCATGAGTCCGAGTTGTCAGAGGACCCATCTCTTGATATATCATCTCAAGACTCTGATCATGATGTTCCCATTACGCTACGGAAAGGTAAGCTTTCATGTACTTACCCTATTGCTTCATTTGTTTCCTATGATAAGCTTTCAGTGTCCTCTCGTTCCTTGGTTTCTACTATTGACTCTGTTTCCATTCCGACAACTGTCGGTGAGGCTTTGAACCATCCTGGGTGGCGGGATGCTATGATTGATGAAATGAATGCTCTTGATCATAATGGTACGTGGACTTTGGTAGAGTTACCTGCAGAAAAGAAGACTATTGGATGTAAGTGGGTATTCACTGTTAAGGTTAATCCAGATGGATCTGTAGCTAGATTAAAAGCTCGGTTGGTTGCCAAAGGATATGCCCAGACTTATGGGGTTGACTACTCAGAGACATTTTCTCCTGTTGCTAAGTTATCATATGTTCGGTTGTTTGTGTCCCTGGCTGCTACTTATAACTGGCCTCTTCATCAGTTGGATGTGAAGAATGCATTCTTGCATGGGGATTTACATGAGGATGTTTACATGGAGCAACCTCCGGGGTTTGTTGCTCAGGGGGAGTATGGTAAAGTTTGCAGATTGCGAAAGGCCTTGTATGGCTTAAAGCAGTCTCCTCGTGCCTGGTTTGGACGATTCAGTACCGTAGTTACCAAGTTTGGCTTACGAAGGAGCTCCTATGATCACTCGGTGTTCTTTGAAATACTTTATCCTGTTATTAGTATATGTTGATGATATAGTTGTTACTGGCAGTGACGAAAATGGAATAAAGAAATTGAAAGAATTCCTCTCATCTCAATTCCAAACTAAGGACCTTGGTCCGTTGAAATACTTTCTCGGAATTGAAGTCACTCGTAATCGCAAAGGAATTTGTTTGTCTCAACGCAAATATTGCTTAGACATACTAAGTGATTCCGGTTTGGTCGAGGCAAAACCTTGTGAGGCTCCTATGATCCCAAATGTTAAGTTGAAAGCGGATGATGGGGAGCTGCTTGAAAATCCAGAAAAATATAGAAGGATCGTGGGAAGACTAAATATTATTTGACAATTACACGTCTAGATATTGCCTTTTCTGTGAGTGTGGTAAGCCAGTTTATGTCATCTCCAAGAACCACACATTGGGATGCTGTCTGTCACATTTTGAAATATCTTAAAGGCGCTCCAGGTTACGGCATCAAATACCAAAACAATGGTCATCATGTCATAGAGGGATTCACTGATGCTGATTATGGTGGAGATCCTACAAGCAGACGATCTACAACCGGCTATTGCGTTTTTGTAGGAGGTAATCTTGTTTCTTGGAAGAGCAAGAAACAAAATGTAGTTTCTGGCTCGAGTGCTGAATCCGAGTACAGAGCTATGGCTCAGGCAACTTGTGAACTTATATGGTTACGTAATCTTCTTGATGAAATTGGGTTTCCTCAGTCAAAACCAATGAACCTATGGTGTGATAATCAAGCGGCTATTCATATCGCCAACAATCCAGTATTTCATGAAAGAACCAAGCACATAGAAGTGGATTGCCATTTTACTCGAGAAAAGATAGATGGAACGATTGCAACATCTCATGTAAGGACAGGAGGCCAGCTAGCTGATGGTTTTACTTAAAACATAACCTGGAAATAGAGTCAAGTACATATTTGTAACAAGCTGGGCATGATTAACATATATGCTCCAGCTTGAGGGGGAGTGTTAGTGTTAATATATATCTATTCTTTGTAACTTTATTTTGATTATCTTAATAGAAGGAAATCTTTTTGCTCTGTTAACAAAAATCAAATAAAAAATCGAAAATCTGACATCAGTTAATCCATTTGTTCACTTCCATTTATTCATCCACTAATTGCAAGCACTACCTGTGTTTAGTTGCATAGTGAAATCTTCTTTGACCGTAAATAGCACATGTTTTCACGGAAATATGTTAAAGTCGCTTGTAGTGTATTTGTCAATGATCGCTCTTAAATCATTTATTTCAATAAAATCTGACTTTTGGACAGAAAGTGTTTAGGGTCAATCCGACCCATTTTGCCAAATCTACAGTACAATTGGTTGTGATGAACTTACAGAAGTAAAATGGTTGACATCGCTGTGATTAGCTTCATCAGATAGGATAACAGTTATGACATCTTTCAGAGTTAAATGGCAATAGTCAATATCAATAGCATGGGCTGGAACGTTTTCAGTTTCACCACTATGACAGTGTCTTTAAAAACCTCGACATGTGCATGTATCGCCTCTTCTTCAAGATACCCAACGATTCTGCATGCCAGTTTTTGGCAATGTTGCAAAACTCGCTAGGCGGGAGCTAGGCGGTTGGTAGGGAGTAGCGAGTACTCAGCCTAGGCGGAGAGTAATCGGGGAGTACTCGAATTGGAATTTTCTACATATAAGTTTCAAAATTATATATATAGTACATGTTCATAAATACTCAAATATAAATACAATGTCCATATGATTCAATAGATATGTTTAGGAACACTAATATAATTATTTAAAACACCAAATACTAGTTCAAAACACTTGCTGAATTTGAAGTATCCAATACTAATCAAATATCAAAGTGTGACCTATGTATTATTATTCAATTCCAAATAATGAAAATATCAAAGTAATATGAAGACATGATGAAATATATATTAAGACATGATGAAATATGTATTAAGACCTATGTATTAAGACATGATGAAATATGAAGTATCCCTCTGCGATTAATGAAGAAGTTAAAAAAAATTGACTGCGTTGACCGCTTGGCCGCCTAGACCCGCTAGTGTCGCCTAGCCCTGACTTTGACCTACCGACTAGTCGGCCGCCTAGGCCGACTTTTACAACACTGGTTTTTGGCAATGATTTTATTTAATCCTTCCACTACTTGATTAGCTTACAACTTAATTTTAATAAAGGGTACTTTCCACTTTCCCTACAGAAGAACTAAACACAGAAAACAGTTGAACCTTATGCCCATGTTACCACAGGAGAAGAAGAATTACCACGCAGAAAAAAGTAGTGGTAGGCAAAAAATCAAATATGAATTCAACAACCTAAAGTTCTAGCATACTACAGTTTCAATGGAACCGAGTCTGTCCTCTGTAATTCACTTAAGTGCCTCATTAAAAAAATCAGCACGAAAGTAAGAAATGACAGATATAGTAGTAAATCAGTTGGTCCCAATAATCGCAAGATTTGAACACTATAAGATGAAAGTAGGCAAAAATACCAAAACACAGATATAGTACTTTCCACTTTCCTTATAGACGAACCAAACACAGAAAGCAGTTCAACCTTGTGCCCACGTTACCTTATACAGGAGAACCAAATATACATATGATGTCACAAACAGCAAGAAAGATAGATAAGAAACAGCATAAAGGAACGAATGAAAGATATACTAGTAATTTTGAACACTTTAATACCAAAGCATCCACTTTCTCTATAGAAGAACCAGACACAAAAAACTGTTGAACCCTGTGCCCACTTCACCTTAAACACAAGAACAAAATATATACATAACATGTATTGTCATAACGCAGTTCATCACAAAAAATAAAAGAAATCATGATAAATCCAATTAAACTAACGCAAAGTATTACAAACAGCAAGAAAGATAGATCTATGCAATTAATACGATGTCCTCATAAAAAGAAGAAAAAAGTATACCAAGTGGAAGTACATATTGTTATGCCAAGAAATCAAATATATAACTGAAAGTTCTAGCTTATCACAACCTTAATGGAACATGGCCTTTAAGTAACGTAAGTCCTTTTACATAGAATGATGTGACATAAATGTCTAGTCAAAAAGATATAGCACAAAGGGAACGAATAAAAGATATAGTAGTAAATTCACATATTCCTAACAATCGCAAAATTTGAATGACTTAAAACGAAAATAATATAAACAGCAAGAAAGATAGATCAAGCCGAAGTACATAATGTTAAGCCAATAAATCAATTATAAATTTAAAACTGAAAGTACTGGCTTAGCACAACCAATGGAACAGGGGCTATCCTCCGTAATTCACAGAATGATTTGAGGTAAATGGGTTGCTAAAAAAGAAACAGCACAAAGGGAAGTAATAGCAACAATTGCAACAAAGAAAGATTTGAACACCTTAAAACTAAAGTAGGCAAAAATACCAAAAGGGTAGTTTCCACTTTCCTTACAAAAGAAAACACAGAAAGCGATTAAACCTTGTGCACACTGTCACCTTAAACAGGAGAACCAAATATACATATGATGTCTTGTCAAAACAAAGTTCATTACAAACAATAAAAAGGATTATGATAAATCCATACACAAAGTATTATAAACAGTAAGAAAGATAGATCTATGTAAGTTATAGGATTTCCTAAACCAAAAACAGCATAAAGGAATGAAAGAAGGATATTCTAGTAAATTCACTTGATCCCAACAATTGTAATTTTGAACACTTGTATACGATATCAGGCAAAAATACCAAATATACATATGATGTCTTGTCAAAACAAAGTTCATTACAAACAATAAAAAGGATTATGATAAATCCATACACAAAGTATTATAAACAGTAAGAAAGATAGATCTATGTAAGTTATAGGATTTCCTAAACAAAAAACAGCATAAAGGAATGAAAGAAGGATATACTAGTAAATTCACTTGATCCCAACAATTGTAATTTTGAACACTTGTATACGATATCAGGCAAAAATACCAAAGGTAGTGTCCACTTCCCCTACAGATGAACTAGACACAGATAACCGTTGAACCCTGTGCCCACTTCACCTTAAACACAAGAACCAAGTGGAAGTACCTATTGTAATGCCAAGAAATCAAATATAAATATATAACTGAAAGTTCTAGCTTAACACAAGCTTAATGGAACAGGGACTTTAAGTAACATAAGTCCTTTTACATAGAATGATGTGACATAAATGTCTTGTCAAAGAAATAGCACAAAGGGAACGAATAAAAGATATAGTAGTAAATTCACTTAATCCCAAGAATCGCAAAATTTGAAAGACTTAAAACGAAAGTATTACAAACACTGAATGATGTGACATAAATTTTACACAGAATGATGTGACATAAATGGCTTACTAAAAAGAAACAGCACAAAGGGAAGTAATGGCAGATAGTAGTAGGTTCACTTCATCCCAACAATAGAAAGATTTGAGCACCTTAAAACTATAGTAGGAAAAAAAATACCAAAAGTGTTGTTTCCACTCACCCTACAAAAGAAAACACAGGAAAGGATTAAACCTTTGCATGTTTTATTACTTCCCTGAATATATATATATTCTAAATGTCCACAATCTGTCACTCTTCATTGGAAGGAAGTTTGAACTAAGACTTAGAGAAATGGTTATTCGTGTACTCAATGGTGATTGGATACGAGAGATGCAACACTTCGTCTGTACTTGAAAAGAGTTTCAAATGACTACATGACCCACAACTTAGTAGTATTTCATGGTACTTGTCAAGAGTATGTCTGTTTAGAGAGATATCTTTGGTCCCCTCAATGATTGGGCGACGACACTCAGGTTTGCAATGATAGTTCAGTTGGAACTTGCATATTTTGGTCACTGCCAATCTACATCGAGAAACATAATCATGAACGATCGAAGAATGACTTTGTATAATGTCGGGACCTGGATATCGCGAAGAAAGGGAGGATTGATCACTTATCTATAGAGCCATTTCAAACCTATTAGGTTGATTTGGTTAACTGAAAGATTGATTGCGTTTTTAGGAGAGTCGATAGCTAGAAGAAGGAAGAAAGGTGAACAATGAGGCTAATGAACATGAATTTTGAATGTTGCTTTGTTATTCAATGCATCTCATTATTCATTTCCCTTCTAACATAAACATAGGTCGACAAAAGTGGGCCTGGGTGGTAGCCCCCTCTTGCCCGTGCCTAGGGCTGGCACTATTCAATTCCCATATAGATACTCCAAGTTTAAGTAGCCATTGGAAAATATTGCTCCAACAAGGTCATTCACTACATAGATTTAAAAATCAGAAGATGTAACTTTATGTTATATAAAAGGAGCCATGCTTCTTCTGGCTGAGTCAGCCAGCATAGCTGGGAAGTTCACCAGAGAAAAACAAAGCAACAGCTAGCAACGCCAAGGGAGTCACCCACCAAGCGCAACTTACCGCAACTTACATTGATCAGGTTGACCGGCGGGAAAAGAGGAAATAGGATTTCGTTGGTAGTTGACTCTCGTAGGCAGAGTAAATCTTGTAACCCGTCATCCTCCTTTATCTGGAAGTAGTTGCCGACAAAGGTGAGCCGGCAAGTGGCCGGCCGAGTATAAATGGTCAAAAACGTGAAGGCAAAATGTCGATCTCTCATTTGTGAAAATGCCTCTTTGGGATTTCAGTTGGCCCATGACCAACTCTAGCAAATTTTTTTTTTTAAAAGGAGTTTTCCAGGTTAGGGCTCCTCCCGGGGCGCCGAGTCTTTTTGACTCATCTGTATGCGGTCTAACCGGTTTTACCCGTGACCAACTCTAGCAATTGAATGTATCTATTTCCTATCATAAGTTCTAGCTAAAACTCTAAACTAGCATGTTAAAAAACGGTGAGATCTACCATATATATAGAACGTGAAGATCTGGAGATACCCTAAAGGAGCAAGATAATAAAAATATTATCGAGAATGATGTCATATGCACTAATTATAAGAATAGAGCTTCTGTTAGAATAGTCAGCATAACCTTACTAGAATAGAAAATTTATTGGCTTCAAAAATGGGACGCCTTTTAAGCAGCCAAGAGGTATCTTGCTTGTAGCACAGTCGTCTCGTCTCGTATCTTTGGTTGAAGTCTCGTCTCTTAACAATACAACCTAAGGAGTAACCTTCATGTAAAATGTGAAGCAGCAATAGATATCATTAAAATACAAATTTGGATAGAACTTTATACAGCTTACCTAATGATCTTTTACTTTAACTAGTGTTCACCTAAGATCATTATAGCAAAAAACAAATAACAATTTGATTCTGATTTGATCCTCAAAAGCTTATAGAGGATAACATTAAGAGTAATGGAAGAAAGAAACCTCACCTGTTAGCTGTAATAAGTATTACAACATACTATTTCAGGTGACAGTAGCACTGCTGCATGATAATAACACCTACAAACTTAATACACAATACCCCCATGAAAATCAGATAAAAACACGAAAATCTGACGTCGGTTCCTTCCATTTGTTCACTTTCATTTCTAGCACAGAATGATGTGACATTAATGCCTCATTAAATCAGTTGATCCCAATAATCGCCAGATTTGAAACACCATAAGATTTGAGTAGGCAAAAATACCAAAACACAGATACAGTACTTTCCACTTTCCTTATAGGCGAACCAAACACAGAAAGCAGTTCAACCTTGTTCCCACGTTACCATAAACAGAAGAACCAAATATACATAGTATTTCCTAAATAAGAAACAGCATAAAGGAACGAATGAAGGATATACTAAATTCACTTGATCCCAACAATTTTGAACACTTTATTACGAAAGCAGGCAAAAATACTAAAGGTAGTGTCCACTTTCCCTACAGAAGAACCAGACACAGAAAACCGTCGAACCCTGTGCCCACTTTTCACCTTAAACACAAGAACCAAATATATACATGATGTATTGTCAATTGTCACAAACAATAAAAGAAATAATGATAGATCCAATTAAACTGACGCAAAACAAACAGCAAGAAAGATCTCTATGCAAGTAATACGATGTCCTCAGAAAAAGAAGAAAAAAGGATACCAAGTGGAAGTACATATTTAATGCCAATAAATCGAATATAACTCACATTTCTAGCTTAGCACAACCTTAATGGAATAAGTAACACAAGTCCTTTACACAGAACGATATGACATGTCTAGTCAAAAAGAAATAGCAGAAAGGGAACACATATAATATATATAGTAGTAAATTCACTTATTCCCAACAACCGCAAAATTTGAACAACATAAAACGAAAGTATTACAAACAGCAAGAAAGATAGATCTATGTAAGTCAAAATTAACACAAGAGCCAAATAAATATATACATGATGTATTGTCATAACGCAGTTCATCAGATACAATAAAAGAAAATCATGATAAATCCAATTAAACTGACTCAAAGTATTACAAACAGCAAGAAAGGTAAATCAAGACGAAGTACATAATGTTAAGCCAATAAATCAATTATAACGTTAAAACTAAAAGTACTGGCTTAGCACAACCTTAATGGAACAGGGGCTATCCTCTGTATATCAGAATGATGCGACATAAATGGCTTACTAAAAAAGAAACAGCAAAAAGGGAAGGAATGGCAAACCTATACCAAAAGGGTGGTTTCCACTTTCTCTACGAAAGAAAACACAGAAAACGATTAAACAAAATATACATATGATGTCTGGTCAAAAGACAGTTCATTACAAACAATAAAAAGGATTACGATAAATCCAATTAGATGTATTATAAACAGTAAGAAAGATCTATGTAAGTTATAGGAGTTCCTAAACAAAAAACAGCATAAAGTAACGAATGAAGGATATACTAGTATAAATTCACATGGTCCCAACAATCTTAATTTTGAACAATTTAATACGAAAGCAGGCAAAGATTCCAAAGGTAGTATCCACTTCCCCTACAGAAAAACCAGACACAGATAACCGTTGAACCCTTTGCCCACTTCATCTTAAACACAAGAACCATGTGGAAGTACCTATTGTAATGCCAAGAAATCAAATATAATTATATAACTAAAAGTTCTAGCTTAGCACAACCTTATTGGAACAGGGACTTTAAGTCATAGAACGAATAAATGTCTGGTCAAAAAGAAATAGCACAAAGGGAACGAATAATAGATATAGTAGTAAATTCACTTATTCCCAAGAATCGCAAAATTTAGACGTCTTAAAACAGAAGTATTACAAACAGCAAGAAAGATAGATCAAGCCGAAGTACATAATGTTAAGCCAATAAATCAATTATAAAATTAAAACTGAAAGTACTGGCTTAGCACAACCTTAATGGAACAGGGACTATCCTCTGTAATTCACCTTAAGTCATTTTACACAGAATGATGTGACATAAATGGAGCGCCTTTTAAGCAGCCAAGAGGTATCCATGCAGAAATTATCAATGCACAAATTCCCTAAATATGAACATAAAGATCTCAAAATTCCCTAAATATTATGGAGATTATCTATGCACAAATTATTAGAATAGAGCATTTGTTAGAATCATCAGCATAACCTTACTTGAATAGAAAACTCATTGGCTTATAAAAAACAGAACGCCTTTTAAACAGCCAAGAGGTATCTTGCTTGTAGCACAGTCGTCTCGTACCTTTGGTTGAAGTCTCGTCTCTTGACAATACAACCTAAGGTGTAACCTTCATGTTAAATGTGAAGCAGCAATAGATATCATTAATACATATTTTAATAGAACTTTATACAGCTTACGTAATGATCTTTTAACTTTAACTACTGTTCACCTAAGATCATTATAGCAAAAAACAAATAACAATTTGATTCTGATTTGATCCTCAAAAGCTGATAGAGGATAACATTAAGAGTATGGAAGAAAGAAAGCTGACCTGTTAGCTATAATAAATATTCCAACATACTATTTCAGGTGACCGTAGCACTGCTGCACCTACAAACTTAATACACTATTATACCCCATGAAAATCAGATAAAAACACGAAAATCTGACATCAGTTCCTTCCATTTGTTCACTTCCATTTTATTCATCCAGTAATTGCAAGCACTGCCAGTGTTCTAGTTTCACATGTAAAACGGAAATATGTTAAAAGTCGCTTGTGGTGTATTTGTCAATAATAGCTCTTAAATCATTGATTTCAATAAAATTTAACTTTTGGACAGAAAATGTTTGGGGTCAATCCAACCCATTTTGCCAATTCTACAGTGCAATTGGTTGTGATGGACTTACAGAAGCAAAATGGTTGACATCGTTATGATTAGCTTCATCAGCTCGGATAACAGTTATGACATCTTTCAATATCAATAGCATGGGCTGGAACGTTTTCAGTTTCATCACTATGACAATGTCTTTCAAAAACTCGACGTGTGCATGTATCGCCTCTTTTTCAAGATACCGAACGATTCTGCTACTTGATTAGCTTACAACTTAAGGGGCTGCTTGTTTGCTGCTTAATGGAACCATTCAGCGCTGAATGTTGAATCGTTCAGCATTCAGCATGTTTGATTACTGCCTCTGAATGAAGACTGTTGTGCTAGAAGAACGCGGCTGAATCATTAAGCACTACGTATATTACCATAATACTCCTTATTTCACATGTTTCCTTGTTAAACAACCGTATTAAAGGTTAAAAAGGTAATATGCATCATTTAGATTGTTCATTCAGAACCTTAATCAAACAGCATGTCACATTCAGAGGCGGCAAATTGTTCATTAAATCGTTCAGCATTCAGCGTGTTTGTTTACTGCCTCTTAATGAAGACTGTGCTGAATGAATCAGAAGAACGCTACTGAATCATTCTACCTTAAAGTTCATGCTGAATCATTAAGCACTACGTATATTACCATCATACTCCTTCTTTCACATGTTGCCTTGTTAAACAACCATATCTATATAATATATCACTATTAAGGTTTAAATGGTAATATGCATCATTTAGATTGTTCATTCAGAACCTTAATCAAACAGCATGTCACATTCAGAGGCAGCCTTTGAATAATTCAGACCATATAATCATTCAGTGTTTAATCAAACTTTTTTAACAAACAGCCCCTAAATTTAATAATCACCACTTAAAAGCCTCTTGTATATGGAACTTTATGTTAGATAAAAACTTTGACTACAGAAGAACTAAACACAGATAACAGTTGAACCTTATGCCCACATTACCACAGGAGAAGGAAAAAGGATATCAAGCATAAAAAAGTATTGTTAGCCAAAAAATCAAATATAAATTTAAAACCTAAAGTTCTAGCACATGATGATGATGTGACATTAATGCCTCATTAAAAGAAACAACACGAAAGGAAGAAATGACAGTATCAGTTGATCCCAATAATCGCAAGATTTGAACCACCATAAGTTTGAGTAGGCAAAAATACCAAAACACAGATACAGTACTTTCCGCTTTCCTTATAGACAAACCAAACACACAAAGCAGTTCAACCTTGTTCCCATGTTACCTTAAACAGAAGAACCATTTATACATATGATTTCCTAAATAAGAAGCAGCATAAAGGAACGAATGAAGGATATACTAGTAAATTCACTTGATCCCAACAATTTTGAACACTTTGTTACGAAAGCAGGCAAAAATACTAAAGGTAGTGTCCACTTTCCCTACAGAAAAACCAGACACAAAAAACCGTCGAACCCTGTGCCCACTTTTCAGCTTAAACACAAGAACCAAATATATACATAATGTATTGTCAATTGTCATAGTGTTCATCAGAAACAACAAAAGAAATAATGATAGATCCAATTAAACTAACGCAAAGTATTACAAACAGCAAGAAAGATCTCAATGCAAGTAATACGTTGTCCTCAGAAAAAGAAGAAAAAAGGATACCAGGTGGAAGTACATAATGCCAATAAACCAAATATAAATATATAACTCACATTTCTAGCTTAGCACAACCTTAATAACACAAGTCCTTTACACAGAACGATGTGACATGTCTAGTCAAAGGAAAGTATAGCAGAAAGTGAACAAATAGAATATATAGTAGTAAATTCACTTATTCCCAACAATCGCAAAATTTGAACAACTTAAAACGAAAGTATTACAAACAGCAAGAAAGATAGATCTATGCAAGTAATATGACGCAAAGTACATATTGTTATGCCAAGAAATCAAAAATTAATATAACACTCACAGTTCTAGCTTAGCACAACCTTAATGGAACATGGCCTTTAAGTAACATAAGTCCTTTTACATAAAATGATGCGACATAAATGTGTAGTAAAAAAGAAATAGCACAAAGGGAACGAATAAAAGATATAGTAGTAAATTTACTTATTCCCAACAATCACAAAATTTGAACGACATAAAACGAAAGCATTACAAACTGCAAAAAAGGTAGATCAAGACGAAGTACAATAATGTTAAGCCAATAAATCAATTATAAATTTTAAACTAACCTCTGTAATGGAACAGGGGCTATCCTCTGTAATTCACAATGATGCGACATAAATGGCTTAGTAAAAAAGAAACAGCAAAAAGGGAAGAAATGGCAACAATATACATATGATGTCTGGTCAAAAGACAGTTCATTACAAACAATAAAAAGGATTACGCTAAATCCAATTAGATGTATTATAAACAGTAAGAAAGATCTATGTAAGTTATAGGAGTTCCTAAACAAAAAACAGCATAAAGTAACGAATAAAGGATATACTAGTAAATTCACATGATCCCAACAATCTTAATTTTGAACAATTTAATATGAAAGCGGCAAAGATTCCAAAGGTAGTGTCCACTTCCCCTACAGAAAAACCAGACACAGATAACCGTTGAACCCTGTGCCCACTTCATCTTAAACCCAAGAACCATGTGGAAGTACCTATTGTAATGCCAAGAAATCAAATATAATTATATAACTGAAAGTTCTAGCTTAGCAAAACCTTAATGGAACACGGACTTTAAATCATAGAACGAATAAATGTCTGGTCAAAAAGAAATAGCACAAAGGGAACGAATAATAGATATAGTAGTAAATTCACTTATTCCCAACAATCGCAAAATTTGAACGACTTAAAACAGAAGTATTACAAACAGCAAGAAAGATAGATCAAGCCGAAGTACATTATGTTAAGCCAATAAATCAATTATAAAATTAAAACTGAAAGTACTGGCTTAGCACAACCTTAATGGAACAGGGACTATCCTCTGTAATTCACCTTAAGTCATTTTACACACAATGATGTGACATAAATGGAGCGCCTTTTAAGCAGCCAAGAGGTATCTATGCAGAAATTATCAATGCACAAATTCACTAAATATGAGAACATAAAGATCTCAAAATTCCCTAAATATTATGGAGATTAACTATGCACAAATTATTAGAATAGAGCTTTTGTCAAAATCATCAGCATAACCTAATTTGAATAGAAAAATCGTTGGCTTAAAAAATAGAACGCCTTTAAAGCAGCCAAGAGGTATCTTGCTTGTAGCACAGTCGTCTCGTACCTTTGGTTGAAGTCTCGTCTCTTGACAATACAACCTAAGGTGTAACCTTCATGTAAAATGTGAAGCAGCAATAGATATCATTAATACATATTTTAATAGAACTTTATACAGCTTACGTAATGATCTTTTAACCTTAACTACTGTTCATCTAAGATCATTATAGCAAAAACCAAATAACAATTTGATTCTGATTTGATCCTCAAAAGCTGATAGAGGATAACATTAAGAGTATGGAAGCTGACCTGTTAGCTGTAATAAATATTCCAACATACTATTTCAGGTGACCGTAGCACTGCTGCAGTGATCATAGCACCTACAAACTTAATACACTATTATAGCCAATGAAAATCAGAGAAAAACACGAAAATCTGACGTCAGTTCCTTCCATTTGTTCACTTCCATTTGTTCATTGATTTGTTCAGCATTCAGCGTGTTTGAGTATTGCCTCTGAAAGAAGAACGCTGCTGAATCATTAAGCACTGTGTATATTACCATAATACTCCTTATCACTATTAAGGTTAAAATGGTAATATGCATCATTTAGATTGTTCATTAAGAACCTTCATCAAACAGCATGTCACATTCAGAGGCGGCAGATTGTTCATTGAATCGTTCAGCATTCAGCGTGTTTGATTACTGCCTTTGAATGAAGACTGTGCTGAATGAATCAGAAGAACGCTGCTTAATATAATATATCACTATTAAGGTTTAAATGGTAATATGCATCACTTAGATTGTTCATTCAGAACCTTAATCAAAGAGCATGTCACATTCAGAGGCAGATTCATTCAGAGCCTTTGAATAATTCAGACCACATAATCATTCTGTGTTTAATCAAACTTTTTTAACAAACAGCCCCTAAATTTAATAATCACCACTTAAAAGCCTCTTGTATATGGAACTTTATGTTAGATAAAAACTTTGACTACAGAAGAACTAAAATACAGAAAACAGGTGAACCGTATGCCCACGTTACCACAGGAGAAGGAAAAGAGCATGTCTCATTCAGATTCATTCAAAGCCTTTGAATAATTCAGACCACATAATCATTCTGTGTTTAATCAAACTTTTTTAACAAACAGCCCCTAAATTTAATAATCACCACTTAAAAGCCTCTTGTATATGGAACTTTATGTTAGATAAAAACTTTGACTACAGAAGAACTAAATACAGAAAACAGTTGAACCGTATGCCCACGTTACCACAGGAGAAGGAAAAAGGATATCAAGCAGAAAAAAGTATTGTTAGCCAAAAAATCAAATATAAATTTAAAAAACCTAAAGTTCTAGCTCATGATGATGATGTGACATTAATGCCTCATTAAAAGAAACAACACGAAAGGAAGAAATGGCAGTATCAGTTGATCCCAATAATCGCAAGATTTGAACCCATAAGTTTGAGTAGGCAAAAATACCAAAACATAGATACAGTACTTTCCGCTTTCCTTATAGACAAACCAAACACACAAAGCAGTTCAACCTTGTTCCCATGTTACCTTAAACAGAAGAACCATTTATACATATGATTTCCTAAATAAGAAGCAGCATAAAGGAACGAATGAAGGATATACTAGTAAATTCACTTGATCCCAACAATTTTGAACACTTTGTTACGAAAGCAGGCAAAAATACTAAAAAGGTAGTGTCCACTTTCCCTACAGAAGAACCAGACACAGAAAACTGTCGAACCCTGTGCCCACTTTTCACCTTAAACACAAGAACCAAATATATACATAATGTATTGTTAATTGTCATAGTGCAGTTCATCACAAACAATAAAAGAAATAATGATAGATCCAATTAAATTGACGCAAAGTATTACAAACAGCAAGAAAGATCTAAATGTGGAAGTACATATTTAATGCCAATAAACCAAATATAAATATATAACTCACATTTCTAGCTTAGCACAACCTTAATGGAATAAATAACACAAGTCCTTTACACTGAACGATGTGACATGTCTAGTCAAAGGAAAGTATAGCAGAAAGGGAACAAATAGAATATATAGTAGTAAATTCACTTATTCCCAACAATCGCAAAATTTGAACAACTTAAAACGAAAGTATTACAAACAGCAAGAAAGATAGATCTATGTAAGTCAAAATTAACACAAGAGCCAAATATATACATGATGTATTGTCATAACGCAGTTCATCAGAAACAATAAAAGAAATCATGATAAATCCAATTTAAACTGACTCAAGGTATTACAAACAGCAAGAAAGATAGATCTATGCAAGTAATATGACGCAAAGTACATATTGTTATGCCAAGAAATCAAATATTAATATAAAACTGACAGTTCTAGCTTAGCACAACCTTAATGGAACATGGCTTTAAGTAACATAAGTCCTTTTACATAAAATGATGCGACATAAATGTGTAGTCAAAAAGAAATAGCACAAAGGGAACGAATAAAAGATATAGTAGTAAATTCACTTATTCCCAACAATCACAAAATTTGAACGACATAAAACAAAAGCATTACAAACTGCAAGAAAGGTAGATCAAGACGAAGTACATAATGTTAAGCCAATAAATCAATTATAAATTTTAAACTAAAAGGTACTGGCTTAGCACAACCTTAATGGAACAGGGGTTATCCTCTGTAATTCACAATGATGCGACATAAATGGCTTACTAAAAAAGAAACAGCAAAAAGGGAAGGAAAGGCAACAATATACATATGATGTCTGGTGAAAAGACAGTTCATTACAAACAATAAAAAGGATTAAGATAAATCCAATTAGATGTACTATAAACTGTAAGAAAGATCTATGTAAGTTATAGGATTTCCTAAACAAAAAACAGCATAAAGTAACGAATGAAGGATATACTAGTAAATTCACATGATCCCCACAATCTTAATTTTGAACAAATTAATACGAAAGCAGGCAAAGATTCCAAAGGTATTGTCCACTTCCCCTACAGAAAAACCAGACACAGAAAACCGTTGAACCCTGTGCCCACTTCATCTTAAACACAAGAACCATGTGGAAGTAACTATTGTAATGCCAAGAAATCAAATATAATTATATTACTGAAAGTTCGAGCTTAGCACAACCTTAATGGAACAGGGACTTTAAGTCATAGAACGAATAAATGTCTGGTAAAAAAGAAATAGCACAAAGGGAACGAATAATAGATATAGTAGTAAATTCACTTATTCCCAACAATCGCAAAATTTAGACGTCTTAAAACAGAAGTATTACAAACAGCAAGAAAGATAGATCAAACCAAAGTACATAATGTTAAGCCAATAAATCAATTATAAAATTAAAACTGAAAGTACCGGCTTAGCACAACCTTAATGGAACAGGGACTATCCTCTGTAATTCACCTTAAGTTTACACAGAATGATGTGACATAAATGGAGCGCCTTTTAAGCAGCCAAGAGGTATCCATGCAGAAATTATCAATGCACAAATTCCCTAAATATGAACATAAAGATCTCAAAACTCCCTAAATATTATGGAGATTATCTATGCACAAATTATTAGAATAGAGCATTTGTTAGAATCATCAGCATAACCGTTGAATAGAAAACTCATTGGCTTATAAAAAACAGAACGCCTTTTAAACATCCAAGAGGTATCTTGCCTGTAGCACAGTCGTCTCGTATCTTTGGTTGAAGTCTCGTCTCTTGACAATACAACCTAAGGTGTAACCTTCATGTAAAATGTGAAGCAGCAATAGATATCATTAATACATATTTTAATAGAACTTTATACAGCTTACGTAATGATCTTTTAACTTTAACTACTGTTCACCTAAGATCATTATAGCAAAAAACAAATAACAATTTGATTCTGATTTGATCCTCAAAAGCTGATAGAGGATAACATTAAGAGTATGGAAGATAGAAAGTTGACCTGTTAGCTGTAATAAGTATTCCAACATACTATTTCAGGTGACCGTAGCACTGCTGCAGTGATCATAGCACCTACAAACTTAATACAACTATTATACCCCATGAAAATCAAATAAAAACTTGAAAATCTGACGTCAGTTCCTTCCATTTGTTCATCTACTAATTGCAAGCACTACCTGTGTTTTAGTTGCATAGTGAATTCCTAACCCATTCCGGTATTTAGCACCTATTTTCACATGTAAAACGGAAATATGTTAAAGTCGCTTGTGATGTATTTGTAAATTATAGCTCTTAAATCATTTATTTCAATAAAATTTGACTTTTGGACAGAAAGTGTTTGGTTGTGATAAAACTTATTTCAATAAAATCCGACCCATTTTGCCAATTCTACAGTGCAATTGGTTGTGATGGACTTACAGAAGCAAAATGGTTGACATCGCTGTGATTAGCCTCATCAGCTTAGATAACAGTTATGACATCTTTCAGAGTTAAATGGCAATCTCCTGTAGTCGATATCAATAGCATGGGCTGGAACGTTTTCAGTTTCACCACTATGACCATGTCTTTCAAAAACTCGATGTGTGCATCTATCGCCTCTTCTTCAAGATACCCAACGATTCTGCATGCCTGTTTTTGGCAATGATTTTATCCAATCCTTCCGCTACTTGATTAGCTTACAACTTAAATTCAATAATCACCACTTAACAGCTAGCAACGCCAAGGGAGTCACCCACCAAGCGCAACTTACCTCAACTTACATTGATCAGGTTGACCGGCGGGATAAGAGGAAAGAGGATTTCGTTGGTAGTTGACTCTCGTAGGCAGAGTATAAATGGTCAAAAATGTGAAGGCAAAATGTCGATCTCTCATTGGTGAAAATGCATCTTTGGGATTTCACTTGATCCCGACAATTTTGAACACTTTATTACGAAAGCAGGCAAAAATACTAAAGGTAGTGTCCAGTTTCCCTACAGAAGAACCAGACACAGAAAACCGCGTCGAACCCTGTGCCCACTTTTCACCTTAAACACAAGAACCAAATATATACATGATGTATTGTCAATTGTCATAGTGCAGTTCATCACAAACAATAAAAGAAATAATGATAGATCCAATTAAACTGACGCAAAACAAACAGCAAGAAAGATCTCTATGCAAGTAATACGATGTCCTCAGAAAAAGAAGAAAAAAGGATACCAAGTGGAAGTATAATGCCAATAAATCAAATATAAATATATAACTCACATTTCTAGCTTAGCACAACCTTAATGGAATAAGTAACACAAGTCCTTTACACAGAACGATATAATATATAGTAGTAAATTCACTTATTCCCAACAACCGCAAAATTTGAACAACATAAAACGAAAGTATTACAAACAGCAAGAAAGATAGATCTATGTAAGTCAAAACTAACACCAGAGCCATACATGATGTATTTTCATAACGCAGTTCATCAGATACAATAAAAGAAATCATGATAAATCCAATTAAACTGACTCAAGGTATTACAAACAGCAAGAAAGATAGATCTATGCAAGTAATATGACGCAAAGTACATATTGTTAAGCCAATAAATCAATTATAAAATTAAAACTGAAAGTACTGGCTTAGCACAACCTTAATGGAACAGGGACTATCCTCCTCACCTTAAGTCATTTTACACAGAATGATGTGACATAAATGGAGCGCCTTTTATGCAGCCAAGACGTATATATGCAGAAATTATCAATGCACAAATTCCCTAAATACGAACATAAGGATCTCAAAATTCACTAAATATTATGGAGATTATCTATGCACAAATTATTAGAATAGAGCTTTTGTCAGAATCATCAGCATAACCTAACTTGAATAGAAAAATCATTGGCTTAAAAAATAGAACGCCTTTTAAGCAGCCAAGAGGTATCTTGCTTGTAGCACAGTCGTCTCGTACCTTTGGTTTTAGTCTCGTCTCTTGACAATACAACCTAAGGTGTAACCTTCATGTAAAATGTGAACAACAATAGATATCATTAATACATATTTTAATAGATATCTTTCAACTTTAACTACTGTTCACCTAAGATCATTATAGCAAAAACCAAATAACAATTTGATTCTGATTTGATCCTTAAAAGCTGATAGAGAGGATAACATTAAGAGTATGGAAGAAAGAAAGCTGACCTGTTAGCTGTAATAAATATTCCAACATATTATTTCAGGTGACCGTAGCACTGCTGCAGTGATCATAGCCCATGAAAATCAGATAAAAACACGAAAATCTGACGTCAGTTCCTTCCATTTGTTCACTTCCATTTATTCATCCACTAATTGCAAGCACTGCCAGTGTTTTAGTTGCATAGTGAATCCTTCTGTAACCCATTTCAGTAATTAGCACCTAGTTTAAAACGGAAATATGTTAAAAGTCGCTTGTGGTGTATTTGTCAATAATAGCTCTTAAATCATTGATTTCAATAAAATTTAACTTTTGGACAGAAAGTGTTTGGGGTCAATCCGACCCATTTTGCTAATTCTACAGTGCAATTGGTTGTGATGGACTTACAGAAGCAAAATGGTTGACATCGCTATGATTAGCTTCATCAGCTCGGATAACAGTTATGACATCTTTCAATATCAATAGCATGGGCTGGAACGTTTTCAGTTTCATCACTATGACAATGTCTTTCAAAAACTCGACGTGTGCATGTATCGCCTCTTTTTCAAGATACCGAATGATTATGCATGCCAGTTTTTGGCAATTATTCTATCCAATCCTTCCGCTACTTGATTAGCTTACTTAAGGGGCTGCTTGTTTGCTGCTTGATGGAACCATTCAGCGCTGAATGTTGAATCGTTCAGCATTCAGCGTGTTTGATTACTGCCTTTGAATGAAGACTGTAGTGCTGAATGAATCAGAAGAACGCTGCTGAATCATTAAGCACTACATATATTACCATAATAATCCTTAATTCACATGTTGCCTTGTTAAAAACTAAACAACCATATCTTATAATATAATACTAGAAGCGTACCCGCGCAATGCTGCGGTGGCGATAATTTCTGTTTTTTGACATGTCGTTTTCAAGAATGTAATGGTTTATTTTTCGCGGGATTTAATGTCACGAGAAAGTTTTCATTTCCATTTTTTCAACTTTCTTTTATTTGTATTAACTATTTTAATAATTAAAAAAAATCTAAAAACACTAAACTAAGAAAAAAGATTTATATTTATGACGTACGAAGAGTGAAGTTAATAAGATTTTGGAAATTATGTTGATGTGGTTGGATAATTATGTTTGTGAGAGAGAGTGTGTTAGTGAAAAAATGAATTAGTTAAATACTGAGTGGATGAAATTAATTTAGATAAAAAGAAGGGTGTGCATTAAATAGTCTTTAATTTAAAGTTGTACATTATGCATAATTGTTTGGACTACTTAATTTTAAGTAGTCTTAATAATTTGAGGAGAGAGAAACATAAATGTATTATATAGTAGTAAAGATATAGTATTAAGGTTAAAATGGTAATATGCATCATTTAGATTGTTCAATCAGAACCTTAATCAAACAGCATGTCACATTCAGAGGCAGATTCATTCAGAGCCTTTGAATAATTCAGACCACATAATCATTCAGTGTTTAATCAATCTTTTTTAACAAACAGCCCTTAAATCTAATCATCACCACATAAAAGCCTCTTGTATATGGAACTTTATGTTAGATATAAACTTTGACTACAGAAGAACTAAACACAGAAAACAGTTGAACCTTATGCCCACGTTACCACAGGAGAAGGAAAAAGGATATCAAGCAGAAAAAAGTATTGTTAGCCAAAAAATCAAATATAAATTTAAAACCTAAAGTTCTAGCACATGATGATAATGTGACATTAATGCCTCATTAAAAGAAACAGCACGAAAGGAAGAAATGACAGATATGGTATCAGTTGATCCCAATAATCGCAAGATTTGAACCACCATAAGATTTGAGTAGGCAAAAATACCAAAACACAGATACAGTACTTTCCGCTTTCCTTATAGACAAACCAAACACAGAAAGCAGTTCAACCTTGTTCCCATGTTACCTTAAATAGAAGAACCATTTATACATATGATTTCCTAAATAAGAAACAGCATAAAGGAACGAATGAAGGATATACTAGTTAATTCACTTGATCCCAACAATTTTGTCCACTTTCCCAACAGAAGAACCAAACACAGAAAACCGTCGAACCCTGTGCCCACTTTTCACCTTAAACACAAGAACTAAATATATACATAATGTATTGTCAATTGTCAACAATAAAAGAAATAATGATAGATCCAATTAAACTGACGCAAAGTATTACAAACAGCAAGAAAGATCTCAATGCAAGTAATACGAGTTCTTCAGAAAAAGAAGAAAAAAGGATACCAAGTGGAAGTACATATTTAATGCCAATAAACCAAATATAAATATATATAACTCACATTTGTAGCTTAGCACAACCTTAATGGAATAAGTAACACAAGTCCTTTACACAGAACGATGTGACATGTCTAGTCAAAGGAAAGTATAGGAGAAAGGGAACAAATAGAATATATAGTAGTAAATTCACTTATTCCCAACAATCGCAAAATTTGAACAACTTAAAACGAAAGTATTACAAACAGCAAGAAAGATATCTATGTAAGTCAAAATTAACACAAGAGCCAAATATATACATGATGTATTGTCATAACGCAGTTCATCAGATACAATAAAAGAAATCATGATAAATCCAATTAAACTGACTCAAAGTATTACAAACAGCAAGAAAGATAGATCTATGCAAGTAATATGACGCAAAGTACATATTGTTATGCCAAGAAATCAAATATTAATATAAAATTGACAGTTCTAGCTTAGCAACATGGCCTTTAAGTAACATAAGTCCTTTTACATAAAATGATGCGACATAAATGTCTAGTCAAAAAGAAATAGCACAAAGGGAACGAATAAAAAATATAGTAGTAAATTCACTTATTCCCAACAATCACAAAATTTGAACGACATAAAATGAAAGCATTACAAACTGCAAGAAAGGTAGATCAAGACGAAGTACATAATGTTAAGCCAATAAATCAATTATAAATTTTAAACTAAAAGTACTGGCTTAGCACAACCTTAATGGAACAGGGGCTATCCTCTTTAATTCAGAATGATGAGACATAAATGGCTTACTAAAAATGAAACAGCAAAAAGGGAAGGAATGGCAACAATATACATATGATGTCTGGTCAAAAGACAGTTCATTACAAACAATAAAAAGGATTACGATAAATCCAATTAGATGTTTTATAAACAATAAGAAAGATCTATGTAAGTTATAGGATTTCCTAAACAAAAAACAGCATAAAGTAACGAATGAAGGATATACTAGTAAATTCACATGATCCCAACAATCTTAATTTTGAACAATTTAATACGAAAGCAGGCAATGATTCACAACGTAGTGTCCACTTCCCCTACAGAAAAACCAGACACAGATAAACCGTTGAACCCTGTGCCCACTTCATCTTAAACACAAGAACCATGTGGAAGTACCTATTGTAATGCCAAGAAATCAAATATAATTATATAACTGAAAGTTCTAGCTTAGCACAGCCTTAGAGGAACAGGGACTTTAAGTCATAGAACAAATAAATGTCTGGTCAAAAAGAAATAGCACAAAGGGAACGAATAATAGATATAGTAGTAAATTCACTTATTCCCAACAATCGCAAAATTTAGACATCTTAAAATAGAAGTATTACAAACAGCAAGAAAGATAGATCAAGCCTAAGTACATAATGTTAAGCCAATAAATCAATTATAAAATTAAAACTGAAAGTACTGGCTTAGCACAACCTTAATGGAACAGGGACTATCCTCTGTAATTCACCTTAAGTCATTTTACACAGAATGATGTGACATAAATGGGCTCGCCTTTTATGCAGCCAAGAGGTATCTATGCAGAAATTATCAATGCACAAATTCCCTAAATATGAACATAAGGATCTCAAAATTCCCTAAATATTATGGAGATTATCTATGCACAAATTATTAGAATAGAGCTTTTGTCAGAATTATCAGCATAACCTAACTTGAATAGAAAAATCATTGGCTTAAAAAATAGAACGCCTTTTAAGCAGCCAAGAGGTATCTTGCTTGTAGCACAGTCGTCTCGTACCTTTGGTTGAAGTCTCGTCTCTTGACAATACAACCTAAGGTGTAACCTTCATGTAAAATGTGAAGCAGCAATAGATATCATTAATACATATTTTAATAAAACTTTATACAGCTTACGTAATGATCTTTTTACTTTAACTACTGTTCACCTAAGATCATTATAGCAAAAAACAAATAACAATTTGATTCTGATTTGATCCTCAAAAGCTGATAGAGGATAACATTAAGAGTATGGAAGAAAGAAAGCTGACCTGTTAGCTGTAATAAGTATTCCAGCATACTATTTCAGGTGACCGTAGCACTGCTGCAGTGATCATAGCACCTACAAACTTAATACAACTATTATACCCCATGAAAATCAAATAAAAACTTGAAAATCTGACGTCAGTTCCTTCCATTTGTTCATCTACTAATTGCAAGCACTACCTGTGTTTTAGTTGCATAGTGAATTCCTAACCCATTCCAGTATTTAGCACCTATTTTCACATGTAAAACGGAAATATGTTAAAGTCGCTTGTGATGTATTTGTAAATTATAGCTCTTAAATCATTTATTTCAATAAAATTTGACTTTTGGACAGAAAGTGTTTGGTTGTGATAAAACTTATTTCAATAAAATCCGACCCATTTTGCCAATTCTACAGTGCAATTGGTTGTGATGGACTTACAGAAGCAAAATGGTTGACATCGCTGTGATTAGCCTCATCACCTCAGATAACAGTTATGACATCTTTCAGAGTTAAATGGCAATCTCCAGTAGTCGATATCAATAGCATGGGCTGGAACGTTTTCAGTTTCACCACTATGACCATGTCTTTCAAAAACTCGATGTGTGCATGTATCGCCTCTTCTTCAAGATACCCAACGATTCTGCATACCTGTTTTTGGCAATGATTTTATCCAATCCTTCCGCTACTTGATTAGCTTACAACTTAAATTCACCACTTATATGGAACTTTATGTTAGATAAAAAGGGTACTTCCACTTTCCCTGCAGAAGAACTAAGCACAGAAAACAGTTGAACCTTATGCCCACATTACCACAGGAGAAGAAGAAAAAAGGATACCAAGCAGAAAAAAATAATGTTAGCCAAATAAATCAAATATAAATATAAAACTTAAAGTTCTAGCATAGTAGTTTCAATGGAACAGAGTCTGTCCTCTGTAATTCACTTAAGTCATCTTACATAGAATGATGTGACATAAATGCCTCATTAAAGAGAAACAGCACGAAAGGAAGAAATGACAGATATTAAATCATTTGACCAAAGCACAGATACTGTACTTTCCAGTTTCCACTTTCCTTAAAGACGAACCAAACACAGGAAGCAGTTCAACCTTGTGCCCACGTTACCTTAATAAGGAGAACCAATATACATATGACGTCACAAACAACAAGAAAGATAGATAAGAAACAGCATAAAGGAACGAATGAAGGATATACTAGTAAATTCACTTGATCCAACAATCATAAATTTGAACACTTTAAATCGAAAGCAGGCAAAAATACCAAAGGTAGTGCCCAATTCACCTTAAACACAAGAACCAAGTGGATATTGTAATACCAAGAAATCAAATATAAATATATAACTGAGAGTTCTAGCTTAGCACAACCTTAATGGAACAGGGACTTTAAGTAATATAAGTCCTTTTACATAGAAAGATGTGACATAAATGTCTTGCCAAAGAAATAGCACAAAGGGAACAAATAAAAGATATAGTAGTAAATTCACTTATTCCCAACATTCACAAAATTTGAAAGATTTAAAACAAAAGTATTACAAACAGCAAGAAAGATCTATGTAATTCACCTTAAGTCATTTTACACACAATGATGTGACATAAATTTTACACAAAATGATGTGTCATAAATGGCTTACTAAAAAAGAAAGAGCACAAAGGGAAAGGAATGGCAACAATAGCAAGATTTGAACACCTCAAAACTAAATATACATATGATGTCTTGTCAAAAGACAGATCATTACAAACAATAAAAAGGATTATGATAAATCCAATTAGATGTATACAAAGTATTATAAATAGTAAGAAAGATCTATATAAGTTATAGGATTTTCTAAACAAAAAACAACATAAAGGAACGAATGATATCACTAGTGAATTCACTTGATCCCAACAATCGTAATTTTGAACACTTTAATACGAAAGCTGGCAAAGATTCCAAACACTTTAATACGAAAGCAGGCAAAGATTTCAAACACTTTAATACGAAAGCAGGCAAAGATTCCAAAGGTGGTGTCCACTTCCCCTACAGAAGAACCAGACACAGACAACTGTTGTACCCTGTGCCCACTTCACCTTAAACACAAGAACCAAGTGGAAGTACCTATTGTAATGCCAAGAAATCAAATATAAATATATAACCGAAAGTTCTAGCTTAACACAACCTTAATGGAACAGGGACTTTAAGTAACAAAAGTCCTTTTACATAGAAAGATGTGACATAAATGTCTTGTCAAAGAAACAGCACAAAGGGAACGAATAAAAGATATAGTAGTAAATTCACTTATTCCCAAGAATCGCAAAATTTGAACGACCTAAAACGAAAGTATTACAAACATAAGAATGATGTAACATAAGAATGATGTAACATAAGAACGACCTAAAAAGAAAGATAGATCTATGTAATTCACCTTAAGTCATTTTACACAGAATGATGTAACATAAGAATGAAGTGACATAAATTTTACACAGAATGATGTGACATAAATGGCTTACTAAAAAAGAAACAACACAAAGGGAAGTAATGGCAGATGTAGTAGTAGGCTCACTTCATCCCAACAATAGCAAGATTTGAGCACCTTAAAACTAAAGTAAGAAAAAAATACCAAAAGGGTAGTTTCCACTCTCCCTACAAAAGAAAACACAGGAAAAGATTAAACCTTGTGCCCATGTCACCTTAAACAGGAGAACCAAATATGCATATGATGTCTTGTCAAAACACAGTTCATTACAAACAGTAAAAAGGATTATGATAAATCCAATTATATGTAAACAAAGTATTATAAACAGTAAGAAAGATAGATCTATATAAGTAATAGGATGTCATCAGCCATTGCCAGATTCTAGCAATCTATTGGTACAAACTGAGGGCACCAGAAATTATTCAAATAATATGATGACATTGAAACAAAACCATTAGTCAAAATAAAAAGTTAAAAAGAACGAATAATCCTATCCAAACACCAATAAAACAAAATTTGGACTCAAACAATTAAACCAACGCAAATGATGTTCAAACTGCCGCCGTTTATTCCCTAAAATCTATGAAACGGGCGATTCATTTAACAGAAAACAAGTCATTTAAACCAATGCAAATGATGTAGACAGCAAGACCAAACACTGAAGTTTCAAGATAAATTAAAGAACCCATAAATTCAAGTAGATGAGCTAAATAGATAGTTAATATCATCTTAGTTAACAGTTAATAGATAGTAAGTTCATTATAGCAAAAAACAAATAACAATTGGACTCTGATTTGATCATTAAAAGCTGATAGAGGATAACATTAAGAGTAATGGAAGAAAGAAAGCTCACCTGTTAGCTGTAATAAGTACTCCAACATAGCACTGCTGCAGTGATCATAGCACCTACAAATTTAATACAACTATTATACCCCATGAAAATCAAATAAAAACTCAAATATCTGATGTCAGTTCCTTCCATTTGTTCACTTCTATTTATTCATCCGCTAATTTCAAGCACTACCTGTGTTATAGTTGCATAGTGAAATCTTCTGTTAAAATAGTCAGCATAACCTCACTAGAATAGAAAAATTATTGGCTTCAAAAATGAGACTCCTTTTAAGCAGCCAAGATGCTTGTAGCACAGTTGTCTCATATCTTTGGTTAAAGTCTCGTCTCTTGACAATACAACCTACATGTAAAATGTGAAGCAGCACTAGATATCATTAATAAATATTTTAATAGAACTTTGTATAGCTTACCTAATGATCTTTTAACTTTAACTAGTGTTCGACCCATGGGTACAAAGTTTTGTTGTCCATTACTCAGCAAGATTTAATCTTCTTAAGGCTCTGATAATGAAACCAAAGAACAAGCATAAAAACGGATTCATAAAAATTACTAGTGCAACTAACATAATCAATTTAAAAACAACGACACTACCACCATTACTCAGGTCAACAGTCTCCTCTAAGTGACACTGATATCCATCTTTTTCATTCTCCATAACAGCCATGATGAAACAGTAGTAAACTCACTTGATCCTAACTAGAAAGAGCACAAATATAGTTAGTAAATTTACTTGATCCCAACAATCACAATATTTGAACATCTTAAAACGGAAGTAGGCAATAAATAGCAAAAGGGTACTTTCCACTTTCCCTACAAAAGAACCAAACACAGAAAATCGTTGAACTTGTGCCCACAATACCTTAATCAGGAGAACCAAATATACATATGCTGTATTGTCGTAACACAGTTAATCACAAGCTATAAAAAAATTATGATAAATTCAATTAAACGTACACTAAGTATTACACTATTACAAAAGGAAAGAAATATAGATCTAAGTAAGTAAGCCAACAAATCAAATATAAATTTAAGCCAACAAATCATATTAAACAAATAGTTGGGTTAACACGAGAACCATATATATATGATGTCAACATAACAATAAAAACATCAGGCTACATCCAATTAAACATCAGGCTACATCCAATTAAACGTACACAAAGTATTACAAACTGCAAGAAAGATCTATGCAAGTAATAGGATGTACTAAGAAGAAGAAAAAAAGAGGAAACCAGACAGTAGTACAAAATTTTAACTCTCAAAATAAATAGTGATCTTGGTAGGCACTTCTAGAATAGTGATTTTGGTAGGAACTTCAAACTAAAACTTATCTCATTTGTATGTAGCAGCAAGTGTCTTAAAGAGATTAGATCTAAACTTACTTTGATGAAAAGATTAAAATTAAGAGTAATGGAAGAAGGAAAGCTGACCTGTTAGCTGTAATAAGAATTCCAACATACTATTTCAGGTGACCGTAGCAATGCTGCAGTGATCATAGCACCTACAAACTTAATACAACTATTATACCCCATGAAAATCAAATAAAATGAATTTGTTCACTTCTATTTATCCATTCATTTGTTCACTTCTATTTATTCATCCACTAATTTCAAGCAATACCTGTGTTATAGACGCATAGTGAATCCTTCTATAATCTTAATTCACTTAAAATGAATTTAAAACCTAAAGTTCTAGCATAGTACAGTTTCAATGGAACAGAGTCAGTCCTCTGTAATTCACTTAAGTGGTCTAACACAGTATTATGCGACATAAATGCCTCATTATAAAGAAACAGCGCGAAAGGAAGAAATGACAGATATAGTAGTAAATCAGTTGATCCCAATAATCGCAAGATTTGAACACCATAAGATGAAAGTAGGCAAAAATACCAAAACACAGATATAGTACTTTCCACTTTCCTTATAAACGAACTAAACACAGAAAGCAGTTCAACCTTGTGCCAACGTTACCTTAAACAGGAGAACCAAATTTACATATGATGTCACAAACAGCAAGAAAGATAGATCTATGTAAGTTACAGAATTTCCTAAACAAAAAACAGCATAAAGGAACGAATGAAGGATATACTAGTAAATTCACTTGATCCCAACAATAGTAATTTTGAACACTTTATTACGAAAGCAGGCAAGAATACCACTTTTCACCTCAAACACAAGAACCAAATATATACATGATGTATTGACAATTGTCATAGCGCAGTTCATCACAAACAATAAAAGAAATAATGATAAATCCAATTAAACTGACGCAAAGAATTACAAACAGCAAGAAAGATAGATCTATGCAGGTAATACGATGTCCTCAGAAAAAGAAGAAAGAAGGATACAAAGTCGAAGTACATATTGTTATGCCAAGAAATCAAATATAGATATATAACAGAAAGTTCTAGCTTAGCACAACCTTAATGGAACATGGCCTTTAAGTAACGTAAATCCTTTCACATAGAATGATGTGACATAAATGTCAAGTCAAAAAGAAATAGCACAAAGGGAATGAATAAAAGATTTAGTAGTAAATTCACTTATTCCCAACAATCTTAAATTTGAACGACTTAAAACGCAAGTATTACAAACAGCAAGAAAGATAGATCTATGTAAGTCAGAGGATGTCCACAGAAAAAATAAAATAAAAAAAGGATACCAAGCCGAAGTACATAATGTTAAGCCAATAAATTAATTATAAATTTAAAACTAAAAGTACAGACTTAGCACAACCTTAATGGAACATACCAAAAGTAAGCAAAAATACCAAAAGGGTAGTTTCCACTTCCCCTACAAAAGAAAACACAGAAAGCGATTAAACCTTGTGCACACTGTCACCTTAAACAGGAGAACCAAATATACATATTTCACCTTAAACCTTGTTCATTACAAACAATAAAAAGGATTATGAAAAATCAGATTATATAAGTAATAGGATGTCACCAGCCATTGCCAGATTCTAGCAATCTAATGTTCAAACAAACTGAGTGAACCAGAAATTATTCAAATAATATGATTACTTTGAAACAAATCTGAACAAATGAAAAGTTAAAAAGAATGAATAATCATCCAAACACCAATTCGGTTTAACAGAAAACAAGTCATTCAAACCAATGCAAATGATGTAGACAGCAAGACCAAACACTGATGTTTCAAGATAAATTAAAGAACCCGTAAATTCAAGTAGATCAGCTAAATAGATAGTAATATCATCTTAGTTAAACGTTAATAGAAAAAGAAACCCCTAAATTCAACAATCTAAAAGAATATTACCCAAGAAAACAGTTAGACATAACCAAACAAAGAAAACAATTAGACATCAATATAATGAAGTGTAACTACCCCCAGTGTGATCAGGGTTCATCTCTGTCATCTTAGTTCTCAATTTTATATCAAGATACTCAAAACTCAAAAGTAACCTAAAACCCCCCTGATCTTTTCAACTTATGAGATGAACCTTTGATTTTCAGAAGAAAAACCCCAATAACAAATTCAATTAAAAGAACAAGTACCATAACAATAACTAAGAACAAGATCGATGCACTAACGTAAAACAGATGCATTGGATGATGAAAGAAACTAACCCTCACGATTACCATTGTCGGGGCCTGCAATCTTTTGCAGAGGCAACAGAAGATGAATCATGGACCATAGTAAAATGAGAAGAAAACTATATGATGAACGTTTGATTTTCAAACTAGAAACCCTTGGAAGAATTCTACACATGAACCAAGAATCAATAATATTCTACATCAAGAACGATGTATTGAAGAAAACCCTAGAGATTGGAGATATTGATAAAGAAAACCTGGTATAAGACTCGCCATTGTTAGGCTCTTAAGTGAGACGTTGGTGAATAATGAAGGAACGTATATGTATATATAGTTTTGGAAGGTCATTTCAATTAATCCCCCAAACCGGGGAAGCTTAAGCGGTGTGTTCGCAACGGTTACAAACACTTTTGAAAATTACTAGGATTATATATTACACTTTTTTCCATTTACCGGTTTAAATGTTTGTGTAAACCATAATACACTCTAATCTAGTTATTATTATTAAAATACTTTTATGAAATTAATATAAATTCAAAACTAATATAAATAATATATAATTTCTATATGCTAAATTAAATAGAGGTGTGCTAAGGTTTATATAGGGTGTTTGTTTGACAGAAATAACCGATAGCTATAGCTGAAAGTTGAAAAATTATAGCTGGAGCTTGAGTTGAAAACTGTATCTTTTGTGTTGGACAAAATAGTTGATAGTTGAAGCTACATAGTTTAAAATGACAAAAAAAACAATCATAAAAATACGAGAGATTGTAAAACAATTATGTGTTTTTGGCGGAAATACCTGTTATCTGAAAGCTAGAAGCTGGTAGCCGAAAGCTGGAAGCGGAATCGGTATATTTAATTATATATGTGTTTGACAAATTAGATTATAACTGGAGTTGAATAGTGTAAAAAAACAAATCATAAAAATATGATGAATTATAAAACTGATATTTAGGTAATTTGATATATAAAAAACTACTTTAAAAATCTTTTTTTTCCTTTTGAGTTTTTTGTGTAAAAAAAAGCTTCTAGTTTTTTCATCCGAACATAACTTGTAATTTTTTCTTTCAAAACAAAAAACTACCAGCTCCAAAAAGTTGGGTGCCGAACACACCCAAATAGAGTATTTAGGTAATTTTGTAAATAAAAAACTTTTAGCATATTTTAAAAGCTACTTTAATATGTTTTTTGTTTATAAAAAAAAGCTTCTAGTTTGTTTCACTCAAACAAGACTTGTAGCTTCTTCTTTTAAAATAAAAAGCTACGAGCTTCAAAATGCTTAAAAAATTTGCATAGCTAACACACTGATAAACACTTATAATAAAAATATATTATATTAAATTTTAACTTAGATATAACCTTATCTCATAAATTTAAAAGTAAGTCTCAGTTTTAATTTAAAATTGAGTTCAACATTATAAAAAATAAATTATTTTAATTTAATTTTGATTAAATAATATACTAGAATTTTCTAATCAAAATAATGATTGTAGTCTTTTATTTATATTAAAAGAATATACCTAATATCATATTTTGACTGTGTTTTAAAAAATGAAATTGATGGATCTTATAAAATGATTTTCGTCGTGCAAATAGGTTTTTAAATAAGAGAAAAAGGTATGTGCAGCTAGAAACATTTATGGTAGGTGCTTCCACACTTACAATTACTTAAATGAGTAAATGATGAAATGACTAATATACCTTACATTTAAAGTGTTTGTGAGTATGAAAACACCTAAGATAGGTGCTGCTAGAAGCATATATATTATCCCCTTTAAATAAACCACCCGTTTGTTTATAAAGAAAGAATCTTCAATTTTATGGTGATTCCTTAAATTGTAGTTTAACCTTTAATTTATTTTGCTAAACATTTTTTCTTTTCTAAAACTTCAAAAGACTATGATTGTTTTGTCCTTTTTACAGGTTTCAGTACTTAACCACCATGTGCTATTTAAACTAGTTTATTTTTTAAAATTTTATGATTTCTGAATTGGTACTTAAGTTCGTTAAGATAAAAGTTTGTCAAGTATTTTAAAATAACTATTTCACCTCTGTGATTAAATATAAGAATTGGCCTTAAAAAATTAAAAATGAAAAAAGATGTCCTCATCCAAACCTACTGACCAAATAAAGTAAAGTAAGAAACCTCCTCTCTCTCTCTCTTTCCTCCACTCTCTTAAGCTCTTATCAAATACTAAAGCCTTCATTGCCACCAAACAGCATTGTGGGCCACCACCGTCATCGGTGAACATCTTCATTGGAGTAACTAATTAATTATCCTCTACATCATACGTCCTCTTGGCTACTTTTTTTTCTTTCTTTTCTGTGTGGGTGTGTTTGCACGTGAGTTTACTTTTATGTGTGATTTGAGTGTGAGTTCCCATGTTATGAGTTCATGTTTGTGTGATTTGTGCATATGTGATTGTGATATCAGAAGTATCGGTTTTGAGTTATGTTTGTGGTCACGTATATGTGGGTGTGATCGTAGTGAAACTGATTTTAGTACATATGCTTGTGTGATTGTGTGTGTTGAAGAATTGGGATGATTTGGATTTTGTAAAGCATCAAGAACATATTTAGGGGATTCGATTTGTTCATCAAAACAATTTTAAAGGTGCAAATAAACAATATCACAAATGAATCGTGTGATTCACGTATATATAAAATTAAACATTTTACCAATAATAAACATAAATTTAAACCAATTTACATGGCTTAGTTGTATAATATGCAAAAGAAAAAAATAAAAGTTCCATCAACAAGCATTTCAAAATATTAAAAAAATTATAAAATTAAAATTTGATAGCGACAAAGAGGTCAACTCATAACATTATAGTTTATAGAAACAATTGCCTATCTTTTGTGTTTCTTCTAAAAAGAGTTGTCCCTTTAATCAATCAAACTAGGCAAACCAAGTACAATATTACAACGTTTCTGCTTCAATATGTTTCGACAATCTATCAAGATTTTGTTAGGTTGTGGACTAAAATCATATACACACATATGTATCATAAAGGAAAGTGTAGGGACTAAAATTGACAAGTGTAGAATTCCTGGGTGTAAACTGTCATTATGATGGTCTATGGCAGTTACATACAAACCTATATATACACAGGGTGTGGTCCATGATTGTACAACATACATACATACGATTTCCAAAAGGATTCTGGACAGATTCATATGCCATCGGTGAATTTGGAACAGAAGGAATCATAAAGGAGTTTGTACAATCGGATTGATCACAACACCCAAGCACAAACAGATTCAATAACATGGACACAGGCATGTTACACTTTTCTAATACTTTAATTCAAACAAAATCTGGACAGACATCAAGTATATATACATGAAAATCTAACAATTGGTATCAGAGCCTTATGTCCCAGATTCGGTTTGAATCAGTATTTATCCTATTACAATATCATCAAATTATCAGTTTTCATCAATCTGATTGATAAAGTTTTTTTTTCAAAAAGGGTTTATAAAAACTTTAAGATTTGGTTTTTGGAGGTTTCCCTGCTAAATGAAAACGAAAGCAGATGACTTTGATGATTCTGGTTTATAGAATAGATTCTTATACAGATGTTTGTATCATCATAGACATAAGATTAGATGATACATAAGGATAAGATTAATCAGTGTAATCGATTGAAACATACTGATATCAGATTTTTGGTATATAATACCAAAACTTCATCACTTATCGATTTTTAAAAAACAAAGATTCAAGAACCGACAAAGATAAAGAATCAAGTACGAACACCCTTCAGAAATCATTAAGTGTTCGATTTCTTTATCGGAAGTTGATACCCAGCGGCGGCCACACATTATTACCACCGCGGCACCATTAACCAGATTACTTACCGTGGCCGGAACCGGAGAAGACAAACGGAAAAGGAAGCGGCGGTTACATCATAAACAGTAACCCTAAACCGGCTTTCTTTTCGTCTTAGTCGCCGGATTTGAACTCCGACGGCAGTTATCACCGCCACTACCGCGACCACGGTGATTATCCACAACCGCCACCGCCGTAACCGCCGCACCCGCCGTTAAAATCGTATTAACCGCTTTTAAGTAACATAAGTCCTTTTACATCCTTTATGCAACCACCATTGTGGATGCTCTAAGAAACCATCGGATGCTTTTATCGATTGGTGCATAGAGAACCCAAATAACAGTTTTGAATCCTTTAAGAAACCCTTTGTGGGTTTTGAGTGTGTATAGGGAAACTCAAAGACTTACCTCGGTTCTTGATATTTATTTTATATATTTAATATTTTTTTTAAATGTCAAATCTGACATGATTTTTCATTATTAAATGTTTTATTTTAGGTATTAGTAATCCATCCTAATATCTTTCTTTTTTTAAAGTTAAATCCTTTTTATTTTCAGATATTAGTATTGGGTTTCATAAATGAGGTTTATATAAATGCACTGTTTAATCACTTTTAAGTTTTTTAATAATAATTCATATTAATTATTTAACACAAAATGTTGCCAAAGTAACCTCTATTGTGTTAATAATTTGATTTGGATTATTATTAAAATTATTTGATTTAAGATTATAGTTGATAATGATGATCGGCCCAAAGGAAGGTCATTATTGTTATTAGAGATTGATAATCATTGAGAAATCACACATAATAATTATAAATATCCGTCATTAAATGTAAAAGGTCGGCCCAAAGGAAGACTTAACATTTAATAGGATTTTATAATTATTAGGTTATTACTTTACTTTTGGGTAAAACTATGTTGCAATATTGTCTCTTTGTCCAAAGACTAGATACAATATTGCATTGATTTATTATAAATTTGATTATCAATGGTATACATGTTAGTGAGCTTATTTTGTTCTATTTATGCATACAGCCGATGTTTTGAATGCTACTTCTGTTAGTTCTACTATCAATAGCATTTCGGTGCTCAATGGCACAAACTTTAAGACTTGGAAAAATAAAGTGACTATGGTCTTGGGATGCATGGACTTAGACTTCGCGTTAAGGGTTCCCAGTCCCGCTGCTCTTACTTCTGAAAGTTCTCCTGAGGACAGGAAAACTTTTGAAAGATGGGAACACTCTAACCGCGTTAGTCTAATGATTATGAGAAATGCAATACCTGAGACCTTTTCGGACGGTTTAAATGAAGTACATGATGCAAAAGGGTTTCTAAGTATCCTTGAAGAACGCTTTGCACAAAGCGAAAAGGCTGAGACAAGTTCTACTTTAAGGAAGCTTGTCTCTATGAAATACAAGGATAATGGAAACATAAGGGAGTACATTCTTGAAATGTCTCATCTTGCGAGCAAGTTGAAAACACTGAAGTTGGAATTGTCAACTGACTTACTTGTTCATTTAGTGTTGATTTCCCTTCCATCGAAGTTTAGCCAATTTGAAGTAAGCTACAATTGTCAAAAGGACAAATGGACACTTAATGAGCTTATCTCACATTTGGTGCAGGAGGAAGACAGGATGAAACAACACAAAATTGAGAGTGCTCACTTTGCATCAACTTCAAACACCAATAAGAAAAGGAAAAGCAAATACATTGCAAATTCCGAGTCAAAGAAAAAGCGCAAGGGTACTAAGGATGAGAAGAGGAAAAGAAGTGTTACTTATGTAAGGAAGCTTCTCATTTCAAGAAAGACTGCCCGAAATACCACGCTTGGCGTGTAAAGAAAGGAAAGTCTTTTGCTCTTGTTACTACTGAAGTAAATTTAGTTTCGGTACCTAGATACACTTGGTGGTTGGATTCTGGTGCAACAACTCACATAAGTGTATCTATGCAGGGTTGCCTGAATTACCAAAAGCCCAGTGATGATCAAAAGTACATCTACATGGGAGCAGGAAAACCGGTTAAAGTTGCAGGCATTGGGACCTTCAAATTATTAATACGTATTGGATTGTATATAGAATTAAAGAATACTTTTATAATACCTACTTTTAGAAGAAACTTGATTTCTACTGCTGTATTAGATAAAGAAGGATATACTTTTATGACTAAGAATGGAAAATGTAGTTTATATCTAAATTCTTCTTTTCTTGGTAGTTCTGAGCTATCAGATCAGCACAATCTATATTTACTTGATACAATCCATCCAGTCAATGAATCCCATAACACTGAAACTAAAGGTACGAAGCGTAAGTTTCCAAATGAGAATTCCTTCACATTATGGCATAAGCGTTTGGGTCATATCTCTAAGCAGAGAATTGACAAGCTTGTGTCAGAAGGAATTCTAGATGCATTTCATGAACATGATGACAATGTATGTGTTGAATGCATAAAGAGGAAAATTACTAACAAGAGAAATTTAAGTGCTAATATTGTTAGTGACGTTTTAGAACTAATACATACCGATATATGTGGACCATTCCCAACAGCTTCTTGGAATGGTCAACGGTATTTTATTACGTTCATTGATGATTACTCTCGTTATGGTTATCTTTATCTCATACATGAAAAGTCACAAGCTCTTGAAGCATTTAAGTCATTCAAAGCCGAAGTTGAAAATCAACTAGGCAAAACTATCAAAGTTGTGAGATCTGATCGTGGAGGTGAATATTATGGTAGATATGATGGATCAGGTGAACAACGACCCGGCCCTTTCGCTAAATTCCTTGACGAGTCTGGTATTGTACCTCAATACACCATGCATGGTTCTCCAACCATGAATGGTGTAGCTGAGAGACGCAATAGGACTCTAAAAGACATGGTTAGAAGTATGATTTGTCATACTCATTTACCACATTCTCTATGGGAAGATGCTTTAGAAACTGCAATGTATATTCTTAATAGAATTCCTACAAAAGCTACTATTAAAACCCCTTATGAATTATGGACGGGTAAGAAACCACTCTTAAAACACTTACGAGTTTGGGGTTGTTCAGCTGAGGCTAGACCTTACAAGCCTAATGAGAAGAAGTTGGACGCCAGGACTGTTAGTAGTTATTTTGTAGGATATGCCAAAAGATCAAGAGGATATAAGTTTTATGATCCAAAATCTTGAACCTTCTTTGAGACGGGAAATGCTAGATTCTTTGAGGATATTGAATTTGGGGGGGAAGATAAGTTAAATGATTTTGTTCTTGAGGAAAATTCAGTAGCTCCTATTCCTAATGATGTTGTTGAATACAATCAAGTTATTATTCCTAATGTATCTCAACAATATCCTATGGAAACACAAGACAATGTCATAATTCCTGCCCAACAGGATGATCATAATGTGCATCAAGATCATCCAATTGCTCCTCAACCCATTCTTGAAGAGCAAGAAAGTCAAATTCAACATCCTCAAAATCAAGAGAATCCGGTGCCATTAAGAAGATCCACGAGAGAAAGGAGAAGTGCAATTCCTGATGACTATGTTGTATTTCTCCAAGAACATGGAGAATATGTTGACTTAGTGGGAAGTGATCCTCTCACTTTCCGCCAAGCAACCAAAAGTTCTAACTCTCAGAATTGGATAAAAGCCATGGATGAGGAAATCCAATCTATGAAACACAATGACGTTTGGGATCTCGTCCAATTGCCTCCAAATGCAAAACCGATTGGTTGTAAATGGGTATTTAAAACCAAGCGGGATGCGCAAGGCAACGTGGAGAGATATAAGGCTCGTCTTGTTGCTAAAGGATTTACTCAGAAGGAAGGCATTGACTATAAGGAAACCTTTTCTCCAGTATCTTCAAAGGATTCCTTTAGAATTCTTATGGCACTTACAGCACATTTCGATCTTGAGCTACATCAAATGGATGTTAAGACAGCTTTTCTCAATGGAGACATTGAGGAAACTATTTACATGACACAACCTGAGGGGTTTGCTTCAAAAGAAGGAAACTAAATGGTTTGTAAAGTAAAGAAATCCATTTATGGGCTCAAACAAGCTTCTCGTCAGTGGTACAAAAAGTTTCATCAAGTGGTTCTCTCATTTGGCTTTAAGGTGAACCCTGTTGAAGAATGTGTGTATCATAAGATCAGTAGGAAGAGATTTATCTTGTTGATTATTTATGTGGATGACATTTTGCTTGCTAGTAGCGATGTAGAGATGCTTCGGGAAACCAAGAAATATCTTTCAAAGCAGTTTGATATTAAGGATCTTGGTGAAGCATTGTATGTGCTTGGTATACAGATTCATCGTGATCGCTCACGAGGAATCCTGGGATTATCACAAAAGGCATACATCGAAAAGGTACTAAAAGGTTTAACATGCAAAATTGTAGGCCACATGATACTCCCGTTTCTAAGGGAGATAAGTTTAACTTAAAGCAATGTCCGAAAAATGAGGTTGATTCCAAGGTCATGAAACAAATTCCCTATGCATCAGCAGTGGGAAGTTTGATGTATGCACAAGTCTGTACTCGTCCAGACTTGGCCTTCATAGTGGGAATGCTTGGTAGATATCAAAGCAATCCAGGAAGAGAACATTGGGTTGCAGCCAAACGAGTAATGAGGTATCTTCAGAGAACAAAGGACTATATGCTCACTTACAGGAGGTCGGATAAACTTGAGATCATTGGGTATTCCGATTCCGACTTTCCTGGATGCCAAGACAGTTATAAATCGACATCAGGATATATTTATCTTTTAGCTGAGGGAGCGATATCGTGGAAAAGCTCAAAGCAAGCACTTATCGCATCCTCAACTATGGAAGCCGAATTTGTTTCATGTTATGAAGCATCAAATCAAGCAGTATGGCTGCATAATTTTATTATGGGACTGCAAATAACCGATTGTGTAGAAAGACCACTAAAGTTATACTGTGACAACAGTGTTGCAGTCCTCTATTCGAATAACAACAGAAGCTCGTCAAAGTCTAAACACATAAACATAAAGTTTCTCGTTGTTAAGGAAAGAGTTCAAAATGGTTACATAAGTATTGAGCAAATAAGGACAAAATCTATGCTTGCGGGTCCGCTTACTAAGGCATTACCACCCATGATTTTTTAAGAGCATGTAAATCATATGGGTATAAAGTCAATAGATGGTCTTTAACTTCATTATAGATTTGTATACTTATGCTCAGAATATTTTTATATGATCATATATATGGTTTTAAAGTTTTAGTTTATTTTGAACTCTGATCTCATTTGGTTAAAGTTGGACCAGTTGGAAATAGACATGTGTATATCATTTGACATGTAATTTCCATGCTACACACCTACACTTAATCTATGCCCTTTAGTTGATATGACACTAGTAATCATTGTGGGTTTAGTTGCATGATGACAACGAATGCCTCCTTGGTTCTTGTGTTATTATGACTAATGGACGAGATTGATTTGGATAACTTTCTTTAAAGTTTACTTATACGCGTAATTCAGTTTAGATGCAGTATTGACTATGTGAGTATATGATTATATAGTCCATGTGAGAAATTGTTAGGTTGTGGACTAAAATCATATACACACATATGTATCATAAAGGAAAGTGTAGGGACTAAAATTGACAAGTGTAGAATTCCTGGGTGTAAACTGTCATTATGATGGTCTATGGCAGTACATACAAACCTATATATACACAGGGTGTGGTCCCTGATTGTACAACATACATACATACGATTTCCAAAAGGATTCTAGACAGATTCATAAGCCATCGGTGAGTTTGGAACAGAAGGAATCATAAAGGAGTTTGTACAATCGGATTGATCACAACACCCAAGCACAAACAGATTCAATAACATGGACACAAGCATGTTACACTTTTTTATAACTTTAATTCAAACAAAATCTGGACAGGCATCAAGATATATACATGAAAATCTATTCAGTGTGTGATCCAAAAAGGTAAGACTTTCCCCAAGATAAGCATGTCTCCTTCTGTTTCTTGTATTAAAATAGATTGGTGACATTTTCTCTTACTTTCTGATTAATCAACCAATAAACACAGTAAGTACAAACCAAAAACAAGGTGGCAATATGGGCGAGTCAAAAACAGTTCAGGTTGGTATGAGCAGGGTGAAGTTGAGTTGACACAACCAATTTTCCAGTTTTTATACGTAATTAACGTGTAATTGTGTTTAAAAAAACGAGTACAAATACAATAGCAATCCTAAATCTTTGAGAAAAAGCTTAACCCGTTTCCCTTTTAGCTAAATATTTTTATTTGACGTGTTTGAGATGAAACAAATTCCAAATCAATACATTTATAACAAGTATGGATAGGTGGGATACCTGGATCAGAGCCCACAGAGTCCAATACAAGTGTGAAGCCAACATGTAACAACATGATGTAGATCAACAAAAACGTTAGGGGTTTGTCTACCAGCGCAAGAATTGAGGGGATTAGATCTAAATATTCAGTAATTAGTAGTTGATTATGCATTAATTATTATTTTCGATGCGGTGGAGGTCTTGGCGTAATCGGTGGTAGGTATTAATACTCCCCGAAACTCAGTGGTCTAATTAGGGGGACTGAGGTGGTCGTATTAATTGATATATAAATCACTTATTTTTCTATAGGTAAAATTGGTTGAGGCCCTACAATTGGGTGTAAGGGGAACTCGGGAGACAGTGGTAATTTTGGGAACGGGATGACCGCAAAGAGTTTCGGAATTCGCCGGGGAGAGTGGAGTTAATGTTACTAGGGTTTGTGGTGGTTGAGGATTTCTATCCCTTGGAATTGGGGAGTACGGATGTCATTTTAGGGGTGAAATGGTTGAAGCAATTTTCGGAGATCCGAGTGAACAGAAAATAGTTACTATGACATTCCAGGACGGATAACAGGGTTACATTGTGCGGAGAACCCCTTGCACCGTGCTGAGGCTGTAACATCCCAAAATAGGGCCTAGTTGTACCGTGTTGTACTATGTGCTTGTATACTTGTACATTGATTTTAATCAATGTGTTTAGTTGCAAAATGTGTTATTTGCTAATTATACGTGATAAAAAGGTGTTATGTAAGATAATTATGATAATAGATAGAATTGGTAAGTTAGTAACCGGTTTTAGATAATGGTTCCAAATATTCGTTAGGTAAGACGGGTAAACGAGGGATAAGTTGTAGGTTAAAAATGGGAACAAAATATTGCGTTTGATTTAATTAAAATCATAGGGTCGGTCTCTCCTTGCTCTTATCCTCTGGAAGAAAACAAAACACACACAAACTCACGAACACAAATACACACCTCAAACTCTTGCAAGTTCTAAGTAGAAATCAAAGAGGGAAGCTGTGAATTCGAGTTTGGCTACTGATTTCTTTGCTAAAGGCACTATCTTCAGCTTCTAATAATCTCTTTCAGTAAGTAATTCCTTTAAATACTTAGTAATGGTGTTTTGAGAGAATCACACCAAGTGATAGTGTAAAGTAGTGTTTTTATGGTTTCTTTTTGTGTCAAATGATTTGGTAAGCTTCTAAGGTTGTAAAACAATGTTGGTATGTAATTGGAATTGAGTTTTGGTCGAAAGAGAGGTAAAAACAGGTATTTGCAGGTCTGTCCGCGAACAGGGAAGAAGGTCTGCTGTGCAGACCCTTCCTGCGGCCGTAGGAGCAGTTTCTTTCTGCGGCCGTAGAGAAAAGTTCCTGCGGGCGTGGGGAGGTGTTTTTTCAGAATTATTGAAATTAAGCCTTCTGTGGCCGTAGGAAAAGGTTTCTGTGGCCATAGGAGGGTATATTGTGTGGTTTACCGTCTACGGACGAAGGAACAAGGTCAACGGGTGTAGGTACGTAACCTACGGCCGTAGCTCACCATAGATCAACTCCTGTGGGCGTTGGGATAAGTTCCTACGACCGTAGGGCTCGTTTAATGGAAAGAAACTCTGCGGGCGTAGGGGGTTGCCTCTACAGCCGTAGGAGGAGTTTGTTATGCCTTCTGCGGCCGTAGGACATGACCTCTGCGGCCGTAGGACCCTGTCCAGTATGAATAGCTTGTAATTCGTGTTATGTGATAAGTGTTAAGGTGTTAACAAGCTTGTAAATGATGTGTTAGGCACTTCTGAAGAGCCAGAGGATATCGAACACTATATTTGTCTGCTGTAGCTGTTAAGGTGAGTACCGGTTAACCTTAGGTTTCGTGATAAACATGTTATTATAACCATGTTTAAGGTAAGTTACGGTTTATATGTTGTTAATTTGCTATGGTATGAATTGCTATGCGATGATATTAGGCTTGAGTAGGCCAATCATGTTATGATTTGTTATATGTTGATACTATGGCTTTTTGTAGGCCAACTATGTTATGATGAGGCCAGAGTCGGCCAATACGTGTTCGTGCTGGCACTTTGATGTTGTTTGGGGTACGGTGATTCGCGGCCGCGAATCTGGGTTCTTGCAAAACCTCCGTACTTCAACTAAGGGCTCTCAGTTTTACTGATCTCCCCGCTCGTTAGGGGCTCTCACTGATTTCCCCGCTCGTTAATGCAATGGTGGGCTGCTACCCGCTCCCCCACCGGCGCGATATGATAGATGTATTTGGTTTCCCCCAGTTTGGATCATTGAGCCGGGCTTACAACCCTGCAAGACGTGACTCCTCCTGGGCACGGGAACATCGCTAGCTGTTTGGATAGACTTGTTTGTTGTTTTGTGATATCTTCTGCATGCTATAACATCTTTGTTACGATACTTATGTTTAATCGTTACTCACTATGGTTATTTCATTGGTAATTATGGGGAACACTTCTTACTCTCGCTTTTGTTTACTCTGATGTTGATTAATGGTCGGCCAATATTCGGTAACACCGTTGGGTATTTTATTAAAATTTATACTACAATTTGTATAATTAGTTAGTTAAATATTTCCGCTGTGTTTGTTAAACGATATCTTTTGGTTAAACAGTTGGGTGTCTTAATTATATTTTATTAATTAAGCTTGTGAAACCCCGGCGTTACAGAGGCCTCACTCCGCGCCCTTGCAGATTGCGGTTATGGACGAGGGTTACGTTGTAGCTCTAGCTAGCCTTTAGTTGAATGTATGGCCTCACTCGCAGGTGAACCCTGCACTATACACGTTACTGAGTGAATTTTCAGATGTTTTCTATGCCTATAGGGTTGCCTTCTTCTGGGAAACATGAGCATGCTATCGTTCTAAAAGGGGGACGAACTTATTAATGTGCGACCCTACCGATACCCCAACTACATAAAGAGACGAGATGAATAAATTGGTGGGAGAGATAATTAAGTTGGGGATTATTAGACAGAGCACTAGCCCCTTTTCTATCCATTTATTGTGCTAAAAGAGAAATACGGTAATTGGAGATTCTGTGTCGATTAGCATGTTGTCTTGGACAAATTCCCAATTCGAGTTATTGATGAATTTCTGGATTAGTTGCATGGAGCAACGGTATTTAGCAAGTTGGATTTAAAGTTGAGCTATCACCAAATCTGTATGAAAGAATCATATATTTGCAAGACTGCGTTCCACACTTATGAGGGCCACTATGAGTTTTTGGTAATTCCATTTGGGTAAACGAATGCGCCGTCAACTTTTTAGTCCTTTTGAACCGGATGTTTCGAGCCTATTTGCGTAAGTTTGTACTCGTTATCTTTGATGATATCCTGGTTTAAAGCCACATGCATAGTCCACCAACAAGCATTCTAATGACACAATAGTAGATATGTCTATGTTGAAATAAGAAAACTTTTGTCCTAGGATGAATTAGCAATTTTCTTGAAGGCGGATAATGTGACAAGAGTTCTAACTTAAAGTCAATTTCTATAAGTGGAGGAACCAATGATCTTTATTAAGTATATTATACAGTCACGTTCGTTTGATGTCGAATAATACTCAACACATAATGCTTCCATTAATGAAATTGTTTCATTCAAGTAAATATATGTTTCACTACATACATTCAAACTATACATTCCGTGAATGAATAAGGTAAAAGAATCACATCCATATCATTAGTTTTATTTATAATATAATTAATAGCCTTAAAAGAATATTTATATCTATAATTGTACTTCATTATTGTGGACAAGAATCTGAAAGACGTGAAATTTAATCGATCATTAATGGATATATCTAATCCCTTTAGGAAATCCACAAACTCGAAGTTTTGAAAAAAATCATGTACCCAACATAGATGGACCGACTGTGGTTGAATACAATACCCATTTAAAGGCCTAAAAGACGCACATCCTAAGTGGTGACATCACCCCTCCCACTCGTACTCTGATGCGCTATCCCACCCCTCAACCCCTCGTACTCGTCACCCTCTTCCCACCTCCACCACCCACCACAACACCCAGGTTCCGAAATGGCAATCCCATCTCCTCAAGTGGTTACTTCACCCCCTCTCACCCACTCGCTCTAATGATTAGTGAAGATCACAAGACATGGGCGGCCGTGAGGGCGTGGTGGGCAACCCTACATGACCTATGTCTAGAAGGGTGCTCAATTTTTTATACACTTGTATATATATAAGTTTACTATTAAACTTTTAGTTGACTCAATAGCAAAGTATTTGAAACCATATACAATTAGTACATGACCTATGTCTAGAAGGGTGCTCAATTTTTTTATACACTTGTATATATATAAGTTTACTATTATAACTTTTAGTTGACTCAATAGCAAAGTATTTGAAACCATATACAATTAGTCTATAAGAAACTGTAATTAGGAGACCCATTTTTTATTTATCACAGGGTCTACTAATCAAGATTACCCAACATATGTAGGTGACATGACACGATCACTTATAAGATTCTATTCACCTAGCAGCAGCAAATCTAAGAAGCTAGCAATCTGAAAGTTGCTTGTAATCTTCCTTTGAAGATATTGACCCGTATCTTAAGCTGCTACCTGCTAGTTATATGGTCGTTAGAAGAACTTAGCATTCATTTTACGAGGAAAAAGGTTTATCTATGGTAAGATGGAATCTGATTGATGTAGAATCACAGAATCACGTCACATAAATTGGAAAAAAAGAATGTGTTTGTCAGTTACAGTGCTACAAAAATAGAACTAAATGGTGCAGGTGTAAACCGGAAAAAGGATCCCGATAAGAAAACCCGTCTAGTCACTAAGTATTGTTCTTATTAAAGATTACTTGTATATATTCATAAAGCTCACAAAAATCTAATGATGATGACATGAATTTAGAAGATATTGGAAAACCTTAACTCAAGAAATAAGTATGTATGTGCATATGTGCATGTTTGTATTTTTGTCATCATAGTATTGCAATTTACTATAAAATTTACTCTTCTTCATCTGATTTGAGTTCTTCCTAATGACCACAGCCCAGAGTCCCTTACAGCTGCCTGAAAATGCAAACACGTTTAGTTTTGCATCCAAAATCTCAAAATTTTTTAAAACTAAAAATGATTACTAAATTGAACACACGTACCGGAGATTTCACAGATGGAAAAACATTCCAAAACCTTAATGTTTCATCCCTGGCACCTGTCACTATTGTTTGACCATCCGGTGACATTGCTAGATATAGTACTCTCATGCTATGTCCAGGAAGTCGCGCAACCTTTTAAAAATAAAAATAAAAATATTAATAAACACACATGATACAAAAAAGAAAAAAAAAGTAGCCTAAAGATGAATTATATGTTTACCTTAGCTAAAGTTGGATATTTCCATTAAAGTAGGAGAATTGGACGGCTCAGATTGGTTCTCGCACTAAGAATGGTTCTCAAATGAACTTCATTCGAGAACCGTTGTTAGTGCGAGAACCGTGAGAATCAATCTCAGCCGTTCCTTGGATATGAGAAGTTTATGGATGGAGAACGTCATAGAGTGTGGCAGGGTGCATGTGAGGTATTCATGGGTGGGCAATGAGATTAAAGTAGAGGGAGTTTGATGGCTCAGAGGTTCTTGCGGTTCTCGCACTAAGAATGGTTCTCAAATGAACTTCTTCATATATATATGAGAGGGTTCATTCGAGAACCGTTGTTAGCGCGAGAACCGTTAAAACCAATCTCAGCCATTCCTTGGATATGAAAAGTTCATGGATGGAGAACGTGGAAGGATAGAGTGTGTAGCAGGGTGCATGTGAGGTATTTGTGGGTGGGCAATGAGATTAAAGTAGAGGGAGTTGGATGGTTCAGATTGGTTACCTTGTTGCATATGCGATAGTTGAAGTAGAGACTCTCAACTCCTAGACTTGGTTCTTTGTATGTCTAGGGGTTGATCTTGACTTGACAACAAATTCAAAATAGGCTCTCAACTCCTGTAGCTTGGTTGTATTTTGTTTGGAACTTTGTGGGTGATTGTTTACTATTTGGACTTATGTACTAAATTTAATAGGGTATTTGCTTCCAAATAGCCTTTTGTTGCTATGAATTTATATATTCCTTACATTTTTTACTATCTTTTTAATTTAAGTCTTTCAAAGTTTGTACTTTAATGCAGATAGTCCAATCATTTGTCTTACTTTTAATGCAACCGATTTGACTACTCAAAGATACATTTTGCTTATATTTACAAAGATACAAATCGAAAATCAACATACAACAACCCAATGGAAGCCCCTGCTGACAATCACTTCCTCGTCAAACCAAAAGTGACAAAGTAAGAAATACCCACCATAAAACAACATATGCTCATCCTTCTACACCAGGTTCTCGAATACTCCAAGCATGGAAAACCGTGGTCACTTATACTCATCACGTGAGGTTTGATGAGGTGAAAATGGAGGAGGGAAACAACGGAAGTAGTATGTAGAAGACAGGGACGACAAGAAAGAAAAGGAATTGGGAGTAGCGAAAATAAAGGAAAGAACTAAAATACTCATCACGTGAAAGGCACGTGTGGGAACTAACATGAAAATCTAACGTCCGTTTGGGGTAAGGACCACCGGTGTGACAAAGTACGTAGTTCAGGGACTCATAGTGTAATAAGTGACATATAGTTCAGGGACCAAATGTGTAAATGTACTTCATTTTTTAACTTTTTTATATCTTGACTGTTTTCAAGATGATCTTTGACAAGAATCTGAACACGTGAAATTTTAACCACCTATATCATTAATGGAGATAGATATGATCCCTATAGGAAAATCCACGAACTCGAAGTTTAAACCAATCCGACATAGATGCACCGACTGTGGTTGAATATGCTGTACAATTTGGGATGCTACTATAAATATCAATAGAGGACTAAACGACGCACACCCTAAGTGGTACCATTAACACCCCTCAACCCCATCCCACATACTCAGTCACCCCCTTCCCACCTCCACCACCCGGCCACCACGCCTCAAGTGAACATGTAGGTGACATGACATAGATAGCTGATTACTGGCCAGATCTTAGCAGCAGCAGCAGATCTAAGGACCTAGCGATTCAGTGATTCTATTCACCTAGCAGCAACAGATCTAAGAAGCTAGCAATCTGAATGTTGCAATCTTCCTTTGAAGCTGATTATTGACCCATATCCATATTTAAGCTGCTAGTGAACTAACATGGTCATTAGAGGAACTTAGCATTCTTTTTACGACAAAAAAGGTTTATATGTAGACTAAGATGGAATCTGATTGATGTAGAATTACAGATTCACGTCACATATATTGGGAAAGAAAATGTGTTTGTCGGTTGTAGTACTGTAAAAAAAACTAAATGCTGTAGGTGTGAAGATCCGAAAAAAAGATTCTTATAAGAAAACCCATCTAGTCATTAGTACTGTTCTTATTAAAGATTACTTATATATTCATAAAGCTCACAAAAATCTAATGATGATGACATGGATTTAAAAGATATTGCAAAACCTTAACTTAAGAAATAAGTATGTATGTGCACATGTGCATTGTTGTGTTTTGTCATCCTATATATTGCAATTTACAATAAAATTTACTCTTCATCTTCTTCATCTGATTTGAGTTCTTCCTAATGACCACAGCCCAGAGTCCCTTACAGCTACCTGAAAATGCAAACACGATTCAATCACATTCCTGTTTTGCATCCAAAATCTTGAATTTTTTAAACTAAAAATGATGATTATGATTAGATAATAACACACGTACCGGAGATTTCACAGATGGGAAAACATTCCAAAACCTCAATGTTTCATCCCCGGCACCTGTCACTATTGTTTGACCATCCGGTGACATTGCTAGATACAGTACTCTCATGCTATGTCCAGTCAAAGTCGCAACCTTTTTTTTATTTTTTTATTTTGAAAAATGGAAAAAATAAAACTATTAGTAAATAATAAACACACATACAAATATTTACAAAAAGAGAAAAAAAAAGAATTGATAGGTTTACCTTAGCTAATGTTGGATATTTCCACACCATAATCTGATTTTGTGAGTACCCGTGAGTGCTAACTAGTTCATTCACATTCTTGCTCCATGCTAGATTACAAACCTGACTCCCGGTGTCAACATGGTTCAGTTGGTTACCGTTAGCGGTGTTCCAAAACCGAATGCAGCGGTCGGCGGTGCCGCCACCGGAGACCAGAAGGCTGCTCTGGTGAGGTGACCATGCAATCGCCTTCACTGCTGCTGTGTGCTCTGTCAGTTTCAGAAGTGGCTGTGCAGAGTGCTGATTCCAAACCAATAGCTGATTGTCGTTTCCACCAGATGCTAATTCTCTATCATCATGAGACCATTTAAGCCCACATACCTAAATAGTAAACTCCATAGATTAAAAACATAAAGCTCATACTTTTATCTTTCAAAAGCCTTTTGATAACGATACTTAAATTTGGAAAATGGAATAAGTGAACAGAACTTAAGCCATATCTGTGCTTAAGATTTTATGTTCACCTAATAGAAGATAGTCTAGATTCATAAGGTTAGCAATACTATTAAACTGAAAATGACAAACAGAACTTGAACCTCAAAAGATTTAATGTTTACTATTTGATTTATAGACATATCGATTAGATTCATTAAGCTCACGTTTATAACTTAATAGTTCGTTAATGAAACGGGTTACCATTTAGTAACAATATTATTAAATGAAAATTGTCATAAACTAACAGAACCTTAAAAGACTTCATGTTTACCATTCCATTTATATAGATAAATTAGATTCATGAAGCTCACACTGTCAACTTTATGGCTTCATTTATTAATGATACTATAAATCAAAAGGCTTAAATTCTTGAACAAGATTTCATCTTTACCTCTAATTTGAATCCACAAAAAAAAGATAGATTCGATTCATTAGCGATAATATAGACTGAAACATGGCATGAACGAACAATCTTCGAAGATCTCTTGAAAAGAGGAGTAAACGAAGGGAGTCTTCAAAGATTTGTTATTAGGTTTCATAATTACCTTAGCTAAGGCTAACAAGCTAGCTTGCTATATAATTAACCATATATAAAAGATTAGATTCGTAAAGCTCACATTTTTATCTAATAAAATCTATTATTATCGAAAAAAGGAATTAAAGAACGGAACTTGAGTTCTTGAAAGATTTATAGGTCAAGATTTCATGTTTACCTCTGATTTATGGCCGAAAAGATTGCTAAATGATAACCCATATTAGATTTATATATTTAACATTACTATAAGCACAAACAACTGGTATTCAAGGCTTTAAAGATTCGTGATCAAGGTTCCATTTTTACCTCTGATTTATGCCCAACAAGCTTGCTAATGTAGTCACTAGGGACGCGAAGATCATGTTGCAGTATGTTACGATCTCTGCTTCCTGATGATAAGATCCGTGAGCTCCATGCCAACACACCTGTTCTTGTTTGGTGCCCACCCATGGTCCGAACCTTTTTGCATTGAGTCCCATCCCAAACCTATCAAAACACATCCACTCTTACTTATTAGATGCTTAATTCATTACAAAAAATAAGAACCCTAGTTGAGAAAACAGTGGTACCTGAACTTTTCCAAGACTAGTACCGACTGATATATAAGACCCTTCTCGGGTCCATTGAACAGAGCACACCCCATCATTAGGCCCCAAATCACACAACTTGGTCACCTTGAAGCATCATAAAACAAAGTCAAAACAACATAAATGCAAGTTATTAATTAGCAAACATACAAAATGAAATGAACTAACTTTGCTGGTTGTTGCGGTCCATAAATAAACACAGCTGCCAAGTCCAACTGCAAGTACATTCTGTGACGACCAGTCCACAAGGTTCAAGTAAAAGTCGTCTTGAAGCGAAGGCGCATCCAAAACCTAATCATTAAAGCCATTAATTTTACCATACTTTATAAATCCAAACCCTAAAAGATTATCCGAATTTCCTATCAAAACATATATATATATATATATATATATATATGTTTTGATAGGAAAAAGTTCATGCGAGAACCATTCTTAGTGCGAGAACCACGAGAACTAATCTAAGTCGTCCAATTCCCTCTCCTTCAATGTCATTGCCCACCCATGAACTCTACCCCTCCACACTCACGCTCACCATCCATGAAACTTCCCATATTCAAGGAACGGCCGAGATTGGTTCTCGCGGTTCTCGCGCTAACAACGGTTCTCGCATGAACTTTTGTCTATATCTATATATATATATATATATATATAATCTAACATTAAAAAACATGTTCTTTAGTCTGTCTATATATACAGGTAGATAATGCATTCTAGCCAACAAGATTTGATTGCATTTAATTCCCTTTTAAACATAATCCAAGCTAATAACAAGTGTTACCAACAAGCTCTATCAATCTTTCAATGAGTACAGGTATGCAAGCCAAGAAAAGATAACAAATTATGCAGCATTAAGACAAACCCCAACAGGAGTAATTCAAAAGCCTCAAACTTTAATAATTGTTTGACTAAATCTTTAAAAGTCAATGACAAGTAAGTCAAAATTAGGGTTTACTGTTTGTTTGTAAGTTATTACCTTGTGGGGTGTTTTTGGGACCTTTCTTGGGGGCTTAGGTGGAGTTACAGACTCCGAGCTCAACCCATTATCCTGACCCAGAATTGAACCCGAATAAGGCGAATTCTGACCCGAACTATCCGTCTTGAACCGCAACATGTTCTTGCTCGGACTGCTCAATGGCGATCCTTTGGTCCCACCTGCAGGAGAAGAAAACCCAAAATCAGATCCAAATAACTCACACCTCAATAACCTTGAATACGCTTCATTGCTCCCTCCGCCGCCTTCTTTCACAGGCGAAGCCTTTTCCAGTAACCCGAAAGTGTGGAGCCTGGAAGACGATCGGCAGGGAATGAATCGATCGCTACAAGCTCCGGCGGATTTGGACGACGGCGATGATGATAAGTTAGAAATCGTTCGGGGCGACATTGTTCGCGGCGACGGAGAGGATAGGGTTCTGATTAAAGGAGAAGGGGATCCGGCGCCGGTGTTGAGGCGTAGAGATGTCTCCGACATCCCAGCTGGGAGATTGATTCCGCTCTTTCTTCTTTGATTGGAATCCATGTTGAAAAAAAGATTGTGGGTATTGTGATTCTGGTTTTGGAAAGAGATCTCGAGAAGAAAAAACCCTTCCTTTGAAGGGGAAAAGATTGATTGGGGGTTTTAGTGTGGGAGGAAAACAGGTTAACGGTCGGATTGGGAATTATATATGGAAATTGCGAGTACAACGGTCAATTGTGCAAGAGAAGCTCTTGGGAGCCTGTCAAGCTGCAAGTAGCCGTTGGACACATATGATATGTATTTCGTTGTTCACGTGCATTGCACGTGAGATGATGAATGAATGTTAGATGGTGAAGGAAAGACATGGAAAGTTTTTATAAATTTTTTGTACTTCTTACTTTGTGTTCATACTTATCATTTACTTATTCCCCTACTCACTTGATTAAAACATACACAAGACCAAAGAATCATATGAGGAAAGAGAATTAATGTACTACACATGTTAAACATTGAACATGTAGGATGATGAAGTAGGAACACAAAGTAGAAAGATAAATCATTTCTCTTTTTTGTATTAAGAGAAGTTACTCTTGATCTCATCTTATGAAATTTCGGGTCTGACCGTTAAATTATAGTGTGATAGTGAATTTTTCTATTTCCGAATATCATTTTCCACTTTTTGAAGACAAGGATCAAGAAGGTTACGGATTCACAGAAGATTACGGAGGATTAACGGTTGAAAACCTTCAATCAATCCTCTCGAATTGTTCATCCACTCCACACATTCATCCTTCATCGTACCAAACCCTAGTTCACCAAACATTTGAAGATGATCTTCTTACCAAGTTTGCTTCTCCTCTCATCATTATGTTGGGGCATCTGGCTAAGTTTCCGTGATCGCGAACGGGATTAGGTTTGCTTCATTCTTACTCTTCTATTTATTGAACACTTGAGTACTTGATGTATTTGGATGTTGCCTTTATATTTAATCATATGGTTACCTTTTCCTCCTTATGCGAATAATTATTTACTGCTTTGAGTGTAAGACAGCACTATCGTCAACTCCGCGATCATGCCAATTCCACTTTTTGAATCAATTGAATATTTAGAATGAGTTAACTTAACCAATTCATTCTTTAGTAAGCAAATGGGTAATAATTGATCAACCTAAAACATTAAGTGATTGTTCCTCAAACTTATACATTTGAATCAATCAAGTGTTTTATTGTTACTATCTCCTTAAACATACTTTAGTAGTTAATTTTATTACCTACAAACCAAACATCAATTAAATATATTTTCATTTACAATGAAACAAAAGATTACAAGTTAACCACATGTTCTACGTGGATTTCATACCCACTTACCTTGTCTAATATTATATCTATATAAAAAGCATGCAAATTTTTTAAAAATAACCATAAATTGAGTCTTAATTAACCAATCATAACCTTCAATTTTAAAATTATTCATTCTCTAAACAATTTTGGAAAGATTAAAAACGTGGATAAGAAATTTTAATTTCAAATTATTCACTTTTAATTTCGAAATTTTTTTTTTTTCGAAATATTAATTTTAAATCTATTGGTAGCTGGTTAGATGAATATTTTGAGGGGGTTTTATAAAAGGTTTTAAGAAAATATGAGGGAGTTTTATTAAAATTGTATACTTATATAATTAATATTTTTAGCAACTTGTAATATATTTTTTTTAGAAAAAATAATTATATATTTACGACCGTCTCATTTTTATCTACGTTTTGATATAAATTTTATTGTAATATGACACTTTTTTGAAATTAGTATATTCTCATCACAAAGGTGATATTTCATTTTTTGCATTATTTTTATTTAAAAATTTTAATATCTCAAATACACTTTCAAAATACCCGTACGTGTACAGGTCAATAAACTAGTATAACATAATTAGCTTTATTTATTTTTATCGGGACTTCAGCATTGATCAAACATTCACCACCATGGCATCCACAACCCTCATATGGTAACCATCCATATGTAAGATAATCGACCTATTTGAACCATGGTTACCGGATTTGACCAAGGTGTGAGTTCTTGTGTGTTATGAATGTGATATTTGTAGAACAAATATAAGGGGAACCCGTTTTGGGGATTGATTAGGTGTGTAGTAAGTCAAGATTAAATATCAAAGTTGATTTAATTTCATATATGTTATCTATGTGATTCGGGTTTAGGTTCATGAACTTAACCTGTTTGAAAATGATTTGACAATGTGTTTTGATTTGATTTTGTTAATGAACAACAATAATAACAAAAAACGTGGATTCGATAAAGAACATGAATATCAATGTTAATAATTTTTTATTTGGGTTGATGTTAGTCAAATGGTATTCAGTGACGATCTAACGATTTATAAACACAATTTTTATTAACTCATGCTAAAAAAAGTATCATATTAATTAGCATTTATAATAATAAATAAGTTAAATATTAATGTTATAAATATGGTAAAGACTAAATGTTTATTTTTCTCTTATAGGTAAGACACATAAGGGACTTAATTATTTAAATAATTGGTTGTAACTACAAAAACCGCGACTGTTGTAAATTATTTATTGTTAGTAAGGAGTCTAGCATAAATTTGAAAACTAAAAATTACACCAACAATTTGAGATAATCGTAAATGATCAAATCGGTAATTTACTCTAAAGTTTATCGAACGAAGATAATATTGTAAAATAATATTGTTTCCGTCTTTTTTAACTCAAAATAACACTATTTTTCTTTCTCTTCGAAAATATAAAATAGAACTATTTTTTTCTATTTATATTTCTCTATTTTGACTATATACACCTAACATCATGATTGATTTCATTTAGTTCTCTTTCTTTTATCCCATTAATTTTCTTTTTCTATTTCTCTCTCTAAACTTTATAATCTTCTAACATAAATAAAAGATTAACATGTATTAGATTAAGTGAACATTTCTAACCTTTTATTTAATAAACTAAAATTGCTCAAACTTGATTATCCGTTTAATTAAAATTGGAATTTCAATTTTGAGTATTATTGATTAAAATTGAATCAAATTATTAGAGAAATTTCATATATATCATTTTTAAACCTTAAAATATCATATTTATCCATCATGATTTACATATATCACATTTACCCTTTATAACATGTCAGATATCATATTTAGGGTTGTGTTCAATAAAGTTCATTTAAAAAACATAGTCCTGAAATTTTTAATATTCAATCACATGTGATTCAGTAAACAATCACATGTGATTGTAAAATATCACATGTTAATTACGAAAATGCCACTCTGCTCAACTTTTTAAAATTCAATCTGGACCATTGATGGGGCTGATCCAAAGGCTAAAACTAGTCTCTCAGGACTATGCATTAAATATAGACTATATTGAACATTTCTCATCATATTTAACCAAATACTTGATTTTATCATTTTAAAATATTTTTATAATCATTTTAAGTTCTTTTTAAGAACCAATAGACTTTGACCTTATTATCTTAATTGTAACAATAATTATCGATAACTTGTACAACAAAATACAATGATACCATGTATTGGCAGTCATGTCTACCCTCCCCCTTTTGTCAACGCTTCCACCGCCAGTTTTGAGTGTTGACGTCGTTTGCCATCATGTTTTAAAACTCTCATTTCTTTCGTGTTTTATAATTATTTAATATCTTTAATGTTTAGATATGTATTATTTTTTTTAAATCAGCCCGTGTATTATACGGAAATCTAATCTAGTAGATAGATAATATAGTAGTAGATAGAAAAATTAGGATTAGTGTCTAATCCAATTAATTATATGAGCTAAGATGCATTATGAATTTATGGTAACTTATTGTGTCTAACAGAATAATAAAAAAATAATAATAAACAAGCTAATGAAACCAAACCCATGACTCGAATAAGTTTAAACTTGTGCTTTTTAAAGTTAGGTTAAATTATGTTGCTAAACACAGCAAACGATTTCAATGTTCTATTATAACATATGAAGATTATTTATGTTCATAATATATCTCTTAATGTCCAATTACAAAATGATTTTTATGTGTAAAATTTTGAAAAGAAAAAAGAGCATAACAAAACGTTTCTATAAACATTAATGTGTAGATTTATATTAATAGAAAAGACTTTATAAGTTATGATAAAATATCGAGGAAACTTTCCTTTTGTTTTAGCAAATTTAGAATTTTAAATTTCTAAACTCAAATAATATATGGACTGTTTGTTCTGATACAGATATCGAATTAATCGATGTAAATTCAATTGATAACAAACAAAGGATCGCGTGGCCTAATGGATAAGGCGCTCGCCTCCGGAGCGGGAGATTGTGGGTTCGAGTCCCACCGTGATCGTTTTTCGCATATTTTTAAAATTAAAGCCTTTTAATTGCAGTAGTAAGCTATGAACTCCGTTAATTACTAAACACCGTCTTTTCTTTATTTTAAAATTCTTACTATCAAACCAATAAATCAAATTTTTTTTTTATAATTAAAATAATTCAGAATGTTATAAACAAATTCAGCTTGTATGTCTTTTAAGGAAAAGATCCCATACATAATTTTGTTACACTTAATTAGCTATGAACAGCAAAACAAAAAAAAATCTTGAACGATACTTTCTCTATTCAAAATAGATAATACAAAAAAATATAGAGTAGATATCAAATACTTCCGTAAGGGAATGTTCAAATGTGAATGAGAAATTAAATGAAAATGAGAGACTAAATCTCGACCATTCATTTTGTAAGTAGAATTCATGGATGGAGTGAGGGGATCTAGTGTGGCAGGATGCATGTGAGGAATTCATGGGTGAGCAATAACATTGAAGGAGGAGGAATTGGACGGCTAGGATTGAGTCTCTCATTCTCAATTTATCTAAAGTTCTCATTTGAATCTCCCACCAGGAAGTAAATCCAGTCGAAATTAACTAGTTCCACTTAAGTTCAAATTAAAATATTAAATCGACCAACCCTCAAGTCACATTTCTTTCAACACACAGCAAACTTTTTCCATGAAAGCCTCGATAATCCTACAATAATTGGTAAATTAGGAAATAAATACGTCATATGAAGATATATAAGCTTGAATTACAAGGGATTCATGTGAGGCTCGTCTAGCATACATTTAAACATCTAGTTTAACTGCATGATAAATGAATACAACTGAAAAAAATGTGAAGTATTCAAGTCACTGGAAACTTGAATAATGTTATTTATACGGGATCTTAATTCCATATTCCTAAACCTACCACACTAACAACTGGAAACTTGTGTAATTATTGATGATGAAGCTACAAAGACACGTACAAAATGATTATCAATAAAATATTGATTTTTCTGAAAGCCTCTTCGATTACAAAAACCATAACAGAAACCCCATAAAGAACCTGCTTCAAAAAAAAAAAAAAAAAAAAAAAAAAAAAAACCGTCATGGTGAAAAGAAAACCGATCATAAAAAATAGAAGAAATCCGATCACGGTGGGACTCGAACCCACAATCTCCCGCTCCGGAGGCGAGCGCCTTATCCATTAGGCCACGCGACCATTAATATTCGGTTTGTCAGATGAAAAGCTACTAATAGTACAACTGGTGTTCACAGCACTTTAAGCTAACATTTTGTAAGATTGGGTTATTCTAGAAGTTGTGTTTGGACCTCGGCAGATTGCATACTTGTTTTTCTTATTTTTTTTAGTTTATTTTCTAAAGCTTGATATAAAATTTCAAGAGTAAGAGTATAATTGTATGTCTCTAGCTTTACCTAGGGAAGATTTTGTATCGCTAGGGCGTTGATTAGTAGATTTTACGTGGTACTGGTTGTTTCGTGGTTTTGTTGAAATCGAAGACAATATATGCTGATTTTTATTGAAATTAAGAATACGTTGTAAAATACAGGGAAAAAGGGTAAGAATAGGAAACCTTAAATAGAAAATGAAGACGTAAAGTGGAATGCACATTGTTAAAGATATCAAGATTTATAGGGCCAAAGGAACAAACTAAAAGGATGTAGTATCAAGTTGAAGATGATGTCGAGTAAACTGTAAAGTGACAATATGCATGATTCGTTTATGAAAAGGCGAGTTTTCTGCAATGGCCGGGCACTCGGCCATGGTGGGTACCGGTGGTGAAAAATAATTTGAAGAACAATTTTAATATTGTTAATGATATTGCTAAACTAATTTGTTAAACTTGTTAATAATATTCAAAAAAAAAGTTAATAGCATTTAAAAAATCTTAAATAATGTTTAAGTCACTAATTAGTTAAGTATTTACCTACAATAACGACCATCGTACACATTTACATGTTAGCTGGACATGAGGGAAGTCAAGATGTAAACAAACATACCCCTATTCATAGGTAGATAAGCTACTTTCAGAAATATCACCAGTTGCATATTGATAGGGATAACAACTATCATCCGATCCTCATTCACCCGATCCAGTCCATCAGAAATGGATATGGATGAAGTTAAATGGACGAATACTGGATATGGAGCGGATGTGGATATTTAGTGGAGCGGATATGGATGACGATTTCCAATCCATGGACGAATCCATAAACCTAAAATTGAATTTTTACATTATAATTTTATATAATTAATGATATACATCTACGCATTATTTGAATATATAAAATGTATACATAAAATCATTTTTATTTTCTTTTAGTATGAAGGCAATTTTCATTAATCACTTTTGAGGTTTTTGTGGATCTGAATGCAACAACCATTAAAACTCACTAGCATGCAAATATGAAACTACGGAAGGAGTCGGCTAAAAGGATAAATGTTTAGGGATTAGCTACAAACCATGCTCTATTTTTTGAATGTATACTTGTAATTATATTAAGTTATGTTTTGATTTGTATTTTTTTATCAATATTTTAGGATTAGCTACAAACTATGCTCTATCAATTGAATGTAGATTTGTAGTTATGTTTTCGTTTGTATCTTTTTTGAAAGAAATTATGTATATATGCAACAAAAAAAGTAAATTATACATAAAACTATCGAACTTTCTTTAGGAATTTGGACATCCAACGGACGTCCATTTACCTGTTTTAATCTGATGGATATGGATACGAATGGATGTAATAATTTTAAACGAATATGGATATGGAGAATGAAAATTTAGATGGATATGAATATGGACACGGTATCATCCGATCTATTACCATCACTACATATTGACATAAACATGTATAAAAAAGTAAAGGTTAAAAGTGCTAAAAAGTTTTTTTTCACCCCATGCTTTATGTCCCATGACTTAACCCACAAAGCTTGGAATCACCAAGTTCTTATCTCATCTACACTCATCCCAAAAGGAGAGGAAAAAATTGTAGCTATGACTTGTAATCCACAAGGAGATTAATCTCTTCTAACTTCATGGACCATGGTTGCTCTAGAATCTTGCTAGAGTTTTCCTTGAAAGAAATCATTTTGCTGCTAAAAAAAATCTACATTCATTAAAACTAGATTTAACATATGGCAGCCTGAGCCATTCCATCTGTTCTAAAAGACAGAAAATTATTTAAATCAAAGGACTTTATTTAAAAAGGTCTAAACACTGTCATTTCAATCATACCCCTTCATTGATACCAACAACTTACTAGACTAAAATTGAAGTCTCCAACACCAGAAGAAGCACAATTTAACATATCCATAATAAAACCATTAAGCCCTAATGTGATGCTATGATCATGTGACCCGCCTGCGTTTTTGGACATCCCACATCTTCAGAAGATTCGAAACCCCTTCTTGTAAAGTAGCTTTCCTGCCTTCGGTGAAGTTCCAAAGCTCTGTTGTGATGTATCGCCCACTTGGATTGTAATCGTTTATTTCTGTTATAGCGGTTGCTACAGCTTTGTAAACTTCTTCCCCCAAGTCTTTCTTTAAGCCGTTTAATTTTTCATCATTTTCATCTATCACTCCCTGCACCAATTCCATATAATTCACAAGAAATAATGTGAAAACATTATTATAAAATCGCATTATATGTGTGTGTGTGTGTGTTAAAGACATTCTATGATACCCTTCAATACATGTCAGCTCCATCTATTTATTCAATGAATTAATCATTTTTGAACTTCAAAACTTTCCAACAAAAGTTGTAACGGGTCAATATGGGTTATGTTTTTATCTCAAATAGGTCAAAAAAATTAAAAATATAGCTAAAACATAAAAGGGTCAAATTGTTTACAGATTATTTTTATTGGAATAATGTTTTTCAATCCCAGGGTATGCATTTATTATAATCAAAAAAATTTAAAAGATGGACAAAAGAGTGTTTGCGGGTCAACACAAGTCACAACCCACAATGACCCATACCAAAATGACCAGTTACAATGCAAACTCGTTTTGACCCATCCATCTTGGCATATCTACTTACAAGTACCTAAATAGTATTGTCAGGATCCACAAAGAATAATTAGAAAACCAAGAGTTCGTTTGGAAATAAAGAAGTATGACTGAAGTATTGTTATGATCAAACGCGTTTATTAATTTGTAATTTTGTTTACCTGAGATTTTCCATTGACAGTGATGATTTTGAAAGGATGCCAATTTGGATCTCGAAGAAATTCTTCCCACAAGGAGCACAATTCCGAGGCCCTATCTTCTGCTTCTGTCTCATCATATCTCCTCTTCATGGCATCATAGAACGGTTTATTCTCAAGCTCTCCCATCCTCTTCACACCAATGTGAGCTGTTTTTGGTAAATCTTTAAACCCCTGTAACCATTAAACTTAAAAAAATTTCACAAGTATCTACATTGATGTGCAATATCTTACTCGAATGAAAATATGACTTGACAAAAGGAAAAAAAAACTAAAACAAACTCACTTCAACAAGTTCTTTACGAGCATCTTGAAGCTCATCATTGCTTTTGCGCTCTTGAACAACGAGAGTTTGATTTAAGCTTTCCAAATCATCGAGTTCTTCTTCTTTTTCTCTCAAATTCTTGTGTATATCCTCCACCTTCTTTAAAACCTCCAAATCATCGTCCCCCATGTGCTTCATAACATTTAATTGTCCCTTCAAACGTTCTATTTCTAGCTCTACTGCTTGTTTTGCATCCAGTTGTTTCTCCAATAAAATAATTTTCTTGTGGAGTTCTTCCTTTTCCCTCTGAAGTTAATAGTCAAATCAATTGTGTCCAAAATTAAATATTGCAGTTAAATTTTGATAATCATTTCAAAAAAACATAACCCAAACCTTCTGATCTTCTGCGAGTTTCATCACACTTTCATCAGCTTTCCTTTGCTCATCAGATGCCATTTCAAGCAAACTATTCTTTATAGCATTCTAAAATGACAAAAGAAAAATAAATTTAATTCAGCAATTATGAATTTAACTGAAGACTCGAGCACTAGTAACAATAAAAGAATAGTGTCACACCTGTTGAATCTCTTCTGCTAGCTTTTTTTGTTCGTTTTCGTTAACCACTTCGCGTTTCTCCAGTTCATGGCCACGTTGCTCAAGTTCTTTCTTTTGGTTTTCCAATTGTAGTTTAATCTTTTCATGATCATTAAAGATCCTTTGGAAATGATCTCGGGCACTAGACTCAATTTTCTTTATCTCTGAACAATTCAAAAAAAAGAAAAGCAACAAGTTTTTTAACTAATCCTATCAACAAAACTCTACAATATCTAAATTCTCAGGCTAAACAAACTAGGGCAGATTGCATTTAAGAACATACTTGCACTCACAGAAAGACTCAAACTTTAATTAAAAGAAAAGAATGGTAAACATTTGGAGCAATGTTCTAAGCTGACCAGTTTTCATTGTAAGTAAAAAGTCAACATAGTCAAGGTTACCAACCAGTCAGCTGTCATGACATCAATTTGACTGGGTAACTTGGTCAGATTACCTTATATTAAGTTTGTTGAAAATCATGAGTTGTTTTATCCACACACAAAAAAGGTTCTATCCTCCTACTATATATTCCTACTCATAAGATCAACAGAAGTGTCAAAATCAAGAGAGGAGGTAAAAAAAGAGAATTAGTGGATTCCAGATGTCATCATCTAGTGGGTAGGAGAAAAAAGTAGGAAGATTTAGTAGGGGGAAATATAATTTTCCCAAAAAATTCTACATTTTTATACAACCTGCTTTAAGAAAGAGGAATCAACAAAACAACTCAGAAAACACCAGAAACCTTCATTGTAATGGTTATGAAGCTTGTCTTTTTCAGCAATTAACTTGCTGAGAGAATTTTCTGTCTCCACAAATTTGTTTTCCATCTCTTCCATGTCTCTCTTTTTCACTTCAATCACATTTGTCAAATTCCACTTTAATTGATCCACTTTTCTATCTTCTTCTGCCTGTATATCAGAAATGGTCCTCAGATCTCCAATCTTGCGAAGATGCTCTCCAATAATATTATTTGCATTGTAATCTTCAGATCGAGCAACCCAACCGTAAATATCAGACTTTGGATCATTATGATTAACCTTCCAATCCCTTTTACCAAGATGATCAGCCTCATAAGCCTTCTCAAATGACATCGCGTTACCAAATCCACCCCAATCTTTTTTAAACTCGACAACTGCACATCCCGAATGACCACGAAAATTCCACAAAGGAATCACTCTTGTAGGATTGAAACCTCTCATAGTCAAAGTATCCCTCAAACTTGAACCACTTTTCCCTACATAACGCCCATCTTTTAACTCAATTGGAAGGTTAACAACAACCCCTTTCCATGGCCATACAAACATTTCATCACCATCATGCTCTGCAAGGTGGTTGACATCATCTTTGACTTGTGATGGACCAGCAGCTTCAGCTTCAATTATGTCTTTTTCAAGATACTTGACCAATGCTAGATGATTTGCTTTATCATTTATACTGCGTTTCTGTGAATCACTTTTTCCCACCATAGAAGCATGCTGCAACAATTCTTTATACTGGTAATCGCGCTTTTTCTTATTAGTACAGTAGGGGCAAGTGAAAGTTTCCTCTGATAACTTGACCCGTTTCTTGCCACCCTGGAGCTCCTTGTAAGACTTCTCTGCAAATTCCTCCACTTCAGAATCATTTCCATCACTGTCTTCTCCAGAACTATGATCCATATAATCATCCATTATACAATCCTATAAACGACACAATATAACAAATAGACTTATATAACTAAAAAACTAGTATTTTCCATTTCATACAAGTAAATATACAACAAGGTAGTGTAAGATGCATATCAAGTGGTTGTGAGTTCAACTTTCAACTGGAATACGGGTTGCGGTTTGCTGTTTGGAAACAAAAAAGGTTGTATTTGCTTTTGATTCATAAATTGTACACATTGAATGACAAAAGTGGCTGCTATACTTCTATCACTCCTACACTACCCGAAAAAGGTTGTATTTGCTTTTGGTACATAATTCAACTGAGTACACTAACAAGTACTCAAGTAGTAATCGGCATTCCGCAAAAAAAGTCCTTTTGTGGTCAAAACCTACCAAAGTTTGGACATAACATCTTATATGCTATAACAGTTCAAAATTACACAAATTATCCATGGTTAGTTGTAATTTGGTCTACATTTAACCACATTTCTGCCTTAACATCCACAATTATCGCTTGAACACACACTCACACACATGAGCAGAAAAGGTAAATCTGTTACCCTTTCTCAATTGATATAATGTTTTGTCCGAACTGATAAAAACCGCATCAAAACCGCGTCAAACAATTCGATCTCAAAGATCGTCTGAAAAAACATAACTATGCATAAAAAGGTACAAAAGAAACAAGCATTACACAAACTACACACAATGCAAACAAAATATAATGAAAAATCTAAAAAGATTGAGCATTAAAGTTAAAATTAGTAACAAATGAAGGGGTTTTGAAGGTACCTACAGACGATTTGTCTACGTATGAAGCAAGAGCGGTAGAAAGTAAAATTCCTCCAAATCGATTGAATTGGTAGGTTAATTGTACACACTGAGGGACATATCACTACCGACGAAGAAATTCAAGAGCGAAATTGAAAGATTGAATTTAGGGTTCTGGGTTTTGCCGAGCAGATGACGAGCAAAGAGGGGTGTTTGGGGTTTGATGAGAGATGCTGAATGCAACGAAAAAGATGCAAAAAGTGAAACTAAAAACAACTTGGGGAAACGTGTCTGGCGTTTAAGAAATCGAAAACCACATTTTATAATTTTAATTCGTCTATATTTAATTCATAGTGTCTAGTTTTAGCACGTTAATCAATCATATCAATAGTTCAAATTGAATTTTAAAATTTTGGACGGAGTATTATTTTCGTAATTAACATTTGATACTATTAAACACAAATCGGGATTATTTGTCATTTTACCCTACTTTTCTCTTTAATATTCATATTACTTAAAAAAATAATTATTTTGTGGTCATCCATTAAAGTAAGTAAGGATTTGGATTTTTAAATTACTCAAACCATTCAATCACCACCAAACCTTGGGTTATGATCAAAATTCTTTCCCAGTAGTGATGGCTGAAAAAAGTGATGAAATAAAACATTGACATTTTTGAAAAAGTAGGATACTATTTTGTTACTTGAAAAAAGTGATGAAAAAAATGTGTGCAACTAGAAATATTTATTATAGGTGTTTAACACAGACAATTAATTGGTATAATTATAAAAAAAACTAATAAAAGGCTCATTTAAAGTGTTTATAAGTATAGAAATACATAACATAAGTGTTGTTAAAATCATATATTTTATCCCTATAATAAATTTGATAATGAGTTTTATATGAGTATATATATAGTTGTTGTATATAACAAAATTATTGCATTTCTTTTTTTATTGCTTTAACAAACTTTCACATAAATCATCCTCTAGTATATTATGGATTTTACTTGTAACCATGTAAAGTACTAATATTTGTTGTTAACAACATTTATTTCAGGGGTGTTAATTGTGTCGGTGTTCATATTGATGAGTCACGAGTTACAAACATGTGAAGTAAGCACGACTATATTTATTTATTCGTGTCAGATACCCTGCCAACACTATTCAGCAATTGTTAGATATGAATACAATCCCTTAACTCATTTATTTATACAGGTTAACGGGTCACGAGTCACAAACAAGGTTGGGGTCATAAATGGGTTTGTAAGTTAACACTTGTACACATATTAACTATCACTCCTCACTTGCCAACAAGATTTATATATATTGACTACAATTTCTAATAATTAATCATAATATAACCAAAAACATATTAGTGTAAACATACACATGAAAAGAATACTACAATGGAGTTCAATACACATTATCACTCTTGCTAATCATTTGATCTCTCAAAAAGAATATGTGGAAACTGTAGAGACAGCTAGGAAGAATATTTGAAAGTAACATTGCAAACCACTGATCAAGTATCAATATAACTAGTAAAATATTACACCAAATGTTATAAACATAATAACACAAGCATATATCTATCTAACATCTCCTGTTTGCATCCTCTTCAAAAATCACCATGCCAGTATCCCAGTTCCAATACAGCATCTAAGTCCCACCCAGAAAAACAGCCTGAGCATTTCTTGTCCATGAAAAACCTCAGGCCAGCAGACCCGGCTCACACATCTCTCGGAAAGGCTTCAACGGTTCCACCAATCTATGAGCCATGAAAACAGATGTGGGTCATAGTCATACATTTTAAACTATGGTATATTAACAACCAACAGCAGCCTCTGGTTCAGATTCCAGCTCAGGCTCCGGCTCAGGCTCAGGCTCAGGTTGTGTGACCAATGGACTCTTCTGGAACTCATTTCTTAGCTGTCCACAAGCTGCACTTGCATCTAGACCTCGTGTCTGACGTACGCTAACGGTTATTTTACGAGACTCTAACATAGATTCAAATGTTTTGATCTGCAAGTAAAGTTTAGATTTAAGTTAAAAACATACAATTAATGTTTAAGGACAACAGACTTGTAAATAGATGCATCCACAAGACATAGCAAAAGGTTCTATAAAGAAGATTGAGCCTAAAACCAACTAAAAGCCAGAAAAACTCGAATCTGAACTTTAATCCCAGAAACATATATGCCAAAAGCCAAATTGACTTGAATCAAAATCTACAAAACACTTACCAAGTTTTTTATGATGATAAAGAACATTCTTTGATTTTTTTTTAATTGTTATATTTTAGGTAAAGAAGATGAAGTGTAGGCGAAAAAATTTATACCGCTTTCCGGTAAGGCCGCTTATACTCCGTGCCATCTATTGGATTAAATGGAATCAGATTCACATGATATCCAGGTCCCCATTGATGAAGTAACTCAGCCAGTTCTTTTGCGTGCTCCACATCATCATTGACTCCAGCTGTCACAATAGTCAACTTAGTTTCGTCTCTTTTTTCTGTGGGAGAAAAAAATGGGAGTGTATTGTGCAAAAACAGATTACAAAACATTATGTACCTAATAGTGTATACTCGAAGGATACCCGTCTACTAGTTTCATTATAATAGTCTCTGCAGTCCTTCATAATTGCTTCCAGAGGGTATGCCTTCGCACTTGGCACAATCTTTTCCCTCAACTTCTGATTGGGGGCATGGAGGCTGGAAGTACACCAACATTGAAGTCAAGATTACAGGAAATGACGCAAGAGGATCATCAATTTATAGATTTCAAACTAGATGTGGAATTTGTTACAACGCATGATCGATATTATTTGATTTGCAGCATTCCTTGGATTTTTCAATATACACATTAAAATTTTCATCATGAAAGTAAGGTGTCGTTTGTTTTTTAAGACATTAATGTCTTAGGTCTTATTTCATGTATTCAGGAGAAGATGTGGTTCAGAATGTCTTAAGTCTAATAATGTCTGCGAAAAAAAGATATATCTTCTCAAAATAAGCAAAAACAAGACAGAATAAGATCTTATGTCTGCGAAAAACAAAATAAGCAAAAACAAGACAGAATAAGGTCTTATGTCTGCGAAAAAACAAACAAGCTTATTAGATACGTCTGCAGGTGCGCAGACGTTTCTCTAAAAAAACAAACAAGCTTATTGGAAAGGTCTGCGCGCCCGCAAACGTTTCTTTAAAGTAAGACCTTATTTGAAAAAAAAAAACAAAGCCTTATATAATTTGTTACATTTTCTTGGGATAAATGAGTATATGCTGCATACCTAAGAGCCAATGTAGACTGGAGTTTGTAGGAAGCCAGCTTCTTTATAGTATTTGGAACTCCAACAGTGGAAATGGTGATCATCCTTTGCCCTATTTGTATATCCTGGAATCCAAAAGACAATACATGTTAGCAATACAATTGTTTAAAAGGTTGGCATGAATTTATGGCCCAACTTGAATAAAAATCAATAAACCACACATAACTAAAAGAAAATACTTATCACAAAAACTTGTAACAAAAAAGTGAAGGAAGAAAACGTGCAAATATTGAGCAACCAGGGTGTGCTTAAAGTGAACCTTGTTCAAGCATCGGTGAGCAGCAAGAACTTCTTTCAAGTTCAACATCGGCTCACCCATTCCCATGAACACCACATTTGTAACCCTATTGTTAAAGATCTCCTCTATTGCCAATACCTATCAATTAAAAAAGAAGATCAGAAAGTAATGACTTTTGCTTATTTAAATCAAGAACTTTGCTTAACTTAATCAAAGATCTCAAACATAAATATTTTGACTTTGCTTTTGCTTATTTGAAACAGCTAGCAGAGAAATATGTTAAGTAAACCTGCTCCACAATCTCGTGTGCTTTAAGGTTTCTGGAAAAGCCTCCCTTGCCAGTAGCACAAAATGAGCAACGTAGCGGGCAGCCTACCTGAGTAATTAAATTTAAAAAAAAATAAAAAATTAGTCAAATGTGGAATAAGAAGTATAAATCAAGATATCTTGTAAATGGAAGAAAGATCACCTGTGATGAAACACAAGCTGTAAGGCGAACGGAGCCTTTATCATCTGTTACTGGTATGCCAACGGTTTCCACCAGTCGATTATCTTCCAATTTTATCAGCAACTACAATGTACATAGAACACAGAGGCAATTTAGATGCAATCAAATGAATTTAGGGTTTGATTATGATTTAAAAGAATATGAAGATCAGTAACCTTAATAGTCCCATCAGCTGCAACCACAGAACTATGCACAGATGACCTTCCAACAACCCAACCAGCTTCTTGAAGTTCAGTTCTGAATGCCAGAGGCACTTTTACATGAAAATATATAATCAAACACAAGATTTAGAAACCACCACCATTAATTTACAGATACTATGCTTATTGATTATCCTCACAATTGCATAAAAATATCAATCCGAATTTGAATTCCAAAAGAGGACTTACCCTGACTGAGTTCTTCAATATCCTTAGCCTTTCGCTTGTACAGAAGATGATGCAACTGTTTGCCTCTATAACTTTGCTAAACCAAATATAATTCCCAAATTGATTGAAACAAAAATATATAGATATTCTAAATACACATATAATGATTGGTGTAAAATTAAACAAATTTGAGGGCGTTTTCATTTAGTATACCTGGCCGAAGTCGATTGCTAGCTGTTGAAGTTGCTCCTCCGACATGCCGAGAAGCACGTTCGAGTCCGGAAGCGGCGTCTTTGTCTTGATGGTGGTGGTGGTGGCGGTGGCGGTGGAGGGGACAGTGGCGACGGTGCGAGCGGAGGAGACGATGAGGGAACGTGACCTAGCTGCACGTGCGAGTGGAGTTACGGAGCACATGAATTGTAGCAACGCCATTGATAAACCTTCGCAGACCAAACTCAAAACCTTGGCTACTAAAGACGATAACAGACCTGGATATTTCAAGCTACAACTATTTCCTAAACGACGCCGTTCCATAGAGAGTTAATTTTGGATTTAAATTTAGAAGCGAAGAGGTTCGTGGGTATTTCATTTTCACATTATATAACCAAACATTGATCAGAAAAACTTGACCATAATAAATAATTAAACGGGTGTTTTTTACACAGCCGTTTGGTTGACCCAACGGTTATCACTTTGCATATATTCTCTCTGTCTTACGTTCGACACTACACGTTAGCGTATATTTATTTCTCTGTTATATAAATCTCATCTTTACTGCTTTCAGTTACCTGGGCTGCGTTCCCTACTCTTTTTTATTTTCTAAGTTAGACTTGCGTTTCTTTAATTCTTTTTTATTTCTTATTTCTTATTTTATTTCTTTCAAAAACATATTAGAATATACGAGGGTGATTGTTTTACAATACATTTATCAGAAAAGAAAACCTGACCATAATAAATAATTAAACGGGTATTTTTTAGACAGTTGCGTGGTTGGCGCAACGGTTATCACCTTCGCATATATCCTCTTTGTCTTAAGTTTGACACTACGCGCTAGCGCATATTTATTTCCTGTTATATAAATCTCATCTTTACTGCTTCAAGTTACCTCGGCCTACGTTCCCTACTCTTTTTTATTTTCTAAGTTAGACTTGCGTTTCTTTAATGATCTTTTATTTCTTATTTCTTTTTTCGTTTCTTTAATTCTTTTTTATTTCTTATTTCTTATTTTATTTCTTTGAAAAACAGAATAGAATATACGAGGGTGATTGTTTTAAAATTTATTGATCAGGAAAGAAAAACCTGACCTTAATAAATAATTAAACGGGCATTTTTTAGACAGTCGCTTGGTTGGCGTAGCGGTAATCACCTTCGCATTTATCCTCTATGTCTTAAGTTCGACACTACGAGTTAGCGCATATATCATTCCTGTTTTATAAATCTCATCTTTACTGCTTCAAGTTACCTCGCCCTGAATTCCCTACTCTTTTTTATTTTCTAAGTTTGACTTGTGTTTCTTTAATTCTTTTTTATTTCTTATTTCTTATTTTATTTCTTTCAAAAACAGATTAGAATATAGTGATTGTTTTAAATTTAAAGCAATGAAAGTTAATTCTTTTTCCTTTTTATTATAGTAAAAATAGTACTTGATTAAATATGACATTAATTGATTTGTTTTTTTTCTTATTATTTACGTTATTAATGTTCTTATATACTTCCTGCTATTAAACTTTACAAACTAATGTAGATGTAGTAAATTGAAAGACAAGTAGACAACTATTAAACAAAGTTGAAATTTATTTTAATGATAAAAACATATTTTTTTACCTTCAATGTATATATAAAATGTATGTAATTTTACTCCACCAGTATTAATTCTTGTATAAAGTTTAGCACAAATTGTCGACAAAGTAGCTTAAATATCGATATTTGCCTAAAAGTAACGTCCAATTTTTTTTCGCCAAGAAAGGATTTTAAATTTTGATTTTTAACAAAAGATAGAATCTTTGCCAAATAACCTTGATTATTAGTATGTCATGATACTCTTTTTAATAACAGATTAAAATTTATATGTAAAACTGAAATTTACAATCCTCTTTTATAAAAAAAATTAAAATTTATAATCATTTCTCGGTACAAAAAATTACACATTACCTTTATTGACAAAATTTTATATATATGTACTTATCATCCGCAGCGAAGCGTGGACAAAATATTACTAGTTCTGTATTATCTATAGGGGTGACTAGAAAAAATCGCAAAATCAAAAAAATAAGAAAAATTAAATTGAAAAATCGAATCAATTTAGTAACAACGTTTTCGGATTTCAGATTTTTAAAACTGATTTTTTTTGTCCAGTTTAGTTTTTTAACTTTTTTCAAAAATCGAAAAAAACAAATCAAACCATTCTAAGGGACAATATTGTAAATACATATGTCTAAAAAATCAAAGATCCTATGACTTTCTTGTTTGCACAGGTGCTCCCCATTTACATTATGGTTTCAAATAAAAGGCCTCACACTAATAAAACGCGAATTAAATAAGAATTTAAAAAAATGACGACACTCTAACCAGCGATGGAAAACATCGATGTGAGCGGGATGACAAACTTAACGGCAGAAGCATAGCTAGCATGATATGAAGAGACGTGATTGTATTTCATATATAAATCATCAGTCATTATTTTTACAATTAATAGTAATAAAGTTAAACGTTATTGGTTATTATTAAAATAGAATTAAAATGATTATAAACTATTTTAGAATGGTAAAATTAAAAATTTGGTTAAATATGATATTTTGAAATATCATAAAGGTAAATATGATAATTGTAAATTAAGGTGGACAAATACGATTTTATATGATTTAATAAGACATATACGAAATTATCTCTAATAAATTTGACTCTAAAAAGTCAAATTTGATTTTTTTGATTTTAAGTGAAAGAATGGTCAAGATTAAATATTTTTTAAAAGAATAGTTCAGATCATCTAATAAATTTTATTAAATTAGTCTTTTATATATATTAGAAGATTAGTTATATTTAATATTGTATGCATTATATTATTTAACGAACTATGTTTCACTATTGTTTCTCATAAGTCTACAAAACCAACATTAAACATGACACTTTAGGGAAATAAATATTGAATGGCAATCAAATACTAATTAAGGATAGTTAATATTTAAACTAAAATGTATATCAAATATACTTGTAACATTTATTAAACCTAAATGGAAAGCAAATATACGTCCTCAATACTTTACATATATTCAAACTAAAATTCCTAATACCATGTCAATCGAGCTAAAATAGTTATAAACTTCATAATAACATGTTGTTTATATATGATTATATGCATACACACACATACATACAAAAAAAATGATTGGGTCTATTTGATTTTTTATATTAATCTAGGTTTTAAATTTGGATCGGGTCTGAAGCTGAAATTTTCTAAATATTGAACCCGAAGACCCCAACTACGGTGTAGAATCTTGGCAAGTTTTGATGTTTGGTAGGACCAGTGTCTTTTCAAGATACGGTCGATTATGATCACCCTTGCATATATTTGTCTAGATTTGGGGGTGTTTATATTATTTTTGATTGTGTGTGTTGTAAGATCGGGTGTTGTTCACCTATCTTTCATGGATGTTTATGTTTGTTTTTCTTCATATTGTTTGATAAAGATGATTCTAGATGTTTTTCTATATAAATTTTACTTAGGAGTGTTTGATGTGTTCAATATGTTTTCCATATTTGTTGATTGATCTAAACTAGGTAACAATAGCCCGCGCTTCGCGTCGGGGTTAGAATTTTTGTTTATATTATTTCTATATCTATGTTTTCACTTCAAAATTTCATTTTCTACATGATTATTTTCTAAAATCGTCCTTAATCTATTTTTGAAGTCATCATTTACATAATGTATATAGATTGATTTCGATTCATATAATGAAAAAAAATTCAAAAATGCTTTCTGTAACATTTCTTTAAAAAAGTGTGAAAATATTATATTTGTTAATTAGTTTATTTTGAAATTCATAAGTCAGAAAAAATCATCTAGATCCGAAGTATTAGAAGAAAATCTCGTTTGTAAAAGATAAAATATATACACACTAATTATAAATTGTTGGTCCCTTGTATGAGAGAGTAACAACAAGCAACAGGTGTGTAGAAGGGGGGTTGAATACACTTTCTGCGGAAATTGAACAAATCAAATAAAAGTGTTACACACAGTAAATCAAACCACAATCAATCGAATGCTTTTATTAAGAAGATGATTACAATGCTTTGAATAAGAAGATGATTACAATAACTATCAAGTAAGCAACTCTTGATATATAACCAACCACCTAATATAAATCTCTCAATCTCTCAAACTTAGCTATCTATAATCAACTTATGATTATAGATACTGACGACTCTCTAAACAGGATTTCACACAGATTGACAACTTACCAATATCACAACTGATGTGATAGTTCGAACACACGAACACTTGGGCAATCTGTGAGTTTTTCTTGATCACGTTGAACTGACAAACAGTAATCAAGATTCGTAACACATACGGTGAGGTGAGGTTTGGCTCTGCAACACTTAGTTGTTTTTTAATCAAAGTCGTAGTCGTACCTCTAAACTTATCAGGAGATAAGTATTTATAATCTTGTGCCTACGGTTCCTAACAAACTAAGACTCAACTTAATTCGCTAACTAACTCACGGATAATCCGGAATATTGAATCTTGAATCTTCTATCTTCAATCTTGATTATGGAGTTTTCTTATCCGCGCCGTAGATATAGAGAGATAAAGATGAATTTAAAACATATTTAAATTATCTTTAAACTGACTTCTTCACTCGGACTGAGTTACTCAGCTTGAAACTCATCAAGCTGAGTTCTTCGAGAACGAATCCGAATTCATACATGAACTAACACGTACATTGATAAACTCATCCTTAGAAGTCTAACTTAGTTGACTAAAACATATTTAGCAACTCTGTCGAGCTGACTCTGCTTTTGAGCTGAGTCACTCAGCTTGAAACACATCAAGCTGATTACTCGATATATACCTTATGTGACATACACAGATTATCAAACACATTAATAATTTAACTAAGGTATAATATAAACTGGTCGAACATATGCTCAGTTTATATTCAGCTTATACTCAGTCTGAATCACTCTAAGTGTTCAGTCTGACTAAACTTCATAATTCTGTTTAAGTTATATGTAGAACTCATCTTACAAACTTAACTTTGTCTCATCAAATTCAAACTGATGAGATCATTTTCCCAACAAACTCCCCCTATTTGATGATGACAAAACCATCAAACAGTTCTTAAGTTTGTTTAACAGAATTATGTTTTAAATCTTAAACTTATTAAGATTTTATTATTTGAACTGATCAAATATTTATTGAACATATCAATATTAATTGAACTTATCAATTTAAATTGGAACACACCAATTTTTAGTTGAACACACCAACTAATTACATAAATGAATAAGAACTTATCATTTATTCATTAAGCTGGATTTATCAGACTTATAGCTATAAACACATCATAATACAGTTGAACATATCAAAATTTATATTTGTATTAATAGAACTGATCATAATACAAAAGTTGTTGATCACATAGATCATGCACACTAAGTGCTTACAAAAATATTAGAACTAATCTAATATTTACAAAATTAGAACTAATCTATTTGATGAACTCAGGATGTAGAAGCTCCCAGATGATGATCTCTTTATTGATCTCATCTAACAGTCTTTCAGCTTCATCGTTTCCCTGAAGTTCCTTCTGTTGTACTCTAATGAGTTTATTCAGCTTATACTTTATTAACTGATTTGACTCCTCATTACCACAACAGTTTCTTATTCTCAAGGCATCCTCAGCTTTTAGATAGCAAATCTCATTTAGCTTAATAAATCTGGGATTACCTGCCTGATCCTTAAACATGAAGCCTTGAATATGAGTGTTGATGCTTTGATTTTCTCTGAATTCTACTCCTACAGGCATGTCGAACAAATTTTCCCACTGCAGACCAGGAACTGGGACATACCTCAGTTCTTCAGCTCTAGCAATCAATTTGGAGACCTCAGACTAAATTTCTTGTTTGATTTGGCTCCGTTTGAACTTCCTGAGCAGCATCATTATTCTTTGCCATTCAATGTAACCTATCATGTAAGCATATCTCAGGTCCACTCCCACAGTTGATTTGTCACTTAGCTCAAAAATGAGAATGATGGCTCCATTTGCTCTCCTCAATGTCAATCCTCTGATCTCTTTGTTGAAGCTCCTTCGAAAGTAACATTCTTGCAATTCTGCATCTGAGTAGGAAATATGATCAGGTCTTGGGCCAGTGTAAGTAGCTTCAGCTTGTGCCAAAGCTTTTATTTCTTTTTCTTTTTCTTGGTCTTTTACTTCCTTCTCTTTTCTCTTTCTCAGCTCTTCAAGAGAAATGCCCAACTCATTGGCTTCCTCCTGTTCAAGCATTTCAATCATAAGCCTTGTGGCTTTATCCTCTTCTGTTTCTTCCTCAGTTTCAGAAACACTGTCAGCTTCAGATTCATATTCTATCACTTTTTGCTTTTTAGCTGCAGGTTCCTCTTTGTTCATTTCTGACTCCCCCTCAGTCTGAGTCTTCCTCTCTGTTCCTTTAGCTAGAACTAGAAGAGCTTCAGCTTCAGCTCGAACTAGCTCCGTTTCAGTATCAGCTTGAACCTTTTCCCCCTTTTTGTCATCATCAATAGGGTTTGAAGTCCTTTGTTGTTGGAGTGCAGCAACTGCAGAGGCAATCTCTTTAACATCCTCTGTCAGCTTCGCAAGCCTCTGATAGATTTGACGTTTATGCTTCTTCTGCTTTAGGTGGAACAGACCAAAGTGAGCAGCAATGTAGTCCTTCAGCTGCTGGATGCCTGAGGAGGCAGTTTCATTTAGAGGAGAGTCTTTGGGTGCATCATCCGAAGGTTGGTGTTTACCTTCAAATTCATTTGCACCAGAGTATTGACCCTGTGAATCACCCTGGTTTGAGGATGAAACATTGATAGGTCGTGTAAGAGGGTGTGAGAAGTGAAGAGAAGTTATTGGGCTCGAGACGTGAAGTGTATGGGTTGGTGGTTGGCTTTTGGGTATAGAGGGGGGTGATTGACCCTGGGGATTGGTCATATGTTCAATGTAACCTGAATGTGTCTGTTCAGGCACAGAAGTAGGCTCTCCCATGGCACGAGTAAGTGTGGGCTAAGTAGACACCACACCTGGTTTAGGCTGTTGGGTTTTAAAGAGCCTTGAGGTTGACACCTTGAGAGTAGGCGTCTCCCTCTCAACTCCTGCCGGAGGGATCAATGTGATCTCAGCTCCAGTGATGCCTTTAGGAGTGGCACCACCTTTGGCAGTTTTTCTTTGATATGTATGGATATTCTCCCTAGCAGCAGTGGGCATACTAGGGGTGGCTTCAGATTGGAATTGTAGATGGAATGAAGGTGGTGGAGATGGGTTAGACTGAGTTGGTTCCACTGCAGTCTTATTTCCAAAAGTGGATGGAGAAAAGTGAGAAGAAAGAGAAAATGGAGAGGTCTTACCAGAGTTTGCTTCAGTGTGGACTAGTTCAGCCTAAGCAGAGTGCTCAGCTTGAACTTCTGTGTCAGCTTGAGAAGCTCCCCCTTGATTTGATTCCTCTTCTTCACTTTCTGATGAAGCTACCTCAGCAACCAAGAGCATTGGACCATTTAGACCCTCTTGCTCAGGAAAGATGTCATTGTTAAACATCTTAGAACTGAGAGTAGGAACAGGGAACACATCCCATCCAGCTTCATATAAGTTCCCCAACTCAGCTTCAATCACCAGGGACAAGTACCTTATGAAAGGCACATGAAGATCCCTGGTGGTCTTCAGTACTTGGACCTTGAGCTCGTTGAAAATGAGCTGTGCATAGTCGATACGCCGATCAAAGAACATGTTATACAGCAGCTGCATTTCGAACTCGTTCACCTGATCCAAGCCTCCAACCTTCGTTCCCAGTGAACGTACCACTCTAGAAACCATAAAGCCCCAGCTGGTGGGAAAAGCGGCCTTCTTAATCACCCCTTCAGTTTGAGGGTGACCCATCCGAGGTAGAACTGACCTCGCCACTTGTCGAGTCACGGTGGGCTCGAACACATCTTGAACATGGAGTCGAAGAACATCCCTTAGCCCTTGAACCGTGATGGCCATTGTTCTATCGCCATTAAGAACATTGCCAATGATCTCTCCTCTGTTCTGGTTGAATGTGCACGTGTACCAGAACTCCAAAAGGTGTTGTGGAACGATTTGAACAGGCGCTCCAATGAAAGCAAATGCCAAAGGGCATTTCCGAATATAAGCAACCCATGCTTCATATCCTCTCCCCTGTTTCCTCGCAGGGATATCAAGACATGCACGCTGATTGTTGATTTTGATCAGCGGTAATCCGTTGTTTTTCAACACAGCACCACGAACCATTCGATCACTGAGAATGAGAGTGGTTCCTTCCATCGATGAAATTGCAGATTACACTGAGTAACTAATTTCGTTGCATTGAGCAATGATCTTCGCACCGAGCGAGTTAGGGTTTCAAAGTCGATGGAACTGGGAATTGCACGTAGCAAATTTGTTGAAAGGTATATAGGCAGATGAGAGGTTTAGAGATGAGAAGTTGAAGCGTAAACCTCTAAAATGCGGTTAAGGTCGTTATATATACCTTTTCGAGGAGAGAGAAAAATTACCATTGAATCCCTTTTTAATCCGTTACGCCGAAAAATTACAGCTTGATGTGACAGTTAGAGGGTAGAAACACATCATTCTCCAACGGATACAAGTGTAAAATAATAATATTAACAAATAATAAGATTATAAACACTTTGTAAATATCAATACACAATTGATATACGATACGAATTGAAACTAATTCAAATACGTATGGATAGAAAAATTAATAACACTTAGTAATTAATTCATAGATTGGACACACCAAGCTGAGTAAACACATTACTCAGTCTAAGTCAAGCACTCAGCTTGATTCAAGCACTCATCTTGAGTGGAGCACTCAGCTTGAGTGGAGCACTCAGCTTGAGTGGAGCACTCAGCTTGAGATTGATACTCAGCTTGAGTAGAGCACACAGCTCAGGCTTAATGACACTTAGTCATTTATGTTTAAGACTGACTTAAACATGTAATTTTAGCTACACTAAGTAGGTAAAATATGTTTGGAACTTACCAAACGTGTGAACCAATCACACAGTGTGAGTTAAGCACATAGCTCAGACTCAATGACACTTAGTCATTTTGTTCGAGACTAACTCAAACTAACATTTCAACCACACTAAGTAGTTGAATTATGTTTGGAACTGACCAAACGTGTGAACTCATTATTCAGTTTGACATATAGATCAGTTTATGAAAACTTATTTATAAACTGTGCACTCAACTTAAGACACTTAGTCTCTGTCAAACTGAGAACTCAAATTTTAGACACTTAGCTAGCGGTTGATCATACCCAATTTACTTAGCAGATACATAAACCTCTTTTCATCAAGGGGCTTAGTAAAGATATCTGCTAATTGGTCATCAGTGGAGATAAATTTAATGTCAACTTTACCTTTTTCCACGATGTCCCTTATGAAGTGATGTCTAATTTCAATATGCTTGGTTATTGAGTGAAATACTGGATTGTAAGTGATGGCTATTGCACTTTGGTTATCACAGAAGATAGGAGTTTTCTTGAAACTCATCCCAAAGTCCTGAAGCTGATGCTGCATCCACAAGATTTGAGCACAACAGCTCCCTGCTGCAACATACTCAGCTTCAGCAGTTGAAGTAGCCACTGAGTTCTGTTTCTTACTAGTCCAGCTTACTAATTTACCTCCAAGCAATTGACATCCTCCAGTGGTTGATTTTCTATCTAACTTGCACCCAGCATAGTCAGCATCAGAAAAATCAACTAACTCAAATCCAGAATCCTTTGGATACCAAAGACCTAGATTTGGTGTACCTTTAAGGCTTAAAGATCCTTTTCACAGCTAAAATATGTGATTCTTTAGGATCTGCCTGATATCTTGCACAAACACATGTAGCAAACATGATATCAGGTCTACTAGCTGTCAAATAGAGTAATGAACCTATCATTCCTCTATAGGTAGACTGACACACAGGCTTACCATCTGAGTCTTTACTCAGCTTGACAGCTGGTGTCATGGGTGTTCTCATGGTTGAACTTGAATCAAAACCATACTTCTTTATCAAATCCAAAACATATTTGCTTTGATTGATGAAAATTCCATCAGGCTTTTGTTGAATTTGTAGGCCTAGGAAATATGTCATCTCACCCATCATACTCATCTTGTACTTTTGTGACATTATTTTGGAGAACCAATCACACAGAGACTCATTTGTAGAGCCAAAAATGATGTCATCCACATAAATTTGTACACGAATTATCCGTCCTTTACTCTTTTTAATAAAGAGTGTCTTATCTATACTGCCTCTGGTGAAATTCATGGATATTAGATAAGTGGACAGTGTATCATACCAAGCTCTTGGAACTTGTTTAAGACCATACAAAGCCTTGTCCAACTTATAGACATGATGGGGAAACTTTGAACTTACAAAGCCAGGAGGTTGTTTCACATAGACTTCCTCCTGAAGTTTTCCATTCAGGAAAGCACTTTTCACATCCATTTGATAGACTTTGAAGTCTTTATATGCTGCATAAGCCAGGAACAGCCTTATAGCTTCAATTCTAGCAACAGGGGCAAAGGTCTCATCATAATCAATTCCTTCTTCTTGCCTATACCATTGTGCTACCAGCCTGGCTTTGTTCCGAACTATCACTCCATCCTTGTCCATTTTGTTTCTATAAACCCACTTAGTGCCTATAATTGTATGATCTTCAGGGGCAGGGACAAGGATCCAGACTTTATTCCTCTCAAACTCAGTTAATTCCTCTTGCATAGCATCAATCCAATCCTCATCTGCTAAGGCTTCCTCAGTCTTCTTTGGTTCCATCTGAGACAGAAAACCAAAGTAAGCAGCATAGTTAGATGTAGCCTTAGATTTGGTCATGACTTTCTCTTGGACATTTCAAATGATTTGATCTTGAGGATGATCTTTGAGGAATTTAAATGTGGTAGTTGGAGAGTCTGGTTCTGAATCTGAGTGATGTTGAGAACCTCGAGGTGAACTTATCTCCTCAGTCTCAACAGCAACATTGTCAACAAACTGATTATCACTAAGATTCTCAGTCTGAGTGACTTCAGCTCCAAAAGGATTGACGAACTCATCATCTTTCTCAGCTTGAGAATCCTTTGAAGCTTGTGATGATTTCATTGATGAACACACATCATCATCATTGTCATCTCCTATGACATACATAGGATTTGACATGTTGATTTCCCTTGGCCTTTCAAGCTCACTCAGACTAACGGAGTCAGCTTGACTTTTCTCAGCTTGATCAATACTGTCTTCATCAAATGAAACATGAATTGATTCTTCAATGGCCTTTCTCCTAGAGTTATATACTCTGTATGATTTGGAGATTGAGGAATAACCAACAAATATTCCAGGATCAGCTTTGGGTTCCAACTTATGGAGCTGATCTCTTTGATTCAGCACATAGCATTTTGAACCAAAGATATGGAAATAACCTATATTGGGCTTTCTAGACTTATACATTTCATATGAAGTCTTTCCATGTCTTTTGACAATGATTGACCTATTCTGAGTATAGCAGGCTGTACTAACAGCTTCATCCCAGAAATAGAGTTTCAATCCTGCTTCACATAGCATTGTCCTTGCAGCCTCAATTAAGGTTCTATTTCTCCTTTCAGCAACTCCATTTTGTTGTGGAGTTCTGACAGATGAGAAATTTTGTAATATTCCTTTTTGTTCACAGAAGCTTTCAAGGGTTGAGTTCCTGAACTCAGTCCCATGATCACTTCTGAGTTGCTTTACGAATAAACCTTTCTGCAACTCTTCCCTTTTGATGAAACTTATTATCTCCGGGGCAGCCTCACTTTTGGCTTTTAGGAATATTACCCAGGTGAATCGTGAGAACTCATCTACTATCACCAGAGTGTACTTCTTGCCACTTAGGCTTGGAGTACTTATGGGTCCAAGCAGATCCATATGCAACATATGCAATGGGTCTGTTATTGAAAAATTTTGCTTTGATTTAAAGGACCCTTTATGGTGTTTCCCTTGTTCACAAGCTGAACACAATTTGTCTTTGACAAATGTGATTTTTGGTAATCCAGAGACTAACTCTTTATTGGACAGCATATTTATATTTTTAAAGTTCAAATGAGACAAACGTTTATGCCATAACCAACTCAGCTCAGGAACAGAATGGGAATACAAGCAGGTTTCATTATTGGGATTAGCAGAATTAAGATCAAGTAGATACACATCTCTTTCTCTTTTAGCTGTTAATACAGGCTTTCCCTTAGTATTATAAATTGTTCCTGCTTTCTTCCTAAAAGTAACAACATTGTCCTCATCACACAATTGACTGATACTAATCAGGTTGTGTTTGAGGCCTTTGACATATGCAACTCTCTGGAAAGTGACTTTACCAGCTTGCATCTTCCCATAGCCTTTGGTTCTTCCATGGGAGTTGTCACCAAATGTTACTTTAGGACCTTCATCTTCCTGGAAATCACTGAGAAGTCCTTTCCATCCGGTCATGTTCCTTGAACATCCACTATCCAAGTACCATTTACTTGAACCCTGCACATGATATAAAAACTAAACACATTAGTTTTGCTTGGGAACCCACTTCTTGGTGGGTTCAGATGAGGAGCACTTAGCAGCTTCATCTTGTTGAACTGACTGCTCAGCTTGAGCAGGAACTGAATCCTGTGTAGGCTGATCAGTTTGTTCTTGCTCGGGCCTTGAGATTTCAGCATCACAGTCCTTAGCCTCATGACCTCTACTTCTGCATTTGTAGCATCTCTTTCTTCCAATGATGACATGAGGTAGAGTGTCTAACAATCCTTGTGAGAATTTACTCTCAGTTTTAGGATTGTATATGGTGGATAACTTCTCAACTATCTTTGCAAGCTGATTCACCTGGTGATCACTGACTTTGGACTTACCTTTGTCAGGTCTCTGTTTGTTATCCTGAGAAGATTGACTAACAACCTTCTTCTCCATGACTTTGGACTTACCTTTGTCATGCTTACTGGACTTACCAGTTTCAACAGGTTTGGACTTACCACTGTTGATCTTCTTGGACTTACCAAGATCAACAACTTTGGACTTACCATTGTTGTGATTTGACATCTGACTTACAGTGGTCTTCCTGTTCTTATAACTTCTCTCCGAGAAAGATAGAGAATTTTGTCTTTTGAAAGGATTTGGATTAAGCCTTTCTATGACTGAAGTTCTTTGAACAGGCTGAGTGCCTAATCTGTCCAACACAGACTTACCATGTTGTTTGGATGTTGAGCACTCATTACCATGATCGTTGGCCTTCACAAACATATTGAATTTTAGGCTTGGATCATGTCTTTTCTCTGAGGCTGACTTCTGAGACTAAATCAGTTGTCTATCTTCCTCAGAATCTGTACTTGCTATCTCATCATCAGCTACATAAGCTGTTGTTTGATAGTCACCTCCAAGTACAGCCTTCACCTGTTTAGGTATCTGTTGGTTTATGCACTGTTCAGCAAGCTTTGATGACTTACACCAAGACTCAGTGATCTTTTGGAGTTGATCAGCTTTGTCTTTAGCTTCCTGAAGTTCTTCACTAAGAAGTTTGTTAATATGTCTTTGACATTCAAGGTCACACTATGCTTTCTTACCAACATCAATGAGAGATTGACTTTCCTTAATCTCATCTTTAAGTTTAGCTATTTCAGCTTTGAGGTCAGTCTGAGACTTAAGGCTGGTCTTGAAATCATTTAGCAGATAATCGAATGCAAGACCCTTTTCTTCATCAGTGTAAGAGTAGAAAATACTGACCTTATACATGGAAGCAGGATCCCAATAACCGAGCTTACTATTTTCCTCAGCTTCCTTCATGTCAGCTTCAAAGATTGATTCGGACATACCATAATCAATCTCATCGATTTCTATCTTTTCATCTTCTTGAGCCATCAGACATACATCATCATCTGATGTAGATGATTCTGTATCCCATGTTTCAGCAATTAATCCTTTTGCACTAGGTTTGTCTTCAGGCTTTCCTTTCTTGAGCTGAGTATATTTCTTCTTGTATTTATCAGCTCTGTAAGCATTCTTATCAACAACTGATGTTGATTCCACCTTCTTTGATCTGCACTCAGCAGCAATGTGTCCCTTTTTCTGACAATTGAAGCACACAACATTCTTGGGATCAAAAGAACTCTTTCCTTTGCCTCTGTCAGATCTTCCTCTTCCCCTTTGAGCTCTTCTCAAACGTCTGGCTAACATTGCCATTTGCTCAGTGATATTCTGAACATCATCAGTATCACTTGAGTCTGAGTGTCAGTGGTCAGCTTGAGATTCTGACTCAGTCTCAGATTCAACAACTAGTGCCTTAGGACTGTTCTTCTTCTTTTTCTGTGCAACTAATGCAATATCAGTTTTATCCAAGGACTCCTTCAGTTGTTGTTGAGAAGATTTCTTGTGTTCAGTGATCTGTTCATGATTCAGCAAGAACCCATAGATAGACTGTAGGTTGTACACGTGTAGTGTTCCTCCAGCCCTTAGTGTCGTAGTTACATCATTAAACCTTTCTGGTAACACATCCTAAAATTTCAGCACCAGTTCAGCTTCATCTTTCTTTACACCCACACTTAGTAGGTCATTTATCAAGCAGTGAAACCTTGTGAACAAATCTGACAAGGTTTCATTCTTCTTTGAAAAGAAGTTTTCATAGGATCTATTCAAATGATTTTTCTTGTGCTGCTTGACCAGATCAGTGCTTTCATACGTGACACTCAGCGTATCCCAGATATCTTTTGCAGTTTGACACCCAGTCACAGTGCGCAAGATTTCATTTGTCAGGGCATTTGCTAGAACACTTTTAGCCTTATCATCTAGATTGAAAAGTTTCCAATCTTCATCAGTCCATGATGCAACAGGCTTTCTTGTTTCCTTTTCAGATCTGCCAGGAGACGAATCACTGACAGTGGCAGGAATCTTGGGGATAATTAGTCCTTTAGTGACAACATCCGACATACGGTTGTCAATGGATTTGAGGAACAGCATGGCTCTGAACTTCCACATAGGATAGTCAGATCCATCAAATATGGGACAACCTTTGGCAGACATCTGTGGAAAGTTTGAAGAGTTGTTGCTTGTAGACATTGTCAACTTTCTCAGAATCTAGAACTTTCAACTAATGAAATCGTTCAGCCTGCTCTGATACCAGTTGTTGGTCCCTTGTATGAGAGAGTAACAACAAGCAACAGGTGTGTAGAAGGGGGGTTGAATACACTTTCTGCGGAAATTGAACAAATCAAATAAAAGTGTTACACACAGTAAACCAAACCACAATCAATCGAATGCTTTTATTAAGAAGGTGATTACAATGCTTTGAATAAGAAGATGATTACAATAACTATCAAGTAAGCAACTCTTGATATATAACCACCTAATATAAATCTCTCAATCTCTCAAACTTAGCTATCTATAATCAACTTATGATTATAGATACTAACGACTCTCTAAACAGGATTTCACACAGATTGACAACTTACCAATATCACAACTGATGTGATAGTTCGAACACACGAACACTTGGGCAATCTGTGAGTTTTTCTTGATCACGTTGAACTGACAAACAGTAATCAAGATTCGTAACACATACGGTGAGGTGAGGTTTGGCTCTGCAACACTTAGTTGTTTTTTAATCAAAGTCGTAGTCGTACCTCTAAACTTATCAGGAGATAAGTATTTATAATCTTGTGCCTACGGTTCCTAACAAACTAAGACTCAACTTAATTCGCTAACTAACTCACGGATAATCCGGAATCTTGAATCTTGAATCTTCTATCTTCAATCTTGATTATGGAGTCTTCTTATCCGCGTCGTAGATATAGAGAGATAAAGATGAATTTAAAACATATTTAAATTATCTTTAAACTGACTTCTTCACTCGGACTGAGTTACTCAGCTTGAAACTCATCAAGCTGAGTTCTTCGAGAACGAATCCGAATTCATACATGAACTAACACGTACATTGATAAACTCATCCTTAGAAGTCTAACTTAGTTGACTAAAACATATTTAGCAACTCTGTCGAGCTGACTCTGCTTTTGAGCTGAGTCACTCAGCTTGAAACACATCAAGCTGATTACTCGATATATACCTTATGTGACATACACAGATTATCAAACACATTAATAATTTAACTAAGGTATAATATAAATTGGTCGAACATATGCTCAGTTTATATTCAGCTTATACTCAGTCTGAATCACTCTAAGTGTTCAGTCTGACTAAACTTCATAATTATGTTTAAGTTATATGTAGAACTCATCTTACAAACTTAACTTTGTCTCATCAAATTCAAACTGATGAGATCATTTTCCCAACATAAATAAATGTTATAAAAAACAATTTATAATCGACGAATATATTTTCTCCAATATAAGTGCCTAATTTTAATAGCAAATAAATTATGCACCCAAAATTGACGATTTATCACAATTTATCATCGACGAATATATTTTTCTCCAAAATAAGTGCCTAATTTTAATAGCAAATAAAATATGCACCCAGAATTGATTTGTAACCAATTTTTTTTCTATAAATCAATCAAATTTAATAATAGGACTTATATAAGTGAATTGCCTTGTGTATTGTACAAAGATTTCCTTAATTGAGCAAATGGGTAATTAACTGATAGCTATATTATCTTATCAGATTTTAATTTATCATGTTTTTTTTTACAAATTACCAAATTACCTCTAAACAACATATCATGATAAAATAGCATTTTACTTCTCAATTAATAGATATAAACACATTGACATGATTAATCAAGTTCATTCCATGTGATATATACCACTACTTGTCTACTTGTTATTTCTTGTTGTAATGATAATTCAATTTCTCACCTTAGATCAATTAGAATCGCATGAGAACATTAGTATCTATCCTTCTTAATCTTATTGTTATATTAGCGTTATATTATTTTTTTCCTTTCATCTCATTCTATCTCACAAACCTCAAAGTTCATCTCATACAATATTTTTTTATTTAAAAAAAGAAATAAAATAATAAATAAATAAATTTGTATTTTCATTAAAAAAATCACAGCCTTTAGAGTAAAAGTAACAAATGTTTCTAATGAATTGTTATTATTTATACAAATATTCGCATTAGATGTTGAATTATTGATTTTTAAAAATTTGACCAAAATTTTTGCTAATGATTTTTTATTAATTATAAAATATTTAACTTTAATTTATAACAATCATTTTTAAAAAACAAATAATTAAAGTAAGGGCCAATCTTAATATTCCAGTGTTACCACACATGTTTTCCCTCCTATTACTTATTTTTTCCTTCATATTCTTTACTCTCACAAAAAAAAGGCAATAATAAAAGAAATAAAATAATAAATAAATAAATTTGTATTTTCATTAAAAAAATCACAACCTTTAGAGTAAAAGGTAACAAATGTTTCTAATGAATTGTTATTATTTATACAAATATTCGCATTAGATGTTGAATTATTGATTTTTAAAAATTTGACCAAAATTTTTGCTAATGATTTTTTAAAAAAACTTTAATTATAATTAATTATAAAATATTTAACTTTAATTTATAACAATCATTTTTAAAAAACAAATAATTAAAGTAAGGACCAATCTTAATATTCCAGTGTTACCAACATGTTTTCCCTCCTATTACTTATTTTTTTCCTTCATATTCTTTACTCTCACAAAAAAAAATAATAAAAGGCAATAATAAGAAGAGAAAATGAGGTGGTGGTTGACATGTGACATGACAAATCTAGTATGAGATATTGGTGATAAAATTAAATTATCATGATATCATGTGAAAGGACCAATATGCCCTCCAATATATCATGATAAATTATCTTTCCACTTCCCAAATTGATAGTAAGTATAATTGTGTAATAATGAATCAAGATTTTGATGAAGATGAAGGTTGGTGGACCGGTGGTCGCACTCTTGATGGAGGAAATGGAGATGAACATGGGCGGACCCAGAAATTTTTTTGACCGGTGGCGCCATATAATGCGGAAATAAAATTAAATAAAATTGAGGGTGTGGTTCGGGTTTTTTCTCGGGTTTTCGGTTAATCGGGTCGAATTAACGCGATTTCGGCGGCTATTCTGGTATTTTAGGGCCAAAATTTAAAACAAAACACAATTTATATGAAGTCATATTAACTAAAATGCTATTTTAAAGGTATAAATTGAAAGATTAATCTATTTTTTATCATTTTTTATAAAAAGTATCATTTTTCCTTTGATTTTGGTGGCATCACCGGGTGCAACATGAAAATTTACCGGTAGCAACGTCTCAAAAATTCAATAATCGACACTGCGAACCGCCAAAAGACCGGTGACGCTTGACCCCCCCCCCCCCCCCAATAGGCACAGGTCCGCCACTGGAGATGAAGGTGGTGGCTTGGTGGACCACGATGGTTTGATGGTGGTGCTCAAGAAGAATTTGAGAGTTGAGAGAACCTTCAATAACATTTGACATTCAAACTTTACGAAGTTTTAATTTTAAGGATTCTACTTTAACCCAAATATAAAATATCCATGATATACGATTTTAAACACATGTAACTGAAAAGTTATATGTATACAACTAACAAAACGAACAATAAAATTGCACGTTTACACATATACAATTCAACAATACGAAAATCACAAATTTACAACCGAAAAAATAAACCTTAAAAACATACATATTCATATGTAAAACTCAAACATTACAAATATAAATGTTTTATTTACACTTTATATTACTTGCAAGTTCAATGAAGCCCCTATATTCATGCCGGTTCCTTATCCACCCTTAGAATTTTCCAAGATATTTGCTACCTTTAATAATTCAACAAACTCAAATATTACCAAAATCCCTATGCCTACATGTCTCTTATCTCCAATTGCATTTTTCCAAAGTCTCCCCATTCAACCTTGTTCATTTCAAGAACTTAATCATGTACAAATTGCAAACAAAATGATCAAGGTAAAATATAGGGATGGATTGCACCACCCTTTGGCCATGTCAAGAACATATGTATATTTTGTTATGAATTACATTGTTAATTTATTATATGTTTAAGTAATTTTTTTAGATTGTAATTGATCATAAGTTAAACTTATTTTTCATGATTAAGTTTTTGTTTGTGGCAAGTTGGTTATGGTTGTGATATTTGTCAATGTAATGGATTATAGACCGCGTATGGCAACATAGAACCGAACCCATGGTTCGTGGTTGTAAGACAAGACGATGGTAGCTTTATAAGGGTCGCACAAGGCATGGTACATATAGCCATGAGAGCAGGTCATTAATTCGTTAATAAGAGTCATGGGCTACTACACTCGTATTCAATTGGTTTTGAGTTTGAACGGTAAAAAATTTCAAGAAACTCTTAAGAAAAAACAATTTGATCTGTGTTTTTTTTTTAAGATTGAATATTACATATATGTTTAAAACATATTTTGTTTACAATTATCCAACAAAACATAATGCTTACCTTTAACTATCTTTTAGTTTAATTGTTTATTTGAATTGAAAGCTACATATCATACAAGTGTTAGATATACTTGAATGATATTTGATCCATCCATTATTCTAATCTTTTGCCTTACATGATTGTTTTAGGTTCTTGAAAATCGCTTGACCATCCAATCTTTGATCTATCTTTAGTCACTTCCCAACACTAAAAATGTGTTAATCATTAAAAATATTCATCTGTGTTTCGTGTCGTGTCGAAAATAACAGTAATGAAGCTTTCAACTAGGTCGTCTTCATCCCATCTTTTCCTTCTACTGACGTTCCTCCAAATCATCGCACCAGTTTACCCAATCGGTGTAAATTATGGCACGACAGCTGATAACCTCCCTTCCCCTAAGGAAGTCGCACAGTTCCTTAAAGAAAGCACAATAATCGACCGAATCAAGATCTTTGATATGAACAGTGAAATCATTAAAGCCTTTGCTAAAACAGGGATCTATGTAACGATTACTGTTCCTAACGGTGACATCCCGTCTCTTACCGACGCTAATAAGGCCGGAAAATGGGTTCAAGACAAGATCAAACCTTACTACCCTGATACCAAGATCCGATACATTGCTGTTGGTAACGAGATCTTGCATTGGGGGACTCCTGAGCAGATTGATAATGTTGTTTCCGCCATGAAAACGCTTCATGGTGCGTTAGTCAAGGCAGGGATAAAGGATATAAAGGTAACGACGCCACACTCGCTCGGAATCCTGCTGTCATCGGACCCACCCAGCTCCGGCGCATTCCGACCTGGATGGGACGTCGGAATCTTGAAACCAATGCTTGAGTTCTTGAACGAAACTGATTCGGCGTTCATGGTTAACCCGTATCCCTATTTTGGGTACTCACCTGGTAACGACAGCTATGCTCTGTTCCGACCGAATAAAGGATTCGTTGACCCTGAAACCGGGAAAGAATATGATAACATGTTTGATGGGTTAATGGATGCCGTTTACTCAGCGATGAAGAAATTGGGATACCCTGATGTTGAAATCGTCGTCGGAGAAACAGGATGGCCGTCGCTCGGTGAAACGTGGCTTACGTGGGTGAACGTCGCTAATGCGAAATCGTATAATGGAGGGATGATTAAGAAGTCTACATCGAAGGTCGGAACGCCATTAATGCCGGGAAAGAACTTCGAGATTTACATTTTTGCACTATTTAATGAAAACCAGAAGCCTGGTTCGCTAGCGGAGAGGAATTTTGGGCTTTTCCGGCCTGATTTTACGGAGGTATACGACATCGGAGTCATGAATGGAACTGCACCAAAACGAAGATCGAATGTAAGAAATCTTACTTAACGAGTATTAATTATATGAAATTAGGTGTTTAATTTATTAATTGATATGAGATTATGATATTGTTTAGGGTCCTTCGTCTTCTCCGTCGTCAAAGTCATCGGGCGATGGTTCTTCCGGCGATTCAGACTCGTCTTCAGATGGGTCACAGTCGAAGTCTGCTGACAAAACTCCTTACGGTAGCAGTGATGCTTTTGGTTCACCGGCGAAGGTCTCCGTCGCCGGAGCTGCGGCCCTTTTTGTTGTAGTTGCATTTTTTGTGTTGTAGCTGGTCGATCATTCTTTGAAGCGAAATTTTAAGTTGTCTAATAAAAGATTAATTTTTGACTTTTTATATTATAACACTAGATTAAATGCCCGTGTGATACACGGGTTGGTTTATAAAATATTCAATATTAAGAAAAATATTTAATAATTATAAAACGCAAAAGATTCGAGAGTTTTAAAAATTTGGACAAAAGATGTCAACACCAAAACCAACGATGAAAACGTCGAAGCAAGAATACCAATGTGATGGCAAAAAATTTGTATCATAATACAAAGAGATGTGATTGTTTTTTTTGTACAAGTCATTTATTTATCGTTACAATTATAAGTAAAATTAGATTGAACTTCTAATTTAAATTAAAAGCTAATATTTAATTTTATTAAAATAAACACTTACAATATCCAAAATAATCTTATTTTTTTATTTATATATTAATATAACTATAAATATAAACTAAATGACATATATAGTGATTCGGAATTTAAGTCAATAATATTATTTTTTTAGTTCTAATAATAATTTAATTACCTTCTACTTTATCTTATATTAAATTTCAATTTTATTTATAGTTAAAATTGAGGATATGATTGACTAATTAAAATCAAAGTAGTTAAATATAGTAACCTATAATATTTTGTATCAATTATGTACTCCACGAAATATATATCTTAAAATATATAAATTCTACGTTTAGTGATTTGGATGATAAATGGATAATTTTTTTTTTGAATTTTAGTAATACTTTATTTATTTATTTTTAAATTCAAAGGTGTATATGTGATAGTTTAACTCTAAAAAGTCAAAATTGAATTTTTGATTTTAAGTGAATGAATGGTCAAGATTAAATATTTTATTAAATGAAGGATTGAGATTGCTTAATAAGTTTTATCTAATTAGTCTTTTATATATATTAGAAGATTTTAGTTTACAAGCAACTTGTAGAAAAGAAACATTTTTCTTCTGTTATTCCACAAGCAACGACCTTTTTAGTTGTTTACCTTTTTGCATCATGTTCTAATAAGAATTTTTTTTGAAAGGCAAATATAAATTTATTAAATTTAAACTAGCAAGATGCTAGATGGTACAACCGACAAAAAGATACACATCTTTTAACAACGAAGAAACATCGGAAAATCACGAACACAACCTAAAACGAACCTTAAACTCTTACCAACCTCAAACTCTGAACCTTGGACCCACAAACCGAAACAACAAATCTGACCAACTGGAGCACAACCACGGACCTCTTACACGAACTGGAGCACACACGAACCACACACGAAACCTTTGACCCACGAGCTCAAGCAACGATCCTGACCATCTAGAACAACAAACACGAACCAAACACGAACTGGGGTAGCAAACACGAACTGGGGCAACGAACCAAACACGAATCTCCAACAACCTCTTGAACTCTAACCAAACATGAACTGGGGCAACAAAACTCTGAGCCACGAACTAAAGCAACGAACAATCGAACGATGAACGACTTCTGGATCCACAAACCGAACCTGTTGAAACTTTTGAACTGACCATAAACGTTGTGAAACACGAACATTAACTCTTAATGCGAACTGAAACTCCCGAACACGAACACGAACAGTAACTCCACGAACTGAACCCGAACGACATCTGGATCCATAAACGTTGTGAAACACGACCAGTAACTCGAATAGTTGGAAACCACGAACCAATAACAGACCACGAACCATCAAGCGACCACGAAATAACTCGAACCAAGATCTGAAACTTTTGAACAGAAACGTACCAGAAACAAACCTCGAACCACTGACTTGCAAGAAAAAACTCGAACCCACAATACATAACTGAAAATCTCGAAGCAGAACTGAACTTGAACGACCTGCAAGAAGAAAACCACTGACTTGCAAGGAAAAAACTCGTAACTGCGATACAGAACTGAACCCAAAATATTGTAACCACTGAACTTGAACGATCGGCGGCGAACCAACCCACGATACAGAACTGAACCCAAAATCTCGTAACCACTGACTTGCAAGAAAAAACCTCAAACCACTGACTTGCAAAAAATTTCGAAACTGTGAACCCTTTGAAACGACCTGCAACCTTGAAACCATGAGACACCGGCAACTGTGAATCCTTTGAACAATGGAAATTCCCCGGACCCTTAAACGAACAATGAACGAAACCATAAATCACAAAACGCCATCTGAACTTGAACGAACAACAACGGGGACGATATTGAAAAACTCGAACCAAATCTCTGAAAACTCGAACAGTAATGGATCTAGAAAACCTAAAGAAGAAGAAGAGGGAAAGAATGTAGAGTAAAGGGAATCCAGACTGCCGGCTAACGCCGACGGCCGGAGAAGGTGGCGGCGCCTGTAGAAGGTTTGAAATTTTAGGGTTTTTGAGAAAGAAAGGGTTTTTTTTCTAATAAGAATTTTAATCAAGAAAATAAAAATGAAATATGTTTGGTACAAAGAATAAAATTACAGAGAAATAACACAAGAAGAGAACTGCAGAGAAAATAAATTAATATAGAGAATGGGAAATAATTCTCCTGTTTGATATAAATAAAGGAAATAAACCGAGAAATAGAATACAACTAGTATTCCTTGAATTATAACTCAATCTTTTGTAAAGGTACAACTAGTAACTAATCTTTTATAAGGAGTACAACTAGTATTGCTTGAATTACAACTCAAACTTAAATTCGTACAAGGAATTATAGCTCACTAGAACTACTCATTCTGTATCAACTGTTGTACACCATCTTCATCCAAGAAATATTCAGTTCCCATCATTGTTCTCTTTTCCACCATCAAACTTTATCAAATTTTAAGCAAAACAAATCAATCTGAAAGAAAAATTACGATAATGGATCTGGAGCAGTGTGGCTTGATCTAAAGGATTAGGTCATCGTCGCTCGACCTGGAGTATAGGTTGACATCACTCCAGGAAGAGAGGTCGCCGTCATGCAGGAAGAGAGGTCGTCGCCATATTGGATCTGGAGGATGACGTCGCTCAATCTAGAGGAGAGGTCACCGTTGCATCAGAGCAGCTCATCGCCGTTTCCTTGCGCCGGTGGATCTCGAGGTCGTCGTTGTTAACTTGCACCGGTGGATCTGGAGTTGCACCTCTGTGAAGGTATCAAAGCTTATATATTAAGATAGAAAATGATAGTATGATAATATAAAGAGAATACTGATCATGCACAGGAACTCATGTATTTTATTGATGGACTGCATCATACAAAGTACAAAGAAGAACCAGCCTTAAATAGGCAAAGAAATACCGAAAAAGACTCAACAACCCTGAAGACTTGAACAACCTAACAACTAGACGTTAGGCTTTTATTTAAAAAACAAAATGACATGAGAAGAATGCATCCCAAGAGATCTTGAAACAAAGCAGACTTTGAATTATTCTTCATCACTCTCCCTTAATTCAAAGTCCATGATTCCCAACTTGTACCTGAAGTAGATGAATTTTTACTTTGAAAGAGCCTTAGTAAGAACATCAGCCAATTGATCATGAGTGCTGCAATACTCCAGACTTATCAATTTTTGAGTAACCATTTCTCGAATATAATGATACTTTAACTCAATATGCTTCGATCGGCTGTGCATGACCGGGTTCTTTGACAAGTTGATTGTGGACTTGTTGTCACAATATATCACAGTGGAATCACTTTGACTAAACCCAAGATCCTCAAGAATGAACTGCTCATCATGGTTGACAGAGTGAACAGCAAGCAGAAGATGAGGATCTTCAGTGTCTGCCACAGCGTCTTCTTGTTCTTCATTTTCTGCTATGTTGACCTGATTTTCATCATTGTACCATCAATCTTTTTTTAGGTGACCAAATTTCTTACAAACATAACATTGAGGAACTTTGCTTCTGTCAAATGATCCTCTGCCACGACCAGCTCCACGCCCTCGAAAAGGTGCTCGACCTCGACCTCGTCCACGAACAGGTCTGTTTTGTTCTTGAACCACTTGAAGGGCCTGCTCATCTGGACGATCAGGTGCTTGATGAGAGTTGTCCAGTGAAGTTCGACTGTTGATGCGTTCCTCTTGAGACTGAAGAAGTCCCATAAGCTTGACTGGAGTTATATCGGCTAAATCAAACGCCACTTCGATGGAAGGAATGACATAGTCGAACTTCAAAGACAAACTTCGTAGAATTTTTTCGACAATCTTTTGATCGGTAATTTCTTCTCCATACGATCTCTGTTGTGCCACATTGTTCATGACACGTGAGAAGTAGTCCCCAACAGCTTCATCATTTTTCATATAGAGATTCTCAAAAGCCCTTCGTAATCCCTGCAATTTAACAGATTGTACTTGTGAGTCACCTTGAAACTCAACTTGTAGAATTTCCCACGTTTCTTTTGCTGTTTCAGCCGCAGCAATCCGGGAGAACAGGGTGTCATGAACCCCTTGCTGAATGAGAGACATGGCTAGGGCATCTCGTCGTTTTAAGTCTTGAGTGTTTCTGGATCCTTCACTGATAGCAGTGAGACCCAAATATACGACATCCCACAGATCACGAGATCACAGGATCGTTTTCATGCGAAGACTCCAATGCTCATATCCATCTCCTTTAAATATGGGAATGTTGATTGATGAAGTGTTTGCAGGATCAGCCATGTGGCTTTGATACCACAGTGAAGGTATCAAAGCTTATATATTAAGATAGAAAATGATAGTATGATAATATAAAGAGAATACTGATCATGCACAGGAACTCATGTATTTTATTGATGGACTGCATCATACAAAGTACAAAGAAGAACCAGCCTTAAATAGGCAAAGAAATACCGAAAAAGACTCAACAACCCTGAAGACTTGAACAACCTAACAACTAGACGTTAGGCTTTTATTTAAAAAACAAAATGACATGAGAAGAATGCATCCCAAGAGATCTTGAAACAAAGCAGACTTTGAATTATTCTTCATCACTCTCCCTTAATTCAAAGTCCATGATTCCCAACTTGTACCTGAAGTAGATGAATTTTTACTTTGAAAGAGCCTTAGTAAGAACATCAGCCAATTGATCATGAGTGCTGCAATACTCCAGACTTATCAATTTTTGAGTAACCATTTCTCGAATATAATGATACTTTAACTCAATATGCTTCGATCGGCTGTGCATGACCGGGTTCTTTGACAAGTTGATTGTGGACTTGTTGTCACAATATATCACAGTGGAATCACTTTGACTAAACCCAAGATCCTCAAGAATTCTTCTAAGCCATATAGCTTGACATGTAGCACTAGCAGCAGAAATATATTCTGCTTCTGTACTAGACAAGGCCACTGTTTTTTGCTTTTTTGAACTCCAAGCAATTGCACGACTTCCTATAGAGAAAACATAGGTTGAAAGGCTTTTTCGATCATCTACACAACTTGCCCAGTCACTGTCACTATAGCCAACTAATTTGATGCTATCTGACTGTTTATACCATATTCCAAAGTTTGTTGTGCTGGCCACATATTTCAGGATCCTTCTAGCAGCTCCAAAATGAATCTTTGATGGACTTTGCATGAACCTTGAGACTAGACTTACTGCATAAGTAAATCAGCCCACCAACTAAGCTCCTATAAGCTCCCTCATCAACCTTATCTGATCCATCATTGAGGTGAAGTTTTTCATTGCAATTTATAGGAGTGTCCTCTCTTTTACAGTTACTCAAACCAAATCGATCTAGAAGAATTTGAGCATACTTCTTTTGACAGAGAAAAATTCCATCTTGAGTTTGCATGACCTCAAGACCCAAAAAATATTGTAGGAGACCCATATCACTCATCTCAAAAGATGACTTCATTCCATGCTTAAATTCATCAATCAGTTTGTCAGAAGAGGATGTGCAGATGATATCATCAACGTATAAACACACATAAATAACATCACCTGCTTCATTCTTCTTGACATACAAAGTAGGCTCATTATGACTCCTATTAAACCCGTGATCTGCAAAGTATCCGTCAATTTTGGCATACCAGGCTCGAGGGGCCTGCTTTAGCCCATACAAGGCTTTGTGCAATTTGTATACCATATCAGATTTTCCTTGAACTACAAACCCCTCTGGTTGCTCAACATATATCTCTTCAGTCAACTCTCCATTTAAGAATGCAGACTTAACATCTAGTTGATGGATAGACCACTTCATTTGAGCAGCAACAACAAGTATAACTCGAATGGTTTCGAACCTTGCGACCGGAGCAAAAGTCTCTTGAAAATTTATACCTTGTTGCTGTGAATACCCTTTGGCCACCAACCTTGCTTTGCACTTGACAACTTCACCATTAGCTCCCAACTTAGTTTTATACAACCACTTAACACCAACTTTGTTTTTTCCAGGTGGGAGAGTAACCAGATCCCACGTATGATTATGCTCAATAGCCTGAATTTCTGCATGCATAGCTTCACACCATTTTTTATCTTTAACAGCTTCTTCAAATGTCTGAGGGTCTGACTCTTGAGTTGAGAGGTTAGGCACTGGGGTAGTACTTTCTAGTGTTGTACCTGATGAGTGGATGGACAATTCAGTAGGGAATGGGTCTAGAAAGGTATAGTCACTACTAGGTGTTGCTTTATCATTGGACCAACTCCACTTAGAATCTTCAAGAAAGATAACATCCCTTTTAATAGTAATTTTTCTTGAAGTTGGGTTGTATAATCGGTACCCACTGCTCACATCAGAATACCCAATAAAAATATTTTTTTCAGATTTTGTGTCAAGCTTTCTTCGAAGTTGAGCAGGAACAAGACCATAAGCGACACATCCAAAGACTCTCAGATGAGAGACAACGGGTTTTTTACCTGTCCATGCTTCAAAAGGAGTTTGATTAACAAGGGCTTTTGTGGGGGATCGATTGCTAACATATACTGCTGTAGCAACTGCTTCAGCCCACAAGAAATTAGGAAGCTCTCGATCTTGCAACATGCTTCTGGTCAGATTCATAATTGTTCGATTTTTTCTCTCCACCACTCCATTGTGCTGGGGTGTGTAAGGAATAGTAAGCTCTCTCTTGATTCCAGCTTGCTCACAGAATGAATTGAATTCTTGTGAGCAGAATTCTCCTCCTCTATCTGAACGCAACACCTTGATAACTCTGCCACTTTCTTTTTCTATCATCAGTTTGAACAGCTTAAACTTCTCAAAAGCTTCATGCTTGTTAGTCAAAAAATACACCCAACACATTCTAGTTAAATCATCAATGAACAGTAAGAAGTATAAGCTATTACCAAGGCTTGGAACTTGCATGGGACCACATAAGTCTGTGTGAATTAATTCAAGCTTTGACTTTGCTCGCCATGATGAGGATTGAAAGGGATATCGAACTTGCTTTCCTGTAATACATGACTCACAAGTTATTGAGGTTTTAAGTTTGGGTAAACCAAACACCATCTGCTTATTGGACAAATGTTTCAACCCTTCAAAGTGAAGGTGTCCAAATCTACAGTGCCATCGAAGAGCATCTGTATCCATCTTGGTAAAATGAGCATGAGCTGTGGACATTCTTGTAGCATCAAGAAGAAACATATTATTACTCGCCAGATCGATCTTCATCATGATGCTTCCTGTTTTTTTACACTTGATTGTACACATATCGTCATCAAAGATTAGAGCATAACCTTTTCTCATTAGTTGCCCAACACTGAGCAGGTTGTACTCAAGTTTTGGAGCATAATAAACATCATCTAGGAGCTTAAAAGTACTATTACTAGTACAGATTTTAATGGTTCCTTTTCCTTCAACAACTATCTTCTTTTTATCTCCCAAGCTGACTGTAAGTTTAAATGATTCATCTAAACTTACAAAACTTCCTTTAATGCCAGTCATATGATTGGAACATCCTGAGTCAACAAACCACAAATGATTTGAGTTATTTGAGTTATCTGTGCTTGTTACAAGTATGAACTGCTCATCATGGTTGACAGAGTGAACAGCAAGCAGAAGATGAGGATCTTCAGTGTCTGCCACAGCGTCTTCTTGTTCTTCATTTTCTGCTATGTTGACCTGATTTTCATCATTGTACCATCAATCTTTTTTTAGGTGACCAAATTTCTTACAAACATAACATTGAGGAACTTTGCTTCTGTCAAATGATCCTCTGCCACGACCAGCTCCACGCCCTCGAAAAGGTGCTCGACCTCGACCTCGTCCACGAACAGGTCTATTTTGTTCTTGCACCTCTGTGAAGGTATCAAAGCTTATATATTAAGATAGAAAATGATAGTATGATAATATAAAGAGAATACTGATCATGCACAGGAACTCATGTATTTTATTGATGGACTGCATCATACAAAGTACAAAGAAGAACCAGCCTTAAATTGGCAAAGAAATACCGAAAAAGACTCAACAACCCTGAAGACTTGAACAACCTAACAACTAGACGTTAGGCTTTTATTTAAAAAACAAAATGACATGAGAAGAATGCATCCCAAGAGATCCTGAAACAAAGCAGACTTTGAATTATTCTTCATCACTCTGGAGTAGCAAGATGGTGTCGCTCAATTCATACTCTCAGTAATACATGGTTGTTGCATCATAACCCGTCTTCTGAACATTTCTCCCCATTTCTTCACCAAAAGGAGAGAATTCAAAATACAAAGAAATCAAGTCTCAAGAATTGACATTTCTCCGTGTTTTATTTCTATGGCTTACCAAACAAAGGAAATGAAAATCATTTCCATTTCTCTGGGATTATTTCCTTGTACCAAACACCCCCTAAAGAGCGGGGGTAAGTGGCTTTAAATGACGTGGGTGGTGGGAGACCACGTTGTGATGAGCGTTTCCACTTCATAAACACGCGAGTAAAAACTCTATAAGGTAATTTTTACGACTTGAAGAGAAGGATGTGGATATATTGTGAGACCAACTGTAAGACTGGGAGCATCCATCACGAGATTGAGCTCGTGCGCCCTCTTCACACGTCTTCACAGCCGCGAAGACCGTCGATGGAGCTCGTGAGGATTGGCTCACGATCGCGCACGCCACCCGGGTCACGCTCGTGAGTGAGTTATTTGTTTTTTTTGTGGTGTGAAGCATGTGATGGATGCGGGGTTTGTGTGATGAGATGAGGGAATGGTGGGGGAATGATGTGACGCTGATGTGGAGCTGATGTGGCTGTGTGAAGCATGTGATGGATGCTGATGGTCTAACTTTCTTTTTTTTTTTGTTTTTTATTGGTAGTTCGGTCCCATAATCTAGTGTGGTGGAGAGTAATCATTAGACTAACCGCATCGGGGGAGGAAGCCCATCGGGTTATGCTGAGGTGGAGGGAAGGAGCCGATGGGAACACCATCGCTTGGAGTTGGGAAGGAGCCGATGGGTTGGATATCTAGTCCACAGACCCGATCGGTTTCCTTTTTTTTTTCTTTTCCTCACTCTATCTCTCTTTCTCTCTCATCTTAAATAATATTATATTATTATTATTTGATGTGGGGTTAAATAGGGTTGGATGTGGGGGTTGTAGGTTAGAAATGTTTGGAGGTGGAGAATGATATGAAGGATGGTGTGACATTGTTTTTGGTTGGGTAAGTTGGGTTGGATGCTAATGGTCTTACAAAGCTATGTAATTAGCTAAGTGATAAGACTGGGAAACTAACGTAGCAATATTATAAAAGATAAACATTACCATTACTTTTTTATTGTTTTTGAACTTTTACGAGAATTAAAGAAATGGACAATTCTTACTAAGGCTAACTATATCACATTGTATATCGTTTTATAAATAACTAACTTGTTTTATTAATATATTTATAGAGTTGTGTTAAGTATATTCAATATAAAAAAAATGGTCATGATATTTTAATATTCAATCACATGTGATTCAGTATACAATCACATGTTATTCAGTATACAATCACATGTGATCGTAAAAACATCACATGTGAATTACGAAAATGTCACTCCGTCTAAAATTTTTAAATTCAATCTGAACCATAAATGAGGCTGATCCAAAGACTAAAATTAGTCCTTGAGGACTATGGATTAAGTATGAATTATATTGAACATTTCTCTATATATTTACTACTCTATAAAACATTTAACTCTTTTTTAAGACAATTTTTTAAGTTAAGTAATACAAGTAATATAACATGCTTTACAATAACTTCCAGCAACAATCTTAACACTTTTAAAATAGTACAACTGTCATTAAATTCAGGACAGTTTTTTGTTATTAATTTTTTGACAGTTTTAAAGTATTCATTATATATTTAAATTCTGACAGTTTTATGTAATTAAAGTATTTAAAGTGTTTAAGATCATTGCTAAAACATATTGTAAATAATGCTATTTGAGTTGTACTATTTTATGTAATCGGTTTCGGTTTTTAAACCGAATTTGAAAACGGTTTCAGTTTTTATGTAATTAAAGTATTTATGGTAATCAGTTTCAGTTTTTAAACCGAATTTGAAAATGGTTTCGGCTTTTTCGGTTACGGAGCGGTTCGAATTACGGTTAAAACGGTTTATATCCGAATTTTGAACACCCCTATGTCGATAAATGAAACTATTTTACCCCGCCGCATCGCGCGGGTAAAATACTAGTTTATATACTAAACTTACATAATTTTTCCAATATCATGATGATTAATATGGATAGTAACAAAGGGGATGATACGTACGGTCTACAACATCTGACTTAGATGTTGATTCACTTCAAAAGTTGTATACTTAATATGATGGATTGTATGCACGGATAGTCTACACGTGTCATCATAACTGGACACTATAAGTCACTAAAGGGTCACACGGCTGTACACCCAACTTTGAACCGGGAATTAATACATTGTGTGTATAGGTGATAATTACTAGTTAATTAATTGTCCGAAAAATAATAAATCGACGTTTATTATTTAAGTGAGAAATTAAATATCAGTTGTATATTTAATTAGTAGAAAAATATTGATTAATAGTTGATTAATTAATATTAAATCAAACTAGATAGTTTGTTTTGTCAAAAGATCAAAGTATTTGATCCGTGGACCGGGCTTTATAGTCTAAGGGCCTTTATCCGCTTAAAATACTATTTAAGGGATTAAGCCTTTGAAAATGTTTACCTTAATCACAATTAACACATAAAGCAAAAAGGCAAAACAACACACACTCTCTCTCTCTTACTCTCATCGGCCGAACACATGACCACCACCACCATCCACGGCGGTGGTTGACGGTGGTTAAGGCGGCGGTCGACGGTGGTCAGCGTGGGCACCCTCTCCGGCGAACGGCAGCGCAAGGGCCGAAGCCCCTTTGGCGGCGGCTTGCTTCTCGGCGGCGGTCAATCAACACCAAAAGCCGGCGACTTTTGGTGGTTTACACACACGGGACCTTTATTAATTTCGGGTATTATTTGATTTGGCGGTCTAGCAACCAGTTCAAGGGTGTAGTAGCTGTGTATCCCCCTATAGCAGTCCAAGGGTATAATTTTTTATATTTTTTATACTGTTATATGCATATATATATATATATATATTTATCTGTTTTAGTATGATTATTTGCCATGTTTTCCCACTTGATCCAATTGTGATCTTGGGATGAGATTTTTGTTTTATTTCCGTTGTGCAATTGTACTATGTAAATCCCAACATAATACTCTTCAAATCGTAACTTAATTGTGTTTCATTTTCATGTTCGATTTCCACGTACTAGATATACTCGAGAAGGTTTTCTTGTGTTCATTTGCAGTCAGGGCGGGGATTTTGTGATTTAAAGTCCTAGACAAATTGACAAGTTAAGGTTTGTTCATCTTGGTTCCAACGATTTAAAATTTAGATTGAGTGGTTAGGTTTGTTCATCTAGGTTCTAATGATTTAAAGTTTAAATCTACACGTTAGAGTTTGTTTGTATTGGTTCCAATAATTTAAAGTTCTGATCGACGTGTTAGGGTTTATTGATTTAGTTTTGGGTTAAATGTTCAGTATAAACGATTAGGGTTTCTTGATTTAATCCTATATGATATGTTCAGATTTGTGCCCAAATAAATTGAGGTTTTTTAGTTATAAACACATCAAGAGATCATATTAGCCATCTTTATCAATGAGATGAGCTAAAGTTTTAATGGGGTTTCATAAATTATGAACACATTTAGACATCGCATTTAGGGATGGCAAAAACTCCGTATTCGATAGGAAATCCGTTCTCCGACCCTGATTTGACCGGAAAATCTCTGAGTTGAACAGGAATGGGGACTGGGATGGGAAATCCCTGAACTTAGAATCGGAGATGGTGGTGAGGATGGGATACCCCTCGGTTCCCGAACCTAACCCCGACCCCGAACACACACACACACGTGCGCGCACACACACACACACACACACACATACATACATACATACATATATATATATATATATATATATATATATATATATATATATATATATATATATATATATATATATATATATATAGTAGGGATCCTGTAAAAAGAGAATTAAGGTATAAAGAGTAAGGTGAAATCTCAGCCATTCATTTTTCCTGTAACCGCTCCTATAAAATTGGCTTTTTTCTTTTTGTTTTAATAAAAAATAATTTCAGAAAGGGTATAATAGTCTTTTTGTTTATGGTTTTTTTTCTTTTTCTCTCTCTGATCGTCATTTTTTCAGAACTGTTTTGATGCACACTGTTATTCACCAGATGCACAAATAAAATTTCCAGAACTACATTGATACACAATATTAAAATTTTTTTGCCAGATCCATCATTACTTAAATCCATTACAACACAACTGCACCAACGCCTACATAATAATCTCAGAAAAAAAAGATGAATAAATCATACATGACCAGATCCATGATGTACTAAATCGATTAAAACAGCAGATGCACCAAATACTTCATAATAATTTCAGAAAAAAATATAGAATAAATCTGAATCACAACCATCGATTTCAATACCAGATGCACCAAAAGAGTTGATGCACTATTTTAGAAAGTAGGTATAAACAAAAGCAATTGTGCTCAGCAAATACTTGATGCACACCCATTCACTTGGCGACACAGTAGGTCAAAGAAAAACAAACCGTGCATGACAATATCTACAAATCCTTCGGATCCCAAATGAGTTGTGTGTTGATTCCGCCATGGGGAAGACGCAAGTGTCGTCGAGACTCGCGAGAAAGCTATTCAGACGATGAGTTGTTGCTATTCAATCGAAGGTTGTGGCTATCGAGAACAGTGGCGGCGTCGGAGAACAGCGACGACGGTGGCAATCGAGAAAACCGAAACCTTAGGAGGCGACGGCGGCTCTCGAGAAAACCGTAAACCTAGGCGGCGACGGCGGCTATCGAGAAAACCGTAAGCTGCAGAAGACGGCGACTTCAGCCGTGGGTTTGGGTCGGCAAGATCTTCACAGCGCGATTAGGGTTTGCGTTAGCGAGATCTCCGACGACCAGGTGAGCGGCGTTGGGTCGAGTTGGGGTGGTCGGCGTTGGGGTAAGAGACGTTGGGGTGGTCGTCGTTAGGGTTTGTGTAATATCAGAGGGTCGGTTTAGGGAAAGCAGAGACGTGGGTGATATATATTTATGTAAACTTCCTAATTTGCCCTTTTATTAGTTATTAATAGTTATGTCACGTGTCAAGCCCAAGTTCCTCCTTACCCTTTTTACGTTAAAACTCTTTTTATTTGATCCTGATTATATATATATATATATATATATATATATATATATATATATATATATATATATATATATATATATATATATATATATATATATATATATATATTAAAGTCAAATTTCTAATATAAATATGCATTTGTATCCAATTTAACATTCTTACACTAATATGCGTATCAATAAGATTGTTTTTGTTTGAACATACATGATCGTTTCATATAATTTATAGAACGTAGAGAACGAAAAAAATTAATACGGTGAAATTACTAATATAGTTTTGTAGAATCATATAAGAAAGTATTATAAGCATTTTTATGGAAATATTTGTGAGAGAAATCATCTATTTGATTTATAATGTTATGTGTATTATAAAACGATTTAGTAAATATATCATATCTTTTATCAAGAACATTCTTTATCTAATGAAACTATTAAAATATTTGATAAATTATATTTTGATGTGAACCGGTTGGAAGAGTTAAGTTAGATTTGTAATTCTATTTTTGTATGACAATCCTCATGTATATCTTTTTTTTTTTTTTGAAAAGCCCTTATGTATATCTTTTTTAATGAAAATTGATTTTGTAGACGAAGAAAATTCTCAATTGAGAATGGGGATGCAAGTTAACTCCCCGGCGGGGATGGAGACAATGGGGGCACACATACCTTAATCTATTACTTTGAATTCATTACCCCCAATTTATTAGGGAATGATTCATTACCTACTAATAGGTAATGATTGGTTATATTTCATTTAAACAGACAACATTAATCATTATCATTCATATTCCTTATCCCTAAAACACCCGACCAAGCACCCCCTTTTTTAAAATGTTCAAAAAACATAATATGTGTTCTTCATAAATCTTGAATTTGTATGAATGGTTAATGTACTCATATTATTATTAATATATTCCAATTTTTTTGATAAAAATTATGACCTAACATAACATGTTTTTTTACAAATTTTAAATTTATTTCTATTAATTTAATTTTAATTTCTCCAAAAACATTTTGTGAAACAATCAAGACCTAAGAGTTTATTGTAATAATAGCATAATGATTTTTTTACATAGATGAAATGAAGGCGTTATGTGATAGTATAGGACACCACCCGTATGCCTCTTAGAGCACCCGTTATCATTACACCACAAGCTCGTTATCAAGCCTCAATTGCACCATAACAAGCACCATGGCTCGTTGGATTGCTCGCGAGTGGTAATGAGCACGATGGCTTGTTATTGAGTTTTATTTTAAAAACAATTACCTAAATAAGCAAAAGCACAACAAAAAATACAAAATAAGCCAAAAAAATCAAATTTCGAAATTATACACAATTATCGCTAATAAAAGACGTTAATGTCGCCAATCTCGTCTATAAGTCGCTAACCAATAAAATGGCGACACTTGGCAAAGGGGCTCGCATAAGAACCGATTAAAAACAACCACGTTTTTTTTAAATGTCCCTAATAAAAGTGTTGAATGTCGCCGATGCAGTCAAATATCGCTAATGAATGTGGTCGCGCCACGTGTAAATGAACACAAGAAAAGGCGTGCGTGTGTAAATGTGACTAAGAGTTGTCAAAATCATTAAAGATTTGACAACTCTTAGTCACATCATTAAAAGATGTGCTTGTGTTAATGTGTTGTCAATTCATTGGGAATTGTTAATTTTATTTATTAGGTAGTTGATAGATTATTTATATATTTGTAGTTGTAAAATGTGATGTTAAAAATTTAAAACTCTCTTTCAAGGACCACTTCCGGCAGAAGTAATTCCGGCGAAAAAAATTCCGGCCTAATTCCGAAGTTCCGGCAAACTCTGAGTAGCTCCGGCGTGCATTCACCAACTCCGGCAACGAACTCCGGGAACAGTTAAAAATTCCGGCCACCATCTAATCGGAACCCAACACCACCTACGGGGACTTTTAAAGGCGACCAACTCAGGTGACTATTCTGGCTAATTTCTGGCGATATAAAGATTCCGGCGAATTATACTTTACTAGACAAAAACAATGGTAAACTTTTTATTTTATAAAATATTTTATTTTTTTAAATATCATGTATATTATGAGTTTTATATGTATGTGAAACATTGTGTAAAATTATTTAATATGTATTTTCTTTATGTAGGTTTAACATGGTTTTAGTAGTTGTGTATGTTTAAAAAATATTATTGTAACATGACATGATATATATATATATTATGTTTAGAAATAATCAAAACCTTGTTAAGTTGTGCCTAATTTAAATTGTGTGTGTCTTAAAAAAATATATATTTAGTGATAGAAAGTATTTAATATTTATAAAATTTTATTTTAACATTTTATAAATTTTAGTTTTTTTAAGTATGTTTAATACATATTATTGTGTTTTTTGTGGACATGTATGTTTAAAATGTATAATTATGATTAAGTAATTGTTTAAATTTTAATAATTGTAAGATCACATTAAATTTAATGTTTGTTTATTTTTAGTAATAAAAATAACCTTGTTACCTTGTTTATAATTTTAATTGGGAATTACTTAAAATATTTATATTTTGTATATGACAAATTTAAATATTTAATAGACTATAAAATTTTTTAAAAGATGCTTATAACATATATACAAAACATGATAAAAATTAAATTATAGAAAAAAAAGAAGTCTTAAAAATTAAATATAGATAATAGAAAGATTAATATAAATTATAAATTTATTGAATAACATTATGAATTGATAGAGAAATTAATATATTTATTAATTTATATTCTAAGTTTTATAAAATATATTTAGACATAGAAATGTACAAATAAGATATATACCAAACATGATAGAAATAAAATTTATAAAAAAGCTAAGAAGTCCTTTTAAATTAAATATAGATAATAGAAAGATTAATATAAATTATAAAACTATTGAATTACATTATGAATTGATAGAGAAATTAATATATATTAAAATATTATATTCTAAATTTTATAATATATATTTAGACATTGAAATATACAAATAAGATATATACCAAACATGATAGAAAAAAATTATATAAAAACCAAGAAGTCCTTATAAATTATATATAGATAATAGAAAGATTAATATATTTATTGTTAGAACCTAGAGGGGGGTGAATAGGTTATATGCCCAATTTTTAAAGTTCGTAAGAGTTCTTGCAAGAAAATAAAAGAGATAGAGTTAGAGAGATATCACCAATCACAAGTTGAACACAATGATTTATAGTGATTCATGCAAGTGTTAACAAACTTGCACTACATCCACTCCTTGGCCTCACCCACCAAGAGTTTGATCCACTAGATTCTCTCTTTGAAGATAGAGATAAACCTTTTACACTTCTCTTTTTACACTTGCAAGAATTAATCTTCAAAGTTGCAAATAAGGTAAAGATAACCTTACTTCACTCTAATTCTATAGGCTAGAGTTGATCCTCACTTCACTCTAATTTGAAAGGCTAGAGTTGATCCTCACACTATTACAAATGATATGAAATGTAGAAGTAGTGTTTAAGCTTTGATGGCTTTGACTCTTGCTTGAATCTTGAACTTGAAAGATGAATTAATATTCAAAGATGTGAGCTCAAGTGTTAGAGAGTATTCTGGATGTTTAGTGTTTGCAAGAGGTGAGTTATGAATGAGGTTTGAGTTGGTTTAAATAAAGAAAAAGGTGCAAGTCCAAAAGCTGTCCAGACTTCCCACGGTCGAACCACAGTCGACCGTGGCTTCGACCGTCAGTCACCTGGACTTTCTTGTTCTTTGCAATATAGACGTTGGACTTTATTTAAAACCACACTCAACTCATTTTTATCATAAAAATCAACTGAAAAGTAGATGTTCAAAAGGTTGGTTGATCCCATACTTCTGATGTTTGAATTTAAACACAAAAATAGAAGTTTGGAAACCAATACACAAAACATGTTGGAATTTTACCCCTTTGGGAGATTCCTTTGCTAATTATGGTGGTGTATTGTTTCAAAGTAGGATTGTGTTTGTTATTTGCTTAAAATGGGAAGTCTTAGATTTAATCAATCAACACAAATGACTTTTATAAAATCTTTGTCATTTTTATAAAAGTTTTTATAAAAATAATTTTATAAAAACTTAAACTTATTTAATTATTTTATTTGTAAACTCATATCATTTGAATTTATTCTTGTAGGTATCTTCGACGAAGACATCATCTTGAACGTTGATGGCGCTTTATCTTGGACGATTTGGATTTTGACGATTTATACGATTTAATTTGTAACAAATAAATATAAATATTTATTTGCTTGATTATATATATATATATATATATATATATATATATATATATATATATATATATATATATATATATATATATATATAGATGAATATGTGCACATATGTTAATGTTAGTGTATACAATTATATAAACATATTGTATATTTTTGAATTAACAAAAAAGGATATAAATTATATTCCTATTTTCCTAACAATCTCCCCATTTTTGTTAAAGACAAAAATTTACAATTTGTGAACAAATTGTATAAATAGCTGCAAAGGTAGCTTGAGTTTGAAATTGATCAAGTTGGTTGACTACAACCAATCGAGCCTCGTTTATTCCACGTTTTTTAGGGTATTGGCATTTTGTCTAGGTGTAGGATTATCTTGTTTCTTGGATGCAGAAGCACGTACTCTAGGCATGTTAATCTAACAAGATAATACTCGTATGAATATATATGGAATGATCAATTAAGGACTAGTGTATGTCTAATGTGCAAACTATGTTCATTTCTTCTTGTCATGAAACAAAGAGAAAAAAAATTATATTTTGTAAGATTTATGACAAGGCATATGATAATTCAATGTATATGTAACACATTTAACAGAATGCTAATTAAAAAATAGCACACTCTATGTATAATGTGTGCATAAAGAGTGTGTGTGTGTCCTAATCGTGAGAAGTTTTTGAAAATGATGAATCAAGTGTATACTAATGTTTATGAACATAGTAGAAGTAAGATAAAAGTGAATTTATAAATTAAAAGTCAAAATTAAAAAAAATTAAAAAATTCCAGGGGCCTCACGGTCGATGCACGGTATAGACCGTGGTTCGACCGTGGAGGTTCTGGAGTTAACTCAAGTTTAGTTTCAAGTCGACGGTCGATACGGTCGACCGTAGTTCGTCCGTCAGTTAGCTGTACAGTTTTGTTTGAACTTTTGTCCTTTGTGAAAAAGTATGTATTTTTAATCCCATAATTACAGCACACTAATCACTATAACCCAACAAGTTTCATATCACACACATTTCAAACCATTTGCTCAATACTTTTTCAAACAAGGCTTCAAGAGTTTTCATAAAAATAGTTAAGAAAAATGTTAGTCTTCAAAAATTATTTTCAAAAAAAATTGTTACCTTTCTTTAAAATAATTTTAGTTTTCCATCACCCTTCATTCAAAATTTTAAAAAAAAAAAAAAAATTTGCCCAAACATGAAGATAATTTACACTTTTATAAGATTCATATGTTTTTAGTGCAAAAATCGAAGCCTAAGAGGAGAGAAAAGATAAGTTTAAAGAATGTATACCTTTTGAGATGAAGAAATCGTGAAGAGATGAAAAAACCGAGAAGAGGTCGAGAAAAATCGAGCTTTAACTGAAGATCTTCCAAAAAAAAACTTGTGAGGTCGACCGGATCTTCGACCGTAAGGTAATTCTTGATTTTGTTGTGATTTAAATGGTGAAAAATCGTATTTTTTTTTATTTTAGAGCTCAAAATCGCCAATGGAGTTTTGGGGCGGCTAGGGTTTTGAGAGAGAAGAGATGAAGTGATAAAGTGGAGGAGAGAGAAAGAAAAATGGCATCCAAGGTTAAAAACTTGTCAAGCAACTGACGGTCAATGCACGGTCGACCGTGTATCGACCGCGCTTGTTTTTACCAAATTTGACATTTTGGACAGTGAACCCACGGTCGATGCACGGCTTCGACCGTGAACCCCTTGGGCACCAATTTTTGAACACTTTCATACAATCATGTATAATTTTTCTAAGGCACATGCTCCATCATTCCTAAACCAAGTCTCAATAGATCTAATGTTTCTCTCTTAAGTGGTTTAGTGAATATGTCCGCAATATTTTCACATGAATCAACCTTTTCTAAGTTAATGTTACCTTTTTGCACATTGTCACGTAAGAAATGATGTCTAATATCAATATGCTTAGTTCTATAATGCAAAACAGGATTTTTACTTAAATCAATAGCACTTTTATTATCACACATAATAGGAATATCACTTAAATGTACCTCATAATACAATAAGGATTGTTGCATCCATAGTGCTTGTGCACATGATTTTCCGGCGGCTATGTATTCGGCCTCGGTTGTTGATAGAGCTACGGATGTTTGCTTCTTTGAAAACCATGAAGTAAGTGAATTTCCAATGAATGCACATACTTCACTTGTGCTCTTTCTATCCAAGTAACATCCTCCAAGATCCGAATCCACATAGCACATGATGTCAAGTCCACACATCTTTGGATACCACAATCCTAAGTTGATTGTTCCCTTTATATACCGAAATATTCGTTTAACGGCCTCATAATGTGATTTCTGGGGATTCTCCTGAAAACGAGCACAAACACAAACATTATACATAATATCGGGACGGCTTGCCGTTAGATAAAGCAAGCTCCCGATTAAACCACGATATTTTGTACTATCAAATATTTCACCTTCTTCATCAAGTGTCATGTGTGTGTTTGTGGCCATAGGAGTACTCATAGGTTTCACATTCTCAAAATCAAACTTCTTAAGCATATCCTTGATGTACTTAGATTGGCTAATGAATGTACCATCTTCATCTTGTTTTATTTGAAGTCCAAGGAAGTAATTCAATTCACCCATCATGCTCATTTCAAATTCATTATGCATAAGAGTTGAGAATTCATCACATAAATCTTTACATGTAGATCCAAAGATAATATCATCCACATAAATTTGCATAATCAATATATCATTTTTCCTCTTCTTTGTAAACAAGGTATTATCAACTCTTCCCATGATATAACCATTTTTCAACAAGAATGATTTTAATCTATCATACCATGCTCTAGGTGCTTGCTTAAGGCCATACAATGCTTTTCTAAGTTTGTATACATGAGATGGATTAATTGGATCTTCAAATCCGGGAGGTTGACATACATAGACTTCCTCTTTTATAAAACCATTTAGAAAAACACTTTTGACATCCATTTGATATAATTTAAAATCATCGGCACATGCATAAGCAAGTAGAATCCTAATGGATTCCAATCTAGCAACCAGAGCAAATGTTTCATCATAATCTATCCCTTCTTGTTGATTGTATCCTTGGGTAACTAATCTAGCCTTATTCCTAGTAATGACTCCATTTTCATCCACTTTGTTTCTAAACACCCATTTGGTTCCTATTATGGTATGACCACTAGGCAAAGGTACTAAGTCCCACACTTGGCTTCTAGTGAATTGATTTAACTCTTCTTGCATTGCCATTACCCAACTTTCATCCTTAAGTGCTTCTTTAATATTCTTGGGTTCTATGTGAGACACAAAGGCAAAGGATGTACTAAGGTTTTGTGCTTGGGATCTAGTGAGTCTTTGGTTTAGGTCTCCTATAACTTGGGTTATTTGATGGTTCCTATTTTCCCTAACCTCATTTTGTTCACTAGTGATCTTATCATTTACTATAGGATTTTGGTCACTAGGTTTATCTAAGTCAAGTATAGAGAGTTGTGTTTCAATGGCTTCTTCTTCTAGTTTGTCATCATCTACTAGAGGTTGACTCTTAGGTGGTGGAGATTCATCAAATGTGATATTAAGGGATTCCTCCACAACCATAGTGGATTTGTTTAGTACTCTATAGGCTTTGCTATTTAGAGAGTATACTAAGAAGATACCCTCATAGGCTTTTGGGTCAAACTTGGTCAAATAGTCTTTGGTGTTAAGAATAAAACACTTACTTCCAAATACTCTAAGGTGACCTAAGGAAGGTTTCCTACCTTTGATAATCTCATAGGGTCTTTTACCTAGCATAGGTCTAATCAAAACTCTATTGAGTATGTATGTGGCCGTTGAGACCGCATCACACCAAAACTTTTGGGGTATAGATTGTTCATTAAGCATAGTCCTACTCATTTCTTGTAAGGTCCTATTTTTCCTCTCAACTATCCCATTTGATTGAGGAGTGCGAGGAGCCGAAAAGTTATGTGAAACTCCATGTTTATCACAAAATGCTCCAAATTGCGCTTCATTGTCAAATTCTCTACCATGGTCAGTACAAATTGAAATAATCGTACAACCGAATTGGTTTTGAATTTTCTTTCAAAGAATTTTAAATTTGTCAAAAGCTTCATTTTTTGTTTTCAAAAAGGATGTCCATGTATATCTAGAGAAATCATCTACAACAACTAGTGTGTAGAAGTTTCCTCCATAACTTTGGATTGATGAAGGTCCAAAAAGATCCATATGCAAAAGCTCAAGACATCTTGTAACACCCTCCTTACCGGTCTAGTAGGATTAAGGTAATTAAGTAGGATTACTTTAACTAATTGTTTGATTAATTGTTTATGTGTTTTAATTAATTGGATTTAATTAAAATGTGATTATTTGTTAAATAAATAATTAATTAATTGTGTGTTTTGTAAGTGGGTTGTGAGGTGTCGGTTTTGACACCTACACACCACCAACTTGACACCACATTATCATTTCATGCAAAAATTGAAAGGTTTTGTGTGTGTGTTGTGTGTCTACGGCCGAGAGCAACAAAGAAGAAGAAAGAATTTGACTTTGTTGATCTTATTTGCGCAAATTGATTACTGAAGTAACTTGATTCTTCACTGAGGTTAGAATTCAGAATCAATATGTTAAATGTTGATTAATTTCGGATTTATTTGAGTTTATATGTGAAATCCGATTAAATGCAAATATATGATGAATTGATGATTTTAGGTTGCATGTATGTTAGATTATGATGTTAGAATGATCAATATATGTTAGAATTCAATTCTGGAAACATATATGTTGTTGCATGCTTAAAATCAGAATTAATTGAAGTTAAGGATGATTTTTTGATTTTATCGGATTTGATAAATATGAATCGATCGGATTTGGTGTTTGAATGGATCGGATTAGGAGAAATCCGATTAAATGTAATCGGATTGTTGAGAATCCGAGAAACTGAAACAATTGCCTTAGCTTTTTATCGGATTAGCTTTTATCGGATTGTTGGATTCTCGGATTGTATGTTTATCGGATTTTAGGTCGATCGGAATGTTAGATTTTATCGGATTCCATGTTACTCGGATTTGATGTTTTATCGGATTGTAAGACTTGATCGGATTTGCCTTTACTCGGATTCCGATACTATGGGATTTGGAATTTTAATCGGAATTCAAGTCTATCGGATTCCATGTTTGTTCGGAATTGTCCTTTATCGGATTTGAGATGACCGGATTTCATGTTTTATCGGATTTGAAGCTATCGGATTTGATCTAATCGGATTTGGACACAATCGAAATTCTAACAATATCTATGCTAGGAATTTTTGAAGGTTGTGTTATGAAAGATCAACTCTTGGATGATTTGAAGATAATCATGAACTGATTGCCTTGGCTTATAAAAGGATGAATGTAATGCCTAAGCTAAGGAGTTGGATGAATTCACAAGATTACAGTAAGCAAAGAGTAATAGTGAATTGTGGTATATTGGTTTGAATATACATGAGTTGATATGTACTTGTGATTATATGTGCATATGTGTTTGATTATAGTATTGTGCTTATTGTGTATTGATTAAGCAAATACTGATTGTTAGTTGTTTGTTCAGGTGGAGACAAGACTCAGTAGTAAGAAAAGACTGAGTTGCCTGAACTGTTGAAGATATTGGTGAGTGGATATATATCTTGGATGTATAAGATATATCACCTGATTGTTTGCTCTTTTCTGTATATATACATGACGTTGTTGTGAGATCAGCTTGGCGGTTGTTATTCAGCTGGGCCTATGTTTAGAGATATACAGTATTAGCATTCGTCTCGATAGCATTTGTTGTAATCAAGAAGTGCTATTATTGTTGTCTGTGGTAACTAGGCTATCGGTAAACCTTTGCTTTGGCCGGCATTTGGTTGAAGGTCTGCAAGACCGCCGGTTCTCTTGTTTGTTTGAGCATTGTTTGTTTGGGCTTTATGCCTTGTATGTTTGTGATATCTATTCTCTCACTTAGCTTTGTGCTAATCCCCCACTGTTGTAATCTTTTACAGGTTAAACCTGGTATGTGGATGAAAGAGATGAAACTGGAATTTTGGGACTGATCATAACTCTGATATTGAAAATGTTTTGTACAGAGCCTGTTGATTTTTGAGTAACACTGTATATGTTGTTTTGTAATTCAAACAGATTAAAGTTGTATTTTCTTTATTTTATTATATTAGAAATGTGTTTTAGCTTCCGCGCGTATTTCAAGGTAGTATTAAAAGTACGGTGTTACACATCTCTTAGAAGATATGACATTTTTAGATTTATGAGATGAATACACTTGCTTACCTATCTTACATGCATCATAAAAATGATTATCAAATTTCACAATAGGCATATCTCTAACAAGTTCACTACTAGACAATTTTTGCATTAATCTCATGTTAGCATGCCCTAGTCTTCTATGCCACAAAGTTGAATTATCAATTATGAATGCAAGACATACTTGAGTGTTAGGATTATCACCAAGTCTACATGTATAAAGTCCATTTCTCCTAACACCATTCACTAGCACTTTGTCATCTTTGCATATCAAGCTATCATGTTTAGAGAATCTAACATTCAAATCTTTGTCACATAATTGACCAACACTTATCAAGTTATATGCTAGACCATTAACATGCTCAACATTATAGAATTGTATTTTGTCATGGAGAATGTTACCTCTACCAACCACCTTTCCTCTTAGCTTGCTCCCAAACACTACATGTCCTCCATCATACTCTTTGTATGAAGTGAAGAGTTCTCTATTTCCGGTCATGTGTTTTGAGCAACCACTATCAAGTATCCAATCATGAGACATAATCTCATGTTTGTTTCCACCCTACACACATGAAATGATCATTCAAGCTTTTGGTACCCAATGTTTCATGGGTCCGGGATGGTTAACGTCAAAAACTCCTACTCTAATCCACCTTTAAGTAATCTTGAAACCCTTATGATACCATGTGTTCATAGAGTTGATAGGTTTGATAGAATGCTTTGGTCTTTGAATCACATTTGACTTGGGTTTCTTGAATCCAAGTCCATGCCTTATGGTTGGAGTGTAAAACATTTTTACTTGTTCATCACTTGCAACTTTTGGTTTACAAGTGGAAGAACTAGAGCCAAGTGACAAAATTTGAAACTTAGAAAATTTCCAGTGGGCCGACGGTCGATGCACGGTATCGACCGTGGTTCGACCGTGGGTCTCCTGAATTTTTTCTTTTCCTTTTTCTTTCACAAATTTTATTGTTGTCACATGGTTTATAGGCATGGTGTTTGAACAATTTGAAAAATCAAGACCACCCTTATCATTTGATGATTTTTGGACTTTTAGCATTTCATCAGCCTATGTGTGCTCTCTTCGAATTTTGACAAGGTGGAGTTGTCAAAACTTGTCTTTAGCTTATTCTCCAAATTTATCAAGCTTGGAGATAGATGAGGAACAACTTGACTTTGTAAACCTTTGATTGTCAAGTTCAACTTTTCAATCTCCTTTTTCAAATTTTTGTTTTCAACTTTTAGTTCCTCATTTTTTGCAAGTATTTTAGAGCTAAAGTCACACAATTGATCATATTGGTCATTATCACTATAATAACTTGAATCGGATTGTACCTCACTTGTCTCAAAGGCCATGAGACATGTTTCCTCTTTGGTGTGATCTTGATTTTCATCACCACTATCACTCCATGCACCTCCAAGGAATGCTTTGTGGTTTTCTCTCTTCTTTGATGCAACTTTTGGACAATCACCAATGAGATGTGAGGAATCACCACATCCATAGCATTCTCTTGATGACTTCTTGTCTTTCTTGGCATCAATGCCTTGCTTGTACTTTCTTGGGTCAAAGGGAGCCTTCACATGTTTGCCCTTCCTTTTGAAGAACTTCTTAAAGTTCCTCACCATCATAGCATATTCTTCATCATCATCACTATTGCCATCATCTTCCTCATCACTTGAGGATTCTTTAACATGCTTGGCTTTGAGGGCAATGGATTTTGACTTCTCCTTCTTCAATTTGGCAATTTCATCATCTTTTTGCATTATCACCTCATACACCTTGAGGTTTCCAATAAGCTCATCCATTTGAAGTAAGTTCAAGTCCTTTGATTCCTCTATGGCCGTCACCTTAGCTCTCCATTTTGGTGAAAGAGCCCTAAGAAACTTTCTCACAATTTTCTTGTTAGAATAAGTAGTCCCAAGTGACTTGAGACTAGTAACAATAGTATTAAATTTAGAGAAAGCTTCATCAATGCTCATTTCATCAAGAATGTTAAATTGCTCATATTGTTGTACAAGCAACTCAACCTTGTTGTCTAGGACTTGAGCATTTCCTTGATGGGTAGTGACAAGAGATTTCCAAATTTCATTTGCACTATCTAACATAAAAACTCTTTCATACTCTTTTCTAGGTAGTGCATTATATAAAAAGAGTTTTGCTTCAAAATTTTTGGAAATCATCTTCTTGTCATCTTGATCCCATTTGTCCTTAGGAGTTGGTGTATATGCATCTATTTTGGAATCAAAAGGTTTTTGGCACATGATATCCATTTTCAATAATCTCCCAAAGATCAACATCTTTGGCTTTGACATATGTCATAGATCTTTGCTTCTAAAAACAAAAACCTTGTTCTTCAAGAAGTGGAGGTCTAACCATAGAATTCCCCACTACAAAGTTTTGTCCCATTTTCAACTCAAAGAATTTTTGAAAAATGTTTTAGAACACTCAAAGCAAGTTTTCAAAAATTATCAAGATCAAGTTGCTCTGATACCAATTGTTAGAACCTAGAGGGGGGGTGAATAGGTTATATGTCCAATTTTTGAAGTTCTTAAGAGTTCTTGCAAGAAAATAAAAGAGATAGAGTTATAGAGATATCACCAATCACAAGTTGAACACAATGATTTATAGTGGTTCATGCAAGTGTTAACAAACTTGCACTACATCCACTCCTTGGCCTCACCCACCAAGAGTTTGATCCACTAGCTTCTCTCTTTGAAGGTAGAGATAAACCTTTTAAACTTCTCTTTTTACACTTGCAAGAATTAATCTTCAAAGTTGCAAATAAGGTAAAGATAACCTTACTTCACTCTAATTCTATAGGCTAGAGTTGTTCCTCACTTCACTATAATTTGAAAGGCTAGAGTTGATCCTCACACTATGACAAATGATATGAAATGTAGAAGTAGTGTTTAAGCTTTGATGGCTTTGACTCTTGCTTGAATCTTGAACTTGAAAGATGAATTAATATTCAAAGATGTGAGCTCAAGTGTTAGAGAGTATTCTGGATGTTTAGTGTTTGCAAGAGGTGAGTTATGAATGAGGTTTGAGTTGGTTTAAATAAAGAAAAAGGTGCAAGTCCAAAAGTTGTCCAGACTTCCCACGGTCGAACCACGGTCGACCGTGGCTTCGACCGTCAGTCACCTGGACTTTCTTGTTCTTTGCAATATAGACGTTGAACTTTATTTAAAACCATACTCAACTCATTTTTATCATAAAAATCAACTGAAAAGTAGATGTTCAAAAGGTTGGTTGATCTCATACTTCTGATGTTTGAATTTAAACACAAAAATGGAAGTTTGGAAACCAATACACAAAACATGTTGGAATTTTACCCCTTTGGGAGATTCCTTTGCTAATTGTGGTGGTGTATTGTTTCAAAGTAGGATTGTGTTTGTTATTTGCTTAAAATGGGAAGTCTTAGATTTAATCAACCAACACAAATGACTTTTATAAAATCTTTGTCATTTTTATAAAAGTTTTTATAAAATTAATTTTATAAAAATTTAAACTTATTTAATTATTTTATTTGTAAGCTCATATCATTTGAATTTATTCTTGTAGGTATCTTCGACGAAGACATCATCTTGAACGTTGATGGCGCTTTATCTTGGACGATTTGGATTTTGACGATTTATACGATTTAATTTGTAACAAATAAATATAAATATTTATTTTCTTGATTATATATATATAGATGTATATGTGCACATATGTTAATGTTAGTGTATACAATTATATAAACATATTGTATATTTTTGAATTAACAAAAGAGGATATAAATTATATTCCTATTTTCACAACATTTATAAAATTATAAAAGTACTTTTTTACGTTATTGAGAAAATAATATATTTATAAATTTGTGCACTAAGTTTTTCAAAATATATTTGGACGTGATACAAAAATTAATTTATTAATAAAAGGTTAAAGCTTATAAAAATCTATATAGATGTGAAATAGTTATAAAGGTTAAAAACAATTTAGATAATAAACATGTTTATCTAATATTGCTAAAGGTTTGGAAATTTTAGTCATTTATCAAAGACGTATGTAATAAAAATCATATAAACTCATTATTTTTTTAGGAAATCTACAATGCAAACCTAACTTGTCAAAACAGGTTAAGTGTGTGTGGATTATTTTCGTACGTGACAGGTGGTTGTAGAGTATCCCTCGTACGTGTGGCACGTCCCCCTGCTGTGATAACCTTTGCGGACATGATTCAATTCATGTCCAGAAAATGTCGCCTTGTTACACATATTATGCTCTCGTATCAAGACCCACGATACGACTCCCAGATTACATCTGTGACGATGAAGACGTAATTGTTTAAATGGATCATGTTCTAAGCTCCGCGTCCAACAATTCAGTTACCTTGTGTATATTTAACACATCCTATTACCATCCTACAACTCAAAGTAATGCATATCAACAACAGTTTCAGCATGAACGTCAACCTCCAACTCCTGAATATGACCATCTTAATACGGCCTCGTTTTTCAATGTACTCGTACAGTTTGTTCAAAATCATAGTCCATTCGAACCACAACCCATACCAACTTACTCTTCCCAATTACCAAATGAATTATTTGGTACTGTTGGAAACCCACCATCTAATAATACAGAAAATAACCCGTTTTCCGAACCGGCGTTTGATCATGATCATTTTGAAGTCAATGAAAAAGAAGAAAAAGATGAACACGAAAAAACCACCAGAACTGCTAAACTAGAACATTATGATTCTCAGTATATGACATTTAATGGCATGCCACAACCCATCCCAGATTCACAGTTTATGGTATCATCTACATCCTCGTCCAACCAAAATTCATCCTCATGTATTTTGGAGGGACAACTTTTTGAAACCAAAGATGGTTCAGCTTGGAATGAGTTTTTCGAATACAGAGTGAAAACTTCAAACAAAAAGAGGTTTGAGTCTAAATGCACATCCAAAGACTGTGCGTGGGAACTTAAGTCGAAGAACATTGGAAGCACAATCCATGCTTCATTGTAACAACCCTAAAAGACGGACACACCTGCTCAAGAACACAAATGTATCATACAATGCGCAATAACGGGTAAGAATATGGTTGCAAATATCATAAAAGGTCAGCTTCAAGACCCAAGCCGTGTTTACCGTGGAGGTGATATAGTAAGAGATGTTAACGAACGATTCAAATGTAACATCTCTTACTCACAGGCTTGGAGGGGGAAAGCATACACCCTACAACAATTGCACGGATCGCATTTTGATTCTTTCTCAGATCTTCCAGGTTGTTGTCATTATCTACGGCTGGCAACCGTGGCACAGTCACAGAAATACTTACAGACAACGACTTCCACTTTGAAATGTTGTTTGTTACTCTAGGACCCGCGTTACGTTCTTGTCTCTCCTTTGGAATTAATTGTTTTAACATTTATACACATAATAGTTATCTTAATAAAATCCACACATCTTCCAGCTACGAAGCTTCGCTGATCACTTACATCCAGTCATAATTGTGGACGCAACACATCTAAAAGGACCATACCTTGGCACCAACTTCCTGGCGGTTGCAATGGACGGTAACAAGAAGATCCTTCCCCTCGCGTACGGCATAGGAAAAACCGAGAGTGGCGAGTCTTGGACGTGGTTTCTTGAAAAATTAAGAAAATACATCCCATCTAAGAACTATACATTCGTTTCTAATAGGGCTGAGTCAATTGATGTAGCCATACCCAATGTTTTTCCTCGTTCCTACTATGTACTCTGTTGTCGTCATTTGCAGGTAAACCTAAATCTTAGGGCTTCCAAAACAAAAAAGATAGCGTTCTTATTCTGAAAGGCATGCAAATCTTACACCATGCCTGAATTTCAATACTAGTATGACAAGATTGAAAATGCCGCTCCTCCAGTTTTTTCCTATCTTGAAAATGTTGAAAAAAGCAAGTGGACAAAATCATGCTTTCCCGGAAATAGATACAACATGATGACCTCCAACAGCGCTGAGTCCATGAATTCTCTCTCTCGTCATGTACGTAAACTATCGGTGGTCATGCTTATTGATTTTTTCCGGTCCAACATTCAAAACTGGTTCTTCAAACGTCATGACACGGCGGGTACGGAAATTTCTATAAACCAATCAAAAAACACACTTTCATGTACTTATGGTTGTTTTTCTTTCAATCCAGATAAACTCCATCACCAACTCACAACGAGGGCGGAGATCAAGATACGGGGAATGATGAATAAGTGCTCAACCTGGCAGGTTTATGGAATTACAAATTGAAGGGTTTTGATCTGACCAAACCACCCTAAGACACAAACTAGTCAAACCTGGGTTTGATTCTACTGGTTCAATCCTAAAGCGGAAACAGATTGAACACAACCCTCTAAACCCTAAAAAGGGTCAGGATCTTTCTTGTGATCACATCAGTTTCTCAACAACAATCCAGCTAAAAGGTTTAAGAAAACAATACCTCTTGTGATATTGGGATTGCTAAAGTTAGTCCACCACTACTGCACCACCAACGAACTGGCTGCTAAACCGCTCCTGGGATTACCCGAGTATCACGCAATACTTGCGTGTGTGTGTGCGTGATCGACGATCACCAAAAAGCCGAGAGGCTTTTGCCTCTTGTTCACGTCGACGCAGAGAGAGAAAGAGAGAAACGAAGGGAGGGAGCAAGGTGGCTAGGGTTCTTTTTTATTCTTATCAGAATGCATAAGGATAAAATGAGCGTTATCTAGGTTTAAATACTTAAACCTTATCCAAGCCCAAGCTCATTCAATTAAAGCCCATGACTTTAATTGAAGTTTTATTCCTTACAACTTTGACCCCCTGGACTTTACTAGTTAATTAATTAACTATTAATTAACTATTAATTAACTGGTCCATTAAATATTAAACTTAATATTTAATTTCCTTTTAAATAATAACTATTTATTATTTACTAGTTTAGAGACCCGTGTATTACACGGGTTGGTTTAGATAATATTGAAACAATTTTTGATAATTAAAAGATGTTGAAAATTGTAAGATATTAATGAAATAAAAACAAAGTTGTAATCGTAATCACAATTTTATACTGAGTTTGTACGGATGATCAACCATTACCAGCAAAACTGAGTCTTCTTTAATAAATGCTCACTACACTATATCACAATACACAAACTCACATGGCCATAACCATCTAATTACTCTGATTTAACTCTTAAATATTTGGAGTCTCCCTTCTTTTCATTTCCCGTGTTTAGTACCCATCCAATCTTTCATCCATTATAGCAACAAAGTCTTGTGATCTACCGACTTCACCTGTGACCTGCCTTGTTCCTTTGTAAATATCAAAACCCATCTCCATCACGGTTCTTTGTCATCTCAAAGGTACACTTTCTTGATACTTGATATCCCCTCTCTTGTATCTCAAATGTACATGCACATTGTATTTTCTCATTAACATAACTGCCTCTTGTTATCATGCATGAGCTAGAATTCATAAAACAGTTTTTGAAGCTTCACAACAAAGGATCTGCATTAGAAAAAAACAAAAAAGAAAAAGAAAAACAAACATATCAATAGGGGAACATCCTTGTAACCCCAAGTTTATCACAAATTGCATACACCAGCACCGAAATAACCCACCTAACTTATGATTAACTATGCTCATAGAAATATATGGTTATTGTCACTATTTTATAATTAATCAGTTAATCTCATTCAAAATGCAATCCCAAACACCTTTTATATTATGTAAGCATAGATAGATTATCAAATATGATATAAAATGCAACATCAATGAAGATTTACATTTTACCTACGACAGTTCAATTCTAATAGACTTGAATTATTAGTTATACCTGGTTAGTGTTGTTGAATTAAACTTCTCTAGACAAATGTGGTTGGTCGTGAAGAATCAATAATTTGATATCAAGTTGTTCTCTCTAAATTTCACCATATCGCTCATTTACCTTCTTGTTGCATCCTTCAGGTTTTTGCTTAAAAACTGTTTATCATCCCACAACCAGTAATTTGGTCATGGTCTGTTGTGTTTTGATGGCGCTGTCCATAGTTTGGCACCTTCATCTTATGCCCCTTTATATATGAACTTTCACAGTTTCCCATTATAACAGAGGAGCTTCAAACCTGCTTAATCATATAATTTACTATTCATCAGAAAGATGACTACTTATATATAGATTTTTAATAAATATTCTTACATACATTTTCTTTATCAACCAATAAGTGAAAAAGACTTGAGGACAGAAAGTTGATATTACATGTGATGATATTTCATGAAAACAGTAAGCACAAAACATTATAAGCACGATTAAGACAACCAAAAGTCTCAAAGCCCATTTACTACATGAAATTAATGGTTAACTTTTTCCTCATAATACATGATTTATGTTGGTATCTAAACTGAAACAAATATGATGTAAATAACATGATGATTAGAGTATAAGAATGCAATTGCAATTATGTATTTAGAAAAAAATTGATATTATATGTTCAATTGGATGATTCATTAACCTCGTAGAATTTCTTGTTAAAAGAACGAAAGATGACTTGCAAGTTATATGATTATCCAGTAGCAACTAATATCTATAAAATAATATGAGCAGAACGTAAATTACAAACTAATAACCTTTGAAACAATGGCTGAAATTATTTTATCTTGAAGCATAACATCATGACTTCATATAAAACATAATATATCATCAAATAATAAGAAAATTAATTTCATAAGGCTTGAACTATAAACAAAAACCATACCCTGAATGAAGAATGCTGGTCAAATTAGCAACTTCTGTTAGGCTTGCTTTCACAAATACACATTACCCTCTTGTTCAACCTTCATTGCTCTCTTTCATTACAACATTACATTCAGAAACATAGCATTATATCAGACTCATGCAAAATTTTATAGAACATATAACTTAGCTATGTATATAATTGCATGTTACATACATTACCAATTAGATACTTTGTAGCATGTAAAATTTGGTGCCCTTAAGGAAAATGACTTCACCTAATGATACTAATAACCACATAACTGACGAAATTAGCCATTCAAATACTTTGAACAAAACAAACAAATTCTATCTTCAATCAAAATCAGAGCCATAAAAACAAATAAATCTGCATAAACAATTGAGCTTTCATAAACACAATTGGACAGAAGAATTACATACTGATATATTGTAGTAGATCAATGTATCATATAGTCTATTGAGTCAAAATATGAACAAAGGTTTATTCGATGCCACAATATGCTATAAACTAACTCATTTAATAAGGATCCAAACTACCTTAATAACAAACTCCCTAAATACATACTTCATATATGACATATATGAAAATGGACCGATCAACAAAACTTCAAATCACAAACTAAAAAAAACTAAAGTCAATAAAACTTCAACTGATCATAGATTATTAGATACGTAAAGACATGATCAATTGTAAGTGATTCATGACTTGAGCATTTCATCAAACACCTTATATGCAATCATCATAGCGATCAAATTAAACAAACGAACTACAATTTCCCTAGCTAACAGCACAGTATGTATGGAATGTGAAAAGAGTGAGAAACCTATGTTCTACAATTCATTTGCAAAGAGAATTATTTTGTTCAGGTTAAAACAAATGGTCAATTGATCAAAAAACTTCAACTGATCATAGATTATTAGAAACGTAAAGACATGATCAATTGTAAGTGATTCGTGACTTGAGCATTTCATCAAACACCTTATATGCAATCATCATAGCGATTAAATTAAACAAACGAACTACAATTTCCCTAGCTTGTTGCACAGTATGTATGGAATACTTACTTGTAGGAGAGTCACCGGTGAAAAGAGTGAGAAACCTATGTTCTACAATTCATTTGCAAAGAGAATTATTTAGTTCAGGTTAAAACAAATGGTCTAGGAAACCAATATTGTATACTAATTACATGAGAAGCTTATATTTAGATTCACAACAAACCTGTGTATAATCACTTTGAGATGTAAGCAAACCATATCGAATTCATATTTCACATCAGACGAACTGGGAAAGGACCACTTTTTAATTAAACAACAAAATCAACCTCATGTACCAACAATGATTGACCAATTTCTAATTAAAAAAAAAGAACGATAACCAAATCAAAACATTCATTCTCCCTTTAAAGAAACATAAAAAGGAATGGAACTCATAAATTCAGGGATATAAGAATGGAACTCATAGGTAGGTAAGCCCTTACATCTCTAACTCTTCTCTAAACATGGTTAAACAATACTCAACAGTCGAATCTTGAAATAATGAACAGTAAATATCAAAACCCCAAAACAAAAACTACCAAAATTAAAAAAATTTAAACTGCATGGGTATGAGATGCAAGAACAAAACCCACATAATTTAAGTTTACCCAATAATCCAACAAATTCTAGATCAAAAACAATATACAGAACGAAGCTTAAAAGTCACAAATAGGAATAAAAAGCATCAATCAGAAAGTATAATTTTGTGTGTACATTTTTCTTCTACGAACTAACAACCCAAAGAAACTTTCTTCTAATGCTAATATATGCTAGAGCTTCGAAGCAAGTTTCAGTAATTAGACTTCAGACTCGCCGACAAAAACTTGAATTTCATATTGTGAAAGTTTGGTTTATAGGTTAACATAGTAATGTCTATAACCCATAAAAAATGCAATTGTATAGGAATCTAAAGAAAAGAACAAAAAACTTGCATCGATCTAGAATTTTAGAGAAAATCATAGTTCAAGTAAAGAGAAATATGCTTACATGATATTGAGAAATCTTCAAATGCTTCAAGGTCAGTAAAAAAAAGGTTGATAATCGTAAAATAATATGCTCATTTCCGATGATGGATCGCCGTAATTTCTTTGCGCACGAGAGATAAAAACCTTAATTTTTCAGTCGATAGTTTAGAAAGAGGCGATAGAGTGGAAGAGAGAACGTAGTGACAAGTGAGAGAATTGAAAAACCCTAATTAGAGAGAAAACATATAACAGGGACACGTGTCAATATCTTATAATGGAGTTAAGAAGCGGGAAAACACTAAAAAGAGACCCTAAAAACATGACATGTGACATCTAGTTAGTTGTTATTATAATTTAAAGATTAAAGATTTCCTTCTAATAATTAATCCAACTGATTAGTTATTTATTTCTACCTCAAATAATTAATTCAACTGATTAATTATTTCCATACGAAAATACTGCTAAATTCCAAACTGTTCTAATTAGGTGTGTAGCAGTGTAACCCTTTAGTCTCTTATAACATTGGACACAATGTACCCATTAATTATCTCTGCACATAATCTAACACAAAATACCGGTTCTAGGTTGTTAATCACAAAAATCAACAATATATAGTTGATACAAACCGAAAATGTTGTGACTGTCGTAAATGGGAACTTTCCGGCCTACCTTGTGGTCACGCAATTGTTGTTACCAATCACCTAAGCCCTAAGGATTACCGACGCATATCACTGGGCATCGTTGTGGTTCACTAAACAAACGCATCTTGCTACGTATGTTGTTTCTATAAACCCCGTCCGTAACAAAAATTTCTGGGAATTACCTGCTGATCTCATACCTCTACAACCACCGCTAATAAATAAAAGACAGGTTGGGAGACCAAAACCTGTGAAACGTATACCGTCAAGGGGAGAACAGGTTTTGCCTAACCGCTGCTCTCGATGCGGTGACAGTGGACACATCCAAGACCGCTGCTGGATGTCGTTTCCGTCCCAACAATCTACTTCACAACGCAATAATATTTCGTTCCACAACCTACACAACCGGATTTGTCACAGTTTGAGACTAATTATTCAAAATTTGAATTTTATTGTCAGTTGTAACCTACTTATGTGATATATTATCTATATGAACCTACTTCAAGACTTGTCGATTAGAAATGTTTATAAACTTAGTTGTTCATGAACCAACTATCATAAACTAACTATTCATGAACCAACTATCATAAACTACCTGTTTATGAATGGGTACGGTTATTATAGGTTTTCCCCTTGCAGCGCGATATTTCAATTTTGAGCATGAGCATGGAGAGTGTCAACTCAAAATCTCAAGAATTATTTCATGACATACTTGATTTCAAAACTGCGTGATAAACGACAAAGAACAGATCAGTTCGTTCGGGCACGGCCGTGCACTTACCAGTTTTTCTAATCAGTCAAAGGGCCCAGAAATATCTCTCCTAAAAAGGAGGTGCAAATACCTTCTTGCATATTTGCATTTGGCAATACGGCTCCCACTGAATCTAGATACGCCCCTTATAGCCACCCTGTTACGGCGTGGAGTTAGGACGTACTAAGAAGACAACAGTTACCGCATCCCAAACCAAATACCTCAGGTTTAAGGATAACCTATGTGATAAATACTTTTGACATGAATCCACGAAATTTTTCACGGTGGGTCAATCCAATATTCGTAACCTTAACGAATATCCGTCAATTTTGGTCCGCAAAAACCTTTTGCAGCTATATTCGATATACCATCGAATCTACCCCAAAATTACGATGACTTTACAACCCTATCAAGGTTCCCACCAAGATAAGTAGTCACGAATAATGTTTTGAATAAACCAAGTTTATTCCTGGATGGTCTAAAACATACAAAATGGTGAAGAACAATGAAACTAATTTCTGCACCCTCCATATTCCACCCTGGAATAAAGATGCATAATTTCTACCATTTCATTGACTCAATTCACAGCGTTTATCTGAATTACTTATTATTTTAAATTGTAACTTATCATGGATTACAGAGAAAATAATATGCCTATAAACCCAAAAACTCAAGACTAGTACCTTAAAGCATTCCTTCTTGGTTTTGCTAGAAATTGTTTTCGCAACCTAAAAAACAATTCTAGACTTACTTGTTTTATAAATTTCTAAAACTTGGTGAACTAGAAATAACTCCAAAGTTTCCGAGTTTATAAAATAATCCCCTTGTAATTAAAACTTTAATTACACTTGTAGATGTGTTAAATCTTACTAGATTCATACCCCTTTTTGAAACGATAAATCCATTTACACATACTTGTAAACTTGAGATTAGATCCCCAGTGTATACTAACACTTATCTAATTTCATTACTAAAGATACCAAAAAATATCCTATTTTATCATTTCTAACGTTAATCAACTACCAACATTAATTATTTTGACTTTTGAACCTTTTAAATCATATATAATTCTTTTTAAGTGATAACTTGACTTAAAAACTTTGTCATGACATCCTTATTGAGAACCTTTAAATAAGTCATGCGTTCCTCGGATTAGTTCCCTTTCAAGAACCTTTTATTTTAGACCACTTCTAAAATTATCCGACAATTATATATTTTAAAAGTTCATACTTGTATTTATCATACTAGTTAGATCAACCTTGATAACTTGATAAATACACTAGTCAGGTGCTCCCACTGTCTTTTATGAAAAAGTGCATTACCTTAAAACACCCTTTTAAACTCGGTCAATCTTTGACTAATACGCCTAAAACTTGTGTTTTAAACAATTGCTCTTAAAGCTGTTTTTGTGAGAAATTTAAGCATTTTATGAAACTAGAACTTGGATTTCTCATATATCCACCTTTCCAATTATGGAAGATGGTTTCATTAAACCCAAAACACGATTACAAGTATAAAACACTTGTAAAGGTATTTTAAACTTCTTTGCTTAAAATATTTAGTATAAAATAACCTTGATCATAATAACTATTATAATCACCTTTATACTTTCTTAAATATTTTATCCAAAAACTTTCATCTAGAAATAATAACTATTATTTCTTATCTGATCATGTTCAATGCTTTGAACATTTATCTTTCATAAAATCCTTATATACTTGTAAATTAGAAAGGCTTTCTAATTTCATAAACGCAACTTGTTTATCTAAGTATTTATGTAGTGAGATGTAACTATAACAATTTCTGCATAAGATCACTATGAATCATCTATTAAGTCAAAACTTGACTTATTAGTAACCTTTTGTCACAACTGGACTAACTTGATTCATTTATACGTGCACGGATATTAGTCAAAAATTCAAATTTCCAAAACTTAAACCATAAAGTCAACCAATAGTTTAAAACCAAAACAATCAAATCCAAAAACTTTAAAAGTTTAACAACTAAGAAAAAGAATTATTAAATATCCGGATAAAGCACGTAGGATCTTGAATGCTGGGCCGATTCACTTTCCATCACCTCCTGCAATAAACGATTGCAAGATATTAGAAAACTCGTAAGAAACTTTACAAGTGGAAAGTGACAAATAAGCTAGTCACACGATACCTGAGGAGCCAGACTTGCCTCCTGCTTCGTGACCCTTCGGACAATCTCTTTTCCAGTGTCCGGTCTCGTCGTACTTGAAGCACCGATTCTCGGTTCTTACCTTGTTCGGATATGGCTTCTTGCCCTTGTTGTTATCACTAGCCCAGGGTGCATTCTGGCTGGGCTGGGTCTTACCCTTTCCCTTTCCGTTGCGCCCCTTCCTCTTCTTATAACCGCCATTTCCCACCATGAGAACGTCCTTAGACTTGGTCCCGATACTCTGCTCCGCAGTCTTAAGCATAGAATGCAGTTCCGCCATGGATTTCTCCATGTTGTTCATGTTATAGTTGACTATGAAAGGCTTATAGTCGTCTGTCAACGAATTGAGTATCGTGTCCGTTGCTAGATACAACGGTACTTGGTGCCCAAGCCTCTCTAGGTGGTCCATGTACCCCTTCATTTTCATGACATGGGTACTGACCGATGTCCCCTTGACCATCTTTCACGAGTTGAATGCCCTAGTGGCATCATAACGCTCCGTGCGGGCTTGCTCCTGGAACATGTCCCTCAGCTGGCGGATCATGTCGTAAGCAGGAGTTTCCATCATGCTTGACTGCTACTCAGGACTCATCGTTGCAAGCATGAGGCAACTCACGTCCAGGGCGTCATTGGAGCGCTTCTGAAAAGCCTCCCTGACGTCTGCCCTAGCGTTGTTGGCAGTTCCCAGAGGTTGTTCTAGGACGCACCACTTTCTCTCGTGCCTTAGCACAATCCGGAGATTTCTATCCCAAGTGAGAAAGTTTGGCCCGGTGAGCTAATCTTTCTCTAGGATAGAGCGAAGAGAGAGGTTGTTAGTGTTGGTAACGTTTGTTGCCATCTACAAATTAAAAATCGGTTTAATTAGTAATTGCAAATAAACTTTTCTAACATATATTATCAAACCCACAAATAATATATATTAGAACTAGGACTCATATTTCACATACTTGACGCAAGGTTTGGTCACTTCCCGCCAAGTCATGCTATTTCTGGTAGTTAACACCCTGTACCACCTAGCTAATACGACTCCTAGAACCTCGTAGAGCACTTAGACCTAGTCTAGTATGTTTAACTCTACTCTAGTGTATTTTGGGCCGGGACTCCCGATTATCACCAAAATAGATCGCACCATCTAAGACAGTATGAATTCTGGCCGGGACTCCCGATTATCGCAGAATCTTTCATACCCTTTGCCGCAATAGTTTGAACCCGGATGCCCAAGGTTTGGGCACTTCCAACACCCGAGTACCGTTTAACAGCAAAGGTGTACCATTAGATGGGTAGCACACTGATCTAAGATTTTCTTGGGTTTTATAATTAAGTTTAAAAGAAAAACTTAACTTTCCAGTTTTTGAAAAACCGTTTTAAAACTATCTGTTTTAAAAATACGATTTACATGTGTACCTATACTAGGTGCACAAAACGGCTTTATAAGTTCCAAACTTATAACCTTGACAAAACTTTAAATTTATAAAAATTTAACTAATACGACTTGCAAACTGAAGTCGTATTCTAGTTTGTCATAAACCGTGAGTTTTCACTGTTTAATAATTGCCTATTATTAAACCCTTTTTTCATAGCATCACATACAAATATGAATAAGCATAAAAGGATCACAACCACATAGATAATAAGCAGATAAAGACCTATAATTTTGCCAACTAATCCTAACGGCCAATCCTAAGGATCTAAACAACTTGGATTCGCCTTCATGATGCATTACTCCCACTTGCCTTGACACCTCCTCCGAAGTACCCGAGCACTATGCAAGCCATCATCTTGAAAATCTCCTTGAACTCCATTTTGATCATGTGACAAAACTACAACTACTCTATTACAAATACAATGAAGAAAGGGGTTGTTAGTGGCACGCAGGCCTCCCCGAACCAGTACATTATTACAATTGAAAAATGGATTGTAATTGGCACACAGGCCTTCCCAAAACCAAAAAAAAAGAATAAAAGGCGAGTCCTAAGTTGGCAAAACTATAGCTATATATCACAACCACACAATATATATAAACAACATATATATATACAACCACGCAATTAAAATATATAAAAGCGATAAACACCAAACCTGATTCGTTTAACTATTCTCATCTACCTTTTTGACTAATAACTATTAATCAAAAATGAGAATTATAACCATCTAAGTTATTTAAATTAACTTGATCAAAACAATTTTTCAACAAACTTTGAAAAACATAACTTTATTCAAAAAGAATAATTCTTATGTCGAGTTTTTACTGATTTTACCAAAAACCAAACACGACAGAAATTGATCATTTATTTAAATAACAACACTTTGTTTCAATCCTTTTATATAAATTTACTCTTTCAGAGTTTGTTTATAATGTCTCAACTAGCCACGATAAACAAACATCTGAAAATTATATATTTTAACTAAGCTAGTTAAAATATATAAATTACTAGTTTATATGAAACTCTTATTAATTTTTAATGCTTAAAATTAATAACCTTTGCAATTAACCGAAAAGCTTATTTGGGCCGATAATTCTTGGACCGAGAAAAATTATGGACCGAAAAACCCTCCTGGCCCGTTTGCCCTTCCTGGGCCGAAATCACCTGGGTCGAAAAACTCCTGGGCCTAGAGCCACTTGGGCCGAGAGTTACCTAGGCCGAACCTTATCTGGACCGGATCCCATATCCAGGCCGGTTGGGCCGTAGTCCCTGGGCCGAAGCCGCGCCACCGCCGCCCATCCATGTTGTCAATCGACTGCCGCCGACCGACTGCTGCGGACCAACCGCCGCCCCCGCCGTTACCGACCACCGCTGCCGCCTGGGCTACCGCCGCCTGCCATGGTAGTGGCCTCGGTTTCTTTTCCTATTAAAACAAAAATAAATTCCTTTTTAACCTTAATCCATTTTAATCTATTAAAACTAACTAGTTTTAATATCCTGATTAAAAAAAACTAGATTTAATCAAAAACCAAAAATTTAATTATTAATGTGACCAAAACTCTGTTCCATTAATAATTAATAATCCTAAAACCAGATTTTAACCTTTAAACAAAACTTTTTTAAATTTCTGATCAATATCAGGTTTTAATAAAAAGACTTATCTTTTAACCGTTTAAACAAAAATTTGTTTAAACTTTTATGATTTAAAGTTAAACCTTTTTATATTTTAGAAAAACAGAAACTTGTTTTTCTTATCCCTTTGGTTTTCGATTTTTACAAGGAGAAACAAGATGAAGAAGAATATTAATATAATTTAAACGAATCAACCAACTAGATTTAACTAGGTTTTATCAATCAAACAAACTGTTTAATTTTTTTTCTTGATCAAGAACTTGTTTCCTTAAAAGCTGTCATCCTTCAACCGTTCAAACTAACTGTTTAAACTTTCTGATCAAAAGGATTAAAGCTTTTAATAACTGGGTAACAAAAACAAACTATTTTGTTGCCCTTATTGATTTTCGAAAATCACTAAAGGCAAGTAGGGGATCAAGAACAAACCTTTAATCTAAAAACAGATAAAGCTAGAAACTTTAGATCATAGAGCCGAGGCTCTCATACCACTGAAGGGTTTTGATCTGACCAAACCATCCTAAGACACAAACTGGTAAAACCTGGGTTTGATTCTACTGGTTCAATCCTAAAACGGAAACAGATTGAACACAACCCTCTAAACCCTAAAAAGGGTCAGGACCTTTCTTGTGATCACATCAGTTTCTCAACAACAATCCAGCTAAAAGGTTAAAGAAAACAATACCTCTTGTGATATTGGGATTGTTAAAGTTAGTCCACCACTACTGCACCACCAACGAACTGGCTGCTAGACCGCTCCTGGGATTACCCGAGTATCACGCAATACTTGTGTGTGTGTGCGTGATCGACGATCACCAAAAAGCCGAGAGGCTTTTGCCTCTTGTTCACGTCGACGCAGGGAGGGAGCAAGGTGGCCAGGGTTCTTTTTTATTCTTATCAGAATGCATAAGGATAAAATGAGCGTTATCTAGGTTTAAATACTTAAACCTTATTCAAGCCCAAGCTCATTCAATTAAAGCTCATTACTTTAATTGAAGTTTCATTACTTGCACTTTGACCCCTGGACTTTACTAGTTAATTAATTAACTATTAATTAACTGGTCCATTAAATATTAAATTAATATTTAATTTCCCTTTAAATAATAACTATTTATTATTTATTTCCTTCTAATAATTAATCCAACTGATTAATTATTTATTTCTCCCTCAAATAATTAATTCAACTGATTAATTATTTCCATACGAAAATACTGGTAAATTCCAAACTGTTCTAATTGGGTGTGTAGCAGTGTGACCCTTTAGTCTCTTATAACATTGGACACAATGTACCCATTAATTATCTCTACACATAATCTAACACAAAATACCGGTTCCAGGTTGTTAATCATAAAAATCAACAATATATAGTTGATACAAACCGAAAATGTTGTGAATGTCGTAAATGGGAACTTTCCGGCCTGCCTTGTGGTCACGCAATTGTTGTTGCCAATCACCTAAGCCCTAAGGATTACCGACGCAAATCACTGGGCATCGTTGTGGTTCACTAAACAAACGCATCTTGCTACGTATGCTGTTTCTATAAACCCCGTCCCTAACAAAAATTTCTAGGAATTACCTGCTGATCTCATACCTTTACAACCACCACTAATAAATAAAAGACAGGTTGAGAGACCAAAACTTGTAAAACGTATACCGTCAAGGGGAGAACAGGTTTTGCCTAACCGCTGTTCTCGATGCGGTGACAGTGGACACATCCAAGACCGCTGCAGGATGCCGTTTCCGTCCCAACAATCTACTTCACAACGCACTAAAATTTCATTCCACAACCTACACAACCGGATTTGTCACTGTTTGAGCCTGATTATTCAAAATTTGAATTTTATTGTCTGTTGTAACCTGCTTATGTGATATATTATCTATATGAACCTACTTCAAGACTTGTCGATTAGAAATGTTTATAATTAATTATATAATAGATATTTCAGTTATTGTGTGCGATATATTTTATATTTAGTTAGTTAAAAAATATATAAAAATAGTTTTTTAGTTATTTACAAATCCTAAGTGTAATAGATTTTTTAAAAATCTAATTTTTATATATATGATTATTTACAAATCATAAATTTTTAATAGTTATTTTAAAATTTTTATTTTTTATTTCTAATTTTAAAATTTTTTATAGTTAGTTAGTTAAAAAATATATAAAAAATAAATTTTAAATTATTTACAAATTCTAAGTGTAATAGACAAATCTTCTTTTTTATATATATAAGATTATTTACAAATCTTAAATTTTTAATAGTTATTTTACAAATTTTATTTTTATATTTGTACTTTTTAATTTTTTTTAACAAAATCGTAATTGTAATTTATTTTTATATAGTTTAATTTATTTTTATATGTTTAATTTATTTTTATTTAAAACCTAAAAATTTTAAATTGTTATTTAGGAAAAAAACTTTAAAAAGAAAGATTAAACCTGGTACGAATTTCAAGGAGTCACGATTTTCAAGTGTTAGTCTTGATTTGTTTACATTCCATCAGCGCTGAAGTTTTGAAAGAAGATTTCAGCACAAGAAGCTATCTGAAGATTTGCCTCATCAACTTTAATAATGCTCATTTGTAGGGCTGAAAGTTTCATCACTGAAACTTTCAGTCAAGGTTTACTGAAGTTTGTATTCAGCAAATGGTCCCCTCGGTGACGTCATCAACTGTCTCTTTCAAGATGGTTTTGCATGAGGAAATCTGTTACTTATCAGTCTACAAGATTGTGACGTGTGTCACTATTTCAACGGCTAGGACTGATAAGGGAAATGTATAAATACTCTTCTCTTTGTTGAGAAGAGTGGGCTTGCTTATTCTGTATGTTCAGATAGTAAGAGTTTTATGCGTCTGTTTTCTCTCAAGTTTGTCCTTGAGTTTTTCATTGAATTTAAGAAGTCTGTTCTTCTTAAATTCTAGTCTGTAAGTTTGTTATATCAATATTAACAACCTTAGACATTTCTCTCTGTTCTTATAATTACTATTTCTGCACTTAATATTTCTTTAAGTTAGTATTATTCACAATTTGGGAACAACAATTGGTATCAGAGCAGGTTCAAATTCTTCTATAATTTGAGATCTGCCGAGATGTCTAAAGTTGATTATAATGACAATGGGTCTTCTGGTAAACCACCAAAGTTTTCTTCCGAAAACTTTTCTAGCTGGAAAGGAAGAATGCTTCTCTATCTCGAGAACCTGGATACCATGTCTCTGTCTATTCTAGAAAATGGTCCTATCATTCCAAAAACTATTTCACTTATGAGTGAAGAAGGTGTACTACTGGAATCTCTTTCAAAACCAAGAAACCTGTGGACTGATGAAGACAGAAGACAGGTAAACTTGGATGCTAAAATTTGAAACAACATTGCAATATCAATTCCCAATGATATCTATCATACCATCTCCAATCTGAAAACTGCAAAGGATATGTGGGAAACCTTGTGCATAGCATACGAAAGAGCTGAAGAGATGAAGGAGAACAAAAGGACGAATGTCATTAGGAAGTACGGAAGTTTTTGTGCTAAAGAATATGAGACTCTCACTGAAGTTTATACCAGGTTTACCTGTTTGCTGAATGATATGCTAGAGGCTGGTGTTCAGAGAGAAAAGATTCAGATTATCAACAGATTCCTGGATGCTCTCCCCAGTGAGTGGGACACTATGTGTCTCGTTCTCAGGACCAACAACAAGCTGAAAAAATTAGATATGAGAAAGTTGTATGGCATACTACTGAATGATGAGCAAACTAGAGTTCAGAAACTGGAGCTTAAGAGATCAGCTAAGAAGAGCTTAGCTCTTGTGGCAGAAACTGAAGTACCAGCTCAACAATTCTCTGATGATTCTGATATAGAGACAGAGAATGACTGGGAAGCTGAAGGTAAAGAGGGTCATCCAGATTTCAAGGTTGAACGAGCCTTCATAATGAAGAACTTCAACAAGTTCTTAAAATTCAAGGCTAAAACTAATGATCAAGGGTCAGGAAGCTTCAAATCCACTGCTGATAGATCAAAGCTGGAATGTTACAAATGTGGTAGACTTGGTCACTTTGCTGCTAATTGTGTTGTCAAAACCTCATCAAAGGGTTATCCATCAAAGGCTGACAAGTACAAGTCTAAGTACAAGGCACTGAAGCTGAAAAATCAAAGTTCAACTGAAAAGAAGAAAGAGAAGGCAATGATAGCTGGAGAATTGAATTGGACTGACTCTGAAACATCTGATGATGATCAAGAGTCTGAAAAAGCGATGTTTCCTGAAGAATTCTCAAGGTGTTCTAAGCCCTACATGTGTCTGATGGCTACTGAGAGCCAGTTCAAGAAAGACCTAGCTACTGCTGAACGGTTGAGTTCAGCTGAAGGATGGAATTCTCCGATAATGTATAAGGTATCAAACTTTCAGAACTATGAGTCTAATGAGAAAAATGATATGTTTGCTTATTTGGTGTCTGATTTAATTTCTGCACATGATGAACAAAACAAAACCAAGAAAATCTTTTCTGATCAACAGAACCTAATTCAGAAAACTGAAACTGAGAATGATATTCTTGTTCAAGAGTCCTGTGCCTTGAAATGTCATCTAGAGTTGTTAGCAAATGAACTAAAAATGACTAAAGCTGAGCTCTCTTTAACAAACGATAAACTCCAAGATCGTCAGTCTATCATTGATCTCTGGCTCAGTCCTAATAAACTTGCTTTTGAGAGTATCAATCATCAAATGATCATTCAGAGAGAAAGAGTTGGGTTAGGAAAAATCAAAGAAGCTGCCTCGTTTAGTAAAAAGTGTAAAACTGTCGATGAAATGTTTTTCAGTGAGTTCACACGTGAAAACATAGGGAACTCAGATATGCTACATAAAAGATTTACTAAGGTAGCCAGTGAAGTTCCTGAGTTCAATGAGGAAACAAATTCTGAAATTAGAAACATACAGTTGTCTTCCGATAACTTGTATGATAATCAGAATAATTCTCAGCAAAATATTTCCAATCCCACTGAATCTGAACTTATGGTGATCACTGAACCTGAATTCATTACCTCTAATGAACCTGAACCCATAGCCTTCACCAAAACTGAATCCCCTTCAGTTCACATCATCACTAAACCTCTGCTAGCTAAAGCTTCACTTGATCCCAATTCTTCAAAACATAGTCAGAAGTTAAAAAGATCAAAAACACAAAGTGCTCAGTATGAAAAGCCAAAATCAAAAAGGTTGAGCAAATTTCAAAAATTTGAATCAACACTGAAGATAATGATGAATCAGTTAAAAGAGTTAACTAGATCCAACTCTCAAAAAGATAGCACCAAACATCAAAAGGATACCAAATCCACACGAAAATGTTATAAATGTGGTATTAGAGGTCATGAAGACAAAACATGTGAGTCTCCTATTGCTACTTGTTGCACTTCTTCTGAGCCCATCAGCAGGTAGGTTCACAAAATGGTCTAATTCTTTGCTAACTTGTGCAGGGAGGTCAAGGAAATAACACCTGGTACCTTGACAGTGGATGCTCCCGTCGCATGACTGGATGCAAATCGTTACTAACAAAAGTTACTCCAGTCGATGGTCCACATGTTATGTTTGGTGGAGGTAAATGTGGAAAAACAGATGCTTACGGTCAATTGAATAAAGGTGTTATTCATATCAAGAATATCGCTCATGTCACCGGACTTGAGCATAATCTGATAAGCATAAGTCAGATGTGCGATGCAGATTATTCCGTTCTTTTCAAGAAATACAAGTGTTCTATCAGAAACAAAGAAGGCACTGAAGTCCTTCAAGCCAAGAGAATAGATAACATGTATGTTCTCGATTTCAATTCAGTTACTTCTCCCTCAGATGTATGCTTTATCTCACAGTCAGTCAAAGAACTACATTGGTTGTGGCACAAAAGGTTGTCTCATCTGAATTTCAAAAATATGAGTAAACTTGCACAAGGGCAACTAGAAAAAGGGTTGCCTAAGATTAGTTATGTAAAAGACAAAGTTTGTCATGCTTGCGAGAAAGGAAAACAAAAGAAGTCTGTTCACAAATCAAAGCACTGTGATCAGGTCAACAAAGCATTTCAGTTGCTTCATATGGATCTCTTTGGTCCAGTCAGCACTCCAAGTCTCAGTGGTAAGAAATACACTCTTGTAATTGTGGATGAATATACACATTTCACTTGGGTATTCTTTCTGTCTAAAAAGAGTGAAACTGCTAAGATTATAATTAGCTTTATCACAAGAATGAATCGTCAGTACGACATTCATATCAAACAGCTAAGAAGTGATCATGGTATTCAATTCAGAAACAGAACTCTTGAGGACTTCTGTGAAGAGAATGGGATTGTTCAGAAATTTTCAGCTGTATACACACCGCAACAAAATGGAGTTGCTGAAAGAAAGAATCGTACCCTAATCGAAGCTGCACGCACCATGCTTGCTGAAGCAAAGATATCATTACGTTTCTGGAATGAGGCCATCAACACCGCATGTTACACACAGAACAGATCATTGGTTGTCAAACGACACTCGAAGCAAGTTTGCTTTATTCTGAATAGTAAGGATCGCTCGAGCAAGTTTGCACCCAAAGCTGATGAAGGGATATTTCTTGGGTATTCTAGCATCTCAAAGGCATATAGAGTGTTCAACTACAAAAGCAATACAATCTTTGAAACAATGGATGTCACATTTGATGAATTAGATCTTCAGTCAAGATACTCAGATCAAAACACTGCAATTTCAGATGACTGGGATGCACTGCTTTCCTCTCCATTCGAAGACACTTCAGCTGCTCAGCCACCCGAAACAGCTTGCGATGATTATGATGATAATGGCATACCTCCTGTTACTCCAACACCATTTCAGTGGACACATCCTGTAAAACACCTATTCCTGAACCCATTAACCACCAAGTACCACTGATTGAATTTGATTCTCAGTCTCCATCTTCAACTGAAGTTCCCGCTGATTTTTTTATTGAAGTAAACTCTCCCATTCCTGAATCCCTAACTGAATCACTTCAAGTTCAAAGTCCAATACCTCCTAACACCAAATGGACTAAATCTCATCCCATTGATCAAGTAATTGGAGATTTAAATGAAGGAGTTCGTATTAGAAGATCTGTTACAACTGGCTTTTGTATGTTTGCTGAGTTCATTTCTCAAACTGAACCAAAGAAAATTAATGATGTTTAAAAGATTCACACTGGGTTTCAGCAATGCAAGAGGAACTGAATGAATTTAAAAGGAATAAAGTCTGGAATCTCGTACCACCCCCTTCGAATCAGTCTGTGATAGGAACCAAATGGGTTTTTAGGAACAAGACGGATGAATCAGGGGTAGTAATTCGGAACAAAGCAAGACTAGTTGTCAAGGGATATTGTCAGGAAGAAGGAATAGAATATGATGAGACATTTGCTCCCGTTGCACGAATGGAAGCAATTCGCATATTTCTTGCTTTTGCTGCTCATAAAGGATTGAAAGTTTTTCAAATGGATGTCAAATGTGCTTTTCTCAATGGAGAACTGAAAGAAGAGGCATATGTTCAGCAACCACCCGGTTTCGAAAATCCCAAATATCCAAATCATGTATACAAGCTAGACAAAGCACTGTATGGATTGAAACAAGCACCTCGAGCCTGGTATGATACTCTTTCAGCATATCTTCTTAAAAAGGGATTCAAACGAGGTACAATTGATAAAACACTCTTTCTTGGTCGTGAAAAAGGTGATTTGCTTCTTGTTCAAATATATGTTGATGACATAATTTTTGGGTCTACTAATGAAATTTTGTGTAAGGAATTTGAAAGAATCATGACCAAAAAGTTTCAAATGAGTATGATGGGTGAGCTAACTTACTTTTTAGGACTTCAGATTAAGCAAACTGAAACTGGCATTTTTATCAATCAAGGAAAGTATATTTCTGAATTACTGAACAAATTCAACTTCACTGAATGTTCAGTAATGAAAACACCCATAGCTCCCAAAACCAAGCTAACTGCTGATCTTGATGGAAAAGCAGTTGACTTGACTACTTTTTGAGGAATGATTGGTTCTTTGCTTTATTTAACTGCTAGTAGACCTGATATTATGTTTTCTACATGCTTATGTGCCCGATTTCAAGCAAATCCAAAAGAGTCTCATATGTCTGCTGTGTCAAGGATCTTCAGATACCTGAAAGGTACTCCTCATCTGGGTCTTTGGTATCCCAGAAACTTAGGTTTTGATCTAATGGGCTTTTCAGATTCAGATTATGCAGGTTGTCATTTGGACAGAAAGAGTACAACTGGTGGATGTCAGTTGCTTGGACTCAAATTAGTCAGTTGGCAAAGCAAAAAACAAAATTCCATCTCTTTATCTACCGCTGAAGCTGAATATATTTCAGCAGGGAGTTGTTGTGCTCAAATCTTATGGATTCAGCATCAGCTTGCTGACTATGGTGTTTCTCTTGTCAAGACACCCATCTACTGTGACAACACCAGTGCCATAGCCATTTCAAACAATCCCGTGCTTCATATGCGAACCAAACACATTGATGTTCGTCATCATTTCATCAGAGATCACGTTGCTAAAAATGATATTGAGCTATACTTTGTTCCAACTGAACATCAATTAGCTGATATATTCACAGAAGCTCTGGATGAAGCACGATTCAATTATCTTGTTTTTGAACTCGGTATGCTGAATCTTGACTCAGCTTCAATTTTCAACTAAAACATGGTCGGCTGAACTTTTCAACTGAAACATGGTTGACTGAACTCTTCAACTGAAACATGGTCTTCAGCTGACAGGTAAGTCTTCTTTTACCTTATGTTAATAAAATATTGGCTGGATTTATGTACCTTTTGTTAATTCCATTTATCTTTATTTGGGGTAGCATTTATTACAGCCGTCATTTCATGTTCAATCTCCATAACAGATAATGATTACTTCTTTTCTTTATTTATCCTTGCCTATCTCTCTGTTAATCTCATCCTTTTCATTCTTACCCTCCTCCATCATCTTCTTTCCTTTTCTTTCTTTCTTTACTTTCACTTTCTTCATGGAGATCGTGTTCGTAGTTGTCAATCATCCATTTATGTATACCATCACCATTCAGATCAACAACATAGGGCTTGGAGTAACGGTGCAAATCGCTATTAATCTTCTTGATTAATCATCATTGGCGATCTTCTTTTGGCATGGACACACTATTCAATCATCCTCTTTTGGCTATTTGATTTAGCTCATTTTTGTTTGTATGCTCTATTGTAAATGTATTGTCTAAATCTATCATATTAATGGATGAAGTTCATACGTTGTGTTCTGTGTTTTTTTTTCAATAAGTCAATGTAATTCTTAGTTATTTTCACTTAATGTTGTTTCCCTGAAATACCCTGATTAACAGCCTTTCAGTTAACAATTATTAACTGTTAATAAATAACAATTATAAACATCTGCAATTTACATCAGTTAATGCTTTTTCATTTTAACTATGGTTAGTTTCTGCGGTTTCATCCAACGGTTGAATATCAATTAAATTGGAACTAATTTTGAACTCACCGTTCTTTTCTCTTTTCTCTGTTAACCGCTCTCCACACCTATATAACGCTCCATCATCTTCTTCTATCTTCTCTCTACTGTTTCTAATTTTCCTTCGACATACTTTTTCTTCTCTCCCTCATCATGTCTCGCCCAGCAACCTTGTATGTTCGTCTCCCTGCTTCAGTTGTCCTAATCATCTCCAATGATGAAATTGTTCACAAATCGAACAATATCTCTGTGTCCCTCTCTCCTGTTCCTGTAAAATCAAAATTCTTCAATCTTATCAACTTTCTCCGTCATTTCCCTATCAACTATGCTTTAACCACCCAAATCCTCATGTTTGAAGAGCATCTTTGTGAATTTTGGATGATTGCTAATATCATCGATGAGACATCTGTCAACCCCAAAATCTCTTTCACTCTACTGAACGGCAAGCAAACATGTCGTATTGATAAATACCTTCTTGCTAAGGCTCTTCGTCTACCCACTGATGATGAGTCTCCCTGTGTTCCTTTCACAAAATGGGCAAAGGATCTTATTACTGAATACCTGAAGCTTCCTGCTACTTCCTACATCAAAGGAAAAACCCTAGTCAGGAACAAGCTCCCAACCGTCTGGTGCAGTTTCTTCAGTATCCTTTCCTTTTGTATGACTGCCAAAACAGGAGGAATGGATCAAGTGGCTGAGAATGTGCCGAGTCTAGGTCATGCACTGATGTATGACACAAAGGTCGACTATGCTGCTTTTGTCTTCAATCTGCTTCTCTCCCTTGTCAAGATGAAAAAGAGAAATTCCCACATTCCTTTTCCTCGATTTCTATCTTTGATGTTTCGTCAACTGCTCCGACGATCACATTATTATTCAGCTACGCATTCAGTTGAGTTGTCTTCTCTCCCTACCTCTGTCTGGACCAACACTAACTCTGCTGATCCCATACCACTCACTGAAGCCATGCTGGACTATGCACGCATGGACGGTTCTCCTGCTATTTCAGTCCGCCCTTCACCTTCTGCTGAAACCACTACACTGCCTTCAGATTCAGAGGCTACTGAACAGCCTGCTGCTCCTTCCATTGCACAAATACCTGCTTCAAAGAAGAGGAAGCACCTGCTCCAAGGAACATCTGATGCAAGTCATGCTGCTAAATCAAAGAAACTAAAGCGCAATACTTCATTTTCTACTCCTGCTTCCTCTGCCTCAACACCTACTGATACAACTGCTGCTGAACCACAAAGACAAGTTCGTCCCAAAGGCTCCTCCACTGAGCGTTCAGCACCTACAACAAAAGCCACGATGATCATTCTTAATCCGATCTCCACCGTAAGTCCTCTCCCCTCTTCTTAAATTAGTTCACTGGCATCACAGACCCTTAGTAATCTAGTCGTCCCAACTAGTTTACTGGTCCGCAAAATTGCTCATGATGTATCGGCTCAACACCAGACCGAATCTGAAGCACAACCATCTCAGCCCGCACAAAGTTCAGCTATACCAACTGAACTTGGGTTTGCCTTTGCAACTCATGATGCATTTGTCAACCCATTTGTTAAAGTTGCTAAATCACCCACTACCAATGACGAGTGTAAATCTCCCTCACACTCTGAGGCTCTAAGGACCAGTGATGTTGAGACAATCACAACCTCAACTAAGGTTCTCGCCACTTCAGTTGCAGTTAATCCCCCTGCTTCAGATGCTACCACTACTGTTAACGTTTCAGTATCACCAACTGAAATCGTAGTTCAGCCTCAATCCCTTGATGGATCAGTAGTCCGAACTGATCCTATGGATTTTGCCAATACATATGATCTCTCAGAACCACAACAATCTGAGCCTGATGTATTTTCCCTCCGTGATGAATCAGCCAAACCATCTGATTCTGAGAGACCCTTGACTCATGACGTTTCAGCTATCCCTGACACTGAAGTCATTCCTTTCTCTACCACCTTGGCCACTGATGGTTCAGCTAACCCAACTGAACCTACGACTATTTCTTTTGCTCATGAAGATGTAGTTATACACAAAATTACTACTGAAGCTCAGACCATTTTAGCCCCTGATGATTCATTAAACCCAAATGTTTCTATGGCTAACTCTGCCTCATCTCCACCAATTAATTTTAAAAATTTAAACAAAGAACGAGGTCTCATTTGAGATCCTGTTTCTGGTTTTGAGTACTCTGTCAATCTTCTTCCTCCCACTGCCAATCAAACTCATCTTGATCAACTGATGGCTTATGGGAAGGAAATCTCAACTGAATATAATGTTCAGTTTCCTTCTCTCACACACGTACTCTCTGCCAAATCAATAACCGATCCTCATGACGGTTCTGACAAAACTGACACCTCCTCTTCCTCTACTGATCATGATTTTCGGGCTGAATCAACCACCCCTTTGTCTTCTCCTATCTTTCGTTCACCCAATGAGGTTGATGATGACTCCATGTCTGTTCTTGAAGCCTACTCAAAGCTTGATGATTCCATTCGTTTTTTTCAGAGTCAAGTCACCAAAGAATTTCATAGGTTCCATGTTCAGCACATGTCTAATGTCAACTTTGCTGATGAAATTAAACTTCTTACTGCGCTTTTGGTTGATTATATCAGTACCTTAAACAAGGAGTTTCAATTTCACAACCAACTTAGGGTCACTCTCTTCAAACAACTTCGTGACTATATTGCCAAAGGTAATAGACGTTATGAGGATGTGTTATCTCAGCTTTCCTCATCTCAGTCATCCCTCTCTGAGTCTCTTCCCAAATTTCAAGCCACTTTTCTAAAGTCATTCTCTGACACTATCTCGAAACTCCAAGATTCTCTGAAAGTTTATCCTTCCAAACGCTATCTTCAGTCCAATCACAAAAAGGTAGTTATGAAAGATATGCAACGTATGATGGTCGCCACACTGAACAAACACATTGTTCCAAGATTGCAAAGAATAGAAGCTTCTACAGTCTCCTCCTCAGCTTCTAAGGGGGAGAAAATTTTGAAATCTTCAGTTGTGGCTAAAGCTATAAGAGCTCGGATCAAGAAAAGGAAAACAGAGTCGTTACGAGATAAGGAAGAAATTCGTCGGCTACGACAAACAATTGAGGAATATTCAGTGATTAGAGATCAAAATGAAAAAGAAAGGGAAGAGTTACACAGATTGTTTGAGGAATCTCTTAGTGAACCTGGTGATGAAGGCAATACTAAATTCTCTGAAAGGTCTTCTCCTGAACATGACTTTAATATGATGATTCAATCCTCTCCTCAGAAATTCATTCAACCTAAAACAACCTTGATAATACATCCCAATGCACCTCATACTGATGGTAGTTCAGTCTCTGCATCTGAAACAAAGATGAATGTTGATGTTCTTAATCCAAAGGAACTAACCTCCAACATTCTGAAACCATCATACTTAGAGCAGATCCCGCTGATAATTCCCAAAACTGAGTTCATTTCAGTTATCAGTGAGAAAGCTACCTCACCTGTCAGAAATCCTGATAAAGGTAAAGGTGTTGCAGATGACACTGAAATCGTGAAACCCAATGCTATCAACATTGAAAAACTATTGTTTAACAGTATAAAGGCTATCAGAAATCAGGTGTCCAACACAGGGAGAGGAAAGTCTGAACATCAGGTTACTAAAGAAAAAGAAGTTGCTTCTTTTGGGATGACTGTGGAAGAGTTCAGAAGAGAAAAACAGATAGCTGAAGAAAATGCCAGATTACTAAGTCTATCTGAAGTTGAAGCATTAAAGACAGCTGAACTTGAAGCTGAACAACAAAAGGCAAAGAAGAAAATGTCTCCTCAGTCTCTTCAACTTGTTGTTGAACGAAAAGTTAAGGAGGAAAGAATCAAAAAGGAGAAAGCTAAACTGGTCAGAGAACAAAAGGAAAAAGAATGGTTTGAATCCAAAATGAACAGAGTTGATCCTGATCCAATCACAGCAGTCAGGGTTACCAAAGATAAACGTGGAATCATAGTAGAGATTGCAAGAAATAAAAATCGCCTCAAGGTTCAATATGTCTCCAATACCAATCTTACAAAATTCAGTCTGTCTGAATGGGTTGAAATTGGAAAGTGTCTGAACAAACTGAAACTAACGGAACTGGTTAGGACAGTTAAAAGAAGGCTTTCTTATCTACAAGAGTCCTATGATAATCTGAGGAAACATTTTCAACCTTCTGAAGGTGACTCTGAAAATCCAGAAAAGGATCAACCATTAAAGAAAAGAAGAAGAAGGTCTTCTAGGAGATCTGAAGAAGAGATCATAAAGCTTATGGCCACTGGTGTTCTTCCAAACTGTAAAAATATGGATTGTTCAATCCCTCCAGGCTTCGTATTCATTGATAAACATGTTCTTGAAAATCCTAGAGGATTTTTCTTCAAAGATGCTTATGAAAGACGAGTATCTGAACTTGACAATGCTGATTGGATGCATCTGAAAGCCATTTTATCCTACTTTGATTCAAGGGATCCTGAAACGGCAGACATTCGACTGAAGATTGTCAAACTGTTTGAAGCCAAGAAGCCTAGAGATCCTGAAACTGATATATGGGAAGAAAAGGTCAAGGTCCTAGAAAGCACTCAAGCGCACAAGCCTTCAAAAAGCTCTTAATTCTCTGTGTACCTTATATTCTTGTTTTCTTTACCCTTGTAAATCTGAAAAATTCAAAAACATTGAAAAATGAAAAGAATCCAAAAACAGTCAGTATGGATCATGTACATAAGAGTTCATTTTTTTTTGTAAATAGTTCTATTTGTTTATTCTTTGTAAATAATGATGGATTATAAACAAATAGGGGGAGATTGTTAGTCTTGATTTGTTTACATTCCATCAGTGCTGAAGTTTTCAAAGAAGATTTCAGCACAAGAAGCTATCTGAAGATTTGCCTCATCAACTTTAATAATGCTCATCTGTAGGGCTGAAAGTTTCATCACTGAAACATTCAGTCAAGGTTTACTGAAGTTTGTCTTCAGCAAATGGTCCCCTCGGTGACGTCATCAACTGTCTCTTTCAAGATGGTTTTGCATGAGGAAATCTGTTACTTATCAGTCTACAAGATTGTGACGTGTGTCACTATTTCAACGGCTAGGATTGGTAAGAGAAATGTATAAATACTCTTCTCTTTGTAGAGAAGAGTGGGCTTGCTTATTCTGTATGTTCAGATAGTAAGAGCTTTGTGTGTCTGTTTTCTCTCAAGTTTGTCCTTGAGTTTTTCATTGAATTTAAGAAGTCTGTTCTTCTTAAATTCTAGTCTGTAAGTTTGTTATATCAATATTAACAACCTTAGACATTTCTCTCTGTTCTTATAATTACTATTTCCGCACTTAATATTTCTTTAAGTTAGTATTATTCACAATTTGGGAACAACATCAAGGCAGTCAGAAAGTGGGACCCACGTTTTGGGGAATGTGCGCCGTCAGCGACAAATCACCCTTTTATTTGCGACAAATTTGTCTTTTATTAGCGACATTATTTTTTTTTAAATAATATGTGTATTTTTTTATTGGTTTGCGACATTTTGGGGCATTAGCGACAAATAGGAATATTTTAGCAATTTCACTTTTTTGGCTCATTTTGGGGAAACCTTTAATGTATTTGATTATTTTGGTAAAGGCCTCTTTATTTTATTTCTTTCAATCCCCGTAACGACTATAATTAAAACACCCCAACAACCATATTTTAAAACATACACACACCAACTTCATACATTTTATACCCACATAACATATACGAATAATCTTTTTTTACAAAATCTCACTATTTTAGTCCTCCATAAATCTAGTCTCTCATACAAATCATGGCTCGTCATCCACTTATATCACAGTGAATTGCTATTACGACAAAAAAGTAGAATATTACCCATGCCTCAATTATCTAACGTTGAGGTGTAAATACGTATGAATTTCGAGATTACTGGCCGGACTATTTCCGATTTCTTCGTGTTCATGCACTAGAAGTTCTATAAATCTGAAGATTTGTATTATGCCCCTTAAAACTTTACTGCAAGAGCCATTAAAAAAAGACTTCACCGCAAGAAAATTCTTACTATATAACAGGACTTCGAGTCAATAATTTGCCTTGAGTTTAAACCTGACAATGTGGATACCTATTTTATATACATAAATATAAATTCCTTTCTTCCAACCGTATCGCCATGTCCTTATGTTAGTGACATAAAATCTATTTCAATATAGTTTTAGTTTTTAATATGATTATTTTAGTCCTGGTTCTAAAAAACCCGCCTTTGCTTCGCCAAGGAAGGCTTGACCATGCCGCCACACCATGGTCCAAAGCTTGGACGTAAGGTTTGGCGTACACTAAGATCCAGCTTGACATGCTTTTACTTATTATAAGCCGTGTTTTTTAGGCGTGTTAGAGGTACTGAGCTAAATTAGCCGAATATATATAGTTATTCAGTTATAAGGATGGTGAGATATAACGAAAACGAAGAAAAAGATTGATTAACTACGTTATAAACCTATAATTATGTGTTTTATATATTTTGTTTGTATAATTTTATATACATAATTATTATTTATATACAAAATTGCCGTCTTATGTCGCGCCTTGTGAAACGTCGTGACCTCGCCATGACTTCCAAAGCTTGATGCTTGATCCTGCCGCCACGCCACGCCTCACGTTATTTAGAACATTGATTTTAATTTGTTATTGTATTATAACAAGGTTTTGGTGCACGCGCGTTGCTGCGCGCGGGGTTTTAACGAATACATTTTATAATATATAGAAACCAACACCTTTTTTTACTCGCGCACTGCGTCGTTGAAGGAGAATCCCGAGTTAAGCATAAACGTTATTCTAGATTATGAAGTTGATTATTTATGTCCTCCTTCCTCATATAAACAATCATCATTCACGCAAAAAGTGTGAGTTACGCGCAAGATTCAACATGAATGATAAATTAACAAATTTTAGAAGTATGAATGTCTACCATTTATAGCATATATGGCAAGTTCGAGACGTATAAATGAAGATTATATTGATAGTAACATAATTGAGGCTCATTTGTTTATAACATAGCATGTCAAATTATAGGAATATGTAAAATACATTGACAAAAAATACATCTAATATTTTAACCTTATTGCAGTTAGCAACCAAGAACCGTTGCTAAATTATCCACGAGATTGATTTGATTGTGTTGTTTGTATATATAAGGTGGAAGATCTATTCATATATCTCTGTATCTGTTCATATATCTCTGTATCAAACATGTATACTTACATAAACAAACTTTAAAATACACATCTATTGAAAAACCAAACTTAAAAACCCGAAGAAATCTGAAACTTATCACAGACATGCACTACCGTTGTAAAAATATGCAAAATCGAGCTTCATCCACTACTAATCGTCACACAAATAAACCATGTGTCATACAACATTAGAAGGTAGTGGTGGAAATAAGATTATTTTTCAGATGTAAACTTTAACTATATTAGACTTTGAAGTAGACTATGTTGATTAATTATTTTCAGATGTTAACTTTAACTATATTAGACTTTGAGGTAGACTTTATTAATTAGTTTTTCAAAATTAAGTTTAATAAATTAGACTTTGAGATATAACTTTTTTATAATTTTTTTTCAAATATTAAGTTTAATAAATTAGATTTTAAGATATAACTTTTTTGTAAAAAAAAAATCCTTATGAGAAAACTATATTTTAAGATATAAATTAGATTTTAAGATATAACTTTTTTGTAAAAAAAAATCCTAAGTTCAAATATTAAGTTTAATAAATTAATTAGTTTTTCAAATATTAAGTTTAATAAATTAGACTTTAATATATAACTTTTTTATAAAAAAATAATCCTTATGAAAAAACTACGGGCTGTTTGTTTTAGCTTATTATGGGCTTATTTTTCGAGCTTATTTTGTATAAGCCGTTTTTTCCGGCTTTTTTTCCACTAGCCTGACTTATTTTCTCATTATAACTCATAATAAACTCAAAAGTTAGAAAATAAGCAAAAAAAAACTAGCTTATCAAAAATAAGCTCGAAAAATAAACCCTAAATAAACTAAAACAAACACCCCCTAAAGTTTCAAATAAAGTCATACGTTGGCGGTTCGTTAAGAATAATAGAAAAGGACCGGTTGTTTATCCGGTCCATTCAAGGGAGTCCTACAATGCGACTAGCGTGACGTCATCCTCAGACTTCAACTGATCGACTTCGACAACACGCTAACAGTTACGTCCTTCCCATACCCTCTCCCTCAACTGACTGCATCATCTTCTACAGGTAATCCTAATTCCTAAATCCCTAAGCTAGATTCTAAACGCTAAATCCTGAAATTGTGCGAATTATAAAGAACATATAGTTTTTACTTACTATTAGGGCTTATTTCTGTGATTGTTATGATTCTGAATAAAGATTTGTGAATTTGCTAGTAAGACAAAACACACAAGAACAGTAGCTTAAATTTTGTAAGTCTTAACTTCAAACTCTCGAAGGGTAATTATGATTACTTGTAACTGTTGTACTAGTTGTATGGTTTGTGAACTGGCGATTATGAAAGTTTGGTCGTGAAGCTGTTCCTAATTGTTCTTTTTTCAAGGCTTCAAGTTTTTTGTATTGCTCTTTGTTCGTAAGTTATAAATCTTCTGATAGGAGCTGTAGGAAGGTTCTTGATGCTATTTCGGATTGTTTGATGTTGTTTTAGAGAATTTTACCTTTTTAATGCTGTTTTCAATGCTGTGTAATGCTGTTATAGGTTTTGTATTGTTGTTTTGTGCTAATTAATGTTGTTCCTGAACTCTTCTAATGATGTGTTCAAGCTGTGTGCGGTAGATAACTGGTTTTTAATATGTTTTACCATTTACAGCTGCAGATTAGTTCTTTTGGCCTTTAGGCTGCATTTGTGGTCTCCCATTCTTAAGGTAATTATATAACGCCTGACATGGCAATAATTTTCTGAATCCGCCATTGATATTCATGATTGACAAACTCTACCTACCGGCTACTTTGGCAGTTTGGCCTTTGAAGTTTATCGGTCTGATATATTTATTCATTTCATTTTGCCCAAAGGATATATGGAAAGAGTATTCTGAAGATTCAGCAGAGCTATGAAGACGTCGTATTGTTATTATGTACAGAAACACTCCACATTGTGCTTATTAGTAACCCTTTTGTTAGTAGTAGTGAACTACAACAGAGGGGCTTTATCTGAGTCTACCAACTTGATTGGTCTTGGAAGCTATGACATTACAGGACCTTCTGCAGATGTGAATATGATGGGATATGCTAATATGGAACAAACTACCGCTGGTATTCATTTTAGATTGAGAGCTCGTACATTCATTGTGGCAGAGCCTCAAGGGAGATCCGTGGTATTTGTGAACCTTGATGCTTGCATGGCTTCACAGATTGTTACACTTAAAGTAATAGAAAGATTGAAGGCAAGGTCGGTTGGTACTTGTATAAAACTATATTAATATTATTAAGATAATAACCTTACAGTTTCAAGCATACTACACCAAGAGTATGAACTTTATTCGAAGATATGTTTCAAGGATAGCGGATTAAGAGCAACAATGTTATCCAAAAACTAACTATGAACTTGTATCATTAAATTGTTGTTAGGTTCTATAAAAAAAAGCTAGACTGCTATCTGAAAATTCCTCGTTCTCTCTCTCTCTCTCTCTCTCTCTCTGACTTTTCTTTTTTCATATCAAAGGTATGGTGATTTATACACTGAGGAGAATGTTGCCATCAGTGGGATTCACACTCATGCTGGGCCTGGAGGATATCTTCAATATGTTGTATATATTATAACATCTCTAGGCTTTGTAAGACAGTCATTTGATGTACTTGTGGATGGCATTGAGAAAAGCATTGTGCAAGCTCATGAGAATCTTCGTCCTGGTTCTGTCTTTATAAATACAGGTATCCCAAGTCAGCTATGATTTTTTCTGATATTTTCATATCTTGGTTATAGGTGACTAAATTGCTCATATAATTAATACATGACAATGAACATATATGATCTTGACCAAGTCTAACAAGTTATATTAATCAATCACTTGCAAAAGCTGCAATAAATACATTTTTTTTCATTCATTTTTGTTGGTTCTCTTAGTAACAATTATTGGTTGATTTTGCAGGAGAGCTGTTAGAGGCTGGTATAAATCGTAGTCCCAGTGCTTATCTGAATAATCCAGAAGAAGAAAGGAGAAAGTATAAATATGATACTGATAAAGAGATGACCCTGCTGAAGTTTATAGATGATGAGTGGGGTCCCGTGGGAACTTTTAACTGGTTTGCCACTCATGGAACATCTATGAGCCGTACAAATTCACTGATTAGTGGTGACAACAAAGGTGCAGCTGCACGATTTATGGAGGATTGGTATAATACAAATGCTAATGGAGGATTTTTCGAAAGTCAGTCACTCATAAAATCCAAGGCTTTTTACAAAATACCTCGAAGAAGAATCTCTAAGATAATTCCAGACTTTCGTAAGTCTGTTTAATTGAGTATTTTGTTTGACCAAAAGTATTAATTAATTAATTAAATTTATCTGATTAGATTTGATGTTTTCACTTGCAACACAGGTAAAGAGTTGATGCAAATTGCTTCCACCTTCGAGTCTTCTCCAGGAAGACGTGTTACAAGAGCTCTAAGTGTGGCCAGACGCGTAAGAAGTAGCCTTAGGCAGGCTGAAAGGCCTCAATTTATCTCAGCATTTTGTCAATCAAATTGTGGTGATGTAAGCCCAAATGTGCTGGGAGCATTTTGCATAGACACTGGCCTGCCCTGTGATTTTAATCAGAGTACTTGTGGTGGTCGAAATGAACTTTGTTATGGCCGTGGTCCAGGGTATGTATATAATTTTATAATAATAATAATAAAAGTTATGATTGGATTGGTGAATGAATGAAATGTTGTTTTTTTCATGGATGCATATGCAGTTACCCGGATGAATTTGAGAGTACACGTATAATTGGCGATCGACAATTTAAAAAAGCTATGGAATTGTTTGAAGATGCATCTGAGCAACTGAAAGGGAAAGTTAGGTATCGACACACATATATCGATTTCTCTAACCTGTCAGTCCAAGTTGGAGAGTCGGTGTTCAAAACATGCCCTGCTGCAATGGGCTTTGCTTTTGCTGCTGGAACCACTGATGGACCTGGAGCTTTTGACTTCAAGCAGGGAGATGACCAGGTAGCTTGTTATATTATTATGATAATAACTAATAATTATTATAATTTGTTAAATTCCTCTTAATTTCTGCAATCAACATTTGTTGAAAGGGAAATGCCTTTTGGAAGCTTGTTGGAGGATTGCTGAAAAAGCCAGAGGAGGAGCAGATCGATTGTCAGAATCCAAAACCTATTCTGATTGACACTGGTGAAATGCATGAACCGTATGACTGGGCGGTATGTGTCTTAACTCTAATCTCATTTTTAATTCATTATCAGAAAACTCAATTACTGTTTATTTATTAATTTGGTTTTAAAACATTTTGTTTCATCTTCATTTAATTGTGAAGTAAAAGGTGCACTGAAGATGAAGCGAAAGCAACACTGATGTATCATAAACTGTGTGATACTGATGATGTCAAAATTTTGTTAACCCATAATCTGAATTGAAACAGGATTCTCTGTTCTACAAAAAACAAACGATATTAAAAACTATTTGTGTCATGATCTCTAATAGGCGTAATGGACATTAAGTGAAAGCTTCTTGGATATATGAAGAATTATGTCACTAATATGTTGTAAGCTACGGCATTTAACAGACTCCGTGAACTGAGCGGAGATAAAATGAAAAAAGTTTTTAACTTGAAAACTTATAATTTTTGAATTAGATTCAAAGCAAGTCTCAGTAAAACAAACAATATTACAACTCTTTGTGTTATTTCTTTAATATAAGATATGGTACACTTTTTGCACTCTTGGACCGTGATAGTTGATCTTGTCTTGTTTTGGTCCCCAAGGCTGATGGTGTGTGGTGTGGTGGTTTACACTTTTACACGAGACATGCTAAGAAAGAAAGGAAGTGACAGCTGTCATGATAGGGTTTCTATGATGCAATTAATAATAGGAGGTTTCTTCATGAATACGTTATTTAGTATTATCTTAGATTTAGTAGTCGTATTAGGATTAGGATACATTCTTCCTCTAATTAGATTGTTTTGGGTATAAATATAGATAAAGCATAGTAAATTAGGCATAATTGGGAGAGTGATTCACCTCTCGAATGTGAATCAATGATAGTTTATTACTGTTTTATTAACTTTGAATCAAAATCTCTGCCAGGTATGGAAAACCATTAATGACCCGTGCAAACTGCAAAGCTGACATGCTAAAAAAATTAAAAATATCAAATATAAAAATTCCAAACTCAATTAATAATGATATTAATTTACCAAATAACCTTAGTGCCATAAATCAAGATGTATACTCGTTTTGGTCTAATCGTCATATTATCCATGCTAAAATTTGAGAATGCCTTAAACTTTTAACGTTAGCGTTGTAGGGTGTACTTCTTATTTAGTTGGAAATCTCATATTTCTCATCATAATGTATGCAGCCATCCATACTTCCTATCCAGATTTTTCAAATCGGACAACTTGTTATCCTCAACGTCCCAGGAGGTAACAATTGGACCTATGTTCATTATATCATCTTTTCAACTTTTCCTATATATATAAATACATAACTACATACATGTATGTATGTTCTCAAGGTTCCTTACAGCTTGTTAAGAATATTGTTCAAATACAAGTTTTTTTGTGTAACGTGATAATGCTTAAGAGTGGGTAAAAATGATGAATTATTATGCAAATTGCTTCTCTTGCTAACTGGATAGCATTTCATCTGGAATAACGAACATTGAAAACCTAAATGTCTTCAGAGCCTGCTTCTTTAATTGTTTGGCATATTTTAATATCGTTTATTCTCATTTTAGAATACTTTTGCATTCTTATAAACATCTTTCAATACATGGTGTTTGTTTGTAGAATTCACAACTATGGCAGGGAGGCGTCTCCGGGAGGCTGTCAAGGAAGTTATGATATCTGGAGACGAAGATAGCAACATCCATGTTGTTATTGCCGGACTTACAAATACCTATTCCCAGTATGTGACTACCTTTGAGGAATACGAGATTCAGAGATACGAGGTCAGTATGTACCTATATATGCCTGTATGTATATATGCATGCATTGTGTGTGTGTGTGTGTGTTTGTGAGAGTACATTTTGGGAATAAATTAGGATCATGCTTTTCAGGGAGCTTCAACTCTGTATGGTCCACATACCCTGAATGGCTACATTCAAGAATTCAAGAAATTAGCAACTAGTGTAATTAGTGACCAAAGAGTTGAACCGGGCCCACAACCACCCGACTTACTGGACAAGCAAATCAGCCTTCTGACTCCAGTTGTGATGGATGCAACCCCTCTTGGTACGAGCTTCGGGGATTGTAAAACAGACGTTCCTCGTGACTCGAGTTTCAAACCGGGTGATGTTGTAACAGCCATGTTCTGGTCAGCATGCCCGAGGAACGACCTTATGACAGATGGCACATTTGCATTGGTGGAAATCTTACAATCCGACACCTGGGAACCAGCTTATGATGATGATGATTGGTGTTTAAAGTACAAGTGGTCAAGGCCTTCAAAACTCAGTACCCGCAGCTATGCTACTATAGAATGGCAGATACCTGACTTCGTTGTTCCAGGTGTTTACAGAATAACGCATTTTGGTGCATCGAAATCTCTTTTTGGCTCTGTCAACCATTTTACAGGTTCTTCTTCTTCTTTTGCTGTTGTAACATAAGTATGAAATGCCATGAGCTATTATTGTATACAAGGAACTTATACCACGAAGTTAAGCAAATATTTTCGTTATACAAATATGTATCGTAAATCCGTGTTCTATATATACCAGTAGAAGCATATACATCGTGTTTTCAGATTGCTTGACGAATATAGTGATATTTCAAACTGAACTTCTCTGACTTGATTGCTTAAAATTGTGTTATATTATAAGTTAGCAACATATTGCAATCCAATTCTTCTGGTCATATATCTAGAATCACATATTTTGAGTTTACCAAGGGGAACAATTAGAAAATTTGCTGTCATATCTGTCGCCTCTTCGTCCTTTTCATTTAAAGTTGATAATTTGAGTTGTGTTCGGGCTATAAGATTCTTGTCGTTCGTGTTCGTGTCAATTTCATATCAACCAATATATTTTCGTGTCGAGCTCGGGTCGGGTCATTTTTTCCCTGTGCCGTGTTTGAGTCGTGTTTCATGTCGTCCCATCTCGGCTAGAAGTGTTTGACATGTATTCTTCGGTATTTGAATAGGGTTTTTGTTCGAATTCCTAGTTTCTTCGCTACGGATTTTGAGTATGATTTTCATTTCGATTCAAAATTCAAAGTTTGTTTCAGTATGACTTGAACTACGAATTTCTTCTTTATGTCGATTTGATTTGAATTTCGGTTTTTATTCGACTTATATAAATAAATATAATAAACTGCAATATTATCAGATACAAATAAATAATGTCACTAAAGAACTAAAATAGAATTAAAGTAATGCATAGTTAACTATAACTATAAAGATAATTCAAAATATTAAAGTACCAGTTATGAATACTAAAAAAAGCCAAAATACCAAAATGATATAGTTTAAATATCAAATATCAAAATAATGTATAATATTCAAACTTTAAATCTTTTATTTAGTTCTAAAATTCTAAGGTTTTATACTTTTATATTTCCCTCCTAAAACATTACCCAAACACCCTCTTATTACATATGCTTGTTCTGATTCTTTACTTTAAAAGAGTCCACACTCATTCCTACCTTTTCAATTGCAGCTTTCTCTAAAATAAATTAAAATCACTCGGGTGAATTTCACCTGCAAAATTCAACCGTTAACAATGGCGATTTCAAACACTTCATCCCTCCATCACCACCTCTTTCTCCTCCTCATCCTCCTCCTTACACCCGCCGTCGTCAACTCCATCGGCGTCAACTACGGCACCCTCGCCGACAACCTTCCACCACCAGCTACAGTCGCACAATTTCTCAAATCCAACACCATCATCGACCGCATTAGAATCTTTGACGTCAACCCAGATATCCTTAAAGCCTTCTCCGGCACCGGAATCCTCGTCTCCGTCACTGTTCCCAACGCCGACATCCCCTCTCTCACCGACCCTTGGACCGCCCGCCGGTGGGTCAATTCCAACATCAAACCTTTCTACCCCCAAACCAAGATTCATTACATCTGTGTCGGAACAGAGGTTCTCCACTGGGGTCCACAGAACATCGTGGATCACCTCTTGCCGGCGATGAGAGTTCTTCACGCCGCTCTTATTAAATTGGGGTTTAAAGATATCAAGATTTCTACCCCACATGCATTGAGTATTCTTTTTTCGTCTAACCCGCCGAGTAATTCGTCGTTCCGACCCGGATGGGACGTCGGAAATCTCGCTCCGATTCTAAGGTTTCACCGACAGACGAAATCCGGGTTCATGGTTAACCCGTACCCTTATTACGCGTATTCGCCGGCGAATGCCAGCTACTGTCTGTTTAAACCTAACGCCGGCTTGTACGACAAAGCCACCGGAAAAAGGTATTTTTTTTTTAATTTGCTCTGTTTTTCTAATTATGGAAAATTCTACAGTCGAAATTCAAATTTTTATATGTTTTACAGTCGTTATTGTTGATTTGAAATTGAAGGTACACCAATCAGTTCGATCAGTTGATGGACGCCGTATACGTGTCGATGAAGAAGTTGGGTTACCCAGACGTTGAAATTATCGTGGCGGAGACAGGGTGGCCGTCCGGCGGAGACCCACAAAATACCCATGCGAATCTTGAAAACGCGGCGGCGTATAACGGTGGTCTGATCAAGAAAGTGGATTCCGGTGTCGGAACGCCATTGATGCCGGGACGAAAGTTTGAAACTTACATATTTTCTTTGTTTAATGAGAATTTAAAAGGGCCGTCGTTGGATGAGAAGAATTTCGGACTGTTCAACCCCGATTTTACTCAAGTTTATGATATCGGAATTATGCATCAATCGCAGGTAATATTTTTGCCCAAATTCTATGAATCATTAAGCTTTCGTGGCATGTAGAATCGAATCCATCGGAGCGCTGATAGCGACACGGGAATATGTAGGACAGTCAAAGAAGAATAAAAGATCCGTAGCAATGCAATTAACGTATAAATATTCAATATAGTTGAGGTACTAATCTTAGCCTTTAGATTAGTCACATCAATAGTACAGATTAAATTTTAACAATTTGGACGGAGTGACATATTCGTAATTCACATGTGATGATTTTACAATCACATGTAATCGTATACAGAATCATATATGAAAAAAAAATTAAAAATTCAGGACTATGTTTTTTATATGGACTATATTGAACACAACTCTAACGTTATATCATCTTTCTTTTTCAACTAAAAAACTAATACAGCATTATCTGTGAGAGAGAGAGAGAGAGAGAGAGAGAGGGAGGGGGGGGGGGGGGGGGAGGGGGAGGGTTGGGAGATTCGAATGGGTCACCGGATCAGGTAAAAAAAAGAGGCGTAGTGGTATTACCCACCTATCTGATCAAACTGATTTTCTACTCGAAACCTTTGGCTTAGAAAAAATATGATAGGAAAAGTGCTCGATCTATTTTTCGTTTTTTATACGTTTAGAAAAAAGTGATTCTTTTATTAAAGAAATTGATTTAATCACAAAAAGTGAATTCTTAAATAATTTATATATTAGCTTCAAGAATATTATACCTTACATTTTTTTAGGAAACGAAATAACACACTAACTTGATAGTTCCCACTATTATTCTTTCTAAAAAATAAACTTAGAGTACACACCATAATATTTCTCAAAAAGGTAACAATACAACAAGTGTACTTTCCTAGATGAACTAAACATGGTTGGAAGATCACATTTTAGATTGAAGCTCTTTATAGTCTTTTGGTACATTCCATCCCGAATTGAGGCTTAACGACTATCCTTTTATAGTCGAAGATGAAACTAAAATCATAAGTTTTGGTAGACATAAAACTTATATGTTTATAGTACAACCCACTTAAGTAGCAAGTCATCTTATCACTTTTACTACTCATCCTTACCTCCCAATTAACAAAAATTAAAGTCTATTACAATATACCATTCATCTTCAATTCACAACCATACTAAGATAGTGATTTTTTTTAAAGCTATTTTTCTCCTCAATCCACAACGGAAGTCTATTTAAAACATAACCAATCATTTTCAAACATTGCTTATTAAAATTAGTTTCTAAAGCTACTACTTGAGTTGTCAACCACACACCGGAGCCTTCCCTATATCTTTACCAGAAGTACTTGCAAAAGAGGTAGATTAATAATTGTAAGCAATGCTCGGTGAGTTTTACTATGCTTACACATATTATACGACATGTGCAAAAACATCTCTTATGCCGAAATTATAATCTAAAACAAGCTAAATTGTGCACATAAAGCTAATCATATAAATCTGAGCCAAGAAACCCGTCGCATGTGATTGGTCCCATGCTATGCTAGGACCCCGGATCCTTGTCAAATGAGGCTCGCACCCGCTAAACCCTGTCACAGTGTTAATCTATAACCATTAACCAATGCAGGCCATACATGCTATCTGAACACATAAAACACATAGACATATGGCTACAAAATACTACATAGAATACAAGTAAGAATAATGAACTCGCTTAGATATCCGCTATAATACTTGTACGCGTAAATAGAGTTCTTAAACCAGTACCTACAAAATGTTACAACTTACGACTAATTAAATGTCTACTAGTTATCTACACACATTCTAGACAGTCCTCGCAACACCCTACGCGTTCACAAGGAGTAACTGGTCAAAACAAGTTCTTAAACACAATATAGATGTTCTACCCGAAGGCCGACACGTCGTGTTCTTTGGAGTTGAGCGCGTATCGGCTCTCCTATAGTTTACTTTCGAGAGGTAAACCAACATTCCAATGATATGAAAACTATCAATCAATTTCTGCAATCTGCATAATGAATATTACAACCCTAATGACATATTTATAATCTAAGATAACAATCTATTTCTAATCTTTATCTAAAAATAGTTCCTATCTAATTAGATTAACTAAATAATATAAGATAACAAACTTCTATATAAAATAGTGGACCATATCAAGCGTCAAACTGGTTGCTATTATATGGCGCTCTCAAAGGTTGCTAGCCATAATCTAACATAATGAACTTGATATCCTTATCTTGTAGTTACATAGCCCTTGGATTGTATCAAGATCTCTAGTTTGAAAAATCTATAACATTGTTTTGAGCTAGTTTTGTTGAACTTTTTGATTCCTCATGTAAGCAATTTCTATTCTCATCTTTGTGATGAATTTAAACTCAATTCTAATGACCATTAGAATTTCTGATGAAATCTCATTAGCTCTTCCATAATTCTTGATCTCAACTCCAAGCATGAAGTCTCGACCGAATCAATCATAAAGTGCTTCTTGTCGAATATCTTGAGTGTAATCAAGACTCAAGAGTCCTGAAAGACTATTCTGAAGAATATCATCCATCTCTATTGGGTTTATAAAAGTACATATACAAAGAATGAGACATTTTTTGAACCAATATTGTGTTCTCATGAACTTCAACTTTAGGTTCATGAAATGATTAAGCATTGCCATAGCTCACTTAGCTAATGACAGACATTCAATCATAACTAATATAAGCGGTACTTAGTCAACGACGACATATGAACAAGTGGAATCATTAGAGTTTTCTCCTTATTGAATGCATTACCAACTATAATTTATATGTTCATAACATGGTTGTAAGTTGATATTGATACAGGCAACAAGACCATCATCACCAAAGACACCAGCTTCAACACCAGGCAGGCGTTGGTGCGTGCCTAAACCAGATGCCACTGATGTTGCACTTCAATCCAACATAGATTACATATGCAGCAACGGTATTGATTGCAGCGCCACCCAGCCTGGTGGGCCTTGTTTCTACCCCAACACTGTTCGAGCTCATGCGTCATTTCTCATGAACTCTTATTATCAGCTCAAGGGTCGTCATAACTTCGATTGTGACTTTGCTCACACAGGAATCATAGCATCTACTGACCCAAGTAAGTCACTTACTATTTATTTAGTTTCTCAAACAAATTGATTCTATTTATTTATATATGAAATGTTATAATAACTTATTTTTCTTATCATGTTTCAGGTAATGGTCCATGTAAATATATTTCGTAAGCCTACAGAACGTGCGATCACGTATGTTGGTGACATGGATCAAGTAGTCCTTTTAGGGAGTGTGTAATTTATTGATCATTTAATCTGTTGTTTTATAATGACCTTTGTAACAAAATCTATCTCAAAATGATGCATACCATTGTTTGGTTTAGTTCTTGGTTTGTCAGCTGATTAATCCTTTTATTCATAATCATATCTATGTTTAAATGTTCTGATTATGTGAAAATAATAAACAATCCAATTATCTAATTTTAGAAACCATAAATATCAGCTAGTGATCAATCATCTTTATATCTTAATAACTATATATATTTGCCTCATGTGTAATTGCGAGTTTGGATATTCTTTTGTGTAACTATGTGAACCTATTTCATGATTTGAGATGAGCAATGAAAGTAAATCGTTTGATGTTAAAAAAATATATATATATCTACCTCATATGGCTCGGTACATTTAACACGCTTAATAAACATGACTTATAACGGGTAAAGCCATGTCAGGCTGTGTCTTAACGTACACCAAGCCTTATGCCTAGACCTTGGACCATGTCATGGAGGCATAGACAAACATCAAGCCTTAGCGAAACAATGACAAAACCAAGACGAGCTTTTTAGATCCATGATTATTACAATAATACAAGATCACATACCACAATTTATGAGAACAAACAAACCATAACAGGAGATTAGTTGATCTATTCACTAGGATGTGCCATCAATAGTGGATCTGTTGCCTGCAAATCTCTACAAGTTCCAAAAGATATCAAGAAATAAAATATATAAAGTTCAAAAATATACCCATGATTAAGAAAGGAATGAAAATATGTAGAATAGGATTTGCTATATATCATAAGCCATGTAAGTAAGATTAAATTTTAATAAGGTACCTATTATTGTCATTGAAAATTATAAAAGATACCGGTTGATCAGGAGAGAGCAAGAACAGTTGTCGTGCTATATAGACACATACAACAATGCTGTAATAGAGTTGCAGATAAACATAAGCAAATCAGTATGGTGATTAGAAATATGATAATAATAAGAATAATAGGGTACTGTTCGGTTCGTGGAATGAAATTGACCGGAATTGAAATTAGTTAAGGAATTGGAATTGGAAGGATTCCAATGGAATTGGTTCCTTCATGTGTTTGGTTCGCGGAGGTATTTAGCTGAGATCGATAGCGAGGTCGATTGTGAATGCATATAAGTTTGGGCGTATATATGAAATCCCGTGGAAAGTTTTTTAATTCCTTTGAATTATGGATGAAATTGTCAAATCCTTTAATTGTGGAATTGGGGGGATTTCAAAATTCAAATTCCTAGAATTCTGTGAACCAAACAAAAGTAGGATTTAGGAATTGTCAATTATAATTCTGATCAATTCCGGCCAATTCCGATGAACTAAATGGGACATAAGAGAAAAAAAAAACTCAAATATAACAAGATTACTGTTTAAATGTTATACAAGTAATAATTTGATTCAATATAGATCATTTTATAAGAAAAAAATGGTGAGTTTATCCACAAAAAGGCTTACCCCCTAAAAAATATAAGAAAAAGTATCCAAACAAAGGCACTAGTCCAAGTTGGTTCTTTATAAGCTACCCACACCTGCAAAAACAAAATATATTTATATATCAAAAATACACTATTTATTTTTTGTAGACATGGTTTAGACGAAATTTCACATTTAGCCCGTGTGCTTTGAAATTTACGACATTGATCCTTATGGGTTATATTTTGTTCCAACTTTGGTCGCTCACATTTAAAATTATATAAGGGGAAATCATCCGTAATGTTAACATTACGCAACTTAGGTGATGTTACACTCACAATCTACTTTAATGAAGGGTAGTTTAGTCATTTCAGTATTTACTCATTTAAATGGTTTGTGAGTGTAACATCACCTAAGTTATGTGATGTTAACATTACGGATCATTTTCCCACCAAAAATGTAATAAACTCCGTGTATTATGAAAAGGAACTTACGGATATAGCTGCAAAATAGACATAGATGTCGACTACACTTGAAATTAGGCACCTATAAGCATTTATTCTTTGATAATTAATATTAATATTGTTAAAAAAGATTAAAGAGATCGATCGAGGTAGGTATGAATTAGAGGAAATTATTATTAATTCATAATGATAATAATAATTAATTTTATATGTATTGAAAAAATGAAGGAAAATTTACTTATTAAATGTTGGGGTATGAAATATATCCATAACAATTGTGTAAGTCAAAGCCCCAACCATATAGCAAGCTAGTACACAAAATAGTATTCTTGCAGCTATCACAGAAGGTCCTTTGATGCCATCCCTAGTATAAAATTAAAATTTAGTATTTTTCTTTATGAATAAATAAAATAAATTATTGAAATTCAATTAAAATGGGATTTATTTAATATCCTTAAATTTGTGTTCACCTTTTATGACGTCTTGCCAACACAAAATATATCGGATCTTTAGCAAATTCTTCAGGTGATAACATGTAGAATTGCAGAATGATGTATCCCATGGAAGGAAGGCTGTACAAGGTAACAAAACGACTATTATATCGTTAACTATGATACGCTACGAATTCATGGTATTCTCTCCGTCGTAAAAATATTATCCATTTTTTACTTTTTAAGGTTTTTGTTTTTTAAATTTGACCATAAATATCTTTCTTTTTGTATAATATGTGATGAAAGTTATATCAATGAAAAAAACATTTAAAACATAACTCATTCATATATCAAGTATTATATAACACCCAAATATTTAAAATTAAAGTTTGGAAAAGGAAAGACTTAATTTGAAAAGTCAAGAATAATAATATTTTAAGGATGAAGAAAGTATTTGTTTGGGAGAAGATATTTTGAACATAAGATCTCCATTTGCTTGAAGTTAAATTTTTCTATGAATTTGAATTTTTTAAGAAGATGAGTATAAGTGTTGTTTACAAGCTCACTAACAATTAGAACCATACTGGAATGATTTGAATTTTTTTATTTAGAAAAAACATCATAACTTGAGTTTGGTTTAAAATCTTAGTTGATTAAAAGTGTAATTTTGAAGTATGTTTTAACTTTGAGTAATGATATATAGACTTAATAAATTTCATAATTGACATTTGTTTTAAATACTTTTTCTTTCATAGTTTTCATCTTTGATTTTGTCACTTGTCGTTATCTTTTTATTAGACACACATTTTAAGTATATAATTTAGACTTACAAATCATTTTCTTAAAAATTTAGATATTTTTATTATCTTTTACAATAAATTCTTTCGTAACATATGGTGTCTGCTTTTTGTTAAAAGAAATATATGTCTAAATAATTATATAATCCCTTGTCGTGTTAATAACTAATAAGAAGATAAATGAGCCCAGATTAATAATAGTAGGCCCAAAACACTCGATGGCAAAAAAATTCCAGTGACATTGAGATTTGAGTTGAACAAGGTTTTGCCCGCGCGTTGCGCCGGGTTGATATTTAAATAATCACATTTATACAATTTTAATTTATATATAGTTTTATAGATAATGCGGTTGTTCGAAGATAGTATATGTACATATTAATTGTTTGATAATGTGATCTATGAAGATAAAAAAATAGAGTTGTTTTTTTCGCAAACTATAATATCTCAAGTAGTTAACTAAACTAAAATAAGTTTTCGTAATCAGAGTTTGTGATAAAATATATATAAAAAGTGTGTACTTTTGAGATTGCATAACTCATTTCATTTATCAATATATTTAACCTTGGATTATTACTCTCTTTTGATGCTTTTAAAGTTGAAGGTCATTTCGTTTGACATATCAACATGTCTACATTTTTCGAAGACTTGTTTGTTTACTATAATTGTGATAATACGAAGTTATTATTACTACTCTAAAAAAATAATATATAATTCATTTTAGAATCATGTCAGAGATATGCTAAAAGCTATAAAGTTGAAATAAGATTCATCTAATTAGTTATGTATAGTTTGATTATAACTGCTACATTTGAAATATGAATAGGAATTCTATTGAATTAAAAATTGATAATGTTTACCTTATATTGAATAAGAATCATTTTGAGTGAGTTAAAAAACTTGCGTGTCTAGGAACATAGATATATATATGAAAGTTATATTTAAGTTTGCTTACACACAATTGAAAATCACGATAAATTTGGCACATAAATATCTTAATTAAGTATGGACTATATTGAACATTTTTCTAAGTGAGTTGTGTTCAATAAAGTCCATTAAAAATATAGTCCTGAAATTTTAATATTCAATCACATGTGATTTAGTATATAATCACACGTGATTGTAAAATCATCACATGTGAATTACGAAATGCTACTCTGTCCAAATTTTTAAAATTCAAATCTGGACCATTGATAGGGCTGATCCAAAGGCTGAAATTTGTCCCTCAGGACTATGCATTAAGTATGGACTATATTGAACATTTTTCTAAGAGTTTAGTACATACAAAATATATATTTTCAAGTAATATACATACAAAGTAAAACATGTATAGAAAAATGTTAGGTGATTCTAGCGTCATGTAACTTAAATATCTTATCATTATACAAATTATATATCATAAATCATAAACTGCTAAGTAAAATGTGAAATTACATGACTAATATACCCTTCAATCAAGTTAGGTTCCATAATATTAGTTCATATTTCTCCAACATATGTAATTGTATACTTGGATATTTTATGGTGTCATATATAATATTGTTTTATTTATATATTGTATAAAAGTAAATGTATTATTTTAGTATCAATGCCGATTTATCACATTACTCTAAACAATCTTTTAATTGTTGATTTATCGTCTCGTCTCATATTGAATTTCGTTCTAACATATCTTACGTGTTTAACATACTTACTTATAATCTTAGTTTTAGAGTTTTATGCGATTTAGTTCGGTCCAAAAGCATATTTAATATTTGTAGTAATAACAAAAAAATGATAACGAAACAATAAATTATGTTATGAGGTAAAATGTAATCTTATATAAATTGAAGGTGAAAAAGAAAAATATATTTATGGAAGAAAATTAAAACTTGAAGGTTAAATGTAATTTATATAAATTTAAAGGGGAGAAATAAAATTTTTTTAGGGGAGTAAAATGAAAGTTGCAATGAATAATGTATTTTTCTTTGTAAATTGATTAAGAAGATAATATAGACCATTAACCATTATACAAAATTACCAATAGAGAAAAGTTAAAATAGTTTTTTGGTTTAAAAACTATTTGTAACATTGTTAATATGTTATTAATAGGGTATTTTGGTTATTTATATATTTATTTGACTTTAAAACATTTTTTGGTGGACCGTTATTAATAAATGAAGTTTGATTATTCTAAAATACCCCTCATTAATGAGTCCATATAATTACATTAATTTTATTTTGTATCAATAGTTTGGTCTCGCACGAAAAAGAAGTTTTCGTTTGAACCTCCAGCTGTACCAATATACATCTATTAACCGATAACTAGTCCATGTTTTATTAAAACTTATTGGTCAAAGATACTAAATAACATATATTCCGTTATAGATTGATTTTGGACCTAAACCGATCTATAAACACCTATAATGAAAATATTGACCTTTTCTTAGATTTAATGTACGGATCGCAAATGATTGTGATAGCTATGACATTCTTTTAAAAGAAGAATGCTTTTCCTTTAAGGGGTTGTTTGAAACATAATAAATTTAAATAATTTATATTTTCTTAAGAAAATTTCAAATACTTGTGACGGTCTCTCAACCATATAAGCAGGGGAGGACCTACTCACAAGTTGGTGGGGTTACTGGACACCAACCAATTTTGTCCGCTTAATATAAATTTTGATTTTTCGTAGTGTAAATTCTGACCTAAACCAATCTATAAACAAATCTAATGAAAATATTGGCCTTTTCTTTGATTTAGTGTACCGATCGCAAATGATTGTGATAGCTATGACATTCTTTTAAAAGAAGAATGCTTTTCCTTTAAGGGGTTGTTTGAAACATAATAAATTTAAATAATTTAGATTTTCTTAAGAAAATTTCAAATACTTGTGACGGTCTCTCAACCATACAAGCAGGAGAGGACCTACTCACAAGTTGGTGGGGGTACTCGACACCAACCAATTTTGTCCACCTAATATAAATTTTGATTTTTCGTAGTGTAAATTCTGATTTTTTGGAGGCGGTGCTACCACCTATTAAATGGTATCACCACCTATTTTAAATTCTGGGTCCGCCCTTACATATAAGCCCCCTCTCTCTCTCTCTAACTCTTTCACATTCATATTTCTTAAATTAAAAATAGAAGAAAAATAGAGAATTAAAAAACAAGTACATTCTGGATAAAAGATTGAGAAACAAAAGTTATGCCATGCTAATATAATTTAAAAAAATGATTTTGATAATCACAGCTCTAAGGGTTATAGATAAAAATAAAATAAATTAATTTTTAGTTTTTAAATATGGTAATTTTATGTTGTTTCATGTATGAAAAGCTGAAAACTAATTAAAAGATTACTATGAAAGATATGAAAAGTTAATTATAAAAACATGAGTTGTGATTATTATTTTAAAAAAATGAAATTACATTTTTTATTTTTATTCACAGCCCTAAAAGATGTGGTTAACTGGTTATCCTAAGAAATAAGTATACCAATTATTCCTAATAGATTACTAATTAAAAAAAGAAAGAAAAAAAACATTACCTTGCTAAAAGAAACATAGAAACCATAAAAATAGCACCCTTGATCACGCTTGATTCCTTGTAGGCAAACCATGACTGCAAATTATTGATATACAATACAATCACTATCTAGTTAGTTTTAACATGTGTAAAACAAATGTATGTTTTCCTTAACCCTCATTCAAACCAAAATTATTATATTAAATAACAATAATAATAGTCAATGTAAAATTACTTTACTTGATACTTTCGAATACAACTTATCTTAATACATTTAAATTGAGACTGACTCAACTCCATTAATTTGCATAATGATTATGCAAATTCAATATCATCCGACAATTTCCAATTCAATAGTTATATTGATAAAGCTTGCGAGTTTAAAAAGTTGAGTACTTTAATAAGCAAGCTCGATTAGATAGTCCATTCGAGTCGAGCCATTTGAGCTTAAGCTCAACTTAGTATTATCCAACGATTAATTGCCAATTCTTATGGGGAAAATGACATAAAGTTTTGATGATTGATCATACCGCTAGGACAAATGCATATATAGAGCATTCTGCCGCTATCTGTATCGACCACCTGCAACAAATTAATTTCATAACAGTATTAATATATATTCACTAACGAGATGTCTTTTACCCGATCGTTGCGGCGGGGTTTTAGCATAAATGAAGTATTAATGTAATATTCGAACACAAATTTTAAAGATAAAACGGAAAAAAAAACTTTAAACACAACATCTAACGTATTTCTTTCTCTGTTAGGTTTTAATATATAATGTTCGGCGCAAGTTTAAATATATATTTTTAACCGAGTAATTTTCATATATATATTTTAATGTAAATAATAACGTTATATAATAGTTATTGAATGGAATATATATTTTTTAGTATTAGATCACAAAATACATTGTTTAGATAAATATCATTTTACGATAAAAATTATATCAAAATGTAGATAAAAATAATATGGTATAAACTTATATTTATATTTACACTGGATGTTATATTTTAAAAGTTATAAGACAAAATAATAAAAACATAACATTATACTTAGGGGCTGTTTGTTAAAACAGAATAATTAAGCATTGAATGATTATATGTCTAAATTATTCAAAGGCTCTGAATGAACAATCTAAGGCTCTGAATCTGCCTCTGAATGTGACATGTTGTTTGATTAAGGTTCTGAAGAAACAATATAAATTATGCATATTATCATTTTAACCTTAATAGTGATATATTATATTATAAGATATGGTTGTTTAACAAGACAACATGTGAAAGAAAGAGTATTATGGTAAAATACGTAGTGCTTAATGATTCAACATGATCTTGAAGGTAAAATGATTCAGCAACGTTCTTCTGATTCATTCAACACAGTCTTCATTCAGAGACAATAATCAAACACGCTAAATGCTGAACGATTCAACATTCAGCATTGAATGGTTCTATTAAGTAGCAAACAAACAACCCCTTACCAACGCACCAAATATAATTATAGTTATATATTACAGCTAAAAATATATAACATTTAACAGGAAAGTTACTGTTTTCCTGTTCAACAGTAACTTTCCTGTTAAATTATATATATATATATATATATATACATATATATAAGAAATGTTCAATATAAGTCATACTTAATGCATAGTCTCAAGGGACTAATCTTAGCCTTTGGATCAGCCTTATCAATGGTCCAGATTGAATTTTAAAAATTTGGACGGAGTGGTATTTTCGTAATTAACATATAATAATTTTACAATTACATGTGATTTTATATTGAATCACATGTGATTGTATATTGAATCACATGTGATTGAATATTAAAATTTAGGACTATACTTTTTATATATGGATTATATTGAACACAACTCATATATATATATAATTAAATACAAATAGTTTTTTCTTCTTGATTTAAGTGACAGGACGAAAATTTGTTTGAAGATAATTTTCCTTATCTTATAAAACTTGAACCAAAGTCTTTTCTTAGAACATGTTTTTGCTGACAAAAGATAAGGCGATGTCACTGTTCAAAGGGTGATCAACATCTTCACTTTGTAATATACCGATCGATCTCCGACGTCAACCTCTCCCTTGATCCATCACCAATGTCGACATCTCTATTTTGATTTTACCAATGTTGACATCGATCAACCTCTGTAATCACTCGCTTCTTGTTCAAAGGGTTTGATTTCGCTTTCCTCTTAGCCGACAAATATTAGGGTTCAATTTCATCTTCCTCTTCACCAATGTCGACCTCGATCAACCTCTGTAATCCCTTACTTCTTGTTCAAGGTTAATTAAGTGAGAGTAAGCTTTGAACATTCTTTATCCATCTCTTCTTGATTATGTATGTGAACAATTAATAAGCTTATCTTGAAGTACGGATGGTAAAAAAACTCAAATCCAATAGAAAACCCCTAATTTGAAACTTTGGGACGGTTTTGAACCGGGTAAATGGTTGTAAGACAGAGTGTGATAAAATTATGGGAGTTGATTCTTTCACCCACTTAAGAATTTGATTTATTCACTGAAGGTACAATACATTTGAAGCCATTTTACAAGTTAATAAAATATATGTTTATCATAGATGAATCAATTTTACAAGTATGGTTTTATCAATCCCCGTCCGATAGCTCGATCTTCTGATCACCCAATCTAATATCTCTTATTTATCTCACCTTAAACCATTTATATTTTTATTATTGGTATGTGAATATTTTAAATTTTTATGTTAACATTATATAGAATTATAAGATGATTATGAGCATGATATTAATGATGAAGTAAATATATATTACATTAGAAACTTGAGAATGTATCGTACATATGTTTTAATTATAAATTTAATAGCTGATTTTTTTTTTCTTTCTTTATGTTTACATTTGTAGAATATTCTTCAGAAACTGTGATCAATCAACACTCGTAACCTTAAGAAGAGTAAAGGAAATGAAACGATCCTCCCTTTCAAATCATTCCTATTTTGAGATGATGAATTTAGGATCAAAATAAGCCTAACGTTCCCCTTCAAACCCCCTTTTTTTTTTCTTTCTTAAATGAAACTCGAAAACAAAGTGTTAAAGTTGTTACCTAGCAAGAAGGTTGAAACATGAAGAGTAGCCTCCAACGATTAACGACTCTGCAAAGGCAGCAGCCATCACAAGGAACAATACAATAAAAATGGCCCTCACTCTCTCTCCTTTGGTAAATCCCATTTTGGTAGTAACTCCTACAAATATTCTTCACAGTCATACCACCAATAATGATTTATATATATGTTGTATATATAATAGAAGGTTCTAATGGTTATTTGGGTCTACCTTCCAAGACTGACATTTATTACCTGCCATTAAATTTAATATTACTTTTAATCTATAATACTTTTCTTCACATCAATATTTTATAAAAATAGTCAGAATAATATACATTAAAAATCCAGGATCTTATGAATACTATCAACTTAATGAGAGAAATTGAAGTCTTTTAGGTTATGATCAGGATTTGAAGTCTTTTAGCTTATATAACATTATCTTTTGTTTATACTTTCGTATATATTTTTTTAATTTTACATTATTTCTCTAGTCAATATTCACTGTATGGTATGTAATACTTTTAGGTACTATATCTTTTACATTACTTTTTTTTAACAGCAACAAAAAATCTGTCAGCTTGACCATCACCCTCCCTTAACAAGACCTATATACATTAAAATCAATCTAGCAAGATGCTAGAAATACAAAGCTCAAGAGGAAAACAACCCAGCAAACAAAAATTTACACCAACTAAAAAAGAATAGATAAACTACATAAGGAAAGAAACGATTGGGTTTATACACCAGTCAACCCATCTAATCTTTTTCTCCTTTTTTTCGAGATAAGAGGATCCACCTGTTGCGACCGATTGTATGCATGCAATGCAACTATGACCTGCTGCCATAATTAAGGCATGTGGTTGTATCTTAAAACGCCACCACCATTTAGCTAGAAGAGCTAGATTGAGGTTTTTAAGACTATTAATTCCCAAACCACCATTCTCCTTTGAAGCAATAGGATCTCTCCAAGCTATCCAGCTTATTTTCTTTTTATCTTTATAAAAAAAATGGGATCTTAAATGGGCTGCCATATTTGATACATCAAGATCAGAGACACCAACACCCATTAATGTCTGTCTTTTATAGGTTAACCTTTAAATCCGATGCAAAGTGGAAGCATCTTAGGAGGGAGTCTCGACAGGTTAGATTCATTATCCATGCATGGATCATTTCCCTACAAAGACAATAATTGAGATAAAGATGGGCCATTGTTTGGCAAAGACACTTGTTGAAAAAGATTTTGATTAACGGCCTCCTTCATAGCCATATTAAGGCCCTCCGCAAACAGCAATTAATTAATGATAAACAAAAAAGGACGGATGCCTCTAAATAGTTTAAACTCCTTCAATTCGTAGGAAAAAGAGAATTTGGTTCAATCAAATGCCAAAACTTTTTTTATAAAAGAAAAAGAGAATCCATTTATCACCCTCACAATCCCATGCTGGCGCTTTTATTTCCTCAACTGAAAAATCGCCTTCCATACTATATATATATATATTTTCGAAAATCAGTTAGTTTTTTGAAATTATTACTAGCAAAAGATGGGCGATTAGAGAGGGGCTTCATCATGAACTTATTCGAGAAGTAAAAAACTACTTCTGAGTGTAAAGTTGATGGTGAGTGACCCATTCCCCGTTAATCGATATACCAATCAAGGCGTTTCTTCTATGTTATGAAAGAATTTAGAATTCTCATCACCTGCTGACGTCCACTGAATCCTAGCTTTTTTGCTTGGTATCTAACAGTTTCTTTTCCTCCAGGTCATATATTTTATGTTGCAATTCCAACCTGTACGTAGCTTCTTTCTTCATCAGTTAGCACCTTTGATTCAGCCAATAGATCAAGAGACTCCATTTTTTTTCTTGAGATCCATTAGGGTTCTTTTCCAACAACTTTAGTCTCCATGCAATTATTCAAGTGCTAATTTAGTCTGGCCATAAATCTCACTATTGGTCAAACACATGTATGGAAGGAGTCCGAGGAAATCCAACATCTATGAACCACCCCTTCCAGTTCACCGTTTAGCAACCATGAATTGAAAAATCTAAATTGAGGAGGAGCGGACAGTGATCAGAATGGAACCTAGGTAGTATCTCGACCGAAATCATAACCCTTTTACATTACTTCATTATCTTATAAACACAAATCTCAATCAGTTTCTAAAACTCTTTCTAAAAATCATTCTAATAGCAATTCAAACAACCATGTGTATAATCCATCACTTGATTCACAAGGTACTAACATGATAATTTCTAACATAATTGTGTTAAATGTTAAACTAAACATTAGTAGTATTATTATTATTGTAACTATGTATTATAAATAGATTAGAAAGTGTCACCACCGGCCATACTACAAACGACACCGTATGCTACCGGAGTAACCACCGACGGCCGTCCACCGCCGTCACGGCCAACCGCCACCGTCACTTGACGGAGAACCGCCGGGAAACCGACACTAGGACTAGTATATAAATGTATCGATATGTATGAATTCAGTGTACCGATTTCAAGTACCAAATATACAGAAATTATCTTTGTTTAAATTCGTGTTCTTGGCCTGTGATTTCCAACATTTGGTATCAGAGCCGAAGGGTCTCATCATCTACCGGAGAAGAAGAAAAAAACCCACCGGAGATTTAAGAAAAAACAATCAGAATCGTTTCAGGGTTCGATTGTTCATCACGAAAGGATACCAGAGGCGGCCGATCAGTAGATCTACCACCATCCGGCACCCAGATTCAGAAAAGGGTACTTACCTTACCGGAGAAGACGACCGGAGACATACCAGAAACCGGAGGCGGAGAAATACCACCGTTCCGAAATATACCAGTCTCCAATCGACAAGGGATAACCACCGAAGCATTATCGCCGATCAGATCAGAACCGTCAAACCGAGAAGAAAACCCTCAAACATTTTTCTCTCACGGTGGAACAGAGAGAAACACATAAGACAAAGGGCATAGAGGGAGACGCAGAGAGAGAGAGCGTGGGAGACAGTCCTATCGAGACTCACAAAAGGGGTACTGTTTCTTAATTTTGTATATTTCAAGAAACCAACATGATAATGCTGACTCTATTTTGAATAAGACTTAAAAGTTTTTAAATATAATATTTAATTAAAAACTGACGGATTAAAAGTTGTTATTCAATTAAATTTATATTAAAGTTTGTTTTTTGTTTTTAATTTAAGAAAAAAAACAAAAGAGTCAGACGTGTGAAAAGGATTTTCAAAGTGAAAGTTTTTTAAAAAAAAAGGGATTATTTTTAAATTTTATTATTATTTGATTTTTATAAATTGGTTAATTATTGAAGTTTTATTAATTATAATGATAAAGTTTTTTTAATAAGGTTTTATGAATTAAAAGTTATAAGTTTTTTGAAAAAGAAAGTTTAGAAGTAGTTGGTTTTGCCGGTTGAAAATAGAACCAGTGGACTGTCAAAACAGTTGGTTTGATTCACCAAAGGGAAGATAGTTATTTGTTGGTGAAAAAAGAACCAGGGGACTGTTAAGAGGTAGTTGGTTTGATTTAACCCGCAAAACAGGAAAAGTGAAAAAAGAACCAGGGGACTGCACAAGCAGTTGGTTTGATTCACAGGGGAAGTGAAAAAAGAACCAGGGGACTGTCACAGGCAGTTGGTTTGATTCACAGGCAGTGAAAAAAGAACCAGGGGACTGTCATCGGCAGTCGGTTTGATTCAGTGAGAAAGTTAGTAGTTTGTACGGGGAAAAAAGAACCAGGGGACTGTTGGGACAGTTGGTTTGATACGCCCGCAAACTAGAAAGATTGTTGTTAGGAAAAGAAGCAGACCCGATTCATCTGGAAAAGTAAAGGAGGGATGGATCCAGGATCATCAAAGAAGACTGAAGGAGGAATGTCAATGTCATTCCAGTGCCCAATTCTTAGTACTAAGTAATTATACTATTTGGGCTGTGAAGATTAAAGCACTTTTTAATGTGTATGGATTATGGGAAGCACTTGAACCAAAAGGAGACGTGGATGCACACAAGAACACAATGGCTATTGCTTATCTTTTCCAAGCATTGCCAGAACAAATTACTTTGCAAGTTGCCCATCATACGAAAGCAGCAGACATATGGGAGGATTTGAAAGCACGATTCGTGGGTGCGGACAGAGTTAAGGAGGCTAGACTACAAACATTGGAATCGAATTTTGAAGCCTTGAAGATGAAAGACTCTGAAACACTTGATGAATTTACCGGAAAGATTAGCCAGCTTGTGTCACAAGCCAACAACCTTGGATCCATAATAGAGAACAAAAGATTGGTTCGAAAGCTGCTAGGATCTGTTCCAACAAAGTTCATACAAATTGTTGCTGCAATTGAACAATTTGCCGATTTAAACACAATGTCATTTCAAGAAGTTGTTGGAAGACTGAAAGCCTATGAAGAACGCATTAAAAAGCCAAGCAAGGAAGAAGATGTGCATAATGGACTTCTGTACGCCAAAACAGACAGAAAGGATGAAGACAAGAAGCACACTTATGAGTGTTGTGGTCGTAAGAAGTCAGTTCAAGATGACAAAGGAAGAGGACAAAACAGAACTTGGAAGCCATGGAGGAACAAGAATGTTAACCAACAAGACAAGAGTCACATCAAATGCTTCAAGTGTAACAAGTTTGGACACTTCAAGTATGAATGCACAAAGAAGGATGAGGAGGTTAACTTGACTCACAGTGAAGACGATGAACCTACACTGCTATGGACAAGTTCTGAAGAAGTAGAAGACTTCACTTAAACTATGTTTAGTTTAAGGGGGAGTGTTAAATGTTAAACTAAACATTAGTATTATTATTATTATTGTAACTATGTATTATAAATAGATTAGAAAGTGTCACCACCGGCCATACTACAAACGACACCGTATGCTACCGGAGTAACCACCGACGGCCGTCCACCGCCGTCACGGCCAACCGCCACCGTCACTTGACGGAGAACCGCCGGGAAACCGACATTAGGACTAGTATATAAATGTAACGATATGTATGAATTCAGTGTACCGATTTCAAGTACCAAATATACATAAATTATCTTTGTTTAAATTTGTGTTCTTGGCCTGTGATTTCCAACAAATTGTGTATTCTATACCTATCACAAACACTTGCTATACGTTGTTACAAATATACTATACATGCACATCTATTATTGACTTAAGCATTAAATACCTTGAATCACAAGCTTAGGTCATGTGCTCATAATATGTTCACTTATCAGACTTTACTCTAGTAGATTTCTCTACATATGGTTTAAGTCTAAGTAACACACCATGTAATCACTTAAAACTAGATTCTGATACCAATTTATAACGGTCTAATTTAGAAATAAAATATTTACTAGAATTATAGTTGTGCAACCCAAAATTTTAATTATCTATATAATCAATTCTCCACCAAAAAGTATTATTCATTACAATTTTTTAATTTTAGCCCTCAAGTTTATTTATTTTCATTATACACCCTTAACCAATTTTCATTTTTAACTCTTAAATTTATTCTTTTTATTATACATCTTTAACCCAAGTAAATCACTATTTATATTAATTTTTAATTTTAGCCCTCAATTTTATTATTTTAATCACCTTTAAGTTTATATAAATTACATTTGATCTAACACAACTACTAAATTACATTTAATTTAGCTTTTCTCTCCCACTTTAAGTTTAAGGGTTCAATTATTATTATACATCATTTCAATTTTTCAATTCAACACTTAATAAATTTTCACTTTTTACCTTTCAGTTTGTATATGTTACTTTTGATCTTATAACATTACCAGTTAATGTAGCCACATATACGTAATGTAATCAGCAAATACAGTAGATGCATGTTAACCTAACTTTTTTTCTACGTATTCTAACTTTGAACAACCATCTTATATATTATATTTTGTATAAATTAAATTACTAAGAATATGATTGTTTGAATATCACCCAACGCAACGCGTGGGCTTGATATATCTTGTTTAAAACAATTGCTAAAGCATGAATAGCGATTTCAAACAATCATATTAAAATCCATTTACAACACTATATATAAAAACATTTAATAAATATGGGCCACTTGGTGTTATATCAAATAAATTTAACTTTTGAAAAGTTGCACTAAAATCCTCGAACATATTGTAACATCCTCAAAAATGGCCTAGTCGTATATACTCTTGGTGCTTTAGAATGTAGAATTTAAAAATAGATATTAGAATTTATTTAATTAAGTTAATATTAAATTATTATGAAAATGAATAAGAAAAGGTGATATTAAAATAACGAAAATGAATAAAATTAGTATATTATTAAACGGTTTTGAATAAGGATTCTGGAAATATCCCCGTTAGTTGAAACGGGCAAGCGGGTATTAAGTTGTAAGTCGAAAGGGGGAATAAGATACCCCTTGTGGATAAATTAGAACCAAATTCGGTTCACCCTTTACCCACATATACAGACATACACATATACACATTACACACACACTTTCATTTTGGCTCTTGAACTATTGAGAAGAAGTTATCACAGGAGATTCAACAAGCTTCAATCTTAGCTGAAATTCAGTTCAACAATCTGTTATATTCCATCATCATCATCATCTCATCTCTTTTGTAAGTTCATCTTCTACATGATTCAAGTTCTTGAAGTTAGGTCAAGAATGGCAAAACTCAAATTAGTCATCTGTAATTGAATTCATGTGTTCCAATCTGTTCTTACATGATTTCTAAGCATCTAGGAATCATTTGGATGAATTATCATGTTGGATTTAAGCTTGTTTCATAGAAATCACCAAATGGGTCAAAGAATGAAGAAATTGATCCTATGCCTTTAATTCTTGATTAGAGATTGTTATATGTATGTTTTTGGATTCATTATGATACCTAAAATGATATGGAAACACTGGAAATTGAACTGGGGCTGCTGGAATTGAGTTTGGTGTGCATAAGGACTGAACAGGGGCTGGAAAAACGACACTGGACTGTTCTGCAGGGCTTTGCGATTGCATGGCTTTCCCTTGCGATCGCATAGCGTGCCTTGCGATCGCATGCACTTCCTTTGCGATCGCATGGCGCTTGTCCAGCCACACTGCGCGGTTTGTTTGCTGTTTTTCGACGTTTTATCGTACAGGATGCTCGTTTAGGATTCTAAATAGTTTAATGACATCATTAAGGGATTCATATTAGTTATATTAATTAATGTACTTGTGTGAAGTGACTAAACATGAGTATTATCTTATAGGTGAACCGTACGACTCCGAAGAACGAGACGATCACGATATTTGTTTACTGTAGCCTCTAGCCTCTCAGGTGAGTATAGGATAACATAAGAATTAAAATAACCATATTACATGTTATCAGTATGTGTTAGTAATTCCATGAGATGTAATTAATCTTGATGTATGCTATGTTTATGCATGACTCATGTAACAATTGAATCATGATTATGATAAGATTATGAATATGCAAGAAGCATGTATGAATTGAACCATGGATATTATATGGTTATAATATGCGCGCTATGAGGCCCGGAATGGGTCAGATTTGTGTTTGCGATCGGATCCGAGATATGGGGACGGGATATAGTCCTTGATCGGGGCCAGTTTCGGGCTGGGGCGTTTTGAGACCTGCGGGTTAATGATACCGCCAACTGTTTGGGGTTGCAAAACCCAACGTTACTCGTGTGATTTTGGGATCAGTTACCCGCTGTATCCCATAGAGTCGATGACTTCATAACGCAACGGTGGACCGCTACCCGCTCACCCACCCGCGCGGTTGATGTGTCTGGTTTCCCTAGTTAGGAGTGTTGAGCCGGGTTCGCTACCCTGCAAGATTATACTTCCTTCTGGATGTGCCAGCTCATCGCGAGATGCTAGGATAGCACTGTTTGATACTATTGATGATATGTGATATGTTTGTATTACTGATTATGCTATCTTATGTTCACTAGCTTTAAATAGCTTACAGATACTCTCCCCATGATTACAGGTGTTACTTAGGCGCGTGAGCTTGGGTACTTGCTGGTTTTATTATGCTTTTGGAGGAACACTTGTCTTTATACTCTGTTTCTATATATTTGTTTATGGTGGTCGGTGGACAATTTCGGTAACACCAACAATACTTTTGTATATCGTGGCGAATTTTGTTTGTAATTATAGTCACTTTAAATGTTTTCCGCTGCTTATGATATTTTGAAAAACAGCTTTGGTTTAATTTGAGTTTACAAACTGATCCACGCAGTTTGGATTCTTGAATTACTAATTTAAAAAGAAAAATATGGTTTTCAAAAGCGCGGTGTTACACATATCTACTAGGAACTTTGTTTGGGTTCACTATCGGAATATCTGAAGTCAGTAAATCAACTTAAATAAGCTATAAGGTTTAGGGAGCAACCCAAACTAATAAATGATAAATAAATCAAAGTAGGAATGACAACGGGACGGGGATTGGTCACCTCGTCCCCTTCACCGTTTAAGAAAACCGTCCATGTCTCAGCTTAAAAAACCGCAGAGATTTAAACGGGGACTATGTCGGGTAACTATGAAAAACCGTAAGAAAATGGGCATCCTCGTTTAATATAAATATGTGATTAAATGAATAATTTTTACCGCAGAGATATCTGTTAAAGTAAAAATGTAATTCTCATCGTGAGGATCGTCACCGTTAAGATTTTACCGCGAGTTTAGAAAATGATTATACTAAATTATATAACATTATCGAATATAAATATATAAGAACCAAAGTTAAAGTCTTAAACAATCAAAATGCATCCAAAATATCAAAACCAAACAATCCAAATAAAGACAACGACTAAAATTAGATTGTGTGAAAGTGTATTTAGATTTGTATTTTTCTATTTAAAATTAATTTATATATATTAATATATATATATATATATATATATATATATATATATATATATATGTATGTATGTATATGTATATGTATGTATAATTAATATTAAATTATAATCGTGTATCGGGTATTCGGGGCGGAGATTATCAAACTTGTCCCCGTCCACGTTTAATATAATTTTCCCCATCCACATCCTTGTTTATCGTCCCCGTTCCCACCCCTCTTATATTAGTTTTCGGTTTCTCTATCGTTTTGGTTTTTTTTTTTTTTGCCATCCCTAAACTAAGGTTTATCTGATAACCTACAAAATTAGGTAAATTTCATAGAAATAAAACATCTTTAAAACTTGGTTACTATTTTCAGATAACTTAAAAGTACGAGTAAATTAATTAAAAATAAAATTAAAACTTGATTACTATTTTATTAAATAAACTCGTTCTAAAGATATTAAAATATATTTTAGACATGTTCTCATCTTTAATCTATACTAATAATAATTACGTATATATTATTGTAACATATATTTATCAGGACGTAAATGAACAGTAGCTCTGATATGATATTTTATATATTTTAAATCTGAACAATTAATTAATATATGCACAGCTTGAGTTTTGGTAGACTAAAGGTTGTCCTTCAATAGTTCATTTAAATGCATCTAAGGTTTTGGATTAATAGCTTCATATAATAGAAGAAACCTAGTTCAAAGTTTCATATATGAAGACTTGGCCTAAGCAAGCTTGAAATATTGGTTTGGTGTTCATGTTCACATAAAACTTATATGGGTTATATAACAACTTTAATTCATGATAAGGAAGTTAACATCTTTTAACAGCTGAAACCAACATCAAAACAATCTCATCAAACCACAATGGAAGTCCATTAAAACATAACCAAATATTTTCAAACATTGCTTGTTAAAATTAGTTTCTAAAGCTACTACTTGAGTTGTCAACCACACGCCGGAGCCTTTCCTATATCTTTACTAGAAGTACTTGCAAAAGAGGTAAACTAATAATTGTAAGCAATGCTCAGTGAGTTTTACTACGCTTACACATATTATACGACATGTGCAAAACATCTCTTATGCCGAAAACATAATCTAAAGCAAACTAAATTGTGCACATAAAGCTAATCATATAAATCTCAGCCACGAAACCCAGTTAAGTGTAATTGGTCCCGTGCTATGCTAGGACCCTGGATCCTTGTCAAATGAGGCTCACACCCGCTAAACCCTGTCACAATGTTAATCTATAACCCCGGTACTGTGTTAATCTATAACCATTAGGCAACGCAGGCCATACATGATATCTGAACACATAAAACACATAGACATCTGTCAACAAAATACTACATTGAATCCTGGTAAGAATAGTAAACTCATTTGGTTATCCGCTATAATACTTGTTTAAACAGAGTTCTTAAACCACTACTTGCAATGCTAAAAACCTAAAGAGCTATAGCTACTTAGAAAACCTACAAGCAGGTTACAACTTACAACTAATTAAATGTCTACAAGTCATTTACACACATTGTAGGCAGTCCTCGCAACACCTAAGTGTTCACGAGGAGTTATTAGTCAAAACACGTGCTTAAACACAATATATCCATTCTGCCCAGAGGCCGACAAGTCGTGTACTCTAAAGTTTAGCGGGTTGCATCCATTGACTAAAGCCTAAGAACCATAGGGGGTATAGGCACTCAACACGTCGCATTCTCTACGAAGAACAAAACTATGATATAGTATAATGCAAGCAATCCAACCCCCTCTAACCCTCTTCTAAGGCCTATACGCACATCATGATAAGAGATGTGGTGGCCTAAAGTTGAAAAGTCCACTTTGACTATCACCATGCTTAACCCATACCCAAAACACTCATGCATATGTTCTTGTGTTTTTCGTATACACATAAACTGAGTCATTTAACTTTACTTTCACCATTACTTACCATAGAGCTTCTCTTTCGCCTTAACTAAAGTCAACAGTGGTGTAGGCATATGGAGGGTAGGATGGGCCATGGCCCACCCAAAAATATTGGTACCTAGGGGCTTTGTGTTTGTTGTTGAATGGAACATTTTGCGTCAAATAAAACCATTCCAAGTTGAATGCTGAATCGTTCAACATTCAGCGTGTTTGATTGCCGCATCTGAATGAAAATAGTGTTGAACGAAGTAGAAGAACTTTGTTGAATCATTCCACTTTGGACATTCTGAGTCATTAAGCACCAAGTGTTTTACTTTAATACCCTTTCTTTCACACGTTGTGTTGTTTTACAAACACATTTATATATAAATCACTATTATGATTTAAATGGTAATTTGCATCATCCGGGTTGTTCATTCAGATTCCTTATCAAACAGCATTCGTAGTTTCATAGAGAGCCCTTAAAATTTGTCCGATCATAGGATTATTCAGTGATTAATCATTTTTTTTAACAAATAGCCCCTTGGTTACAATATATGCTTTTATGAATTAGTTAAGTTTGGAGTGACACATATACATTCCTAAATTCTAGAAGTGAAATGACTAATATAATAGAAACTCTATATCAAGATCTAATAAGTAATAATTTGGATAAATTTTTTGTTTTAAATACTGACTAAATAAACAATTTATGTTTTAACTTTCTTATGATTTATTATCTAACGAGGTTTCATAATATCGTGTGCGCAGCGGGATAGAATTTTTGGCCGTTTATACTTTATATTATCAACTTTTATAATCTAAACAACTTAGAAATTATTAATTGATAAACCTTATGATTTTAACTTCAACTTCTAACACTATCTTTTTTTATAACTACGCTAAAAAATCAATATGTCGAATTTTAACTTCATATCATTAAAAGTAATAGTTGTAATGGTACATTAAAAAATCAAAGTTTTAACGGATACATTCTTAACTATCGGGATAGAATATGTCGAATTTTTTAATAATAACCTCATTAAAACATATAGCAAAAATAGAAAAAAAACATAACATCTAAAAGGAAATAAAAGTGATGTTAAAATAGTATTTAAAAAGTATGAACAGCTAAAAATATACCCATTAATAAGATCAATAAAAAACAAAACATAAAAACTTATAATATGAAAATAAAAAGAAAAAGACAAACTAACATAGGAAAAAAAAAAAGACATCCGGACCAAGGAATGAAGAGAAACAGAAACAATAAAATAACTTTCAAAGTATAGGAGGGTTATTTTGTGAAAAAAAGGAGAAAAAATAGGCAAATTGTTTGTAATAGGTTTTGAACTTGGGTTAGAAGATTAACACTTGAGAGCCTTACCATTTCATCCATGATTATTTTTGTCATTTAATTGCTTTATTATTTATATATTAGAAATATTACACCACAAGACAAAAATAATTCCATTTATTGTTTCCTTGTAAATGTTATATATATAAATTATTTAGAACTTCTTAAGCAATTGTTTTTGGCCTACTCCAATAAGAAATCCCAGCTACGCCCACTACAAAAAATATGTCATTTATTCACGCTTCATAAAAAGCGTGTAAAAATTTTAAGCATTGTCACGCTTATAAATGTGAAAAATGGTTTGGAGAATAAAGATTGTTAGAAAAAGAAAAAACTTAACATTTATAGACGTGAACTTTTACTTTTAAAAGTCCACACTTTTAAATGTGTGAATTTAGTAATAAATAGATGATTATAGAAGTTCACACTTAGAAGCGTGGACTTTTGTAACCATAAATTATTTTTCAAATTTTCCACGCTTAAAAGTGTGAACATTTAGATAATTTCTCCACGCTAATAATTGTGAATTTTGATTCCAATTTTCACAGTTTCAAATGTAAAAATGTGATAGGAATTAGAGAAATGGAGTTAGAGATAAAATCTCTTGTTTGGTTATAATTGAGAATTAGAAGTTGAGAATTCCTACAATTCCAATTCTCTAATTTTGTTTCTCTATGAAAACTAAAGAAATAGAGATAAATCAACTTTTTAATTATCGGGAGAAATAAAAAAAACACGGAAACTTCCGATTGCATCGGGCCTCATCTTTATCCTTCGACCTTTTTTTATCGATTCCTCCTCTGCGCCTTCGACCTGCTTTCAATTGATACCTCCAGACTCCATCTCCTCCTTCACGTCCTTCACGTCGATAACTTCACGCATGCTTTCATCCGATTCCTCCCTCCACCTCTTCCAGCGGCAACCCCCAGCCGCTGTGCGACCTCCAGTAGCGACGACTATAGCGCCTCCAGCGGCGGCTACTCCAACGACGGTGACCCCAGCAGCGGCGGCGATCTTCCACTCACAGCAAGGTATATCTAGGTTAAATTCCATTTAAATTATCATGAAAGTAAAGAACAAGTAAACAGAGGTCAAATACCACCAACCTTGAAAGTAAAGAACAAGTAAATTGAGGGGTGCAAGTTATGGGTATTAAAAACAGGTCTTGATGAAACAGTGAGGCGTACATGTCTATTTTAATTTCAAGTGGGAATCAAAGATAATTGTTTATGGTTCTGTTGCTGGTTTAGAAATTGGTGTTGGGAAATTGGAAGTGAAGTGAATATATTGTTGTTTGTGAATCATTGTTCATGGCTGGTTACTAATTTTGAGTTCTGTGATATTAATATGAGTATGATGGAGATAGAAAAGATGTGGTGCTGTTACATTGAAAATATTGAATTAAATGGGAAATGCTTCATAGGTTTACTGTTCAAGATGATTGTTACTGTTCATATGGTAGGGGAATGGCAAGTTTGGTTGGTGTATGTAAAAATCGAGTACTATTCATGTCAGATTGCAAGTGATCAGAAGTTTAAGTTTAATAAAACAGTGCAGATTTATGAGGGTACTTAATGGCAGCTAACTGTGAACAGTAATTTAAAATGTTGGTTTCATAGTAACCTGTGAAAATGGAGTTCATGTGGGTGTTAAGCTATATATTAATTTGGTGTTTCTTTTTGGTTGAGGTGAATGTTTCTTTTTTGTTAGACTTGGGTTGAAGATTATTTATAAGCTAATTATGAATGTTTGAAAATTATTGGTTTTTGCAGAGAATGTAATTGACAATGATTTTTTAATAATTGATATATGTCATTTTTTCTATGTTATCTGAGCTTAAAATAAATTTTTTATGAGCTAATTATGTGTTATTGATGTTATTTTGACAATCATTAAATTTTAAAATGTATAAAATTGGAATTGTTTGTTATGGAAACAATAAAAATCCAAATCATAAATTTGGTACAATTCTCTTTTGAAATCTCTATACTACCAAACAAAATAAATGATTCTCTGTTATATTTCTCTGTTAAAATCTTTGTGTTACCAAACAGAAGATTCAATTCTCCTTCTCCAGACTAATTCTCTTTCTCTACAATTCCATTCTCTGCAATCATTTCTCTGCAATTCCATTCTCTATACCAAACGCACCCTAAACTCAATTCTTATGACCATTAGAATTTCTGATGAAATCTCACTAAGTCTTCCATAATTCTTGATCTCAACTCGAAGCATGAAGTCTCGACGGAATCAATCATAAAATGCTTCTTGTCGAACTATAATTTATATGTTTATAACATGGTTGTAAGTTGATATTGATACAGGCAACAAGACCATCACCAAAGACGCCGGCTTCAACACCAGCTGGCAAGCGTAACCAGATGCCACAGATGTTGCACTTCAATCCAACATAGATTACATATGCAGCAACGGCATTGATTGCAGCGCCACCCAGCCTGGTGGGCCTTGTTTCTACCCCAACACTGTTCGAGCTCATGCATCATTTCTCATGAACTCTTATTATCAGCTCAAGGGTCGTCATAACTTCGATTGTGACCAGGGCCGGTCCAATGTGTTTTGATGCCCTGTGCGAAGCGGGCTACTAATGCCCCTAGCTATGTACGCTCAATCATTTAAGTCTCTAAAGTTTCATGTAATCTCTTACAATCAATTCGTTTTGCATTTTCGTTTACATTGATTAAAAGGGTAGCAATTTTAATCTCTTGTATGTTTTTTTCAATATGGTAAAGCCTTGTGTTTTAGCGTTTTAAAGTCGTCGAATGAAAGTTACAGTTGATAAAAAAACCTTGTTCATTGTTCTGTTCCTGCTTTTGTGTTAGTTAGATATGTTGTGGATTACATATGAATCAACAACTTTTATTATGATCAATGATCATATTTGCTCTAGCAGGACAGCCAATTACTCAAATCCTTGTCCAGGTTTTACATCTCTGTTAGTATGATCAATGAAGGATTGAGTTTAATGCACTCTAGTATCCTGTTTAGTGAAGCTATTAAGGTATATCATCATCCCTTGTTCAACATGAATACATGATCATAATTTTACAATTCACACAATATACTTTTTTAGTTTATCTAGTTCTAAGATGTAGTCTTAATTTTTCATAATAAATTTAATCTTTTCATTAATATATTCTTAATCTTAGGTATTTTATATATGTGACTGGCTTTGAACGTGACTTAATTGTGCTTAATTTGCTCATTATAATTTGTCTTTTTTTTGGGCATATGAAGATCGAACAATATGTCACGTATGAAGCTGACATATAAGAAAATAAGCCCTACGAATAATTAAACAAAACGTTTTGCAAGGGTTGAAAGCAAAGAAACCAAGCTACAACAAGAAATGGCAATGAAAACATTGAGATCAAAGAAAGCAAAAAGAAAATCTTATCCCCTATAGTAAATTCCATTGTTTTGCTAAGTGACAGATTCAAGAATAGAAAACCCTCTGAAGTTCATGAAATGGTTTCAAGATCCAAAAATCCATCACAAAAGACAAAACAATTCAGGAGACTAAGCAAGAGAGTGAATATACATATAACAATTCCTCTATAGATATAGATAACGAACCACATGATGAGAGGGATGAATTAGACTCGGAAACAGTGACTGGCCTTTAGCTTCAGTGCGATGGCAAGTGAGCCACGGCGACGAGCAACGGCGATGGCCGGTGTGAGACTTGCGACTGTGACTGCTCGGAAGGAGTGTATATGTGTGACGGCAATGGCCGACGGTCAATGTGCGAAGAACGACGGCAAGATGGAGGTGTAGACGTCGAGTAGATGTGAATTCGATTTTGGGAAGTTGGTATCGACTGTGGCCAGTGGGTGTTTTCGAAGCGACGAAATCAGCGATGCCCATTCGACTGTCTACTCGCATCTTCGTTTTCTTCCCGTTGCCCAATCCTAGCCCTTCGTTCTTCACTCTCGCCAACACGCCAATGCCCAGTCACCTACTCGCCTCCTCGGTTCTTTAACTTTTCTCCAACTTCCCAGGCCCAAAAACTAAAGTTTGTATTATTTTCCTCGCCTCTTCAATAATCTTCCGCCTTTTCTCCAGCTTCCAAAGCCCAAGTCTGTGAATCTTTTTTTTCTCTAAATGGACATAAATATATAATATACATTACACTATATATTTGATGCCCTTAGCCCAAATGTTGCCCTGGGCGTGCGCACTGGCCGCACAGGGCTTGGGCCGGCCCTGATTGTGACTTTGCTCACACAAGAATCATAGCATCTACCGACCCAAGTAAGTCACTTACTATTTATTTAGTTTCTCAAACAAATTTATTCTATTTATTTATATATGAAATGTTATAATAACTTATTTTTCTTATCATATTCAGGTAATGGTCCATGTAAATATATTTCGTAAGCCTACAGAACGTGCGATCAAGTATGTGGTGGATCAAGTAGTTCTTTTAGGGAGTATGTAATTTATTGATCATTTAATCTGTTGTTTTATAATGACATTTGTAACAAAATCTATCTCAATATGATGCATACCATTGTTTGGTTTAGTTCTTGGTTTGTCAACAATCCATTATTCATAATCATATCTATGTTTAAATGTTCTGCTATGTGAAAATAATAAACAACCCAATTATTAAAAAGAAAGAAATATTTAATCCTCTTTATAACTGAATAATTATATATATTGGCCTCATATGGCTCGATACATTTAACACGCTTAATAAACATGGCTTATAACGAGTAAAACCGCGCTAGGACAAACCTTAAGCCTTGACGAAGCGATGACAAAATCAAGACGAGCTTTTTAGAATCATGATTATTACAATAATACAGGATCACATACCACAATTTGTGAAAACAAACCAACCATAACATTAGATTAGTTTATCTAATCACTAGGATGTGCCATCAATAGTGGATCTGTTGTCTGCAAATCTCTACAAGATCCAAAAGATATCAAGAAAAATAAATATAAAGTTAAAATTTTACCCATGATTAAGAAAGGAATGAAAATATTTAGAATAGGATTTGCTATATATCATAAGCAATGTATTTAAGATTAAATTTTAATAAGGTACCTATTTTTGTCATTGAAAATTATAAGAGATACGGGTTGATCAGGAGAGAGCAAGAACAACTGTCGTGCTATATAGACACATACAACAATGCTGTAATAGAGTTGCAGATAAACATAAGTAAATCAGTATGTAGATTAGAATTATGATAATAATAATAATAATAACCTAAAAGATAATTAAAACTAATGATGTTGCATTAAATAGTGGTGTGTGGGTGTAATTTAAGAGAAAAAATAACTCAAAGATAACAAGATTACTGTTTAAATGTTATATAAGTAACCAGATATATTGTATTTGATTCAATAAAGATCATGTATAAGAAAGAAAAAAATGGTGACTTTGTTCACAAAAAGGCTTACCCCCTAAAAAATACAATAAAAAGTATCCAAACAAAGGCACTAGTCCAACTTGATTCTTTATAAGCTACCCACACCTGCAAAAATAACATATATTTATATATCCAAAATACACCATTTATTAAATCAGTAAAATATATATTAGAATTGATTTTTTTTAGAATATATTAGAATTGATTATATTCTTTTTTTTAACAATTATGTTAGTGGATCGGGTCCGCAGTGACATCCATATTGGTAGTACACGAACCCCAAGCCACTCACCATGAGGGATAAAACCCTATTTTGCTATCTCCGGAAACCACCACTATGAGGAATAATACATCCATTATTTTTTTAGGAAACCACCATCACCAAGACTTGAACCCAAAACCTTGAGATTGTTGTAAAACCCAGATACCACTAGGACAAGTCAACATACATGGTTTATATGAAATTTCACATTCAGTTCTTGCACTTCAAAAATTACGACATTAATCTTTATGGTTTATATTTCGTTTCAAAGTTGGTCGCTCACCTTCTTTATTCGTATAAACCACATTGACGAAAAAGGTAATTAAGGAACTTACGGATATAGCCGCAAAATGAACATAGATGTCGATTACATTTGAAATTAGGCACCTACAAGCATTTATTCATTGATAATTAATATTAATAGTACTTATTAGTTGATAATAATAATAGTTTTTTTATGTAAAAAAAAAGAAGGAAAATGTACTTATTAATTGTTGGGGTATGAAATATATCCATAACAATTGTGTAAGTCAAAACCCCAACCATATAACAGGCTAGTACACAAAATAGTATTCTTGCAGCTATCACAGAAGGTCCTTTGATGCCATCCCTAGTATAAATTAAAATTTAGTATTTTTTTATAAATAAATAAAATAATTATTGAGATTCAATTAAAATGGGATTTATTTAATATCCTTAAATTTGTGCTTACCTTTTATGACGTCTTGCCAACACAAAATATATCGGATCTTTAGCAAATTCTTCAGGTGATAACATGTAGAATTGCAGAATGATGTATCCCATGGAAGGAAGGCTGTACAAGGTAACAACACGACTATCATATCGTTAACTATGATATGTTACATATTGTCAATTTTTTACCTTTTAAATTTTTTTTAAATTTGATTTTAAATATTTTTGTTTATTTTGTATAATATGTGATGAAAATTATATCGATAAAAATAAACAATTAAAACACAATTCATTTATATATTTTGTAACAAGCTTTGTATAACACAAATAAAGAGTAGAGAATATTTTTAATATGGATGGAATATCAGTTTGAAAGAAGATTTTTTTACATAAGATCTCCATGTGAAGTTAAAATTTTCTATGAATGTGAATTCTTAAAAAAGATAGATTATAGGTGTTGTTACAAGCTCACTAACGAACAGAACCATATTTTAATGATTTGATTTTTTATTCTTAAAAAATATCATAACTTGAGTTTGGTTTAAAATTTTAGTTGATTAGAAGTCTAATTTTGAAGTACGTTTTAACTTTGAGCAATGAAATATAGACATACTAAATCAATCTGAACCTCCGCCTAATCAATTTCATGCTTGACAACATGTGTCTTAGATATTTTCTTTTTTATAATTTTCACCTTTGATTTTGTCACTTTGTCATTATCTCTTTATTAGACGTACATTGTAGGTATGTAATTAAGATTTACAAATCATTTTCCTAAAACTTTAGGTATTTTAGTTTATTAATCTTTTACATTATATTCGTTTTAACTTTTTATGATTTAACGTACAATCTCTGCTTTCTATAAAAAAAAGACATGTCTAAATAATAATATTATTTCGTGACCTTGTCGTGTTAAATGTTAATAAAGAGAAAAATGAACCCAGATTAATATTTGTAGGCCCAAAACACTCAAAGGCACAAAATTCTAGTGAGATTGAGAAGACCGTACCATTACACTAATAGAGAGCTTAAAAAGTGTTTTTCCTGGATAACTATTTGTATTATTATTATCATTTATATATTTATCTAACTTCAAATGATTTCTGATGGACCGTCATTAATGAGTAAAATTTAATTGTTTTAAAATACCTCTCATTAATGAGTTATTACAGTTATTAGCAATTATTTCATTTTAATCAAGAGTTAAAATTTGTTCTCGAAGTTCTCATACGAAAAAAGTTTTCGTTTGAACCTCCAGATATATCGCAAATGATTGTGATATTTATGACATTCTTTTCAAAAAAAAATAGTGTTGGGTTGTTTAAAATAGGATCAATTTAAAAGCTTGATTATTTTTAGAAAATTTCAAATACTTCTGACACTTTCTCTATCATATAAGTCTTCTCTCTCTATAACTCTTTCACATTCATATTTCTTTAATTAAAAATAGTAGAAAATAGAGAGTTAGAAAGTAAGTATATTCCGAATGAAAGATCGAGAACTAAAAGTAATGCGATGCTAATATAATAAAAAAATATATAAATAAGTATATTATTCATTCCTAATAGAATATTGATAAGCAAAAAAGAAGATTACCTTCCTAAAAGAAACATAGAAACCATAAAAATAGCACCCTTGATCACGCTTGATTCCTTGTAGGCAAACCATGACTGCAAATTATTGATATACAATACAATCACTTATAAATCTAGTTAGTTTTACATGTGAAAAACATATGTATGTTTTCCTTAACCCTCATTCAAACCAAAATTAATATATCAAAGAATAGTAATAATAAAGTAATAATAATAGTTAATGTATAATTACTTCACTCGATACTTTCGAGCTCAACTTAGCTTAGCTTAACTGATCAATATTTTAGTTTCAGACCGTCTTAACTCCATTAAATTAATTAATGATTATACAAATTCCATATCATCCAACAATTGCCAATTCAATAGTTACATGCTTGATAAGGTTCGCGAGTTTGGGAAGTTGAGCAAGCTCAACTTAATATTATCAAACATGTAATTGCCAATTCTTATGGGAAAATGAATGAAGTTTTGATGATCGATCATACCGCTAGGACAAAAGCGTATATAGAGTATTCTGCTGCTATCTGTATTGCCCACCTGCAACAAATTAATTTCATAACAATCTATACTATCTATAAAGCATTTACATATTTTAATCTCTTAATTTTTAAGTAAGTTGAAATTACTTTAATACCCCACAACATCACAAAATATCTTTGTTAATTAATTTGAAAATTAACATGCAATCAATATCTTATATATTGGCTTGCCTTTCAAATCCTAAAATTAAAAATACCATAGATTGTAAATCGACGTATAAATGATTGAAAACCATCCGTACGTATAGAAATTTTTTGGAAATGGTTTCTATAAAATAAACTATCAATTACAGAATTAAGCCATACACTACATATATTACGAGTTTATAAAAGTGTTTTAATTCTTAAAACGAATTACATAATCCTCTTATCCTAAAACTATGCCAACCGTCAATCCATCCATTTGTATCGTGATCACTATGAATAGAAGTTAGTTTTTCAGATTTTTATTATCTTCCAAAAGTTACTTTAAAGTTTAATAAAATAATTAATAGGTAAAAGAGAAAGAAAAACGAACAAAGGAGAAAGAAAATGAACATGTTACGAATGAAAACTTTACACTGTCACCATAGTTAATTCAAAAACTAATTAAAGATTTGACAGATAAAAGAGAAATAAAAAGAGAAAAAAGAGAAAGAAAATGAACATGTTAAATAGAAAATTTTCAATGTCACCATATTGTATGAATATCATACCCCTAGGTTATCACCACCGTAGCATTGTATGGGTACCATGCTAGTATTAATTAACTAATATTCACTAAACACAAATTTGTTTCTTCTTCTTGATTAAGTGACAAGACGAAAATTTGTTTAAAGATAATTTTCCTTTTATCTTAAAAGAACGTGGAGCAAAGTCTTTTCTCAGAACATGATTTTGCAGACAAAAAATAAGGCGATGTAACTAGTTCAAAGGGTGATCAACATCTTCACTTTGTAATATATCGATCGATCTCCGACGTCAACCTCTCCCCTGATCCATCACCAACGTCGACCTCTCTATTTTGATTTTACCAATGTCGACATCGATCAACCTCTATGATCACTCGCTTCTTGTTCAAAGGGTTTGATTTTGTATTCCTCTTAACCGAAAAATATTAGGGTTCAATTTCATCTTCCTTTTTACCAATGTCAACCTTGATCAACCTCTGTAATCCCTTGCTTCTTGTTCAAGGTTAATTAAGTGAGAGTAAGCTTTTAACGTTCTTTATTCATCTCTTCTTGATTATTTATATGAACAATTAATAAGCTTATCTTGAAGTATGGATGGTAAAAAAAAAATCTCAAATTCAATAGAAAAACCCTAATTTGAAACTTTGGGAACCAGGTAAGTGGTTGTGAGAGAGGGTGTGATAAAATTATGGAAGTTGATTCTTTTACTAACTTAAAATTTTGATTTATTCACTAAAAGTACAATACATTTATAGCTATGTTACAAGTTAGTGAAACATATGTTTGTCTTGAATGAATTAATTTTACAAATATGGTTTTATCAATCCCCATCCGATAGCTCGATCACCTAATCACCCAATCTAATATCTCTTATTTATCTCACCTTAAACCATTTATATTTTTATTATTGGTATATGAATATTTTAAAATTTTTATATAGAATTATAAGATGATTATGAGCATAATATTAATGATGAAGTAAATACATATTACATTAGAAATTGAGAATGTATCGTACATATGTTTAAATTATAAATTTAATAGCGGATTTTAATATTCAATCACATGTGATTTAGTGTACAATCACATTTGATTGTAGAATCATCACATGTTAATTACGAAAATGTCACTTCGTCCAAAATTTTATGATTTAATCTGGACCATTGACGGGGTTGATCCAAAAACTAAGATTAGTCCCTCAGGACTATGAATTAAGTATGGACTATATTGAACATTTCTCTATGTTTACATTTGTATAATATTCTTTAGAAACTGTGATCATCAATACACGTACCGTTATCGATGAAAAATACGCTACTTAGCAATTATCTATTTATAAAGCTAATAAACTTTATAAATAAATGGTAAGGGAAGGGTTCATGCGAGAACCGTTGTTAGTGCGAGAACCGCGAGAACCAATCTCAGTCGTTCCTTGGATATGGGAAGTATCATGGATGGAGAGCGTGGAGAGATAGGGTGTGGCAGGGTGCATGTGAGGAATTCATGGGTGGACAATGACATTGAAGGAGGGGAAATTGGACGGCTTAGATTGGTTCTCGCGGTTCTCGCGCTAACAACGGTTCTCGCATGAACTTTTGTCTAAATGGTAATATATCTTAGGTCTTGTTCTCGAGTTTATTAGACTCTACAACATTCATCCAGCTAGATGGAGCATGAGGGTAGCGTAAGAGAGCAAAGCATCATCGCCCCCACCAGCTTGATTCCAAAGTGAGTGTTTGAGCGGGTTGCTACTCACGCTCATTTTTTTCCTTTTCTTTTTCTTCTTCTCTCTATCTCTCTCCTCTATATTTATAATTTCTTTTTTAATAAAAATAGGTAATGGTTAGGGGAATGGATGTGAGGGTTAGTGGGATGAATTTATATGAAAGAAAAAAATGATGTGAAAATCAGAAGTAGGAGGTGGATGCACATAGTCATAAGAAGAGGAAAGGAAATGAAAGGATCCTCCATTTCAAATCAGCCCAATTTTAAGACGATAAATTTAGGATCAAAATAATCCTCTTTCCCCTCCAAACCCCTCTATTTTTTTATTTTTTTCTTTTAATAAAACATGAAAACAACTTTTTTAAATGTTTTCTTTAAAATCATTTCTTTTTCTTACTTAAACAAAACTCGAAAACAGGACGTTAAAGTTTTTACCTAGCAAGAAGGTTGAAACATGAAGAGTAGCCTCTAACGATTAACAACTCTGCAAAGGCACCAGCCATCACAAGGAACAATACAATAAAAATGGCCCTCACTCTCTCTCCTTTGGTAAATCCCATTTTGGTAACTCCTACAATATTCTTCACATTCATACCACCATTATTTATATATATGTTGTATAAATAATAGAAGGTTCTAATGGTTATTTGGGTCTACCTTCCAAGGCTGACATTTATTACCTGCCATTAAATTTAATATTACTTTTAATCTTTAATACTTTTCTTCACATCAATAATTAATAAAAATTAGTCAAAATAATCTACATTAAAAATCCAATATCTTATGAATATTATCAACTTAATGAGACGAATTGAAGTCTTTTAGGTTATGATCAGGAATTAAAGTCTTTTAGCTTATATTATTAATCTTTTGTTCATACTTTCGTATATTTTTTTAAATTTTACATTATTTCTCTAGTCAATACACTGTATTATGTAATACTTTTAGATAATATATCTCTCACATTACTTCATTATCAAATAAACACAAATCTCAATCAGTTTATAAAACCCTTTCTGAAAATCATTCTAATATAATCGGGGTTTCTCCGTCCCCATCCCCGTTTATTGTCTCCGTTCCGCCCCGTTTATATTAGTTTTCGGTTTATCCATCTGTTTGTTTTTTTTTTTTTTTTTTGCCATCCCTAAACCAAGGTTTACCCTGATAACCTGCAAAATAAGGTAAATTTCATAGGAATAAAACACCTTTAAAATTTGGTTACTATTTTTAGATAATTTAAAAGTATGAGTAAATTAATTGAAATGAAACTAAAACTTAATTATTATTCTATTAAATAAACTCATTTTAAAGATATTAAAACATATTTTTAACATGTAGACATCTTTATCTATACTGATAATAATTATATATATATATATATATTTCTTTAATATATACATTACCATCCTCCTAATCTTTTATTTCATACTTCATATTAATTACTATGTGCTTGTAATATCTTTAAATCATCTCTTATTAAAAATAAGTTATGACATATTTATTTATGCATCACACACATATATAATCTGGCTTCCGATATTATATTCAATATTTGTATTTCTCCTCAATTATTCTTGTGACAATCTCACTATATAGGTTGGTTTTAAAATATATTTTTAGGAATGTCTGTCTATGATTACTCTTTTATATATTCGTACATCCAAAAGAATATAATTAACCACAAATCAACACCAATAGTCTTGTGATCTATAAAATAGTGATGCTAATATCTTAATAGTCATATTATTTGGTATAGTGTTCTAGATCACGTGAGGTGTGGGGTGACTTCATTGCCAAACCTAAAGTTTTGAAAGTCATGACGAGACTATAACGTTTCATAGAGCGTGAATTAAGACGACAATTTTGTATATAAATTTTAATCATATATATAATAATACAATAAAAAATAAAAAAGCACACAATCATAAATTTATAACATAGCTTATAAAAAAATTCGGCCCATATAACTCATACGCCTCACAAGCTATGGCTCATAACAGGTAAATACGTGTCTCAAGCTATTTAGTGATTAAAACCATTGCCAAAACAAACTTTTCATTATTTAGTGGTTGTGTATCTACTACTATCGCACTTTCTTTTATCCGACACATATTCATTGAAGAATACTAACTATGCTTTCAATTACGAGATCCATATTCTCACCACTCAATCGTGATGATTCATCAATTGTCTAACTCATGAAATTGTGTGATGTAGCATCTTTAGCCAATATTAAACTTTTGTCCTTGACTCTGTGTTAAAAAGAATTTTGTCAAATAATATAATAATTATTATTATTATTCAATAATAAACCAACTTGGAATTTAGTAAAAAGATTACTATTTTTAACTTATATTAATCCTATTTAATTAAATTTAATTAATAGCGTAAATAATCACAGCGAGTAACATCCCTTTTGCATTGCTTTTGTTAATTTATACAAAATCATATCTCTTCTTTAATAATATTGTTTGTAGTATTCAAATGCATAGAAAAAATGAAAAAATAAATCGCCCACCGTGGGGCTCGAACCCACGACCACAAGGTTAAGAGCCTTGCGCTCTACCAACTGAGCTAGACGGGCTTATTTGTTACCTTATGAGAAACAAAAAATATATCTAAATCTCTATCAAATAAGCATATATATGATTTAAACAGTTCTATGCACAATCTTGTTACCAAACTATGCATTTACTTCTACACTTTCTTGGTATTTGCATGAAAACAGAATAACTCTGTAAAGGGGTAGTTTAGGAAAAATATATATTTTAATTTGCAACAAGTTTGACCAAAACTAGCTTTATAACACATGTACTTAAAGACAGGCACAATTAGCCAAAACAAAGCATCATCATTTTAGCTTTTTGAATGTCGAATGCATCAAAACCTAACATTATTATTCTGATGTGGTTCAATTCTTTGTTTCAAACCTCATGTTTGTCATTCTCATTAGATAAGCCAAATCCACTTCTTATCTAATGTGGGTTTGATAATGGAGTAGTTGCAGATTCTTCTTAGTTTAGGCATATTCAACTCAAACAAAACATCTATTAATTAATTTAATCAGTTATGATTCGTACCGAAATATGTATTCACGCGAAATATAAGACCAACAAGCGCGAAAAATCGACAAAAAGATCAATGGGTTCTCCTTCCTTCCATGAACTCAAGAAACAAGCTTCTTTCTTCTTGAAAGAAAAGATCAAAACTGCAAGATTGGCTTTGACTGATGTTACACCAGCAGAATTGTGAGCTTGTTTTCTAGTTTTAAAACTTCATTTTTGTTTTCATTTAAGATGCATAATTCAAGGGTTCTTGTTCTTGTTATATAAAGATTAACCGAAGAAGCAACGAGTGAAGATTCATGGCCACCAGACACTCGTATCATGGGATTGATATCCCGTTCGGCTTTTGAAGTCGATGATTATTGGAGAATCGTCGATATTCTTCACAAAAGGTTTAATTTTAGTGGCTTTCTTGCATTAAAAAGATTCATGATTTCTAAATTAAATTTGCAAGTTTATTTAACTATGGGTGTTTTAGGTTGTGGAAGTTTGATAAAGAGAATTGGAGAGGGTCTTATAAGGCTCTTGTTATATTGGATCACTTGCTCACACATGGTCCAGAGAGAGTTTCTGAAGAATTTCAATGTGATAAAGAGGTTATCAAGGAGATGGCTGTTTTCCAACATCTTGATGAAGAAAGGTATGCAACTTCAACCATTTTATTGAAGTTATTATTACAAATTATCATCAATCTTGAAAAAAAACAGGTAAAAGGAAAGGCCTATTCAAGTTACCCGGAGAGGACGAGTCTTTGACTCAAATATACGCGGCTTTACCGGGGTATCCTTGTGACCGTTTCCCGGTTCTTCCCTGGTCACCCCCAAGATGTTTACCTAGTGTGGTTTGAACCTGTAACCTCTTTGAGGATAGGACGCCTTACCACTAGGCCACCTTGGTGATGGTTAATAAATATTTGTCATAAGAATGAATCCAAAATAACCATCACACTTGACTTTCTTGTTTTATAGTTTTCTTTTTATACAAAATTCAGATTCAACTGGGGTTTGAGGGTAAGAGAGAAATCAGAAAGGATCTTGAAGTTGCTCGAAGAAGATCGGTCTTTTTTTAAACAAGAGAGGTTTAGAGCGCGTAAGCTCACAAGCGGGATCAAAGGTTTTGGTAGTTTTGCTCAAAAGAGTGTTTCGAAAAGACTCACGGAATCAAGATCTCAAATACATATCAACTATGATTACAACGACGACCTTCGAGACCAAGACGACAATTTTGACTTCCCAAATCATCCTTTTGGAGATGATGAACATCAAGATAGAGCATCTCTCCTTTCTTCTTAGAAAGAAGATGATGGAAATCAGCTAAAAAGATAGAAAATTTGCATATTTAGCATACTCTTGTGAAATATACTAATGATACGGTAAAGGTACACACATATGATATTTTTGACTGTCTGGCATCTATCAACTTATTTTTAAATGTCAAGCCGCTTGTTTTTAAAATGGAAAAATCAATACATGTTATTAAAATGATACCAACTTAACAAGCTGATGTCACTCATATAAGTTGTAGAAAAAAAAATCTTTTTGGTTTTTTATCTCATATCGGGCAAGTGTGACTCCGTTATGTGCATAATAAGGGTTTTGGGTTACCTCTCTTATTGTCGATTAGTTTTGAGTTGGAACCCTACAAACTTACACTTTTTAGTTTTAACCAATAACTAATTGACGTTATTGCCCCTAATTGTAACGATAACAATCGACGGATTGTGCAAGAAATATAGTCATACATCTTCGTATCATGATACCAAGTACGTTTCTGTCATCGCGTCTACCTTCTCCCTCACATCAACGCTTCCACCATTTGTCTAGATGTTAACGCCATTTGTGACCATTTTTTTAAACTCTCATTTCTTTCTTTCTTTTTTTTTTTTGAAAGGCAAGCTCTCATTTCTTTCTCTTTTATAATTATTTAATATTTCCTAATTAATGTTTAATATTTATTATTTTTTAAACAAAGTTATTTCCTTCTATTTCTGATATTTCAAATGAAGCTTCTAGCAGCTAAGAAACAATTTAGAAAGTTTCAATATTCACATAAGTGTCAAAGATGAAATTAAGATGTTTGACTTAAAAAAGTCAAAGAATCAGGATCATGGCATCCACCATCTCCACTGATATCCCAATAACATATAGGATTAGATCTAAATATGATTATAGCAGTTGTTTAGATCAAAAGATACAACAAGTTGGCCTACCTTTTGATTATTCTAAATGGCAAGATTAGACCACTACACAACAAAATGCCATCATTCATTCAATCTTTTAAAGCAAAAGACAACATTTTAAAATTTCTTCATCATCCTCAAAAGTTGGACTTCATTCATCATGTTATCTTGGAGCAACAAAGAATCATGGATGTTGTTGATTATACCCATTTTATCAAATGTCAATATCAACAGCGTCGTTATTATTACTTCTTTAAACATATCACTTCTCATGTTCTCTTCGATCTATTAAGAATTACTTATATTAAAATTTATAAATTATAAACTAGGAAAAAGGGAAGAATACTTTTTATAACACAAGTGAATTGTACAGCTAAACCCCTCTTTTTAAGATGGTTGAGGACATAGGTATAGATTAGAATATGTATGTGTGTGTTAGCCATTTAAAAAAGTATACGCTAAAAAGATTCATTTTATACAACAAAACATTAACACATCTAGCCTCATTGGTTTATAATTTATACTAGTTACGTATCATTTCTTTTGACCCTATTTTGTGGGTCCCATCTCGATGAATGTTTTACATAGTCTAAACTAAACCATTTTATTTGATTTAGAATCGTAATTCCCGTATGTTAGACCGGTAGTTAATCGAGTATGTAGTGATGTTGAAAATTCAATCTTATTAAGTTTTAATAGTTCGAGATTATTAATATTATATTGTTTTTTAAAAATTGGGGCATTACATCTTGACTTAATGCTATGTTCTTGAGTTTTTTAAGGAAAAAAGGTGAAAGAAAAGAAAGAAAAATAAATGGAAAAGATTTAGAAAGGAAATAGTGGGGGACCGGCCTCCTTTTCTTCCCAATCATCTCACTTTTGGGAGGAAACATTTTAAAGAAAATAATCTCCCATTTTCTTTCTCTCATTCAAAAACTAAAGAACACATAAACTTAGGTGTTTGTTTTAGCTTATTTTGGGGGTTTATTAATTTATTAGCTTGTTTTTTAGGTTTATTAACTTTTTTGTGTATAGCTTAGCTTATATGCTTAAGCTTATGGGCTTATCTTTATAAAAAAAAATAAGTGACTTTTTATAAGTTAACTTGAAGTAACTTTTTTTCTTCCCTATAATCTTATTTTTATATATTTAACTACTATCATTCATTGTTGAGAAATGTCATTGAACGAACTTTTGGAGTATGGAAGGCTAGAGGGGCAAATTTAAAAGACGTGCATGTTAATTTATCTTATGAAACGCAAGTGAAAATCGTGGTAGCATATCATATTAGAATGAAAGATAATGATGATGACGGATTTGATAGAGCGTAACAAGAAACTTGCAATTCACGCTGTAAATATGATGATTTATATATGTGCACAATAAGAGACATGATTTGTATGAGATCTAATGCAATATAAGTGAAAATTATATATGTATTGTATTATTAAATTATGTATTTTGATGATTAATATAACTGGTCTCTTTATAGTGATTAAAAAAAGAGTTTTGTGTAATTTTTTGAACTAAAAGAAAGTTTCTAAAATAAGGATGCGCTTTTTAGTCATTTTTTATAATAATAAACTAGATAAACACTCTTTTAAAAGAAGCTTATCTATACTACATTATAAAACATTTAACTTTCTCTTTCTTAAAATATTTAAGAATACTTAATTTTAAGTAGTACAAGTTTTTATAGTTAAAATACAAAACATTAAATCAATAGTCTAACCAATCATCCCCTTAATTGTCTCATCTAATTTAAGACAACTATTACTTTAATAAAGCATTAAACATAACAACAACTATTTAATTTATCTAATTTTGACTAAATTACTTACATCAATGCAATTTCAAGGCTATAGTATTCTTTTCTCTAAGTATTTGATAATAATATTTTTAATTGTTTTTTAAAAGCTATTTTAACAACTAATAAAATGTTTGATTGTAAGAAATGTAAGGAAATCAAGAAAAAAGGAGAAAAAACATGGATAGGTTGAATAACACCGTATTCCACACGTACCATACCTTAATTTTTAAATCAAACATGTTATCAAACACAAACTATTGTCATCACGCCGCATTGTACGGGTGCAATGCTAGTTAGTTTATAAGTCAAAAGCTAATGTAAACACCTTTTTCACTAATAAGTTCATAAGTTAAAGAGTTAAAAAGATTAAGAAAAAAAAATAAGCTTACTCATACACCTCTTAATTATTTCTTTTCTTTCCCCTATCTTTTCTTTCAAAAATAATAAATAGAGAACATGGTGCAAATGTTGAAGCCCCAATAACTTTACCACTCCAACTAATAAAAACTTGATAAATTATATGAGATCAAGATATATAAACATTAGCAGGAAACTTTTTCGTAATATTAATTACGCAAATAACATATTATTGTATTTTTGAAAACAATATGCTATAAAATAACTATTTATCATCGTAACATTACGCGAATACAATGTCATGTCAGTCACTGTTAAACGATTTCACAAAAGCTTTCATTTAACGTTAGATTCTTTCCGGTCCGAAAATATACGAAACCCATCCCCATCCGGCCATCCCTAGCCGTTCATCTACTCAACGGATAAAAAACCTCCGCCTGCTATTTCTATCGATCGAGCACCAGGTTCACCATTGATGCAATTTCTTCACCATTGTTTAATCACCACCTTCCATTTCATGGAACAGACTTAATCATCACTGCTCGGATTCCAATTTTGCTCGATTTCCCGATCTCCTATCGAACAGGTTAGAGATTTCTCACCTTCGATTTATGTTGTTTTTTTCCTTCTATTGTTCCACGGTGATTGCTATTCCACCATCTTCTATTGTATGCTATTGTTCTACGCTGATTTCTCCATCTTCTATTGTGTGCTCGTCAGTGATTGCTACTCCACATCTTCTAATATGATTGGGGTTTTTTTTTTGGGTGCTATTGTTTTGTGTTTCTTGCTAATTGATATCACAGATATTTCACCCCAAGAAAATTACACACAAATTATGTCTTGCTATCTGGTATAAAAGGCTCTTTAATCTGTTAATCATATGGGTAGAGCTTGTTTGCAAAATTCTAATCTTTTAAGAAATGTATTGACAGAGCATCCTCAAGTTCATGGTTCCTTGATCTGCTTTGTTGAGTTGCTTGGTCAGCTTCATTTGTTGCTTCATCATAATCAAGTTTATGGTTGCTTGGAAGATTTTGATATGAAAGTATATATGTTTGTCAGTTTGTGTTTGACAATAAGATACAGCACCTTTACCTTCTAAACTTGTTACTTTTTCATGAACACAAAGTGTTTGACAAAAATCCTGAACGCGTTATGTGGTGAAAATGAAAATTACTCCAAGTAGTTGAGAAAAACTAACACATTATGTAACATGAGTAAGTTGGTCATAGATTTGAAAGTTTTGGTGCTTGTTAAATTTATAATTATGTATAAGTTCTGATCTTAATTGTGCACTTTCTGTAGTAGATATGAGTTGCAGTTTGATATCGCCTGAGTTGGGAACTTCTTCCTTCTTATGTAAAGATAGATTATTACCTTCCAATTTTGGCATTTTGAGATACAGTTCACAACCAGACCTCAAATTCCTCGAGTTTTTTAAGGTACGCCATATCTATATTCTTTTAAAGCTTGTGTATTTAGTGATTAACATTTTGAACCATGATTATTTGGTTTTTGTTGCAAACCAACTGCTGTTTTTAGGAAAATGCTACAGGAACACTATAGCCTGTCCGTTTTGATCCCAAAGTGTATATTCTTGCATAATTACGGTGATTTACTGATTTAGAAAGCTTGTCTATTTGCAACTTAGTTACTCTAACTTGTAGTCTGCATATATATCTCAAAAGTGTGTAAGTTGAAATGCTGTGTTCCACTCTAAGATGCCTTTTGATTCTCTCTATTATTATCTTATGTTACCCTTAAGTTTTGTCTGTATATGAAGTTCCATTTCATCAAATTTCCCAAAGGAGAAGTTAGGGACCAAATTTAGCACTTAGCTATGCAGTTATGATCCTCTGTAAGATGAACACATTCACTCTTTGACCTAGTACCAGGGCAGCTTTCAGCCTTTAATTAACCATATTGGGGTGTTTGAATTTGCATTGTGGAACTAATTACCTAATTATTGTGACTTAAAAGTCATAATATTGTAGTTTTAATGCTTATATAAACAGATTCTGCTTCGGAATATTTTATTATTTAAAGGTTTTAACTAAAATTTTGTATATTCAATTTCATATACAGTTAGTGTCCACATTTTTCTCAAAAAAAAGAAGTTTGGCAATTTTATGTATTAATTTCTTAAACTGGCTTAGTCGGCGGCGGCGAATAGTTTGTGTGCGACCACATATCCGTTTTCTTTCTCATTTTTCTGTTATCTTTATTTCTTTATTTTCCATCAACTCTTTTATTGGTTTCTTAAAATAATCTTTGAAAATTAATACAATAATGAAAAAGTATCTAATTATGTTTAATGAGTTGTCAAAACAACAATCATCATTTATTAGTTGAGGTCATTAAGGAGATGATTGATTGGACTATTGCTTTGAGTATTTGTATTATTTATATGAAAATTTGTACTTTTTAAACTTGAGTAGTCTTAAAAGTTTTATGAGAGAGAATGTTAGATGCTTTATAGATAATCAAGTTCTGCCAAACATTCAAACATCTGAATTTTACAACTTCAAACAATTGAAGCACATCCTGGAACTATTCTCTACTGCCCGTTTTATAACAAACTGATTATCTACTACTCTTCATTCTGTATTTTATAGCCAATTTTACTTTCCACATCCGCCAGTTAGTCCTTCCTAGAGAATGATACTGATTACAAAAGTTTGGATTATTTTTCATGCAGTTTAGTGAAAAGAAATCCAGACATCAAAAGCTATTTGGGATCCCATCACCTAATCTATGCAGGGCACAATCTTTGGTTATTAGTTGTAGTAATAATCCTCAAAATGTTGATTTGCCACGTCACTATTCCAAGAAAGAAAAAAAACCGTTTCCTGTACCCATTGTGGAGCTCCGGCGAGCCGCCAGGGAGAGGATGAAAAGTAGGAAAGGCCAACCTAAAAGACCCGCCCCTCCTCCTAAGAATGGGTTGCTGGTTCAAAGAATGATTCCTCTTGCCTATGCTGTGTTGAATGCAAGAACAACCTTGATCAACAATCTCAAAAGGCTCTTAAAAGCAGTTCCAGTAAAAGCCTGCAAGTAAGTCACATGCTTTGTTCAACCAATCTAAGTATTTGACCCATTTAACAGATACCTTTTTAGGTTTTTGTTTTAGGGTATGTTCGGTATGGAGCTTATTGGAGCTGTTAGCTTTTTGTTTTGAAAGAAAAAGCTACAAATCATGTGCGGATGAAAAAGTTGGAAGTTTTTTTTTTTAACAAAAAAGCTTTAAAACAAAAGTTTCTTGAAGTAGCTTTTAAAACTAGCTGGAAGCTTTCTATATACCAAATTACCTAAATACCATCTTTAATTGTTTTATAATTCCTCCTTTTTTTATAATTTGTCTTTTTTTGTCGTTTTACACTATTAAGTTCCAGCTACAAGCTAATTTGCCAAACACATATATAAATAAAATAAACAGCTTCTAGCTACAGCTACCGGCTATCAGCTATTTCCGCCAAACATACTCTTAATTTTATATTTGACCCGTTTGACCTATTTGGTTAGTAAATGAGTCAAAAGTCCCCATCTTTAAGATATGTTGCATATCTTTTTCCTTTTGCAGGTACTGTAATGAAATCCATGTCGGACCTGTGGGCCATCCCTTTAGATCTTGCCAAGGCCAAAATTCTTCAATCAGGAAGGGAAAACACGAGTGGGTAGATGCTGATGTGGAGGACATAATCGTTCAAATTGAAGCGTATCACTTGTATGATCGTTTAGGTAAACGTATCCCTCATGAAGAAAGGTTTTCAGTCCCTCGAATTCCAGCACTAGTTGAGCTATGCATTCAAGCAGGTGTTGATTTACCTGAATTCCCCACTAAAAGAAGAAGAAAACCCATAATCAGAATCAGTAAAAGCGAATTCATTGATGCTGATGAAAGTGAATTACCAGATTTACCCTCACAAGATCCAAAACCAGTTTTATTAGCTGAATTACCAGATTCAGAGATAACTCCTCCATCTAATGAACAAGAAATTATCTTACTTGCTGAGGAAACTCTCCAAGTATGGGAGAAAATGAGGGGAGGAGCCAACAGATTGATGAAGATGTACCCTGTGAGAGTTTGTGGGTACTGCCCGGAGATCCATGTGGGTCCCACGGGTCATAAAGCACAAAATTGTGGGGCCTACAAGCATCAGCAGCGGAATGGGCAGCATGGATGGCAGTCAGCGGTTCTTGATGACTTGATACCGCCAAGGTACGTGTGGCATGTTCCTAATTTGGAGGAACCTTTGTTGCAAAAGGAGCTCAAGAGCTTTTATGGTCAGGCACCGGCGGTGGTAGAGATCTGTGTGCAGGGCGGTGCCGCTGTACCTGAACAGTACAAGCCCACAATGAGGTTAGATGTTGGAATTCCTAGTAGTGTTAGAGAAGCAGAAATGGTGGTCTGATTTGTAAATGATCATTCTTCTAGCTATAGAATATCTTTCTAGAGGTGATAATTCAAATCTAATTTGTAATATGAGTTAATTTGGATTATCTTTAATCATTGGTAATGGTGAAGTCAAAACTAATTTAGTTAAAAAGTGTATAGGTCAAATGGGGTGAGCGAGTATTACTATTACTATTAGATGAAGGGGAAAATGAGAAAATTATATAGTCAACAATACTAAACTTAGGTGGTGTTGTATTAACATAATAGTATACCATTTGAATGAAGAGTTCTTGTGTTTTTTTATGACAAATATACAAATATACAAACTTAGGTGGTGTTAATATATTTTTATGACGAGGTTTGAACCTTCAACCTCATAGATAAAGGAACAACTTAATATTGTTTAACACTGCTAGTGTCTTTTTTATGTTAGAATCCTTATGGGAATGAATCGCATATGAATTGCTCTGGAATTTTTTTGGTCGTGTTTTTAGTTTTTAAGTGGCATATGAGTTTAACACTTGAGTTAGATGTTTTTAACTACTCGGACCATTCTCCTTTAGATTAATTTAGGTATTATTACGCCATTAAAGTTTAAACCATTTTAGTCACAAGTGTTATTTTGTATATTCTCGTTATGTACTACAACTAAAAGCTTAATTTAATAATGGGTCAAGTACATCAAAATGTAACAAAGTATCCTGGTTTTAATATTATGTGTAACAAATTATACTTTGTTGATATCAATACATGAAAGTCATATTTTTTTGCTAATTAATACAAAAAAGTACCCAAATGTTAATATTTTATATAATGTGACATGTAATTGTAGGTTATCAGGTCACCCTATGGTTTTTATTATTATCTTTTTATTTATTTTTAGTTTTTACCTAATGACTTTGTCACATTTTTATGATAAACCTCTATCAAACTTAACGACCCATAGCCATTCAACCTAACTGGATTATACTTCTGAAAATTAAGTTTAAGAATGAAGAATTACATCTCTTATTAATTATCATTGAATTGGAAAACCAACCAAAGACTTAATCAAGCCGACCTTTCCATCTTCTTTCCATAGCATCAATTTGTAATCTTTCAATTCCTTCCTTTAATTTTACCGGCTAATGATTTACATGTAAAACTTGTTGGTGATTTTAGTGTCACTTCTTAATGAGGAATCATAATATTTCAACTTCGTCCTTTTACCTAGTTAATGATTTACCTAAAACTGTCATCCCTTATATACGATTTTAGAATCATTATTTATGTAAGGATCAAAAAAATTTTAAACATCGTTATAGAAATTCACATCATTTTATAAAGGATCTCAAATCATATTTAATATTTCAAAAGATATATAGTAAGCGAAAGCTGTGAGCTGTCAATCTCAGTCTTGAGCCTTCTCACTACTAAGTCCTGTAAAAAGTGAAATCTAAAACACTCATAAGCACGGTGCTTACTGAGCACACAATCAATAACCAATCAATATTGTACATAAATCTCTTATTTATTTAGACATCATCATAATCTCTTATTTAAAACAAATATGTGCCACTCAATTCATTTTATATCCACTTGAATTAATAGTTATTGAATTAGACTCTTATAACACCACTTAGAATAATGTATGCTACTCAGGCTAATTATTTGTCACTTAGGCAGTCTCTATTGCCACTCAAACATCTTTGTCGCCACTTAGGCACCTCTGTTGCCACTCAGACATCTCTATTAATCATGTATTTTATTCGCATAATCACATATAAACACAATATACACTTGCTCATATATCTCTATATAATAACATCCTTTACATTCAATATTATCAATAATTAAGAAATTTAACAGTATAGGTCTGCTATTTCTTTACTTAGCGCTATCTCTTTAATTAAGGCATTCAATGTACTAAGTTGCTACTCAGGCAACAGGTTGCCTCATAATATCTCATGGCTATCTCCTATTTATTTATGAAACACATATTAAGACATTAATCACATTCTACCCATATATCACAAATAAACATCTTATAGATAGTTAAAGATCATGTTACTCACCTCGTTAGTAGTAAATTAAAGCCCCTCCTTTTGATCTGATTCTCTCTGATCGATCAATGACGGCCTACAATAATTATATCTCTTTAGAACTCTATTGCTCAGTTTAAACTCTAAGAGAATGCTACACAACTGGCTACACGACCCATGTAGCTCTACACGACTACTGTACATGACCCCCACCAGCCATGTAACCCATTTTACACTCAAACCAGCCCATGTAGTTACATTCTACACGGCCCAATGAGACTCTACATTGCCTGTGTTTCTCAATGGCTCTACACTGCCCGTGTAGCCTTACACGAGGCCCTACATGTCCTCCTTTTGTATACGTAGCCCGTGTACATTAACTGGGCAGATTGCTGTTCGATCTGAACAACATCAAATTTGACTAAAATCACCACAAAAATCAAATTAATATATCTATCAAATGGCTAACTAAATCTTCAATTTCTCATGAGACTTTTAAGGGCAAATTTGTAATTTTACAATTATATCATGATATCCATTTTCTCATGATATATTGATAATATCAATATATAAGTCTCTACTCACCCAGCCATCAATGGATATGTGTACAAGTCAGCTTCTCAAAATGCATGCAAGTGGAAGGAAGTGTGGAACATGGATGCTTTATGAGTCTTTCTCTCCAACTCTATAATTACTCTTACATTTTTAAATATTAGGAATATATGTCTTTGTTTCCCCCCTCTTTTCATGGTGGTGATTTTTGTTAAAATAATTATGTTAATTCTTCCCATCGCAAATGCGAGGGCAAATAAAATACTTGTTTTACTCAACCAAAACACATCAACATCTTTTACACTATAAACAACCACAATTCACATCTTTGATCACCCTTTTGATCAATATACACTAAAATATCAAACTTTGACCCTTTTGCTTCCTAAAACACAAATCATCCATAAACTTCACCATGATTCATTTATGTACTGCATAAGAAAACTAAAATCATTTCTAAACTCAATTGATTCTTCTCTATTATGAACTATCATCAACCAAGAATGCTAGTCTCAATAAATGCTTCAAATTAAACATGCAAAGGATAAAATTTACATACCTTATCACTTGATTTTGTAAAGACTTTACCAATACACTTCCAAATTCACAAAACTCTGCTGATGTTCTTCCTTCTCTTGGCTCTCAATTCTTCCAGATCCCCAAGGCCTTCTATTTGACCAAATGGTCAAATGAAATACATATATATACCCCAAACTTTAGGACATTGACAATATGAGTCCCCTAGTTTCTTTTATATGAACTTTTTACACCATTAGACCTCTTTTGTTACCTTTGAGTTTTTAACTATATAGAAAATTAATCTCTAAACTCATACACTCTCTCTTTTAAATAAGTAGTAAATCAATTTGTACTCTCCTTGTATATTACTCTCATGCAACTCTTATTATTTAAATTATAAATAAATGATATTAATAATATCAAAATATAACTCAGTAATTTTTGGAGTGTTACAATTTGTTGGAACCTAGAGGGGGGGTGAATAGGTTCTTTAACTTAGTTTACCAATTTTTACACTTATAAAATTTGTAAGTTGTGTTAAAAATATTTTTCTTGAAGTTTATAACACAACAAATATATATATACTTGAAATAAAGAGAATAAGGGTAGAGAGATATCACCAATTAGTAGACAAGAGATTTATAGTGGTTCATGCAAGTGTTAACAAACTTGCACTACATCCACTCCTTGGCCTCACCCACCAAGAGTTTGCTCCACTAGCTTCTCTCTTTGAAGGTAGAGATAAACCTTTTACACTTCTCTTTTTCACTTGCAAGAATTAACACTTCAAACTTGCAAGTAAGGTAAAGATAACCTTGCTTCACTCTAATTCTATAGGCTAGAGTTGATCCTTACTTCTCTCTAATTCTAAAGACTAGAGATGATCCTTACTTCACTCTAATTTGAAAGGCTAGAGTTGATCCTTACACTATTACAAAATATATAGAAAGATGATGTAGTGTTTAAGCTTTGAAAGCTTTGCTCTTGCTTGATTCTTGATCTTGAATGATAGATGAATTATCAAAGAATATGAGCTCACAAGATAAGAATATATGTTATGTGTTTTTGCTTGTGCAAGAGATCCTAAAAAATGAGGTTTGAGTTGGTTTAAATAAGGAAAAAGGTGAAAGTCCAAAAGCTGTCCAGTACCCTCACGGTCGATCCAAGGTCGACCGTGGCTAAAACCGTGAGGTACCTGAACTTTCTTGTTCTTTGCAATATAGACGTTGGACTTTATTTAAAACCACACTCAACTCATTTTTACCATAAAAATCAACTGAAAAGTATATGTTCAAAAGGTTGGTTGATCTCATACTCTTAAAGTTTGAATTTAAACACATATATGGAAGTTTGGAAACCAATACACAAAGCATGTTGGAATTTTACCCCTTTGGGAGATTCCTTTGCTAATTATGGTGGTGTATTGTTTCAAAGTAGGATTGTGTTTGTTATTTGCTTAAAATAGGAAGTCTTAGATTTAATCAACCAACACAATTGAGTTTTATAAAATCTTTGTCATTTTTATAAAGTTTTTATAAAAATAATTTTATAAAAACATAAACTAATTTAATTATTTTATTTGTAAGCTCATATAATTCGAACTCTTGTTTGTAGATATCTTCGTCATCGGCTTTGAAGATATCATCTTCACTTGTTAAGTACGAGTTCGGTTGACTTGAAGAAGAACAACATTTAAGAGTTGTGAGCTGAGCAGCGACGGTTGATTCACGGTCGACCGTGGTATCGACCGTGAATGTTGATTTATCTTGATTTCTTCTTTTCTTGTTGAATTGAAGTCTTCAATTATTTGTTCTTCACTTGATCATTAATTTTAGGTTTGTTGATCTTTAAAGAATGTAGCATATGAACATATGAATAAATTTGATAAGCAATAATATTACTTGTTCATATTTTTATCATCATCAAAATAAGGAGTGCATTTCTTAATGTGTGACCATGTATGCACTAACAATCTCCCCCTTTTTGATGATGACAAAATATGCAACATTTAATTAATATTGCTACACAAATGTATTCATGTTAACAATGTTGCACATCTACATTCTTCTCCCCCTTTTGTCGAATCAAAAAGGAACATTCTTCTCCCCTATTGATCTAGCACAAAAAGGAACATTCTTCTCCCCCTTTTGTGATGAAGCTCCCCCTTGATCAAAGATCCCCCTTGATTTATGATCCCTTTGCTCTAGCCCTTGACAAAAGATAGACAAAACAAAACACAAGTGCAAGATATACAAAAGTATATGCATAAACTCAAGTAGGAAGCATGAGAGATTTATGCATCATTATCTTGTATTTATACTAATGATAGGAAGGGAGGGTGTGAATATATATGAAATTTTCTTTTTGGTTGGTGACTCCCCCTTAAAATGTGCATATTATGTTAGGGACAACCAAAATACACAATCCTAATCTTAAGTTAAGTATCAAAAATTTCTTAGCTCTAGATTGTGGAGATTATCTCAATATTAGTCTATTCATTTCTAATTGATATTTATTCATATACATTATGTAGCAAATGGATGATTTAATCAAGTAAGTGACCAATGTGTGCACTAAATTGACAATTATTTTGATTTTATGTATGAAGCACATGATGTCATTTATGTATAATATCTTGATCTTCAAAGAATAATTCATTGTGTATGTAGATCAACATATTATGACACATTTGATATAGAATTGAACTTTTCAAGATTACAATCAACATTGATATGTATATTTCTTAAGTATTACATATTTTAAGTTAATTCTATACCTACGTATACACACAAAAATATACTCACATTATTATAACAACACAAAAGTTTTCTAATTTCAAGCAAGTCAAACAAAGATTTAGTAATTACATGTTTGGTTCATGATAACTTAAGTTTATCTTCTTTTGATAGATAAAATAGGCTTAAGTATAAGTTTACTTGTCTTTTATCTTGTATTCAAATTTGCTTTTTATTTATGTGTATTCAATATTCTACAAGATTAGGATGATTTGAGAAAAGTGTTCTCATGAGTACAAAGCATGCAATACCAATGCTCCAATCATTATTTATGCATGTATGCCACATAGTTTCATGTGTCAAGTGATAATCAAATTAAGTATGTGACACATGAGATTAGTCATTTAAGTATATAGGCATACTCAAGCATATATCAAGATGACAAATAATATGATTTCTTATGAGGCATAACTTGTCATCTATTTTAACTATCTTGATTACAAAGAGTAATTCATTAAGTACCATGACAAGATAGTAAGAGAGAACCACTTGCAACAATCAATATGTTAATTTTTATTTCTTCACCATGTAATCATTTTCATCACAAACTTATTACAAAGACTCTTTTGATAGTGATCTTTATGAAAAATCTATGTGTTAGGTAGCTTGACCACAATTCATTATATGATAATTATTCAACACTTGATGAGTATGAATGACATATCATAATGTTACATATGTTTAGTGATATTTCATGTAAGAATCACATATGTAATTTGATAACATTAAGAACAAGGATATGTCAAACATGAACCAAAGTATTATCATTTAGCATGTATTGTTATTTTGGTAACATATCTTGTTGATGTAAATAGGATATTATGAGCATCACATATAAGTTGCATACAAGCATTTTACCTTTTCAAACCAAGTAAGATATTGAATTTAGGCATAAGGTTTGTGTAAATTATTTTTATTTCTCCATGTATGTAATTACTTAATGAGCTCTTATAAAAGTAACACATGAAATGTTTGACTAAAATAGTTTTTCAAACACTCATGTCATAACTCAACGTTTAGTTTGTGATTACTTTGAATTGTGAAGTGTATAAGATATAAGCAAGTACTTATTTATTGAATGTAATCTTATCTTAACTTCATAATAATCATTTTATGACTTTGCAAGTTTAATTAGTTTATCACCTATACTAATAGTCTTGACTTTTTGAATTAAGTTCTTACAATTTGAGCCCAAGACAAGATATTCAAACATTAACATCATAGGGAGTTGCATGTTAGCATATTGTTGCACTAAACCAATGTAATATAATTTATTTAATGCACAAAGGTTTAGGCATAGCATTTTAGTACCATAAACATGCTTTTATTCATTTGTTTACGATGTTGTTCAAAAAGTTTGTATAAGTTCTCAAAGTAATAGGTGATGAAGTGATGATGATTCATTTTATTTGAAACACAAATGTGAATGTAAACTTAACATGTATGTGTATACCAATTTGGTTCATGTGTCCTAAATGTGAGAAGATTTTAGCAAAATAGTGCATAATGTGATTACTAAGCTTAGTTATACTATAATAGATGTAAATAAAATTAAGTTTCGAATTAAAAATCAAAAACTAAAAAGTTTGAAAATTTTCCAGCAAGCTCACGGTTTTACCACGGTATCAGCCGTGGTTCGACCGTGAGACTGCTGTTCAGTTTTTTTTTTTTTTTTTTTTTTTTTTTTTTTTTTAATTTTCATAAGTTTAATACATACAACCCACATCCGCATTTCATACCCACATTCCAAATAATAACCCTACAACCCACATGCATGCTCAAGTATTCAAGATTTATCCCCAAAAAAATTTCAACTATAACAAAACAAATCCTAAAATCACATGAGATTCTGTGCAAAAATGATATCCTAAAGAGAAGGAGAGCAAGATTTGTGAAGAAATATACCTTTGAAGATGAGGATTTCGTGATTTTGGAAGGTAACTCGAGAGGAATTCGATGAACTTGAAATGGAAAAGAAAATGACGAAATCTTGAGTTTCCACCGTAGATATTTCGTTTGTAGCTTCAATCTTGAGGTAAATTTTGAATTTGTTTGAAGTTTTGTTGTAAAAATCGCAAATCTTGAGCTTAAAAATCGTTAATGGCGGCTAGGGTTTTGAGAGAGAGATGGAAGTGATAAAGTGAAGGAGAGAGAAAGACAAGTGGCCTCCTAGGGTTAAAACTCGTTTTTGTTCCTACGGTCGATACACGGTCGACCGTATGTCGACCGCGTGTTCCTTTATCAATTTTGTACATTATGGACAGTAAGCCCACGGTTGATACATGGTTTCGACCGTGATTCGACCGTGAACCCTCTGGGCACCAATTTTGAATTTTTCACATAATCATGCATATTCTTCTAAGGCATATGCTCCATCATTCCTAAACCAAATCTTATTGCATTACCTACTTCTTTCTTAAGTGGTTTAGTATTTATGTCCGCAACTATGATTTATCAAAGTAAGTTGTCTTAATTTTTTATATGATATCTTTTCAATTCTAAGACAATATTACTTATGATAAAATCTAATTTTGTTCTTTAATCACTTAAACCCAATCAAAGTATATGACAATGAAATTCATGGGTTTGAAGCAAGCCATCAATTTTTGACAAATAATTTATTATTTGAGCATATATTTCCATATATATGAATATATAACACATATTTTCAAATCATTTCAAAAACTTTTAGTCAAAAACATGTTTAGTGAGAAATACAAGTATTGCATATACTCATTTAAGACAATGTGATGAACATAAGCATGGTATATCCAATTTTGAAATATTGTTCATCAATATGCAACTTTAATCTTTAAGCACAATATTTCTCACATTCAAAAGCAAATACTCTTGTTTAGATGTAGATTTAATATTTTAACTTTATGAAACCATACATCTAGAATTATTAATCAACTATCAATTTTCTCAAATTTGTTATTTAATGATTTCAAGATAGTTTAATGTTTGTCTTGCCTATATCAAGAAGGACTTCAAGTTAAATTTGTATGATTTAGAGCACAAGTCCAAATGATATGAGTATATTTAATATGTCATTATAGCACCGCATATTTCAACTTTGTAACTCAATCAAAAGGCATTTCACATGAGTGTGGATTGAGCTTTGCAAGACATTCAAGAATATGATAAGTATTTTTAAGTCTTCTACATTACTAATAAAATACTAGTCATTTAAGATTAAGTTTTTATATCAATACTTTTCGATTTTCATGACACATTTAAATGATTATTTTCACACACATTTTTATTAGAATATCTTAGGAAAATTTTCAGTTGTTACACATATAAATGAAGTCTTGGTAATATGTATCTACTTGAATGATCATCAAAACTTCAAATTAAAATGATGTGTTTTATAAAGTTTCCAAGTCCAAGTAGTTCCTAAGATATCATCATACTATTCTTAGTACAAAGTGTGATTTTAAACCATTTTAATGATTCATGAAAATATTTGATAAGACATTTCATGACATATAACATATTGTCTTTTATTAATGCTTTTGCTACCCTTGACTTGTTTTTATAGATAACCAAGTTTATGTGAAGATTTATATACCATAAACACACTTAGACATTTCAAGTAGCTTCACATATGTTCTCATGACACTTTCAACACATAGATTTCAACATATAAACCTTTGAGAAGTGTAAGAGAAACTTATCTTGATTGTGTTTCACAAGTGTTGTTCAAAGCATTATCCTTGATGATTTGTTATCCAAGTCTTTCATCCACACAATATTTCAAGTTGCATCATGAATAATATTCAACATCCAATGCAAGCTACAACTCAAACATATTTCATATATGTGGTACCCATCTTTTCATGGGTCCGGGATTGTTAGTATCAAAAACACCTACTTTGATCCACTTTGGTGTTATCTTGAAACATTGTTCATTCCTTGAAGTTGGAGTATAAGATTTTATCATATGTTTATTACATCCAACCTTAGGCATACTAGTGAAAGAACTAGGGGCAATCTTGTATTTTTCAAACTTTTGAAAATTCCAGCGAGCTGACGGAAGATGCATGGCATCAACCGTGGTTCGACCGTGAGTCGACCGTGAATCGACCGTGTATCGACCGTGAGCCTTCTGGATTTTTTCTTTTGCCTTTTCTTTCACAATTTTGAATGGTTTTAATGATATGTTGCTTGTTTCAATTGATAACTCATGACCTCCTTCATCACTTGATAACTTTTGAATTCTAACATTCTTTTCTTTGAAGTTTACACAAGTAGAGCAACCTTGTGACATAATGTTAGATTTTCTTAACTCATTTCTTTCCTTGACCAAGATTTCATTAAGATCTTTGAGTTTAAAATTATCATTCTCAACATTTTTCAAATCATTGATCTTGGTAATGAGTTTTGAATTAATATCAAGTAACATATCATATTTATCTTTTAGCTCATCATGAAGATTATGTAAGTAATCTTTACTACTAGAATCATTTATGAAAGATACCTCATTTTCTTTAAAAGCCATGAAGCAAGCAAGTTCTCTTGATCTCTCTTTTTCTTTATTTCTTCTTGCCTCAAGCTCTTCAAATTTACCTATATCTTTCCATAATCTCTTGGCACAAGTGTAAGAACACATATATTCATATTTACTTTCCTTAAGAGATTTATGAATAAATATCAATGTTTGTTTATTTAGTGATTTATTTTTATCAAAATCACTTTCAATAAAATCACCCATGTCATAATCTATTGATCTTAAGAAAGTCAACATGTAGGTTTTCCAACCTAAAAATGTATAATCAATAAACATGGGTAAATTCGCCATATAAACCCCCAATCTTAGGTTATCTTCTAAGTCCATGGATCTAACTCAAGATATTTTTGTAATAAATTGTTTTCTCAAAAATTCATAAAGCAAGTTGTATCTCAAAACAATTTTTACAAAAATTTTAGAGCAACTTGCTCTGATACCAATTGTTGGAACCTAGAGGGGGGGTGAATAGGTTCTTTAACTTAGTTTACCAATTTTTACACTTATAAAATTTGTAAGTTGTGTTAAAAATATTTTTCTTGAAGTTTATAACACAACAAATATATATATACTTGAAATAAAGAGAATAAGGGTAGAGAGATATCACCAATTAGTAGACAAGAGATTTATAGTGGTTCATGCAAGTGTTAACAAACTTGCACTACATCCACTCCTTGGCCTCACCCACCAAGAGTTTGCTCCACTAGCTTCTCTCTTTGAAGGTAGAGATAAACCTTTTACACTTCTCTTTTTCACTTGCAAGAATTAACACTTCAAACTTGCAAGTAAGGTAAAGATAACCTTGCTTCACTCTAATTCTATAGGCTAGAGTTGATCCTTACTTCTCTCTAATTCTAAAGACTAGAGATGATCCTTACTTCACTCTAATTTGAAAGGCTAGAGTTGATCCTTACACTATTACAAAATATATAGAAAGATGATGTAGTGTTTAAGCTTTGAAAGCTTTGCTCTTGCTTGATTCTTGATCTTGAATGATAGATGAATTATCAAAGAATATGAGCTCACAAGATAAGAATATATGTTATGTGTTTTTGCTTGTGCAAGAGATCCTAAAAAATGAGGTTTGAGTTGGTTTAAATAAGGAAAAAGGTGAAAGTCCAAAAGCTGTCCAGTACCCTCACGGTCGATCCAAGGTCGACCGTGGCTAAAACCGTGAGGTACCTGAACTTTCTTGTTCTTTGCAATATAGACGTTGGACTTTATTTAAAACCACACTCAACTCATTTTTACCATAAAAATCAACTGAAAAGTATATGTTCAAAAGGTTGGTTGATCTCATACTCTTAAAGTTTGAATTTAAACACATATATGGAAGTTTGGAAACCAATACACAAAGCATGTTGGAATTTTACCCCTTTGGGAGATTCCTTTGCTAATTATGGTGGTGTATTGTTTCAAAGTAGGATTGTGTTTGTTATTTGCTTAAAATAGGAAGTCTTAGATTTAATCAACCAACACAATTGAGTTTTATAAAATCTTTGTCATTTTTATAAAGTTTTTATAAAAATAATTTTATAAAAACATAAACTAATTTAATTATTTTATTTGTAAGCTCATATAATTCGAACTCTTGTTTGTAGATATCTTCGTCATCGGCTTTGAAGATATCATCTTCACTTGTTAAGTACGAGTTCGGTTGACTTGAAGAAGAACAACATTTAAGAGTTGTGAGCTGAGCAGCGACGGTTGATTCACGGTCGACCGTGGTATCGACCGTGAATGTTGATTTATCTTGATTTCTTCTTTTCTTGTTGAATTGAAGTCTTCAATTATTTGTTCTTCACTTGATCATTAATTTTAGGTTTGTTGATCTTTAAAGAATGTAGCATATGAACATATGAATAAATTTGATAAGCAATAATATTACTTGTTCATATTTTTATCATCATCAAAATAAGGAGTGCATTTCTTAATGTGTGACCATGTATGCACTAACAATCTCCCCCTTTTTGATGATGACAAAATATGCAACATTTAATTAATATTGCTACACAAATGTATTCATGTTAACAATGTTGCACATCTACATTCTTCTCCCCCTTTTGTCGAATCAAAAAGGAACATTCTTCTCCCCTATTGATCTAGCACAAAAAGGAACATTCTTCTCCCCCTTTTGTGATGAAGCTCCCCCTTGATCAAAGATCCCCCTTGATTTATGATCCCTTTGCTCTAGCCCTTGACAAAAGATAGACAAAACAAAACACAAGTGCAAGATATACAAAAGTATATGCATAAACTCAAGTAGGAAGCATGAGAGATTTATGCATCATTATCTTGTATTTATACTAATGATAGGAAGGGAGGGTGTGAATATATATGAAATTTTCTTTTTGGTTGGTGACTCCCCCTTAAAATGTGCATATTATGTTAGGGACAACCAAAATACACAATCCTAATCTTAAGTTAAGTATCAAAAATTTCTTAGCTCTAGATTGTGGAGATTATCTCAATATTAGTCTATTCATTTCTAATTGATATTTATTCATATACATTATGTAGCAAATGGATGATTTAATCAAGTAAGTGACCAATGTGTGCACTAAATTGACAATTATTTTGATTTTATGTATGAAGCACATGATGTCATTTATGTATAATATCTTGATCTTCAAAGAATAATTCATTGTGTATGTAGATCAACATATTATGACACATTTGATATAGAATTGAACTTTTCAAGATTACAATCAACATTGATATGTATATTTCTTAAGTATTACATATTTTAAGTTAATTCTATACCTACGTATACACACAAAAATATACTCACATTATTATAACAACACAAAAGTTTTCTAATTTCAAGCAAGTCAAACAAAGATTTAGTAATTACATGTTTGGTTCATGATAACTTAAGTTTATCTTCTTTTGATAGATAAAATAGGCTTAAGTATAAGTTTACTTGTCTTTTATCTTGTATTCAAATTTGCTTTTTATTTATGTGTATTCAATATTCTACAAGATTAGGATGATTTGAGAAAAGTGTTCTCATGAGTACAAAGCATGCAATACCAATGCTCCAATCATTATTTATGCATGTATGCCACATAGTTTCATGTGTCAAGTGATAATCAAATTAAGTATGTGACACATGAGATTAGTCATTTAAGTATATAGGCATACTCAAGCATATATCAAGATGACAAATAATATGATTTCTTATGAGGCATAACTTGTCATCTATTTTAACTATCTTGATTACAAAGAGTAATTCATTAAGTACCATGACAAGATAGTAAGAGAGAACCACTTGCAACAATCAATATGTTAATTTTTATTTCTTCACCATGTAATCATTTTCATCACAAACTTATTACAAAGACTCTTTTGATAGTGATCTTTATGAAAAATCTATGTGTTAGGTAGCTTGACCACAATTCATTATATGATAATTATTCAACACTTGATGAGTATGAATGACATATCATAATGTTACATATGTTTAGTGATATTTCATGTAAGAATCACATATGTAATTTGATTACAAACGTGTTTTCCCCTATGTACCGATATGACACATTAACCTTTTTGTTACACATCTGGCCATTTAACTTGTAAAAAATGTGTTATTATACCCATTTTGTTGATTTGGACCTGCCATAGAAGGTCATCTTTTTCCCCAAATTTCTTCACTTCGAAATCGCAACTTTAAAGGCCAAATTCTCCATGTATACTTAACGAAATACAATGATTATTGACTCTAATGAAAGTAATTGAGTTGTCTATGAGTTATTACCAAAAAACGAATAAAAACGAATTTAAAAGGTGTCAAATCATCAATATACCGTAAGGGTGTTGAATAGGCTCTTTATTGACTTTAATTAGCAATTTCTTAGTCTACACTTGATGGTTTTTCATGAATTTGGTGTCCTTTGAAAGATAAAAAGATTATCTACGATAATCTATAAAAAGAATTATGTAAAATGATCAAGAATCGAGCAAAAAAAGAATCTTTTTTTCTGCCCTGCTTTCGAACCAAAAGCTACAAAAAGTCGAGACTTTGATCTCGAAATTCTCCACCAATACTTGACGAAAATTCATGAATTTAGTGTCATTTGAAAGGTATAATGAGAATTTACAAGATTCTAAAAAAAAATCACGTAAAACGATCAAGAATTGACAAAAAAAGCAAAAAACGGGCTGAAACCGGGTGAACAAAGTGCAGGTCGTGAAATGGGCATATCGACACGTTTTTTGTAAGTTAAATGGCCAGAAGTGTAAAAAAGGTTAATGTGTCATATCGGTACATGAGAGAAAACACGTTTGTATTTAGTGACTTTAACCCAAATTTAAAACATAAGATGGTCATAAAAGCTTTAAAGTCACGATTGATTTTAGTTTTGATCAAATGAATGACTATGATTGCTCAATAAAAAATGATGTTAATTTTGACAAAATGAGGGGTTAAGGCTGTCTAATGAAATTGATTTGTTAGTCTTTGGTGTAGCCCTGACTGCGGGTTTTTCTGTTATAAAATCTTGAGACACAACCTCGTTTTAAATTTATAAAAACGATGTTACTAAGCAGATACTACACACGACTCAGGAAAGTATAACCTGGTCAATAGTAGTATAGACTCGGTAAGACCGGATATCGTTCCACCAGGACAAGAAGCTACCAATACTTAAGTCTCATTGTTGTTTGATCAGCAGAATTAATATTAAGCAAGTGACATAATGAACTAAATTAATCAAGAACTACAGTAACTAACATAGACTAACACCGAAGGCAAACAGTAGGATAACAGATCACTTGGGCTTTCGAATCATCGAGACTAATCATGGCAATAACACAATACAACACATAATATGAAGACTTGAATAGATTGAGCGTATAGCATGCTGTTCTAATACTCAACAAAACCACATTATCATGCAAGAACCATCACTCAAGTTATCAAGACTCAGATTCAACACTTAAACATGATTAAGCAAGTAACGGCATATCAGAATTCAACTACAGATCCACCAGATCGCGTCCAAATCAGACTACAGAGACAAACATCTTTTCAAATAACATGTCCAGTAGTCCTCAGAACCCAAAAAGGTGTCAAAGCAGTTAAAACGGTTAAAACAAGCAAAAACAACACACTGTGGTAAAAATGACTCCTACGGCCGTAGGAATTTCTTCCTACGGTCGTAGGAGGTTTACTGTCCTACGGTCGTAGGAATTTCTTCCTGCGGCCGTAGGAACCAGTACGACAGAACAGTTTAATCTAACATAAAGGCATTCAACAACAAATTACAATCTAGACTTTAATCTCAGATCATAAACACATGTAAACTGGTACAATGGGGTCACAAACTCCTCTAAACTCAAACCTCACAATTAAGGGATTTTAATATTTAGCCACATGATTACTAAAGATATGAACATGTTAAACCTGCCATTTCTAGTATAGCCAACACTTCTTAAAACATGAATCATGTGATATGCACATTGAACACTAAGACAAGCATAACAAAGGCATACATGTGAGTTCATTTCACCATCTAAACATACCAACAAACATCTTTGTGAATCCTTTAATTATTAGTAGCATGTTTAATCCATAAATACACCAAATGACAAGATTTTCATCTACAATCACAAGGCATGCATAAAACCAAAATATGAATAAAATGACCAATAATGGATGAACCTAAAATGATTCAAAACATATCCCAACAATGATATCTAATGACAACCATGCAAGATGTATCATTTCTAATAACAAGCTTAACATGTAATTAATAAAATCAACCATCATCATTGAATATCCACATGCTTAAACATGAAGGAGTTATCCTATACACATTATCACATATGAACATGATAAGATTAGACATACTAAGTTGATAAAACACATTTGTATTCAAGATCAAACATGCATATTTGAATAAAGTCAACATAAATGTCAAATATATTGCCATAACTAGCCAAGAATCATCTTGGCCCAAGTGAAATGAGTTTAGTTATCCATAAACATCACTATTAATACTACAACATCTGGAACACATGGGTACATGATTGAAATAAGAAATGGAAAGAGTATACCCAAGCTAAGCAAAGATAAAACTAAGGAATCCAAGCTCCAAGATGTTGTTCCAAGCCTTCAAATCCAAGCTCTCCACCTTAGAATCACCAAGAGAAGTCCCCTGGAGTGTTAGAGTGTTTAGAGAGAGTGTATGGGGGTGTTGGACCGAAGTGTGGTAAAAAATCCGGACCTTGTGCAAATGGCAGATTCTGCCATTTAATGTGCTGTCATAGAACTTCCTACGGCCGTAGGAATTATCCTCTACGGCCGTAGGGTGGCTGAGATGGAGTTTCTACACACGCAATACTCTGCTGGCAATCCGACACACGCAAGAATCTGCCAGGAAATGATTACTTCTGATTAGGGGTCCCTACGGCCGTAGAAAATATATACTGCGGCCGTAGGGTGGGCTGGCTAAATGTTCTAGAAGGAATATCTCCTACGGCCGTAGGAAATAGCTTCTGCGGCCGTAGGGTGTCTTTTTCACCAATCTTCTGTTTTCTTCTATTTTCTCTTGTTTTGCCCCTTTATCTTACTTAAAGCTCTTTTTAACCTGCATGGTGAATGTTAAGCATATTAGATCAATAATAGGAGTAATCACCTTGGATTTGGGCTAAGTACGGGGTATTTTAGCATGTAAAACATGCATAAAAACGCATATATCAGTCTTTCATTTATACTAAGAGATTAAAGATTGTAACAAATTATTCATTTATCACAATTATATTCAAATGTTTACCAAAATAGATAGCTTACATTTGTTTAATTTAATTTTTACTTAAATCAAAGGCTAGTGTATAATATATTTTACTTATGTTAATCTATTATTAATATTAACAAATTATATGAATTAATATTAATTATTAAATAATAATAAACAGATTAGAGATATATAGTTTGAGTCATCCCAATTTTAAAGATCTATTACTCATAATAAAAACAAATTCATGTGATAGCATGCTTTACTAGTTTCAATCAATTGATTGTCTATGACTCTATCTATATTATGCGTGTGTAATAATCTTATCACGATAATAACATTAATTTACATCCGTATTATTTAAATTTGGATGAGATTAAAAAAAAAATTGAATTTCTAACGTGAATTTGTTTGAACCGGAAATTTAAAATTGAATCATGAATTTTTTATATGAATGGTTTAGATTTGACAATTAAATATTTTATTTAAATCAATGTTTAGGATTGTTTAATAAATTATACTCAAGTTAGTCTTGTATTTATATTAAGGTATGTTACATATATGTAACGAATTTTTGTTTGTTGAAAAAAATATAGCAATATGGATGTCATATTAAAGAGCATATTTTTGTCGTTAATTTGGTATAATTTTTATAATTTAATATCTTGTCGTTTGGTAGATATTTTAGTTTTAAAAAAATGGGGATCGGTTCTCGCAGTTCTCGTATTTTTTTTTGTTCTCGATGGAACCATCCCCTATATATATATATATATATAGGGTAAGGTTATATAAAGAACCTCTCTTAAACATAGATCCTAAAGAACCTCCTCTTGTGATAACACGTGTCATTTTGATTAGGGGTAAAACTGGAAAATTAAAAAAAAAAAGAAAACTCACGTGCTTACCCAGCACCCTCCAGCCAAAGATTTTATTTAAAAAAAAAACCCCACTCATCTTTAAATGATCATAACTCATTCGTTTTTATGAGTTTAAGGAAAAAAATTATATCATTAGATTCATTTTTTCGTCCTCTTTCAAACAAGATCAGTCTTGATATATTTTTGAAACTTTTTTTTTTCAAAATGCAAATTTTGAAAAATTTGCATTTTGAGCCGGGTTTAATTCCAAAATGCAAAATGCAAACAGATGAAAATGCAAAATATCAAAATTGCAGGTCATGAAAATGCATCCAAAATGCAAATTATGAAAAATGCAAAATGCAAACCCACAATTCTCATATGGGTTTCATTTCAAAATGCAAAAATGCAAAATGCAAAATATCAAAAATGCAAAATATCGAAGATACATGTCATGCAGATGCTTCCAAAATGCAAAATTTGAAAATGCAAAATTTGAAAATGCAAAATGCAAACCCACAACTCTCATGTGCATTTCCACAATCTGATTCAATAAAAATACAGTCCAAATTGCAAATTAAATATTTATACCAAATTGCAAAAAACACAGACTATTAATCAAACTTAAATTTTTTATTTATTTATACATATCATATCAATCACTATCTTTTAGTAACAATGTACAGTACAAAAAAATATATTCAAATTGGAAGTATACAAGAAGATGATTACCAGTTTTAATGTGTAGACTTATACAGAAGATGATTACCAGTTTTAACAGTTGAAAAATCAACATTTCTAGACTCAAACTAAATTGGCAGATGCATAATCCTTATGAGATGAAGCATTGCCCATACTATGCTCATTCACAGCAAGAACCTCACAAAATTCAACATTAACAGAGTCAAAAATTCCCAACTTAGTGATGATCAACGTTCCAACTAGAACCACTATGTTTAGAGTTACTAATAGCTTTAATAGAATCAGAATTCACATTTTCGACATTTAAATCAGTAGGTTTCATGCTATAGAAAGGATTAGGAACCTGAGATTTGTCAAAATTTACATCAAAATCGTTCTTGAGACTGCTATTTGGTTGCACACGATACCTAACAGCAGCAATACCTTCACAATTAGCAGAATCTGATCGATCAGAAGAACCAGAAATCACCAAACGTGTCCTTACAGTCTGTAAAGTGGTCTTCGAAATCTTTAACCTCTTTCAAATTATCAAAACACTCAGCATCAAATCTCTTCGAGTCTAATTGCGAGATTGAAACGTTAGCCCTGACCTCCGACGAGATAGCCGATAGCTATTCACATACTTACGGGATTGAGTCTCCCTCTTACTAACAGTCCCTACATCACTCATAAAAGCTACATTCGAGTTTAAATCTGTCGAATTGATCTCAGAAGCAACCGACGCACATCTAGGGTTCCTTCGATCTTCAAACTTCGACTTGGGTGTATAGAATACATCTTCAGTAGTAGAAATTGACACTAGTTCCTTGTTATTTACATCATTCCGACCTCCAAGAGACTTTTCATCGCTTCGAACAGACTCAGGATTCATCAGATCTAGGTATGCAAAGCTTAGAGTTCGGAGGTGGGATAAGGAAATGACAGACATATCAATTTGATTCCCGTATTATCCCTGAGGAATATAAACAGGCGCGTGAAACATTTTATTTATTGATTTGTTTTTGTTTTTAATCTCAGCCATTAAAGTAGAGATCTAACGGATGATATTGGTTCATTAGGTTCTATACTTAAGTAGTGGTTCTATATTGATCCATTATATATATATATATATATATAAAGAAACTATGTATTTGTGTCAACCAAAATCATAGATTATATATTAATCTATGATATTTTTTTAAGAAAATAGTTATTTCGATATACAATGAATATCTCTTTACCCGTATAATCTGATAGGTATGGATTTAGACGGATGTAATAATTTTAAGTAGATATAGATATGGATGATGAAAAACAAAATGGACATGTATGTCGATATAACATTATCTTATCCAAATCTGATCCATTGTCATACCTACCCTTTAGTGCCTTGCAACATTACACATGATGATACATGTTTATGTCTGGTGCACACTACATCAACATATGTTCACTTGTACAAGATAAGTAACACAGTTTGTTCATCATTAGCCTAATGAGGTCCCCAACTATACATTAAAGATAACTAGGTTATAGATTTCTTACATTCAAAGAATGAACCTAAAGGCGACATAGATTACCCAAACTTTTCTTTTTACACCCCGATATTTCATAATGAGTGTTAGATATGGAGCAAACATTAATTATATATACTGAAATTATGTTTCTCGACTCTAATATTGAGTTCTTGCAGTAACATATCAAAACCCTTTATAAGGCTGACAATTTGGGTCGGGTTCGTGTGGTTCGGGTTCGGGTCAGTTTCGTGTCGACCCAATTTCGACCCACTTATTTTCGTATCGGGTTCGGGTCGTGTCACTTTTTTACGTGTCGGGTTCGGGTCGTGTTTCGTGTTGACCCATTTCGGTCAAAAGTATTTGACTAGTATTTTTTTGATTTTCGATTATGGTTTTCGGATACGGTTTTCGAATACGGGTTTCGGGTACGGTTTTCTATTATGGGTTTCAAATACGGTTTTTTATTACGGTTTTCAAATTCGGTTTTCGAGTTTGCTTTTCGTCATAAAATTTTCAAATTCCTTGTCTATTTCCAATTTTCTCTACTAACTAGTGATTAAAATACCGAATACCAATACAATTTAATAGCTTTGATACAAAAGTACTAACTACTGAACAAACCATGAACTAAAATAACCTAAAGAAAATTATCCAATTTCAAAAAGCAAGTCTTTTATCTTTTTTACCGTTGTATTCTCGGAAGGAATATCGGGTGGGTGGGTTCCAAAAGGTCTAGATTTAAATCATTATTACTATAATATTGTTTAGGTATAAATATTACCAAGTTGACAAACGTCAAAGTATCAAAAATCCAAAACAATATAGTCAAAATAGCAAATATCAAAATGATATAATATTGTTTAGGTTTAAATCTTTTATTGCTTATTTGAGTTTTTAGCTTTTGAAGGTTTTGTACTTTTGTTTATCGGATTTTATTGACTAAGATGTCACTCCTTCATTTGAATTTACAATCTCCTTTTTAAAATTTTAATTTTAAGTATTAATTTTTTTTTATAATATTTAGTTTTACCTTTATACGGGTCACTTTCGGGTTGACCCTAACCCGACCAATTTATTTTCGTGTCAACTTCGTGTCGACCTGGTTTTGACCCATTTCGGGTTCGTGTCACTTTTTCGTGTTAGGTTCGAGTCGTGTTTCGTGTCGGGTCAGGAATTGCCAGCCTTTTATTGAAGTAGACATAAAAAAATAAGGGCAATGTCATATGTATCCATCTCAAATTACAAAATATCTTATATAACCATTGTACTTTATAGATAAAAAAACTCGATGAATACATAAAGATATTTTTATCATATTTTCCTTAAAAAAATACAAATAAAAAGATACAAAATAAAAGGTAGAATCTTATTATCTTTTTTTTCTTCTTCAAAACCAGAGTTTGTTTGGAATCAAACGCTAACTTTGGTTCGTCTCTCGCTATTCCTTTATATACATCTCATCTCAAACTCCTTTCTAGGCAACTCTGTCGGTTTATCTTTCAATCCCCTTCTCTAGAACCTTCCTTACTTTCCATCCATGGCGTCTCCCTCTCAAGCAAGTCTTCTTCTACAGAAACAGCTCAAAGGTCCACCGTTTTCTCTTTTCTAGGGTTCTAATTTTGATTTACTTTTAACTTCTTGTGGTTTTTTCTTTCATTCGATTGTGATCCGTGGATTCTTTTGCAGATCTTTGTAAAAACCCTGTCGATGGATTCTCGGCAGGTCTTGTTGATGAGAGCAATCTATTTGAATGGAGTGTCACCGTTATCGGGCCGCCTGATACATTATAGTATGTTCTTCTGATGTTTATTTCTCCAATATCGAATATGTATTGTTAATATGTAGTTTTGGAACTTAATTATATGAAATTGGGGATACTAGGGTTTGTCAATTGTTCTTATCTTAGTGTTGTTTTTCTTTTGGTATAGTTTTGTTTTCTTTATTGTTTATATTGGGTTTTTGTGGGGGTTTTAAGGAGTTATAGATGTATTATTCATGATGCATTATTTTTATAATTGGTAATTTATAGTTGTCCTGATCAATTGTAGGACTGCTGATTGCATAATTGTTGGATGATAATTAGAATTTTTGGTTTCAAGAATGATTCTTATGTCTTAATTGCTTGATTGGGATCTCAAAATTGTGCTTTGTTGAACCATGATCCGGTGACATACTTCTTGTTCTACTTTCCAGACATTCTTGGCTTGTGGTTTCATTTTTCTTGTGATCCTTTTGTCTATGAATTTGATTGGCTCATTGGGGTTTATGGGATCACAGGAATCTCAAAAACTATCACTGAAAATTAACAGTTGCTTGATCAACTATTGAATTTGAGCCTATGTATCTATAATCAAATTACCATGTTATGTTATGATATGTATGTTTTATTCGTGGATCCTCTATAGAGTTAACTGGTTACTAGTCTGTAGATGAAGTATATGTTTTTGACTTGTGTTTGTGATCTTATTATTCCAGTGAGGGTGGTTTCTTTAATGCTATAATGACGTTCCCACAGAATTATCCAAACAGCCCTCCAACTGTAAGATTCACATCAGAGGTTTGGCATCCTAATGGTTAGTAGACTGCTTGTGAACTTATTCTTGGAGTATATACTTTTTTTTCTTGAAAAATTCATAGTTTCTTTTCTGTTCTAGCTTGTAGTTTTCACACAAGTTATCTTTTTTGGTGTTTCACAGTTTACACTGATGGTAAGGTTTGTATATCGATTCTCCATCCTCCTGGTGATGATCCTAACGGCTATGAGCTTGCAAGCGAGCGTTGGACCCCTGTTCACACAGTATGTTTTTTATTTTCATTTATTTATATATTCTTGTTCATGTCAATAACTTCAACTAAAAAAGGTGCAAGATCATTTCACTTTCTTTTTCCCAATACAAGGATATTTATTTTGCTATGTTGCTAGCAGATCTGAAAGCCTTAGGGTTTCACCAATGCTAATGTGTTTTTACTGTCACAAATTCACAATATGCTTGGATCCATAATAACAACAATTCAACAAAAACCTCCATGGAACAATGAGCATTTACTGACCGACTTTGCTGTATCTTCAACATAGTAAATTTTACACGAATCTGCCCTGCCAATCTGCCATGCTGGACAGGTTTCTGTGTAGTTAAATACAGCATGTGAGCTACTGAGCTAGTCAATGGTTCATTGACGAGATTGTCACATTTTGGCCATTATATGTTGTTTCTGATTTTCTAGTCTTTGAAATTGATAAAAGGCTCTTGGTGAGATTGTCACATTTTGGTCATATTTTACGACTATCACAAGAGTGAATTACAAACATCATTTTTGGATTATATGTCGACAGACGTGAGGCGTCTTTAGTCATTTAAATTGGCATTTTTGGCCCTTTGGTCGAAGAGGCTTGAACTAGGGTTGTAAACGAGTCTTTTTTTATCAAGTAACTCGAGCTCGACTCGTTCGAGTCGAACTTTATAGAGCTCGAGCTCGAAAAACGAGCTTGAATTATATAAAGAGCCGAGCTCGAGCTTAACATAAAATTTCAAGCCGAGTTCGAGCCCTGTCGAGCTCGAGCTTCATTCGACTCGTTTACACCCCTAGCTCGAACTAACAGCTCTCTCTTTTACAAAAATTAAGATGCATGCAGAGTTGTTAAAATTGGCTAGGCTGACCGACAAAGTCAAGAGGCTTACCTGCAATTGTCATTGTCAAGGGTTTGCCTGCGATTGCTGATAAGGAGTTGCTGGTGATGATGTGAGAAGAGAGACGATAGTCGTGGCGATGATGTGAAGAGAGAGACAAGAGGAGTTGCTCGTTGTTTGGTTAATGGGTTGGGGGTGGTGCTGTTGTCTAGGTTTAAAGTAGGGTTTTAACTAGAATTTCTTGTATTCATATTAATAAGGTCGGATATAATAGTTAACTAATTTAATTAGGGTTTGATTAATATTAAATTAGGGTTTTAATAAGAATATCTTTTTTTTTTAATTAATAGGATAATATAATGTAGGTAACTAATTAAGCTAGGTTTCAGTTTTATACATACACAAACAGAGATGTATTTCAATCCAAGTTCTCCCCGAGTGCTACTCGCTAGGCCTATTACTCGCTACACCCTCTAATCGACCACTGCATAGCGAGTTTTTCAGTTTACAACACTGGACACATGCCTAGCATGCAACATTTTCTTTCTCTAACAAGTTGTCAACTCAAACTCTCTTTCTTACATAGATTTTGGTCCACTAGGTTCCATCATTTTCTTACTATTATAGAGCATTTTAGATGTTTGACCAATATGTAAACTATTTATCTTTTTTCAACCCTGTTTTCACGCATTGTTTTCACATTAATCATCATCGTTGTTGCCGTATCTATCCTTATATAATAAACTAGAATCAGTGTGAGAAAGAAATCATATAGGAAATAAGAACATGTTTTGAGAAGGGGAGATGAATTCAGGAAGAAAGGGAAGAAGATAATATTTCCCAGGATAAGCTCAAAGTTTGTGTTCTTGTGGCTTCAACGTGTGTTCCAACTTCCATGAGCGTGTAATGTAAAGCTAGGACCAGCTGTTTTGTTTTTTTTAATACATCTGTCTTGGGGTTTCTAATACATCAAAATGTTGCTAGGAATAATTATAAAAGTTGCTCAATCTTCCAGCATTTTGTTTTCTATGTCATGTTCTAGTTTAAGTTTATTGTTTCTTTATTGAATATATCATCATATTTGCAGGTTGAGAGCATAGTCTTGAGCATAATTTCAATGCTTTCGAGCCCCAATGACGAATCTCCTGCAAATGTTGAAGCTGCGGTAACCACCACATTGTTACTTAATTTGTTCTTTAACTTAGTTAATCACTAAGCATTGCAGCTCCTGCTTGCCTTCTTGATACAATTGGCAAAATGTTATTGGTCGGGGAGGTTGGGTAATGGGTCAAAATGGGTTACTTGTGGTAAGCATCGAAAAGGGTCAGATCAGGTTGCTTGTCAGCTTACTAATTTGTTTGTCCTTACTAAAAATATTTTTAGATAATAAAAGTGTCAAATATGGTTACAAAGACAATTTTTACAATATCAATCTCCTTTACTTTTTTCTTTTCTTGCAATAAGTGGTTAGGAAGACGGATGCATTGAAAATACGTATTGGCCACTCGTCTGACCTGTTTCCTTTTTTCGTTGAACTTATGCTTCGGTCCCTTTTTATCCGTTACATAAGCAATGGGGTTAAATTTTAATCATCCGTCACTTGATTTGATATGGAAAAGTTAAAGCGGAAACATAATCTGTTGAAAACGAATGGGGTTTTGCAGAAAGAATGGAGAGAAAGAAGAGAGGAGTTCAGGAAGAAAGTGGGGCGATGTGTGAGGAAATCACAAGAGCTCATGTAAAATAAGAAGCTTTGTTCATCTACTCCTTTTGCCCATCACATTGAAATGAGTTTGAGAATCACTGCTTTGTAGAATTCAAATTCAAATTCACATTGACTTTGCCATTTTCTGTTGTTTTTTATGGGTATATTTTGATTCCTTATGTTTCTGGCTGAAACGAAATGAAATGGTTGTTTGGTTTTTCCTTGCACTAGGGTTTATGGCTGAAATGAAATGAAATGGTTAGTTTGATTTTGCATTTAATATAGAGTTTAGTTTATTAAAATGTGTCTAATTTGTTACATTTTGTTATTGTTTGTTTTAACATTTTGTATAACTAATGACTATTACTATATATAATTAGTTACTGATAAGATATTAAAGGTGTATGTATATATGAAACATCAATGGAGAATAAATTATGGTATAAGTTATAAAATAGTATCCTACTCTTTAAAAGTGTAATTTAGTTTTTTATTACTCAAGTAGGTCCTACTTTGTAGTAAAATTTTAAATAAGTAATGATTGGGTAATTTATTTTTTTATTATCCATAATCTACTTTGTGGTAACCTATTACAGTAAATAAGGATATGAATTTTCGGATTACTTTCACCGTCCGATCACCACCAAACCTTGGTGCTTTGGGAATTGTTTTGTGGTAGTGATAGTGAAGTCTGATCGGCCTTTTGCCTGTCTGTCGTTGCCGGATTTAATTATTTAAAGAAAACAAGACAACTTTCTTTGAAGCCCGCAACAACAGCCGACAGAAAGCCAATTAGACTCCACCATAATCTCTAGGAAAGAATTTCGGTCACGTCATCAAGGTTTGGTGAAGATCTAACAGTGCAAACTCCGATTAAAGCCAAAACCATAATAGAAAATTTCAAATTATTACTTAATTTAACAGTTTACCACAAGATAAGTTACAAATTTAAAATTTAAATAATAAAAAAATAAATTACATACATTAACACTTTTAAAAATGTTGAAAGCTATTCTATGACCTAAACCTTAACTTATTTTCCATTTATGTTTCATATATACATACACTTTTAATATCTTATCAGTTTATTATTCCTTGTTTTACATAGATATTACTAACAGTAACTAGTGAGATTAAAATGTTAAAACAAATAATAACAAAACGTAACAAACTAGATACATTTAAATAAATTAAACTCTATATTAAATGCAGAATCAAACTAACCATTTCATTTCATTTCAGCCATAAACCCTAGTGCAAGAAAAAGCCAAACAACCATTTCATTTCGTTTCAGCCAGAAACATAAGGAATCAAAATATACCCAAAAAAAAGAAGAAAAAAAACAGAAAATGGCAAAGTCAATGTGAATTTAAATTTGAATTCTACAAAGCAGTGCTTCTCAAACTCATTTCAATGTGATGGGCAAAAGGAGTAGATGAACAAAGCTTCTTATTTTACATGAGCTCTTGTGATTTCCTCACACATCGCCCCACTTTCTTATTGAACTCTTCTCTTCTTTCTCTCCACTCTTTCTGCAAAACCCCATTCGTTTTCAAACAATTATGTTTCCGCTTTAACTTTTCCAAATCAATACAAGCAACCGATGATTACACTTTAACCCCGTTACCTATGTAACAGATTAAAAAAAGAAAAAAGAAAGGAAATTGATATTGTAAAAATTGTCTTTTTAAACCATATTTGACGCTTTTATTATCTAAAAATATTTTTAGTAAGGACAAACAAATTAGTAAGTTGACAAGCAACCTAATCTGACCCTTTTCGATGCTTACCAGAAGTAACCACTTTTGACCCGTTACCCAACCTCCCAGACCAATAACATTTTGCCAATTTTATCAAGAGACAAGCAGGAGCCGCAATGCTTAGTGGTTAGCTAAGTGAAAGAACAAATAAATAACAATGTGGTGGTTACCGCAACTTCAACATTTGCAGGAGATTCGTCATTGGGGCTCGAAAGCATTGAAATTATGCTCAAGACTACATATATATATTCAACATTTGCAGGAGATTCCTATATGATTTCGTTTTCAAAATGATTCTAGTTTATTATATATTACATATCAAAAGATATAACCAAGTTTGTTTAACTTATGTTGATTGCTAGAATGTTATTTTTACTTGTAAACATTCACAAAAGTTATCATACGTAAACCGTAAAACAAAAAGAATTTATCACAATCATCAGAAAGTTGTTTTCCATCTGTCAGAAATCAATAATATTAATGTATTTCTTTGCCTTTCAAAAAAACATTGAAATAGACGGTAAATATGAAGATCACTTACTAACTTGAGTTTTTATATGGAAGAGGGAACCCATCTGTCAATCAATGACATTTAATAGATTGAAGAAAATTTGAGATTGTGTTTTGCACAAATGACTTGTGGAATATGGTGAAGATGAAAACTTTATAGGGTTTGGACACGCTATCGACATAAAAGCAGGGCTACTACTGTTGACGTGGTGGAGATGATGAAGGTTCACGATGACTATATATTAAATTATGGAAGAGCAAAAGATGTGATTGTTTGTTACATATTAAATGTTTTGACTGTTTGGTTTTTGTTTGTAACATATTAATCAAGGATAAGATAATTTGAAGTTTTATTTTAAAAGGTGATTGTCATTTGATATTCCAGTTCGGTTTCGGGTAAAAAACCAAACCCGTTGGAACCGGAACCGGAACCGAAAGAACCGAACCCGAAAAAAGATAAAAAAATGAAACCCAGAACCGTCCCGCTTATGTGTAATTCGGTCCGGTCCGGTTTGATCCATACGGTTATTTTGCTCATCCCTAGCCTAAACCATGAAATTATTACTCGGCTCTAAGTATAGCAACAAGAACTCATTTGAGATCCAAAAGACAAGTCGGTTTTTGTCCAAACAGATCGAATCCAATAAATTCCGATTTATCTAAAAATGCAAAAGTTCTACCTCATACGTTTTGGGATGAGAGAAGCAAGAGTTATACTCGTTCGCTTAATGATAAATATCTAAAAAACATGCACTCCAACACAATAATCTACTTCTTTTTTTTATAAAGAAAAGGGAAATTAGGTTTTAAATTCAAAAAATAAATGTTTTGTGGCTGCTGGGATTCGAGCCCAGGTCTCCACGGCCACAACGTGGAATTCTTACCACTAAACTACAGCCACAACGTTGATTCATTTAGCCATAATATGATTTTATCACATATTTTCTGATAGGATTTTAAACTAGAAAACAAGATACGCTTTAGGCTTTCTATCTTTATAACTATTTTTGTATTTATATTTTCGTTTATTGTTATAATTTGCTAGCTAAAACGTATTAGATTGGTTAAATTAACCTACATTAGTTACTAGTCTGTTTACAAATTAATGTACAAATCAACCTAATTTAAAGAATTAACTTAGTCGAACAAAATACATAATAAAATAGGTAATTTTGAATTATAAAATATCAAGTTTTAAAGTGATAACTTTGGCTTATTTAATCACCAAAGTTCATTAAGGAGTCCAACAATTGTATCAATAATGTGAACCACTTTTTTTTCACGCAAATAAGTGTTAGATTCTTTTTTATAATGTAATAAGGAATTTGCAAAACTTGGTAGTGAATTAGGGGTGATGTGAAGTGCACATTCGCTCGGGTCTTAGCAATCTTAGACCCAAGAACAACGAGTCTCGAGAGGGAGGCACCTCCACGTGGGTTCCTAGCGGCAATGTCCCCTAGCAGGGTCCAAAGGGCGAAGCCCTTGGTGGCGGTCTAAAGAAAATACAGAGATGGTATTTATGAGAATATAACAAAACTAATGGTTCAGAGCTAACTTACATGCTTAGTAGAGTGTTGATGTGATCAACTAAATCTAATTAGCTGAGCACTGAACTGATTAGTGTGCTAGCCTCGGTGCTCCGCTGAGCGTTCATAAGACTCTATATCTTACTTAGCTATGAACTGATTAGTGTGTTTAGCTGATCATTGCTTAGCTAAGTATTTGCTTGGCTATTTGAGTGCACAGCTAAACTAATTTGTCTAAAAAAGAGCTCTTTTAATTATCCCATCTTGCAACCTATATAGAAAAGAAATACAACTTAAGGAGACTAGGAGAGTGTCCTTAAACACGATTGAAAAATTATCTAAACCATCAATTCTCTTTACATTCTCTATCTTAAATGTGCATAACCTAAAACGCAATAAAACAAGGGAGTTAAACCTCTTTCATGCATTACCAGAATACCAGAGCGTCATTTTGCTACTTAACAAGTGTATTTGTTAGCATGCATGAATAGTAAATACATCATACATATAACACATAAAGATAGACAGATAGTAATTTGCAAAGGAAGAAATTAACTTGTTTATATAATCACATCAATGGTGATGAGATTGCACTAAATTGTTGGTAGCAATATATGGAGATTAAAGGAAAAGAAAACTAGGGAAAAATATCAGAGGAGGTGAAATTGTAGTAGAGGTATTCACAAGTAGTATTATAGGGCGTGCTCGGGTCGTTTTGCAATGTTCTTACATATCACATTTAGTCCTTATGCTTTAAGTTTGTTGCATTAATAGTCGTTTAGGTAGTATTTTTAGTTTTATTAATTTACTTTAGTTTTAATATTTTTTAAAATCTTGTTATTATTATTATATAAAATAAATTAGTAATATAATTTGTGTTTTGTCTCTATCTAAATTTATTAGAAATATTTTGAGATCTTGAATTCTAATTTTTATTTTAAAGGTATTCTTAATAATATATTTTTCAACTATAATTGATGTTATTAATATTATTAGTATTATTTAGTAGTCTACAACATTTTTTTATTATAATTGATGTTATGAATAACTATTTATTTAATTTCCTATAACCTTATTATTGATATTAGTAAATTTAGAAGATGCTCATGTGCAGTTGGGTAAGCATTGGGTTTTTAATCTGGTTTTCAATTAGTTGGGTCGAGTTTTTAAAAATAATAAATATCACCCAAAAGCCAGCCTTTTAAGCTTCAAGTTAGTTGGGTTCAGATTAATCATGTTTCAGATTAATAGAGTCAGGTTAGACGTGTTATTCCGGATGCTTATAAACTAAATAATTTTTTTGACTTTATAAACTAAGGTTTGAATGTGTACTACTGCAACACTTAGATTAAGTGCTATCACACTCACATGAAATAAAATACTAAAAAAAATAAAATAAATGCATGTGTAGGAGTGACAATTCTTAACAGGACACAAACCCCGTCACACGCAAACGGGTTTGGGTTGAGCATAAACGGGTTCGAGTCATTTGGGGTTAAACACCAACCCGCATATATTATAGGGCGTGCGCGGGTCGTTTTGCAGGTTCGCGAGTCAACCTGTATATTTTTTTTATTTTTTATTTATCTATGTATTTTCCATGTTTCTTATTTGGCTTCAGGCTTTTATCTTATCCTTAGTCCTCGTAAACCTAATCAGAAATAAATCCATCGCCTACCTTTTGTTCCTTTACCGTTTTGAAACTACTGAAAATAAACATCATCACTTGTACCTTAATTGTTCTTAGAATCATCAAGTTTTTGTATTTAGATTAAACTTTCTAGTGTTAAACTTTATTAGGAAAACTAGACCCGATGACTCACCAATCCATTGAAGACCCGCCGACTTGCGAACGACCCGTGAACCCGTATATTTAAAAGGATTACCACGGAGCATATCGTGTTTCAACTTATACGAATTCATGTTACACATCTTAACACGAATAATTATATGGATCGTATTCGTATCATGACCCGTCGACCCGCAAACCCGTCACCCGAACACGACACATGAGCGTAACGACATTTTGCCCATATACTAATTACTAAACCCCGTCCTATCCCCAAAACCCAAAGCTTCACAGAAACACCAGCCAGTCCTTCCTTGTGCAGAGCATTGCAAGGAGGAGAGTATCAGATATGGCGTCAAGGGTGCAACACTCCCTTCAATTACGAAGAAATAATCTCACCACCTTCCTATTCTCATCATCATCATCACCTCTTTCCAATTCTATTACCAAATCCCAAATCGATTTCCGTTCGAAATCCTTCTTATCTTCATCTTCTTCCAAAAGACCAGGAGCAGCCGCGTTATATTGCAGTTGCAGTAGCAGCTCTACCTCTATCGATACCAAAAAAGAAGACCCCTTTGTCATCACAACTCCTCTTTATTACGTCAATGCCCCTCCTCATATGGGCAGTGCCTACTCCACCATTGCCGCCGATGCTATTGCTCGCTTTCAGGTCTTACTCACCCCTTTTCACTTGCTTCTGTAATTTGCTTACGAATTCATCTAATAGTTCTTGTAATTCCATGTTTTTCGAATTGAATTTGTCTTAATTCACTTCCATGTAACATATAGCAGATATATTATAGTAAATGTGCTAATTGTTTATGAATTTTAGGGCTTTGTAGATTTGGCTTTTGTAGCCATTCTTACGAAGTATGTATGGCAGGGTTCTTTAGATATTATCTTTCTCAGGCCAAAATATATCTCTTGTTTTTGTTATGGAGGTTGTAGTATGTAGTTTTGCTAATTTGTTTTTTTGCGAATTCATTGCTACTAGTCATAACTTTTATTATTGGGGTTAAAGATTTCTCCATTACATTTCAAATACAACTTGAGGAGAATGTATGCAATGTTTCAAAGAATTGATCTTGGGTGTTGAAGTTAAGATTAAGATTATAATTCAAGAATCATAGAAAATTTTGATCTACTTTAACAAGAGTACAAGACCATTGAAAATTTTCTCTTCTTCCTTAGTACGCTTTTTGTTAACCTCTTGAACTCTCGAGATTATGTTTATTGATTCGCGAAAATATGTTACAATCTGTGCTTATTGGAATACAACTCATTTGGTATCTCATGCCTCTAGACCAAAATTCCAAACAATGCAACAATTTCTTTGTCTTATTTCATGGATAAATCTAGGCCAAATTTTGAAGAGGAAATGATATATACAACTAACAACACCTAAGTTAAGTTCTGCTACTCTCACACACCACTTAAACGAGGGGTATTATGGTTATTTCAGTGTTTTAATGATTTAAGTGATGTGTGAGATGTTTGTAGTCAAGTACTTTCATTAAATTATGTGCCTTGTCAAACATTAAATTATGTGTAATCTTTCTGAAAAATAGCTCATATGCATCAACCAAGTAAAATGATTCCATTGTGTTTTTATCCGTAAGTAGAAAGCTATATGTGAAATGATTTTGTTATTAATCATTTAATCATAACATGTATGTAAAATTGACTTATGGTTTAAATAAGGTTTTTTTTCCTAATGTCAGAGACTTATTGGAAAGAAGGTTATATTCATCACTGGTACAGATGAGCATGGAGAGAAAATAGCTACTGCCGCCGCCACAGGTGGCTCCTCCCCAAATGACCACTGTGATGCAATTTCACAATCTTATAGGGCGTTGTGGAAAGATGTAAATAATGTTACTAGTAAATCTTTTCTTTCTTTTAACAAATATATTCTTGGATCTTAGTTTATAATCTTCGTGTGCTTTTCTCTTTCTGATATCTGAATTTCAGCTAGAAATCTCTTATGATAAGTTCATTCGCACAACTGATCCTAAGCATGAATCTATCGTGGAAGAATTCTATTCAAAGGTTCTTGCCAATGGTGATATTTATCAAGCTGATTATGAAGGACTCTACTGTGTCAATTGTGAGGAATACAAGGTAAATCAAAGGTTTCTGATCAAAGGTTCTTACAACTTTGATCCATTACATATGAATGGTTTGTTTTGGGTCCCATGCTCTATCTCAAATGGGTCGAATCAAAAACATTTTGCTAAAAAGGAAAGTGGTCAAACACGGATTTCTTAATGCAAAGAAACCTCCTAATTCACTTAATTCCGATTTCATATCATTATTGCAATAATATAGTTTTTATAATCTATTTAACACATTAATTAGATGTCAAAAGTCAAAAATGTTTCGGCCAACCTGACCTGGCCCACTTCAACATATCTTATCTTACTCCTTTATAAAGCATTTACAACTTTCAAAACTCTTAATTTTGAAGTAAATTACCCTCAAATCAAAGTAAATGAAAATTGTTAAATGAAGTAATTATTAGATGGACAAACCTTTCATAATAAGAAAATATTAAAACATCAAATCAAAGTCAATTAACTTAATTATTCCAAAATATTTTAATAACTAAACATTTCATTATAAATATTCTATCACATAATAAATAGTTGAACTTAATTATTCGAAAATGTGTATAAACAGACTCATGAATTTGAATAACTTATAACCTAAATTCATAAACATTTATGGAATTTAAATGACTCAATAATTAAAAAGGACAAGTTGCTGAGCAAAACTATTCGTCGCGCTGCATTAGTGCGGGTACTATGCTAGTACTAATTAATATATGAAAAGAATTTATGTGGTTTTATGTAATTTTTTAGGTTTGTAACGTCTACAGGATGAGAAAGAATTGCTTGAGGACAATTGTTGTCCAATGCACCTAAAACCATGTGTCTCAAGGAAAGAAGACAACTATTTTTTTGCTCTATCAAAGTATCAGAAAAGGTTGGAAGAGATTCTAGAGCACAATCCAGATTTTGTACAACCGTCTTATCGTTCTAATGAGGTGAAACAGCATTATATTGACTTTTGTAAGTGTGAATGTAGCATTTCTAACGCATAAACTTTATTTAGGTTCAAAATTGGCTGAAAACCGGGGTACGGGATTTTTCTATTTCCCGAGCTTCAGTGGATTGGGGTATTAGAGTTCCTAATGACCCAAAACAAACCATTTATGTCTGGTTTGATGCATTGCTAGGGTAAAACTTACTTTTATTCTTCATGCCTACTTTTTCATAGTTATCATTAGAAATAAATTTGATGGTTGGTTCATGAGATTCCTATCTGATCTTTTACTAAAAGGTATTTCATATATTTGAGATACTATTACAGTTTTCAATTCTCATGCTATTTTTTTTGTCCAGTTTTTGTATTTACTAATGATTGTCATTTGTGTGTGTGTTACATAGTTATATATCAGCATTATCAGAGGACCAGGAGCAACCTAGTTTACAAACTGCGATTTCTTCAGGCTGGCCTGCTTCGTTGCATTTGATAGGCAAGGTAATGGGAACAATATAATTAGTTTGAAATTCTATGGTCTTATGAATTGTTTATCGTATAATTCTTCGGTTTTGAATGCCGTTTGAAACTTACTTTGGGCTCTCATGCAACATTATAAGCTTTTTTGAGTCTGTTTTGTCAAGTCTTATTTGATTTACAATATTACATAAATAAATGCTATATATATGTATATATATAGGGGAGGGTTCAAACGAGAACTGTTTTTCGTACGAGAACTGCGAGAACCAATCTCAGCCGTTCCTTGGATATGGGAAGCTCATGGATGGAGAGCGTGGAGGGGATCACGTGTGGCAGGGTGCATGTGAGGAATTCAGGGTGGGCAATGACATTAAAGGAGGGGGAATTGGACGGCTCAGATTGATTCTCACAGTTCTCGTACGAAAAACAGTTCTCGTTTGAACTTTTGCCTATATATATATACAAAAGTTCATGCGAGAACCGTTGTTAGCACGAGAACCGCGAGAACCAATCTAAGCCGTTCAATTCCCCCTCCTTCAATGTCATTGCCCACCCATGAATTCCTCACATGCACCCTGCCACACCCTATCCCTCCATTCTCTCCATCCATGATACTTCCCATATCCAAGGAACGGCTGAGATTGGTTCTCGCGGTTCTCGCACTAACAACGGTTCTCGCATGAAACCTCCCATATATATATATATATATATATATATATATATATATATATATATATATATATATATATGCGAAGGAGGATTCAAATGAGAACTGTTTTTCGTACGAGAACTGCGAGAACCAATCTTATCCTTTGTTTAAAATTAATCAGCGGCTAAGATTTTTTGGCGGCTCATTAATGAGGGTTATTTTGGGAAATCAAGTCTCGTAAATTAATGATGACTTACCCGGACGCAATTCACGGTTGGGTAAATATATAAATGACCAAAATACCCATTTTAATGAGTCATTAATTGTGTTACAAACAGTTCTCGTACGAATATATATATATATATATATATATATATATAGGGGACGGTTCAAACGAGAACTGTTTTTTGTACGAGAACTGCGAGAACCAATCTGAGCCGTCCAATCCTCCCTCCTTTAATGTCATTGCGCACCCATGAATTCCTCACATACGAAAAACAGTTCTCGTTTGAACCCTCCCCTATATATATGAGTTAATTATCAAATTGGTCCTTTAACTTAGGTATATCTTCCATTTTGGTCCTTTAACTTTGGGAGTGACCAAAATGGTACTTTAACTACCACTTTGTCACCAAAATGGTCCATCCGTTAGTTGACTAACGGTCAACTCCATTAAGACAAGGGCACTTTGGTCTTTTATCATTATTTGCTATTTTTATTAAATAAAACAATTTTTAATAACTTTTAAATGTATAGAATTATTTTAATAAAATACCTATTCTCTCTCATATACACACAATAACATACATACACTCTCTCTAGCTTCTCTCTAGCCTCTCTCTAGCCTTTCTCTACCCTCTCTACTCTATCTCTCATCTGTTCATCATAACTCCACCGCCCCACCACAGTTGAGCACAGCCGCCGTCGCCAACCGCCACCACCATCAACCCAGCCACCACCGTCGCACCCCCTCAATCATTCACACACTCTCTCTATCCTTCTTTATCCCTCTCTCACTCAATCATTCACTCACCACCACCATCAAGCCAACCACCACCGGCCACCATCCCTTTGACCACCTAGCTGTCGCCGGTCAGATATCCCTTTCAGAACACCACCGCCCACTGCCCTAACTCCTCCGCCGGAGACCCCTGTCTCTCTCTTTCTCTCTCGCAAACCCTAGATCTGAAGATTCACGTCACTGTCGCACTCACCCACCGCCACAACCATCGAATACCTCACCATTAACGCCTTTGACAACAAAAACCCTAGATCGGTGTGAAAAACCTAGATCCCATCGCACGATCTGTATGTGAAAACTCTAGATCCCATCAAACCGATTTGTGTGTGAAAGCCTAGATCTGTGTGTGAAAACCCTAGATCTTTCATCTTGTGCAACAAAATCCCTATATATGTGTATCGTCATTCATCTTCGTTCGTCTAGTGTAGAGAGAGAGTCCATTGACACTGATAAGAAATCATTGACGGCAGAATGATGGATTCAGTGGTGGCGGTGGTACTTTGACGGTGATCAGAACCCATTATCGTTCGTCTTGTGTAGAGAGAAACCATCGATGATTTCGTTCGTTCTTTTTTTATCGAGGTCGTGGTATTTGCCGGATCAGTGGTGGTGGTGGTATTTGACCGGATTCAGTGGTGGTGGTGGTGATTCTCTATAGAGAGAGAGTGAAAGACAGAAAGCAGATGAGGGAGACTTGGATTGATGGGTGTCAAAAATTTTAATTATTAATTAATACATATAATAAGAAAAGGTTAAAAATAAAAGAATAAAACTGCAAATAAAAGGGCATAATTGTCATTTTACCCTCTTCTAACAGAGTTGACTGTTAGTCAACTGACGGATGGACCATTTTGGTGACAAAATGGTAGTTAAAGTACCATTTTGGTCACTCCCAAAGTTAAAGGACCAAAATGGAAGAAATATCTAAGTTAAAGGACCAATTTGATAATTAACTCTCTCTCTCTCTATATATATATATATATATATATACACGTATAGACGTGTATACACGTATAGACGTGTATATACGTATATATATATAGGGGACGGTTCAAACAGAACTGTTTTTCGTACGAGAACTGCGAGAACCAATCTTAGCCGTTGATTTGATAAAGTGGAACTCATGGATGTGGAGCATGAGGGGATCAAGTGTGGCAAGGTGCATGTGATGAATTCATGGGTAGGCAATGACATTGAAAGAGGAGGAATTGGACGGCTCAAATTGGTTCTCGTATGAAAAACAGTTCTCGTTTGAACTTTTACCTATATATATATACACACACACACACACACACATAGGGGACGGTTCAAACGAGAACTGTTTTTCGTACGAGAACTGCGAGAACCAATCTTAGCCGTTGATTTGATAAAGTGGAACTCGTGGATGTGGAGCGTGGGGGGATCAAGTGTGGCAGGGTGCATGTGATGAATTCATTGGTGGGCAATGACATTGAAGGAGGGGGAATTAGACGGCTCAGATTGGTTCTCGCGGTTCTCGTACGAAAAACAGTTTTCGTTTGAACTTTTGCATATATATATATATATGAAAAAGTTCATGCGAGAACCATTCTTAGTGCGAGAATTGCGAGAATCAAGTTAAGCCGTCCAATTCCACCTCCTTCAATATCATTGTCCACCCATGAATTCCTCACATGCACCCTGCCACACTCTATCCCTCCACGATCTCCATCCATGAACTTCCCATATCCAAGGAACGGCTGAGATTGGTTCTCACGGTTCTCGAATGAACCCTCCCCTATATATATATATATATATATATATATATAGGGGAGGGTTCATTCGAGAACCGTGAGAACCAATCTCAGCCGTTCCTTGGATATGGGAAGTTCATGGATGGAGATCGTGGAGGGATAGAGTGTGGCAGGGTGCATGATATATATATATATATATATATATATATATATAGGGGAGGGTTCATTCGAGAACCGTGAGAACCAATCTCAGCCGTTCCTTGGATATGGGAAGTTCATGGATGGAGATCGTGGAGGGATAGAGTGTGGCAGGGTGCATGTGAGGAATTCATGGGTGGGCAATGACAGTGAAGGAGGGGAATTGGACGGCTTAGATTGGTTCTCGCGCTAACAACAGTTCTCACATGAATTTTATCTATATATATATATATATATATATATATATATATATATATATATATATATATATATATATATAGGGGAGGGTTCCATTGAGAACCGATTTTAGTGCGAGAACCGCGAGAACCAATCTTAGCCGTTGATTTGATAAGTGGAATTCATGGATGGAGAGCGTGGAGGGATCGTGTGTGGCAGGGTGTATGTGAGGAATTCATGGGTGGGCAATGACATAGAAAGATGGGGAATTAGACGGCTCAGATTGGTTCTCGCGGTTCTCGCATTAAAAATGGTTCTCGATGGAACTTCTACCTATATATATATATATATATATATATATATATATATATATATATATATATATATATATATATATATATATATATATATAAGTTCATTTGAGAACCATTTTTAGTGTGAGAACCGCAAGAACCAATCTAAGCCGTCTAATTCCTTCTCCTTCAATGTCATTGCCCACCCATGAATTCCTTACATGCACCCTGCCACACTCTATCCCTTCACGCTCTCCATCCATGAACTTCCCGTATCCAAGGAATGGCTGAGATTGGTTCTCACGGTACTCGCACTAAAAACGGTTCTCAGGACGGTTCAAACGGGAATTGCGAGAACCAATCTTACCCCTTGATTAAGATTAATCAATGGCTAAGAATTTTTGGCGGCTCATTAATGAGGGTTATTTCTGGAAAATCAAGCCTCGCAAATTAATGACGGCTTATGACGCAATTCACTGTTGGGTAAATATTTAAATTACTAAAATACCACTATTAATGAGTCAGTAATTGTGTTAACAGTTCTCACAGTTCTCGTACTAAAAGTAGTTCTCGTTTGAACTTTTGCCTATATATATATAATGGAATTATTATTTTGTGTGGGTATTGGGATTTGGCAGTTTGGCATGTGCAAGATATGAAATATACTATATAGGGGTTATTTGGATTTGGGTTTTCAAACTGATTTCTTCACTTTGAATAATCACAATCATATAATTAGTTGTAACATATGTATCTGCAGGATATAAAGTTTGATTAAATTTCATTTTTGTTTGAAGTTGTAATAATTAGATAGTGTGTTATTTGGCCAACACTGATCATTAAAGACCTAATAGATAAAATGGTTAAAACAGACATTTTTTTTATTAATTATTATTGAAGTATTTAGGTTTAAAATATGACAATTCATTTTTTATAAAAATATTATTTTATTTAAAAATTCTTGTTAGTGTTAGTATTCTCTAGTTATTATACTTGATATTGGGCTATCATTATATGGGGCCTGTTAGTTAGACTTGGCCCTTATGGGCTGATGGGTTGTGTTATGTATATATTAGTCCCTTGTTCTTTGTATGAATGTAAGTAATCAGATATAATGAAGATAGTTACTTTTCCTCTCTAGGTTTCTCTGATAACAATTCTTTGCAAATTATATATTCAACTCCATTGCAAAGAAAATAAGTGGGTCACTAAAATGGGTAAAGTAATCTTAATATATGGTAATTAAACAGTTTTGATGCCACATTTACGAAACTATCGTCCAAAACCAATTAATCAGATTGTCGAAATAAGAATCACTTTATCTAAACACTTAAAACTGAATAATTCGCCTTTAACTTGGCAAATAATTAGATAATCTGTTCTTTATTGTTTTCTGCAGGATATATTGCGTTTTCATGCAGTTTATTGGCCAGCTATGTTAATGTCAGCTGGACTGAGCCTTCCCAAAACTGTTTTCGGCCATGGATTCCTCACAAAGGTATATCCTTAACATTTTCAGGTTATAAATTAAATGCAATTTAACTTCAAAGTTTTCAAACATACTTCAAAATTTCATTTTCTTTCTAGAGTTAAAAGTGGTGAAAACATGTAATGAACTCTTAAGCTCATATACATACTTTCATTCATGCAGCTATGCTTTTTATTTGTAAAATTATAGGATGGTATGAAGATGGGAAAATCTCTTGGAAATACTCTAGAACCGAACGAGTTAGTTCAAAGATTCGGGCCTGATGCTGTTAGGTACTTTTTCCTCAGAGAGGTTGAATTTGGAAATGATGGGGATTATTCTGAAGAGCGCTTTATAAATATTGTCAATGCACATCTCGCCAATATTGTTGGTATATTATTTGTTTCGCCCCTCTTTTTAACTTAATATTGTCAATGAACTTTAGTTGATCAACTTATTAGTGATGCCATGTAGGAAATCTTCTTAATCGTACACTTGGACTTTTGAAAAAGAACTGTCAATCAACTTTAGTTGTTGATTCAAGTATTGCAGCCGAAGGAAACGATTTCAAGGACACTGTAGAGAAGCTGGTAAGATCCAAGCTAAACCTTTCCCAGCTACTTGATATTATTAAATAGATAAAATTATGTTTTTTTCTCTCTTTTAAAGTCAAGTGGCTGACTTTCTTGAAAGCTAACTCATGTAGGTTGAAAAGTCAAAGGTTCAGTATGAAAGTCTGTTGCTATCTTCTGCTTGTGAGAGTGTACTGGAAATCGGTAATGCTGGCAATCTATACATCGATGCACATGCACCGTGGTCTCTTTTTAAACAAGGAGGTGCATCTTTTGATTTCGCTGCAAAGGTTTTGTAATTCTTTCTCAATTTTCATAACTTCAACCTTTTATGATTCATATCTAATCTGCACTCATAATTGCATTCATTACATTGACTTTTGCATTGTGTAGAATCTAATACATAAAGATATTCATTAAATACCCGACGGGGTATTGTAAGTGGCAGAGTGGCGGCACGATCCACTGAGATTCAGCCCTGTGTCGCTCAGATTCATCAAATAAAAGATATTCATTAATTTGCACACAATGCTAAAGTCAATGAATTAATTTGTGTAGAAATCCAACATAGAGATATTTAAAATCTTAAACCTGAAAATGGGTAGCCCAAGTGGTCCTTCAACTTGGGTTGTCACTTTCCTCACTGTCATAGTATCAGAGTCCCGGTTTAAATTGTCGATTTCTCGTGCGGGCCAACGTCGGCTACATGTTGGATGTCACAGTTGCAAAAAAATGTTATGCATTATTTAAGAAATGGTCTAGAAGCTTTATGTCATAATCAAACATTAAGACAAAATAGCCACAGAATAATGGAGACTGTGAAAAGGGTATTTTTGTAATTTTCTGTATTTTCATATGTTGTTATCATGTAACAGGATCTGGTAGTTATATTAGAAGCAATGAGGATTATCGCGGTTGCATTATCACCTGTCACGCCAAGTTTATGTCTCAGGATTTATCGTCAACTTGGCTACACCGAAGAACAATTCTATGCTACTACATGGGTAACCTCTCTTGTCATGTAATTTTTATACGAGATCCAAAAATCGAAACCCAAAAGATGAAAACTTTTTTGAGAGTACATAGTAACAACACATCTCATAGTTATAAACAAAAAATGAGTTAATTACTGATTTGGTCCCGTAGTTAACACATTTTAACTAGTTCAGTCCGTATCTTTGAAAAAAGTACGTAGATGGTCCCTACTGTAGCAAACTTGTTACGTTGAAGGACCATCTACGTAACAAGTTTGCTACAATAGGGACCATCTACGTACTTTTTCAAAGATAAGGACTGAACTAGTTAAATTGTGTTAACCACAGAGACCAAATTAGTAATTAACTCATAAAAAATAGATCAGAAGTTTGAATGTCTTAGAAGTCTTAAGTTGTGGGGTACTAATAATTTTGATTGTTGTGAGGTTAGTCATTGGTATGTATGTGACTAATGTGTTCGGATGTCATTTGAAACGCAGAGTGACACAAGATGGGGCGGGCTAAAGGGTGGTCAAGTCATGGCTCCACCTAGACCTGTCTTTGCTAGGATTGAAATCCTGGCGGAAGCTGAAGGTGGGGCCCCGACGGAGAAGAAAGTTTCTAAGAAAAAAGAGAAGTCACAACGAAGCGAAAGTGTTGTGGGAGCGTAGACATTTCTTCATCAAGTGTCTTGGTTTACTTGGAATTTATATATTTATTATAAATGCGGTTGTTGTCATTCTACTTAGAATGCCGAGATACATTATATGTACGTTTCTCGAAACTAAATGTCAAATGACTAAAATCTAAAGATTAATAAGAGAAAATATTTCTTTATTTCGTAGTTTATTTCTTTGGAAAAAACGATGGAGCTTTTATTTTCTAGTAAAAAAATAGAAATCATGCTTATACGAGGGGGTGAATTTTTTTCTTTTTTATGAAAAAGTTCAAAACATTGTTTATTAAAATATTTTCTTGGAAATATTGTTTGAAAAGTACGAAATACTAAAAAAAATTAAGAAGTTTGGAAAAATGTAAAATTGAAGAAGGTTTTTTATTTCTTAGAAAAATATATAAAATGAACATTGTTTTATATTTTCAATTCTTTTAAAAAAAAGTTTCTGGAAAAATAGTAAACACGGCCGCCGTTGCCAAGAAAACCAAACACACATGACACGCAACTTTTTCTTCAGATGGTTTATTTTATTTTATTTTAATTATTTGATAATATCATAACTACAACTTGTAGATAATCAACTCTTATTTAAATCTTAATATAATTAATTACAATTACAGTCAATCAACCCACTTGACCCAGAATTATCGAATTTACAACCTTCTTTTTAGCTTTATAAAAAATAAAAAATACGACCTATTTTTACTTTTTTTATTTTTTTTTATCTTGGTACGTATAGTACAAATATATTATGCAATATGCACTTCCAAGAAGATAACGTGAAAAGGGACAACTTTGTTTTATTATTGAGAGCTTCAAGAGGATAGAATTGAAGGTGGTATGGTTTAAGATATTTTATTTATAGTAATATTCTAATTTATCTATCAAATTTTATTTACACTACTGGTTTATCATAACAGATTTCTAGTCTTAAAAAGGGTTTTAAGTAGACATGATATGAAGATGTTTTATAGGTGTATTTTAGCTAGAAGATTTGATAACATCGTCCTTGTGCCACATACTTCATTTATGTTTAAATGTATTGGTTATCAATTTATCTTCTAATCTTCTAATCTAATATATATAAAAGACTAATTTGAAAAAAATTATCAGATGATCTAGACTCTTTATTTAATAAACGATTTAATCTTAACCGTTAATTTCTTTAATTCTAAAGATTTGATTTTGACTTTTTACAGTCAAACTAATATAAACTAGATAAAGATAACCCTTAATTAAATCAATAACAAATATCAATAAATTATAAACAATTAAATAATTAAATAATCGTATATTTCATCTATTAATTGGATAAACATCATAACTAATTGATTATTGCTCTTAATTAATTAAATCTTATTTATGTAATATAAATATTTCAAAATATTATATTAACCAAATTATTAGTTTTATCATTTAAAATATATTATAATAAGTTAAAAGTATCGTAAATTATCACCAATAAATGTTTGACCATATTACTTCTACTTGTAACAATAATAATCGATGAATTGTATAAAAAATACAATTATGTTTCGTATCATAATATCACGTTTTCCATCCATTTCTTCGATGCTTCAACCGCTGGTTTGGGTTTGTCACCATTTTATAAAAGTCTTATTTCTTTCGCTAATAATTAGTTTTTATCAAATTATAAACCAACCCATTATATATTAAAAGACATTCATGAAAATCCCTATTTCAAAATGATTTTAAATTATTTTAGAATATTTTTAGAAAGACATTATGTGATCGTTAAATTATTTTTAGAATACTTTTTACCAATCAAAATCCCCAATTTCAAAATGATTTTAAATTATTCTTGGAATTTTTACCTACTAATCAACTCTGTTAATTTCCTAAAAGTTAAACAACTAGCGGTGCAAATCTGTAAGTCAATTTTCTTTCTTGATCATCTTCTGATTCTCATGAATGTTTCTTGATTTGTTATCGATATATAGATCTATTATACATTTAAGATTTCATAACATAAATGTTTATAATTCACATCATCAATCTCCGTGTTTATACACGGGCTATTAAACTAGTAATAATATATATAAAAGACTAATTTAAAAAAAATTATTAGATGATTTGGACCCTTCATTTAATAAAAGATTTATCTTAGCCGTTAGTTACTTTAATTCTAAAATTTTGATTTTGACTTTTTGAATTCAAAATAATGTGAATTAGATAAAGATAACCATTAATTAAATTACATTTGAAATTAATTTATAAACACATTTTTTTAGACAATACATTTATCAAATTTTAAACTGATTAAAATATGCAAGTATAAGATTAAAAACGTATACACTATAATAAAATTATCTAGATATGTGAAACTATTAATGACTATAAAAAATAATTAAGTCGGTTATATAAATATGTTTTACAAGAAAAATAAAGATATTTTTTGGATTATGATTTTTACGGTTCAAATACTAATTAAATAGTTTACACGTGTATATTATAAATTTTTGGATATATTTTTTAAGTTTTGCGTATATACTTTTTAATAGTTAGTTTATAATTACCCGTGTGTATACAGGTACTTAAACTAGTTATATTAATAAAATACTAATATTAATAAAATATATTAGATATAGCTTTGATTTAAATGAAAAAAATTAATTATCAAATCTAAATAATATATTTTGTTAAAATTTGAAATCCAATTTTACTTTTTCTTGGTTAAAGTTAATTTAATTTTGACTGTATGTTGAACTAAAATTATTACATAAAATTTTATATATGTCATCTTCAATCTTAAAGTATCTTATTTACTGATCCTAATTTACAAACATCATATATATTATCTGTAAATTTTAAAATGTTATATTTATTCAAATTCTTAGTTTTATCATTTATTTAATATTTTAGAATAATTTTAGTTTTTTTAATTATAACCAATAAATGTTGAATCTTATTGTCCTATTTGTAACAATAATGATCGATGACTTGTACAAGAAATATAATCATGTATTTTCGTATCATGATACCAAGTTTCTGCCATCACATCGGTCATCCTCTCGCGTCAACACTTCCACCGTCGCTTTGGATGTTGATGCAGTTTGTCGGTATTATTTAATTTTAAAATTCTAATTTCTTTCATTTTTTATAATTTTTTTATAATTATTTATTATTGTTATTAATAATAATAAAAATATAAAAATAAGTTGTATTTTAATTAGAAATAATGTGTCACTTGCCATCTCACTTACCATATCAACGAAACTGGTGCCACGTCAGTACTTAGCAAGTAACTTGCATTAGCATGTTCGATACATACATGATAACTTATGAGTTTTAATATATTATATAGTAAATTTCAAAGCGAGATCGATACACTTAATAGCAAAACATAACAAGATAGATCTATTATGATATATTGAACTCTTAATTTATCTCTAAAATGTTTCTTTCGAAAGTGATAAGATTTGAAAATTATTGAAATAAAAACTTTTATAATTTTTAATTAATGATTAAATTACTCATCAATCACAAATCTTTTCATATACAATGCTAAGTCTTTAAAAAGTCTGTGATATCTAGACATGCACATATACCGGATAATACTATATCCGGATCGGATATTTTGGGTATGAAAACCGGTTACAAAAAAAACCGGTTTAGTAATAACCGATTTTGGGTGAAGGAATACTATACTATATTAACTGGATCGGTTAATACTATAACCGGATTTTTTCATCTAGTTTTTTATCCTATGAAAATAACCGGTCTGCACAATAAGGCCAAGCCCACTGTTTTTTTAATAAATTTCCTAATACTATAAAAAAACATACATATGAAAGAAATTTCAAATTTTGATTAATTTAAATACTTAAAAAGTACAATATTCAAATTACAATATTCGATACAAACTTCCTAATTAAAAATATCCAAATTACAAACGCCCAAACATCTTAATTTAAAATACTTAAAAACATTCAAACTTAAAATTAAAAGAGGGAAGCTAGGGAGGAGCTTCGGGATCGCCATCACCCCTACGTAGCAACCCGTTCGATAGCCTCCTCTTCATCCTCTTCTTCGTCGGGAGATGATATTCCAAGTTCCACTTCTTCATTGTGTATGTTTGATTCCAACTCGACGTCAATTGGGTCTTCTAGTGTGGTCACGTGTTGTCTTCTAGCCGCGCCATCCAAATAATCTTTTAAACAAATACGGAAGATTTGCCCGTATTCGGCATGCTACTACTACCACCGGCACCCGCCATGAAATAAATCTAAAAAAAGTGATTTTTGGTGAAAAAAAAGTATAAAACTTTGAGAGAATATGAAAGACTTCAAGTGGGATTCAACCCATAACATATCCACACTATATATAAGATTTTTGGGTGGCAAAATTGTAAAAAAAATTGAAAAAAAGGGTCAAAAAACCTCACCAACGGCTATATTTTTTAACAGCTCCCAGATCGGATAAAAAACCGGATAAAAACCGGTTTTTTTATAACCGGTTTTTAATCCGGTAAAAAAACCGGTCGCCCATTTTTGACTCAAACCGGTTATAATATCCGGTTATAAAAAAACCGGTCCCGTTATAAAAAAACCCGTTTTGAGTAAATCCGGTTTCGGATATTTTTTCGTTTAAATCGGATATTCAGATTTTTTGTACATCTCTAGTGATATCCAGTGATATCCAAAGACACTTTTTGTGTTGGTTTCAACTTTTTTGCTTTGCTATAAAAGTCAAGAGTCCAAAATTTTCCTTCCACAAGATTCAATGCAATTATGCAAAAACCAATTGTTGTTACTTGTTAGTCAAACAACCCTGAGAATAAGTGGATTCTATTAATTTTCTTTTATTATCTACTTTATTGATTTTTATTTTTATATTTATTTTATGAGTAGAAGAATAAATGGAGGAAAAATAGAAAAATATATCACCTCTCATAGTTAAATAATCCATTTAACATTACCTTAATAATTTGCCGTATAGTTTATTCGTCTCCTATACGAGATGTCAAAAGATCAAATCCTAGGAGCTTCAATCAAGGATTAGCCAGGGTGTCGTTTGTACCTTCGAAGGAACCCAAACAAAGAAAATCATTGTATGAAAGTCTATACAAAAGATCAAATTCCGGGGTTGTTTCAAGAAACAACACTAGTTAGTTCGCGAATATCCGAGCAGGAAAAATCCTTGTCTTAGATATTGATCGTGTTATCTCAATTTATGATACAAAGCATGCAATAAAAGTTGTACATTTGCATTTTATAGCTTTTGACCCCTAAAACTTGCCTAATTTAAAGACTTGATACTTTCTACATGTTCATTAACACTAGCAACATTCATGGCAACCTTACACCCATTGAACTCAACCTCCGTCAGCCCGCAAATCTCCACCTTCCTTCCTTCCTTCTTCTTCATATCATAAAACACCACATAGAACGGCTTCACCAGGCTTCTCTCTGTAAATATCATCTCGCCGGAATTTGTTGTTCCGGCGAACATAAATCTTCGACTATCGTTTATCTCACTGAACTCCGCCGGGATCTCAACACGTTTCTTTACCCAGTTGTTATCTTCCTCGTTTATTAATACCTGCATAACGATAACGTTATGTTCATCGTTTGTTAGACCTTGATAGTCAACAATCGCTAAGTTGCCATCCTGTTCCATTAAAACAGTCTCTTCCGAATTTGAAATCGGATCATCCTGCATCTGAATGAATCGGAAAACTTCGCGATTTACATCGAACGCCACCATAACTGGTTTTTCCGTAGCTTTCATTGACGGATAAGCCCTAAAGTAGATCTGGCCGTTTATACAGACATTCTCATTGAACGGAAAATACCGCGGTCCATCGGCGATTCTCCTCCACTTGTCTGAACCAGATCCGACGGTGAATACTCTGTGTTCCATGATTAAATCTTCTTCTTCTTCTTCATCCTGAACTGTAACCCAAGTGTCGAGCACTTTGTGTGTGTCTGTAACCGGGTCAAACCCGAAGGCGTTTGTCCGGTGATGTGTAGAAGCTAGAGACGATGAATTAGGGATCTCCCTTTGCGTCCATGGAAGCTTCAGGAATTTACGAGTAGAAGGATTGCAAACACACATGAATCCTAAATTGAAGCACATAAGACCATTGAGCGATTGCGAGACGAACGGGTGGGCGAACCCGGAGATGGTGAGGACGTGTGTCGGGTTTGGTAGCGATCGGGTTTGGTTCGGAGGAATCGTGACGGAAAAGATGGTACGTTCGGAGTTAAAGCGGTTGATGAAGGTGAGAATGAGGGTGACGGAAGCTCCGGCGGCGGCGGCGGCGGAGGAGGAGCGGGTGAAGTGAGATTTGGAGAAAGATGGGTGGACGATGGTGGAGTTCCATCGGGTTGAGACGGTGCGGAATCGGGTCAGGGATTTAACAGGGAGTCGGGTGAGGATTTCGGATATGAGTTCTTCTGGAATGGATACGGGTCGGGTGTAATCTTCATCTTCTTCACCCATTACTATGGTGGTCTTCATGTTGAAGGTATGGAGTGAAGGGTGGAGTGTATAAATAGTATTGTGAAGTCGGGGCCAGTCTTGGTCAAGTTTGACTTGGCAACCCAATCTTATACAAGATAAAATAAAGCTTTACTTCAATTTCAAAAAGTTGCATAATAAGATATTCATAGACTTCGAAGGTTACATGATGATTATTTAATATTCAATATAAAATCAATTACCTAGATAGACTCAAATACAAGTGATTAAGTTAAGAAAAGTAAAAAAAATAAAATCTTTTTTATGAATTTAAGCATCCATTTCGCTTAATAACCTCGCCGATGATCCCTCATCTCGCTGACCACTATCTGGTTGACACGTGACAGATTAAAAAAACGTTCTCGCCGATAACATAAAAAAAGTACCTACAGAACATATGAAACCGGCAAAGTGAAGATTTTGTAAGAGAAAAAGTACCTTGGGAACATATGCCGTCGATGAGATGACCTCCAACGGCAAGTTCAATCGGCGAGATGGTTTTTTTTTTTTTTTTTTTTTTTGCAACTATCTGACACGTGTCAAAATATTATTGGTTGGCGAGATGGATCGGCGGAATGGGTGCCTAAATTGTTAAGCATATATTTTTCATGTCTATTTTAGCTTTAATAAATACATAATAGCTTATTTTGACTAATGACTCTTAAAAATATAAATAATCTTTATAAGAAAGAGTAAGTAATACGTTTTTGGTCTTTATGGAAATTTAATAGGGCACTCTAAGTTTCTTTTTCAAAAGTCAGAGGTTTTTTGGTTAATGTCTCGTTCGAATAGATGTTTGTAATACTCGTGTGTCTGTCGCATAAAAACAGTTAAAAACAGTGGTGAAAATTTTAAGACAATATGAAATTAAACATGAGAATAAACGAGTTTGAGTTGACATGGATATTAAACGGGTTGTGTCCAGTTTGATTCATGTAGCCCTTGTAATAAATAGGTCATGTTCGGGTTATAAATACATTTCATATGTTGATGTGCGAACTTATTCATGACATGTCATGATGTCAGACCATTTTTACGATACACCAACTAATTTATTTTATTAAAAATTTTAGTTTTTGTACCGATCTTCTGACCCATTTAAACTACGTTTATTGGGCAGTCCAACTCGATTATGATGCATCAACCCGTTTACGACACGCTAACCGGTCAACCAATGTAGTTACATAAGTTATGTGGCTCGTGTTCATGTCTTGTACATACAAGCTACAGAGGCAATTTTATGTAGTAGGAAAGGGGGTGTGTTGACCCCACTTAGAAAATAATTTTTTGTATAACTATATATATATATATATATATATATATATATATATATATATATATATATATAGTAACATCCTCGAACCGGGTCTAATTGTTTCGTGGTCAGTGTGAGTATTTAATAATTGTTTATATGTTTATTTTATATCATATGCGTTTATGATATCAATAAATTCGTTTTTAAATGAGGTTCCTGAATAATTCCTCGTTAGTTGTTAACTAATTGAGATTGATTGCTAATGTTTTAATTCTTGACAAAAATAAATAAACCGATCATATTTGAATCGCGTATTCTTTTTTTTTTTTAACCAGCCAACCCCCATACTACAAAATTGCCACACTTAATGAAATTATGAAAATGTCATCTTAGGTATTTGCGGTTGTTTTTTGGTACCATAACAGGCTTCTTTTGTTGATTCTTAAAGTTCTTCTATTTCACAACAAAAGCTTGTTCTTCAATTGTTTTTGGTACCATGATTAAACTACTAATATAAAAAAAGATGTAAATTAAAGACTATACTTTATGTGCGAAATTAACAGACTATCTTCTAATCTAATATATATAAAAGACTAATTTGATAAAATTCATTAGATGATCTGAACCATTCATTTAAAAAATGTTTAATCTTGACAATTCATCTACTTAAAATCAAAAAATCAGTTTTGACTTTTTAGAGTCAAATTTGTTAGAGATAGTTTCAAATTTGCCCTTATTAAATAGTATAAAATCGTATTTTTCTACCTTAATTTAAAAATATCATATATACTCTTTATAATATTTTGATATTTTAAACCAAATTCTTAGTTTTAACATTCTAAAATATTTTATAATCATTTTAATTCTTTTTTGATTTATAACGAGGAACGTTTAATTATATTACCCTTTATTGTAAAATAAAGAGTGATGATTTATTTAAGAAATACGATCATGTCTCTTTGTATCAAATTTCCATGTTTCTACTGTCAAGTCTGTCCTCCCACTCGCGTTGATGTTTCCACCGCTGGTTAGAGTGTTGATGCCGTACATTGTCATTTTTTTATATTCTCATTTGATTCACGTTCTATTAGTATTTAATACATTTTAATTAATGTTTAATATTTATTATTTTTTAAACCAACCCTTATATCATACGGGTATTTAATCTAGTACTATGATATTCAATGAATCTTTTTACAAATGAATAATACATTATAGAGGCGGACCCAGAAACAAATATTAGAGGTTGCACTAATTTTTTGTTAGGAGTATCACTTTCATTAGACAAAAAATATAAAAAAAGTAACATTACTCGAAGAAATTAAAGAGGTTGTCTGAGGTAGCTACCTCAGGATACTCACAAGATCTACCCTGAAACATAATACCTATTGATTTGATATGTATACGTGAGAAGAAGAAAGATAGTTTTAACAACACCCTAATTCATAATGTGTAGCATGCCTAAAGTGTTGAATTTAGATGTTAGAATATTTACTAATGAATATTCGTATATAATACGTATGTATGTATGTGTGGATGGGCAATTACAAACTCGAGAATGCATCCTAATTTGTAGCATGCCTAAAGTGTTGAATTTAGTTGTTAGAATATTTACTTATGAATATTCGTATATATATATTCGTATATAATACGTATGTATGTATGTATGTATGTATGGGCAATTACAAACTCGAGTAGGGGTGAACATGGGTCGGTTTGGGTCGGTTTTGACTCCAAACCGAACCAAACCGATAATTATCGATTAAGGCATTTTTCAAACCGTTGGGTTATCGGTTTTTAATGGGGCGGTTAACCGTTAATGATAGTGGTTCGGTTTCATTAATGGTTTTCTTGGTTAACCGTTAAGTTAAGTTGGGCCAACTTATTGGGCTTCAATAAATCATGAATTGGGCCACAAATTGTTTTATAATTAACATCTTTAGTAGCAAACAAGTCATTGGACTAAATAAAAACAATTTAATTTGAATTTTAGAAGATAGTGGACTGGACCTCAAATGCAAACAACCCAAGTTTAATAATGTGGTTTTGTTTTCAAAATTGTCAAACGGTCCAGCACGCAAAAGAGTACCTAGCCCACAACCAAATTGCATATACAACTGAAAATTTCTCGAACGGAATAACTGAACTAGGGCGCAGACGTGGAGTAGACGTCGAACAAAAGAACTGAAGAAGGGCGGTTAGGGTTTACGGTACACCGTCGCTTTAGGGAGAGGTCAAGAGCCGAGGCGGATCATGTTAGTTATAGGTATCAAACCGAAACTTGGGTGATGTTAACATTACGGTATTTACTAACTTAGGTGGTTTGTGCGTGTAACATCACCTAACTTAGGCGATGTTAACATTACGGATCATTTTCCCTTTTAATGATTAAATATATAAAAATAATATTTAATATATCCTTATTGGTTCGGTTTCTTATCGGTTCGGTTATAGGTATAAAACCGAAACCGACCGAATAACTATCGGTTAATGAAAATTTAAAAACGAACCGTCGGTTTTCATTTGGTTCGGTTTTAATGGGTTTAATGGTTTCGGTTCCGTTTTTCGGTTAAGACGCTCACCCTTAAACTCGAGAATGCATGTAGGTGACATAGGCTACAATTGTCTGTGTGGTGGTCGGACCCGACCCGATGTTTAACCGGTTGGATTTGAGGTGCACACGAAAATTTGGCAAGATTTTGTTAGTATCTGGAAAATCTCTATCAACAAAAATAGCATAATACTTTTCGTTTGAAAATCTCAATACAGATTCCCTTTACGTACGTTTCAGCATAAGTATTAATTAAAGATATTTTTTTATTATTTAGAATTGCTTAAATTGTATTGTAGGATTAATAGCTTCACCTACCATGCACAATTTCTGTTATTAAATTTTTCAGTAAATTAATAAAATTGTTAAAGTTAAAATATAAGACATGATTAAAAAAATTAGTGGATTTCATGAATCTTCGTTTCGTTTAGAACGTGTATGTTTTAGCTTATTATGAGTTTAATTTTCCTGGCTTACTTTTCGTAATCTCTTTTTTTTTCAGTTCGATTTTCATAAGCTTAGCTTTTTTTTTATTTGAAGTCATAAAAATACTGTAAGTTAGAAAATAAGTCGAAAATTGAATTTATTAAAAATATGTTCATAATAAACTTAGGCAAACACCCCCTTAATTAGTGAGTAACTGGATGAAGTATAATAAAATTTTAGTAGAAGGAAATAATTTTTTTTCGCAAATCATATCATATTATATGATTAATCTGTAGACTTTATATTTCAAGTGGCTAAACCTTAAACTTTGCACTTCAAATGGTATAACTTTTAAACTTTTTAATAAACGTTTTAATTGATACTTCGATAAAAAGATTCATTCTCTTTATAAAAAAAATGGAACTCGCTTAACTTGTTAGGCCTTTGGACAAAGGCGGTATCGTTCATGTTTCAGACGATTTGGTTAATTATATATACTTCTATATTAATTATAATATACTCAAAATGTTTTATAGAAAGTCAAGTGACTAAAACACTCTGTTAGTTTTAAGATGAGTTCAATCTTATAACAAACCAAATTACTCAAACATTAATTCATACCGAATTGTGTTTCCTATTTATGGTATTCTATCTTGTGTTAGAGATGGGCAAAATCGGTCCTGGACCACAGCCGGTCCGGTCCGGTCCGGACCTAGTCGGTCCCGGGCCGGTCCAGTCCTCGGCGGACCGGTCTTCGCGTAAGACTATTTCGATAAATTCGGTCTTCGGGAGGTCCTAGACCACTTCCGGACCGGTCCAAGTCCGGACCGGTCCGACTTCGGTCCTGGACCGGTCCGTTTTTCGTTCGGGTATTTTCCGGTTCGGTTTAGACATTTCCGGATTTTTTTTAGTTTCGTTTTAAAATTTTTCGGTTTTCGATTCGTTTTTTTGTTTGAATTTTTTTTGAAAAACTAGCCGTTGGGACCGGTTCGGACCGGTCTTGGACCGGTTGGGACCGGTCTTGGACCGGTTCAGACCGGTTTGGACCGGTTTTTTACCGTTTTTTTCAAAAAATACCCGTTGAACTCTTGGACCGGTTTGGACCGGTTCGGTCCTGGACGGTCTTGGACCATTTTGGACCGGTTCGGGTTCTGGACCGGTCTTGGACCGCTTCGGACCGTTTCTCTCACTTTCGGTCTTGGACCGGCTCGACTCTTGCGGTCTTCGTTGGACCGGTCCGGTCGGTCCTCGGGGCCCATGTCTATCTTGTGTCATTTGCATGTTATTTATATTTTCCAATTATTTAGATCTTTTGGTCTTATATTTAGACTTTTTACTTTTTATTGCTTAGGCCGTACAAAAGATAAGGCATTGCTAGATATTCATCTTTCTAGGGTTTTTATATGGTTATTTCATTTATGAAATTGATTAATCTAAAGAAAACATATATTTACTAACTTATATATTTTTAGGGATGTTGTACCTTATGTAGATGAATCAATTCTATTGGTGGAAAAGTCACCAATTGCAATGAACTATATCTAGAAGACAATAGTTTAAATGTTTTTTTTAAGAATTTAAAATATTTTTCAAATTAGGGCTCTTGTCAGGGGTGACGAGCATTAGGCTCCAATGTACGCGGTGTAACAAGTTTTATCTGTGATTATTTTCAAAGCATCTCAACGACCACCCCTGATTAAACCTCTATGTTGGAACCTAGAGGGGGGGGGGGGGGGTGAATAAGTTCTTTTACTTAGTTTACCAATTTTTACACTTATAAAAATTAGTAAGTTGTGTTATAAAGAATAATCTTGAAATTTATAGCAACACAACTAATATAATAATTTAAAGAGAGTAGAGATAGAGAGATATCACCAAGAGTAGACAAGAGATTTATAGTGGTTCATGCAAGTGTTAACAAACTTGCACTACATCCACTCCTTGGCCTCACCCACCAAGAGTTTGCTCCACTAGCTTCTCTCTTTGAAGGTAGAGATAAACCTTTTACACTTCTCTTTTTAGCTTACAAGAAATAATCTTCTCTCTTGCAAACAAGGCTAAGATAAGCCTATCTTCACTCTAATTATGTTGGCTAGAGTTAATCCTTATTTCTCTCTAATTTTATAGGCTAGAGATGATCCTCACTTCACTCTAATTTGAAAGGCTAGAGTTGATCCTTACACACTTATACAAATAACATAATATATAGAGATGAAGATTTGCTCTTGAAGACTTTGCACTTTTTCTCTTGATCTTGATCTTAAAGATGGTCTTTTTGTGTGGAATATAAGCTCACAAGATCTTGTATATTTTCTATATTTTTCAGATGTCAAGAGTTGGTTTGAAATGAAGACATTAGCTTGTTTAAATAACCAAGGAATGACAAAAGGAAATTTTGTCCGGATGCCCCACGGAAGAAGACACGGTCGACCGTGCATCTTCCGTCGCAGGTCTGGACAGCTTTTTGGAAGTTCAAAATATGAACGTTGCACTTTGTATAAAACCATACTCAAACATTTTTTGCCATAAAAAATCATTAGAAAAAACATTTAGAAAAGTCCCAAGTTGACCTACCAAAAGAGTTTGAATTCTTTATGCAAATTTGGAAGGTTGGAAGGATTTGCAAAAATGATGTTGGATATTTACCACATATAGAAGATGTTTTTCTAATTTTAGTCTTGTGGCAATTCAATGCAAAATCATGTTTAGTTTTTGCCACAATAAGAAATAATTTGTTTTATTATAATTTGTCTTACAAGACAAATTAAATAAAAGCTTGGAATTACTTTTATAAACTATATGTGTGACATATTTACAAAAGATTTGATAAAATATTCTTTTGTCAAAATTATTTGTGAACTTTTATATTTATTAATCGCCTTTAAAGATTCCATCTTCAATTGTCGAGTATGAGATCGGTTGACATCAAGAAAGACGATATTAAGAGATGACGTTTGTGCGGCGACGGTTGATTCACGGTGTGGGATCGACCGTGAAAGTTGAATGTTTGCTTTTATCTTGTTTTCTTCTTTGCTTGTTGATTTGAAGTCTTCAATTATTTGTCCTTCACTTGATCATCTTAATTTTAGGTTTGTTAACCTTTAAAGAATGTAACATATGAACATATGAATAAATTTGATAAGCAATAATATTACTTGTTCATATTTTTATCATCATCAAAATAAGGATGCATTTCTTAATGTGTGACTATGTATGCACTAACACTCTATAAGACTCGAACTTTTGACCACTCGTATAAGGACAATGATCTTACCTGGTAGACAATTAAAAGATGGTTTAAATGTCGTTGAAAATGGTCAAAGTTATTATATATTTGTAATATAATTACTTAGTTTTTTTTAACCGTTTATAAAGTAATTTTTTTATATTGGTGTTTTGTCTTATGGAGTTAGGGGTAATATTTTTTTCCTTTTTTGTTTTTGTTTTATAAACTAACATACTAACCAAGTCACGTCTCTTTATTTGATGCACTTTTGATGTTTTCACATGTGAACTTAGGTTTACGCGCACTTGTATTTTTGTACCATTAGTTGTAGGAAAAAAAAATTAATTTTTTTTTCACTTTTAAACTTTATTTGATCCATTGTGTATTTGTGTTTAACTTGTGATTTTATATATAAAATTACATTTTATGTGGAAATTTTGTATGTTTTCTTTTCACACTTTCACATATTCGTTTCTTATATTTTTTTCTGTAACTAAGTGAAACAAATTTTAGAAGAACCTGCAGAAAGGCCAACTAAGATGTTGTTTGTTTTCGAAGACATAAATGTGGTGCTAGTTGTAAGTTAAACAATCTTTTGAAATTTCTTTACATATTTGTCTGTAAATGATAAATTTACAAAACTGATTTTAATTATAAAACATATTTCGTTCTTTTTACAAAAAAATAAAATTAAAATTGAGGTTTTACAAAGAGATAGTTTTATATGATAAAAGTGTTTTAAAAGATAATATGATGTTACAACTAGATATCATCGTCAAGGTTTAAGAGATTTAGATGCATGTTAGATGTAATGTTAATTTAAACCATGGTTCACAAATCATCAACTGGAGTTAATAGGGTAAGGTGAGCAGAGAAATATATGTAATCTAAACTTATATAATAGAGGGCGGCTGATAGAATCAAGAAAATGTGTGTATAATATATTTACGTGATTTCTAGCCATTGTCACAATAAACACATGGTATATATTTGAATTTAATACAGTCATGAAAAAATAAAATCAAGTGAAGGGCGTGTCATGTACTCATGTGTGTGATAGGTAGAAAATGCATGTGACATGAAAATTGTGTGTGTAGTTATATAACAACGAAAGTAAAATATAATAATGGCCTATATGATTTGTAAGAGTTTGCCACCTTAATTATGGCGGAAAATTGTACACGCTTATTATATGTGTACATGCATAACTTGTGTCTCGTTACGGTAAGATAGTAATTTCTACTAATAAAATATCAATTTTTAGATCACTTATTTATTTTTGTATAACTTATTATTGAATTATTAACTTGGATTATATTATAATTATCATCATCGAAAAGAAAGATTGTTAGTATAATAAAAAAGTTAAGATTTATTTAAATGTTTTGATCACGCACATTTAATATTTGGATTAAATATTAAATATCTTATAAAAATCCAAGTTAATATGAAAATAATAAGTTTGGCAAAATTAATGATTAAATATAAATATACATTGACCACAATGAAAATTTTTCGAGAGTATTAAAAAGAATCGAGTATGCAAATTTTACAAACGCAAAACGTATACGATACTCACTTAGTTAAAAACAATTTTTGAACGAACACTAACAAATATATAGAATCAATTGTAACTAGAACGCATTTTCATATTTTATAAATCAATTTCATATGTTTAAAAGATATATGTATTTGAGAATTGTGATTTTATAAAGTAAATTGTCATGAAAAAAACAAAATATATGTAAGTCGTCAAATTCTATAAAGATGAAAATGCATATAAATGTACTAAGAAAAGCACTTAATCTTCCAAAATGTATAAGTGAGATATCTTTAAGTGGTATTATTATCTTGGATATTATGATAAAGTATAAGAGATAACTTCAAACAAGTACAAGTTTCTTGTTTCCACAAAAATACAACCTACTTAATGTGTGACACTCTCTCATCCACACATTTTGATCTTCAGAAGTATTTCTTGATATTTTTGTCAACTATTTGTAAGATAAAATATCACTTATACCAATAAACAGTACACAAAGAAAATATTATTTTAATTAGTATTGTACTGTTTTTATGACACAATTTTGAGTATTTGTTAGTCTCCAACATTAACAATTAAAACTGGCAAATAAAGTTGTGAGGGAAACCCACAGTCGCAAGTCACGATCGACCGTGAGTTGTGACCGTCCGGTCCCCTAAGAGTATAAGGAGTGGAGGGTGGTGAATGGATGTGGTGGGGTGACCACTTGGGGATGGGGGTGGTATGTGTGGTAGGAAGGAAGGAAGGTGTGGTATTCACGACATGTGGTTGGGTGTGAGGTGGGCTACTTAGATTTTTAACTTTTTTTATTAAATTTTGCTTGCTTATTTGGGTAATATGTGGGTCTCATAATTTGGTGTGGTGAGAAGTGACCACTACAAGATTGAGTGGTTGGTTAAGTGATAGGAGAAAAAACCTGACATGACGGTGTAGTTCAATGTGACCACTCCTTGTACTCTAACAGCCTTGAGACCTTCTCTCTCATGTCTATAAAAAAAACATGTTTGGTCTCTCAATTTTAACACACATTTTGCTACAAAGATCATAAAATGATACTTGATTCAAAAATCATATTTGTTTCTCGTAAGCTTATGAAAATAGACACTAGTACAAAATTGACCTTTAGTCACACCAAAAAAGTGTGACCGTATGCCTACGGTCACACTTTTTTTTTCATTAAAAGTGTGACCGAAGATCGTGCCATTTTAGGTATGTTATGGTCACACAAAAATTTAGTGACCATATCATATAAAAAAATGTGACCGTAACTAAAAAAGTGTGACTATAGGGTATGGACTTTTCATTTTGAAATCAAACAATTCATCCGAAAGTGTGACAAAAAACTTTTTCTAGACACACACTTTTGTTATTTGAGTGACTGTTGTTCAGCCTATGGTCACACAAGTCTATTATAAGTGTTGTTATTGTTTAGGTTTTAGTCACACATAAATACTAAAAATGCAGCTGAAACCATTTTATGGTCACACAATGTTTTAAAAAATGTGACTATCTATAACCTACAGTCACACAAACGTTGTAACATCCCACCTTACCACAACACAAGCAATTCCCAAGGGTCACCCATCCCTGGATTGCTCCAGCCCAAGCACGCTTAACTGTAGAGTTCTCATGAGATGTGTCATTCTTGTGGTCCTTACACGGGTTGTGTCATGTAAGGCCAAAGTTTACTCATAAGCCCATCAAAACTGTGACATAACTGTTTTGGAAAAAGTGTGACTAAATGTCATTTTTGTACTAGTGTGTGACCGTATATATATCTATGGTCTCTTATAAAATCCATCACAAATTTTATTCTCATATCAGTGGCATATCATGCCATTTGGTAACAGTTTTTACAAGTGTGCCTAGTAATGGTCACGTTTTTATGTTTAAGTGTGACTAAAGGTATTTACTTACTATACAATTATCACGTTTTTATGTTTAAGTGTGACGAAAGGTATTTACTTACTATGCAATGGTCACACAAACAAAATATAAAGTGACTAAAACTATGACAAAATTTTAAAAATGACCTATAGTCACACTTTAAATCAAAAGTGTGACTTTGGTTTGTTTTAGAAAAAGTGTGACTAAAGGTCATTTTTGTACTATTGTGTGACCGTATATATATCTATGGTCTCTTATAAAATTCATCACAAATTTTATTCACATATCAGTGACATATCATGATATTTGGTCACACTTTTTACAAGTGTAGCTAGGAATGGTCACGTTTTTATGTTTAAGTGTGACTAAAGGTATTTACTTACTATCCAATTGTCACTATTTTATATTTAAGTGTGACTAAATGTATTTACTTATTATGAAATGGTCACACAAACAAAATATAAAGTGACTAAAACTATGACAAAATTTTAAAAATGACCTATAGTCACACTTTAAATCAAAAGTGTGACTTTGGTTTGTTTTGGAAAAAGTGTGACTAAATGTCATTTTTGTACTATTGTGTGACCGTATATATATCTATGGTCTCTTATAAAATCCATCACAAATTTTATTCAAATATCAGTGACATATCATGACATTTGGTCACACTTTTTACAAGTGTGGTTAGGAATGGTCACGTTTTTATGTTTAAGTGTGACTAAAGGTATTTACTTAATATGGAATTGTCACTATTTTATGTTTAAGTGTGACTAAATGTATTTACTTATTATGAAATTGTCACGTTTTTATGCTTAAGTGTGACTAAAGGTATTTACTTACTATGCAATAGTCACACAAACAAAATATAATGTGACTAAAAGTATGACAGAATTTAAAAAATGACCTATAGTCACACTTTAAATCAAAAGTGTGACTGGACTGTTTTGGAAAAGTGTGACTAAATGTCATTTTTGTACTAGTGAGAGTAAACTTGTTTTAACTCATATTTGTATAACTACTTGGTGGATAAAATTCATGTATTTATTTCTTGAATGTCACTTTATTTATTACTAAATAGTTAGAACAATATGAAAAAACCGGATCTTTTCAAATCTCTAGTAACGAACGTACATTTAACCATAAATCAAACACACCAAACCTACATCCCTCATTTCTAAGGTAATGTCCCAAATGCATATACCCAATATGAACAAGAAGGTAACCACCATTTCAAGTGTGAAACCCGCATGAACACACAAGTTTAAAATATATATATATATATATATATATATATATATATATATATATATATATATATATATACACTCAAATATTAGTATTATGCACACACAAGGTGATCAATCCCAGACGATGCAAACACTCTCAAGACTTGAATATGTTGTCAAAATGGTTTAGACACACTACAACATTAAAGAAAGAATATCCAAGTTCATATATTTATCAAAATATGATCAATTTAGCAAATACAACCATAAACTAGCTAGGATTTATCTCTATTAGGATGAATCAATGTTACTAGCACATCTTCATAATTAATACATCATAAACAATAACTAAATCAGATTCATTCATTCTGAAAATAAAGGTTAGAGTATACCAAAATGATGAACAAAGATAAAGATGATGAATGTGATGCTCCTTTGATGGTGCTAAACTTTCAAGTGATGAAAATTCACACTTCTTTTGACCTTTGGAACCTCCAAGAACCTCTCCTAATAATTTGGCAATGTTTAGGACCGGAGGGATGGAGTATGAGTGTGTAGGAATGGAGAAAATACTGTCCAAGGGCTTCCAAAACCGAAGTAGGAGTGTTGTTTATAAACTTGTCTGCATGGGTAGCTAATGGCCTTAAGTTCTGGATTAACGGCCGTTAGGTCAAGATTTTTGTCAGATAAGGTCAAATGCAACTTTCCAGCTTGTCAAATATCACTGATTTAGGGGCTAACGTGCGTTAGGTATGTTTTTCAGTTAAGTATTTCAGTGAGGTTGTTCAGTCGGGGTGGTTAGCCAAGCTGATCAGACACCTAATGGCTGAGCTAACGGCCGTTAGCTTGGGGTTAGGTATGGAAACTTCAGTTGGGGTGGTTAGCTTGGATGATGACCATTAGGGATGTAACACCTGACCTAACGGCCGTTATCTCGGGGGTTAGCTCCTAAAACTTCAATTTTCAGCCGGTATCTTCAGTTGTGCTTCTAACTTCTTCAATGGAATTAGCTTTTCTTCTGTTTTCTTTAGTTTTTCCATGTTATATACTGAAAGGCCAATTTATACCTGCAATGGTTAAAACAAAGGATTATGTATCATTTCACGCATAATTCACCAACAATTGTGGTTCAAAGTATGAGGAATTTGTACTGAAAATATGTATAAGTTAGGGTACATCAGCAGGAGAGATCAAGAGAGAGAAACACAAGAGCTTTAAACTTATATATATTTGCCTCTTGATTGTTGAGAATGAAATTATTTTGTACACACCATTGTTGGTATTTGTGAGGTTTCATTTCTTGTGTGAGAGTTCTAGTTGTAGAACTTGTTATCTAAGTGGGTTTGACTATTCTCTACTTTGTTCTTAGGTTGGTGTTCTTGTGGAAGAATACTTGAATAAAGTCCTTTGCTAAGTCACTTGGTGGAAGCCCTCGTTAGAGGCACTACGGGTTCTTGGTGAAGATCTTGTGTTTGGTGTTCTTGGACTAGAACATCGTGAAGTGGTCGCATCCTCGTATCAAAAGTGATTGTAACCTGTGGTCTATTTCGTTCTAAGGAGAATTCTGCATGATGTACTAGTGGAACTCTTGACGGAGATCAGGGTGTGAATATATGTTTGAAGTGAATATATGTTTGAGTTCAAACGAACCACTATAAATCTTTGTGTCATCTCGTTAAACCCTTACACTCTTACGTACTTGGTTTTATATACTTGTCATTTATTATTATCAATTGCTTCTATTGTACTTAATATATATATATATATATATATATATATATATATATATATATATATATATATAAAAAGATTATCTTAAAAAAGAAAATATAATTTTTAAATGATAAATTATTTAAAAGAATTTCTCTTTTAGAAATAAAAAGAGAATACAAAAACTATTTAACCTCACTTTTAATTTCTACAATAGTTATTTAATATATTTATATTACGTCTAAAAAGGTGGAGTGCTCTTAGAATCTAAAGTAACTACATATATTCTACTTCTGTTATATCGACACTATCTTCTAATTCTCCAATATAAATAAAACACTAGCATGTATAAAATTTATTGTAAAGTTTAATTCTTCATTTAAAAAATAAATTTAATTAATAAATCTTAGCCTTTATTTAATTAAGATTAATATTTCAATTTTAACTTTTGTTAGTTTGACTTCTTATAAACATAACATTAATTATATCTATCTTTAAACATTGACATTCGATAAATACAAACTGGTCATGCCATCTTATTTAACAAAACGTGAAATTACTTAATATAATCGATTATGGTACTATATTTTCTCTTCACATCAATAATTTACATTCTTAATCTTTAGTTATCATCTATCCTAAATCAAATTTTACATTCTAAAAGGTTTTTAGGCATTCCGTTATACGTAGCTCGGAGGTGAGCGGGTGAGGCGCGAGCTCGCGAGGAACACCACCTCGGGTGGTTAAACTTGCCCGGGTTCCATGCCTTCCGAGTTCCGGAACTCGCTGAAACCCCCCCAAACCCCCCCCACCCCCACATCTACCAATCAGATTTTAGTTTTTTTTTTTTTTGAAGTGAAAAGGAAAGGAAAATGAAAAAGGGGGAGTATAACGGGTGTAGTGGGTAAGGGAAATAGAAAGAGAGAAAAAATGATGTGACGCTAATATGGCAGTGGGTAAGGAAAGGGAAGAGGGGTAGTATAACGAATAGCCTTATTATAAATAAAAGAATTTAATTCAAATTTCTTATCCATTACATTAGTTTAGAAATAAATCTATTAAATATTTAAACGTCTGGTTAGATCAATAATAAAATATTATACATATTCATATTGTTGGTCCTTATCTATGTTAATTAATTATATAATACAAATTTTAAATTTTATATCCTTTGTTAAGTTGTAATCATTTACTTTTCATAAATCAACTAATATTAATATAAATGTTTTTAGGTTTTAAAAGTCTCAGATTCGGTTATTCTTTCGTGCATACAAAATAATTATATATTTAATTATATAAACAATACTTTAATATAAATACTTACAGTTACCGGTATATTCACACGAGCATTTTAACTAGTAATATTGTAATTATACTTAAAATGCTTATAAAATCTAACAATGCTTAAGGACCACACTAAAAATGTAGAGAATATTACGTAGGGATCATGGATCCAATCACCAAAAACATACCTCTCCTATTCTCCGATTATTCTTATCAAAATTCATATTCTTGTTAAGAAGCAACTCCTCCACGTCAAACCTAGTTTGTCCACCCACCGCCTTAGACCACACGTTGTGGTCAACCCGATGGGATCGGGTACCAGCGAGTAGGGGAAAGCAAACCAAAACGCAAAATCGGGTTGGCCTAGCGGGTAGAGGAATCGGGTCTTGGTACTCGACGATTTGAACGAGGCAACAACCCCCCTCCCCCCTCCAACGGCTATATGACCGTTTTTTTTTAATTCACTTTTTTACTCTATATATATTTCCATTTCAACAATTTTTTTTCCCACACAATTTCTCTCTTCTAATCTCTTCTACTTCTACTTTTTCTATACAATACTTTTTTTTATATATTTCTTTCATCTACAAAGAATATGGATTTACCAAATGATTCATAACTTCTAGTGCTGATTTTTTTCATGAGAAATAACCAAATGTTGCTAGAAGTTTATAAAACCGTTGCGGAGCTTATTTTTGAAGACGACGAGGAAACATCATCAAGTGTTCAAAGTAGAAGGCCGCCGAAAAATAGAGATCGACTAGGTGGACACGAGATGCTCATTCGCGATTATTTTTGCGAGACCCCGGTATATGATGGTGAAATGTTTAGGCGATGTTTTCGGATAAGCAAAGGTTTATTCGAGCGTATTGTTCACGATCTCGGTCGAAAGTATGATTTTTTCATGTGGTTGTGGGATGCTAGAGCTCGGAAAGGGTTTTCACCGGAACAAAAGTGTACTTCTGCTATTAGACAACTGGCATACGGAACGGCTACTGATTCTCTTGACGAGTACTTGCGGATGTCGGAGAAGACCTCACGGGATTGCTTAGACAATTTCTGCAAAGGTATAATCCATCTCTATAAAAGAAAATATTTACGCAAGCCTACTCATGATGATGTTCAGAATTTATATGCCGCGCATGAATTGAAGCACGACTTTCCCGACATGCTAGGTAGTATAGATTGTACGCATTGGGCTTGGGCTAATTGCCCTGTAGCATGGAGAGGCCAATATATGAGAGGTGATCATGAGCATACGGCTGTTATGCTAGAGGCGGTGGCATCTCATGATCTATGGATTTGGCATGCATTCTTCGGAGTTTCCGGTTCTAACAATGACATCAATGTTCTTAATCAATCGCCTATATTCAACGACATGTACGACGACAAAACACCGGATTGTACATTTGAGGTGAATGAAGTGACTTACAAACACGGATATTAACTTGCCGATGGTATATATCCGGAGAGGGCAACTTTCGTCAAATCATTTACGTGCCCACAAGACAACAAAAGGAAAAAGTTTAAGTCCGCACTACAAAACGAGCCTAATGCAACCTTTTAAAAGCAACATTTTTAAATAAGTTGCGTTTGATGATAGAAAGACCATGTGTAATATAAATGTTGCATTAGAATGCCATATGCAACCTTTTTCTTTAGAGTTGCAAAATTTTACTATACACTGTAACTTTTGTTTAAAAGGTTGCATTACTATAATTTAAAGGCAACTCTTAATTCAAATGTTGCATAATTAAGATGTTATTTATATCCCTTTATGTTTTAAGTATAAATAATATATTAATATATGAGTATTATACTATTAACTATTTATTTTATACGTTAGTTTAATAAAGTAAAACATATCAAATAAATATTTACAAGGTAAAAGTACGGTCTTTTAAATTAAAAAATAATTTTATAATAAAATGTTATATTATATAATATAAAAGAATTTATATATATATATATATATATATATATATATATATATATATATATATATATATATAGTAAATATTCAAATTTTATTACAAATAAAAACTTTAATTTCTAGAAACAATTAAAACTAAATTCATATAATTTTAGAGGCAATCAAAATCCTAAATTAGTTTGAAATCGAGGGCAGACTTACCTCTACACTTCCTTCTTCGATCGTTCTCTCCCCTAGAACCGCCATCGATCCAGCCCTATCGCCGGCTGCTTTCTCCATCGCCGGTCCTGCAATCTAAAATCCCTTCCATCCCTGCTTTCTTGTTCGTCCTTCTCCAAAACAACCATTGATTTCTTGTTCGTCGTTCTCCCCACAACCGTTGCTTTCTTGTTCATGGTGTTGCAATCGAACATCTCCAACTTTCAATTTTCTGCAACTAAGGTATGTGTAGGTCGAACATTGGTAGGCTTAAAGCGAGGCAAAATTTTACATTTTAGATGTACAGATTGATTGATTAAGGATTCAAGAAAGTTATTTCAAGTACAGTGCAAAGTTTATGTTGACTAGCTTGTTATAACACCAATAACTTCCACTTGTGCAGTTGCTCCACTGACTCGGTTGAGAGTTCCTTTAAATGATGTCGATATACATAAATTGGATATCGGCATTTAAGAGGTACCGCTATGTAACATTAATAAACCCAATTTTGTTTTCTTAAAGCCTAAAGGATAGATACATTATCACCATTGGAATTGTAAAGCCTTCCATATTTTTCAGGGTCTGAAATTTTTACAAGCTTCCCTGAATTCTGACAGACTAGAAGTTGCCAAAACTACAAATTTTCAGCTTGTCATTGTTTGAGGTGATGTTTTGATGCGCATGTCGACATAAGGTACTGCTTCATCACCCTATTTGTTGTTATTCATATGATCCTTTATTTAGATAAAGATTGTTAGATATATGAATATACTTTTCACAAATTTGATCGTGGCTTCTTTAAGCTTTGTTTTAACTTTTATGTTACCTGAAGTTTTAGTTCTTGATCGAGTTATAGACAATATAGACATATTATGAATTCGGTGATTATAGCAATCAAGTTTCCTAAGTGACTTGTTTGTATTATACACTTGCGTTTATTTGTTATATCTTCATTCCTTCTTTGTTTTACTACTTTTTTTATAACTTCTTTTAAAGGAGTTCTTCATGTTAGCGCTTCTTCTTGGGTTAAGTTTTGAGCTCATATTCTGTTTGATTGTGAATTAAGGCAGATATGCCATCAAAACCTTCCATATATCCCTTTGTTGCAATGACGATAACCCGATGCGTAAAACTTTTACCAATTAAAATCTCACCTTCATGAAACAATCCAATTTCCTTACAAATTGCTTCAGTGGTTGACTTATATTCTCCTGTTATACCATAATCTTTACTCCGCCTCTATAACATTCTTTAATGGCAAATTTAACTTCTTCACTAGGCGGGTACAGTAAATTTCTTAAAAAAATACAAATAAAATATTGAATCATAATCATAATCATAATATTTAATATTCAGTTTCAGATATTGATACATTAGCAATAGTTTTAGATTTTATAATAAGTTAGTTAGCAATTAGATTACTTACTGCATTTTGTTCATGATTTTTCTACTAATTATTCAGCAATCAGATTACTTAATGTATTATGTTAATGATTTCTCTCATCTTCGTTTATTAACACCAACGTGTACGTTCGATAAAATGATTGAATAAATTTTCTTACAATTGTTTGGTTTATTGCCTAGAAACTTTGGTTCTCAATTTATATTTTAACCTTTTGACCTACTATTTTTTATTGTTAGTTAACCTTTTTTTATTATCTTTGTGCTTATCTATTTGACTATTGTTACTACGTTGACTTGCTGTTGGTGTGCTGTTGTTATGCTAACCCGTTTGTTACAACAAAACACGATGGAAGAATAGACCTAAAAACATCCCATATGAACATTTCATGCAATTGTTGAGCTTATGGAATAATAAAAGCTTATGGAATAATAAAAACATGGTGGTAATTTTTGAGAATTTTTCAATATTAGTATTTGTTTTTATTTATAGCTATTAAGTTGAATGCATTAATGTGTGTGTAGAAGTGTTGTTTGCGGGCTAAAGGAAATATTCATGTCCCAAAAGAATATGCACACAACTGGTCTTAAAAGTTTTGCTATGATTCATGAAGAGATGGTATTTGTTTGTATTTATAGCTATTTGTTTGTATTTAGTCATTATTTGTGTTTTCTTAATCCATATGTTGATTCTTAGTTTTTGTTGATTTAATATTTTCATGAGTAAAAAAAAAATGATGACCAAAACAAGGAATTTCCTAGTTTAACCCAAATGTTTGAACGTACACTTAAAAAAAACCGAAGAACGTGCATATGTGGATGCTATACACACCCATTTGAACTGTTGCCGCTATGCTAACCCGCTTGAACTAATGTTGCTATGTTGATCGGTTTGAACTCTTGTAGTTTGAACTATTGTTTCTATGCTGACTCGTTTTGCTGTCGTTATATTGAATTATTCTGTTTTAATTGTTTTTGTAAAGAGTTTGCCAACACACTAAAAAATTTATAATAACTTTTTTCTTTTTGTAGGAGCAAATGAAGAACTACAAACATCTAGAAGATGAAAGTGTGTTTTGGTAGATCCTTTTATGATTGTGATGAACAAAGAATATTATGGATATTGCCAACTATATGGTAGAGGTGTTACCAACGAGTTGATAATAAAGGTGGATGATGGTGATACAACATACATGATTCCGGGAGGGGTTATAGAATCATTTAAAACGAGTGTTGAAGTTGAAAAGAATCAGTTACTTGAAATGCGAAAAGAGATCGAAGAGCACCATGAAAGAAAAAGACCGAGTTAGAAGCTATGATAAAAGATATTGACTACCAACAAGAGAACTTGAAGGTTATCCAAAAAGATATCTTGAACTAACAAGAAAACTCGGAAGCTAAGATGCTGAAGGTTATGGAACAACTTTGAAGCTTCTCATTTAATTTCATTATATGGTTTTATCTATTTTCTTTGGTGTATGATTTACGAGGATCTTTTGAAAAGATGATCAAGTTCAAAAAATCATCTTGAATGAAAGAAAGAACAAATGTACAAAGTTGTTAATACTTTTTGTGATTGTAATCGAAAACCATGTTACTAAAGATTTTCGGTGGTTATGACATAGTTCAATTAGTAGAATAAATTTTGCATTAGGATTTCGATTAATATTAAAAAGTTTGTTGCTTTAGATTAAATTATTCATTTACTGTTAAATAATGATGCATTAAGAATTCATAAAAAAAAAAGTTGCATTTAATGTTAAAAAGAGTTGTATCTTTTTACAAAAGAACATAATAATGGTTGCATATGAGTATATGAAAGGTTGCATTATTGTAAATAAAACTATAACAAAGGTTGCGTTTGAGATTAAAAAGGGTTGCAACTTAAAAATGTTGCATTTGAATAATACATGCAACTCTTTTGTAAAGAGTTGCATTTCCTACCAAAAAGGTTGCATTAGGTCTAATGCAACTCCACCTAACGCAGCCCTTGTTAAAATGTTGTTTTATGTCTAATGCAACATTTTTAATAAATAATGCAACATTTTACCGAGGTTGCATTAGCTTCATTTTGTTGTAGTGGCACAAGAATCGGCGAGGAAAGATGTTGAACGTGCTTTTGGTGTCCTTAAACAACGTTGGCACATTCTACACTACCCTGCACGAGCTTTGACGATGGCAAAATTGAGAAATATCATGTACGCTTGCATAATATTACACAACATGATTCTCGAAGACGAAGGCCATGCAATTTGCAATTTCGATGACGACGAACTTGTAGCGGATGATATAGAAGTAACGATCAGCGAGGAAGAACGGGCAACAAATGTTCGAGAAGTCAAAAATCGGGACACTCACAACAACCTCCGGTCCGATTTGGTCGAACACATTTGGAGTATTCAAATCCCCCGACAACTGAGACGATTACTTTTTTAGTTTTTAAGATTATGTATTTTTTTATTTTAAAAGTTTAGTTTTTTTTTAATTTAAATTATGTAATTTTTATTTGTAGTCTTATTTGAATTTTTATTTAATTAAATTAATGAATTATATTATTTATATAATTGTTAATTTGTTGAAATAAAAAAAAGAAAAAAAAGTGAAAAAAGATTGAGTAAGAGAAGGTAAGGTATAACTTGATATTGGGTAAATGAGGAAGGTAAGGGAGGGGGAATGATGTGGCGCTGATGTGGCAGCAGACAAATGTTACCTGCAGGTAACCCACAACGCTTAGCCTTATAGGGGTGTCCTCATCTCCTCATGCTACTAACTATGATAACTCTGCTCTAATTAATAGTTAAAACGTATCAAAGAGTTTGTAGTCTAGTGATATCTGATGTTAGAAGTATGTCTTTTTTAAAAAAATTGTAGGTTCAAATACTTATGATTTTATTTGTTTATATGTCACTAACTCAAAAGCTTAAACTGAGTGACTAGGTGCTCTTAACTTATCATACACAGTTAAAAGTAGTATTTGTCTAAACTATGATTTTTAAGCGTATCGCTAGAAAAAAAAATATATATATATATATATATATATTCTACTATATAATACATTTAACACTCTCTCTCCTTCTATCTTAAAACTTCTTAATATTCAACCAACAATCAATCTTCACCCTTCTTTTATCTAAATTAATCTCATACACTCAATTTTTAAATATTTTTCTTTCCTAATAAACTTTAACTTTTTATTTATTTAAAATATATTCCCACACTAACACCATCTCTTACACAAACACAATATAATATTTAAAATCTTATTAACTTCTCTTTTCTTATTTCATAAATATAAATCTTTTTTTATTTTTTTAATGTTTCTTAGAATTTATTTTTAAAATTAATAAAATATTTGATACAAATATATGAAAAATTGTAGAAAAAACGGACATGTTGCAGAAATTTTTTCTGTGATATTGAATTACGCGAATAACGTATCATTAAATCATTGAAAACGACATGTTGCAAAACAGAAACTATTTACCGTCGCAGCATTGCGCGGGTACACTGCTAGTATATATATATATATATATATAAGAGATTATAAAAGTATAAAATATACATATGTCTTATTAGTATTTTGCAATATCACCTCCAAAAATATTAGATGCAGTAAAAACTCTTCTTTACAATGTATATTTTCCCCTTATATTTGATGCAAACTCATAATAAAACATTAAATATAATCAACTATATCAATATTGTAGTGCTTTTTAACAAAATTTCCTTTAATTATTTAACGGCTTAATTTATTTAAGTTGTTTAGATTGCATATACAAGAGTGTCTTTAAGAAAGTGTAAGAGGTGGGACTGTACAGAGTTTACGTTTTATGAGGCCCACTTTTCTATATTCATATATATGTGTATATAATATTAGAATTTTTCAAAGTCTATTGAATAAAATAGAATACTGGGAAACTTATATTTAATATAATTATTTTATAAGCCACAAAAATTCATTTTAGGAGTAAGTTATCATTCGTTAGTCAAGAAAAACTTTACATATCAACTTACGGCTCCAAATATAATAAAAAAACTTAATGAATTGACAATGATAGTTAATAACGCCGAAAGAACTTCACAACATGTTCATGTAACTGATAAAGTATTTACCACTATATTTTTATTTTATTATTAATATAACAAATATCATAATATCTGATTATCTATAATAGTTTGCTTATATGTGTGTATTTTAATAACCTATTTTCCTTTTTATATACGGTCTCAAAAATCAGCAGAATGCCCGTGTTCGTATTCTTTATTATGAATATATGTATTACGTAATTATACCTTAGAATATATAATTACAAAGACAGAAATATTAATAAATAAAAGTTTAAATTAAAAATAATTTAATTGATACCGTTACCTTTCAGTCTTTCACCATTTATAACATTTTTTATTTTTGTTTGATAGTAGGCATAAAACAGCATGGTATTGCCACATTGCCACTAACCATGACTCCATGATGCATGCAAGTTTTGTGCAGCTAATATTATATATAAAACTGTATTTAATTAAAGTTTTGGTAGTTGGATTTAATGGAAAAGGACATTAAATTGCAAAATATATAAATGATTCTAGAAAGAAAATAATGTAGTATATTTATTTTACAGTCAAACTCACGCCCCTACTAACCTATATCTAAACCTATAGTAATCCTTTATAAGACTTGAATCAAAAACTTTAAAAATTACCTGGTAGATAAATGCATTAAAACAATAGTACGTGCAATCCTTTTCGTAATTATTTCTTTTATTTCGTTTTTCTTTCGGTTAGATTTATATCTTAATCAATAAGAGAACCTATTAAAATACGAAAAATGATATATTATTTTACATAATTTCTTTATACTTTATCCTTTTACATACAACAAAATGATATGTAGACTTTATTAATTCTTATTTCTTACCTCATTCGTTGATTTTGATATTTGTGTTAATCTTGTAAGTAGGAGGAAGTGGGAAAAGATAATAAGTGGACTCCACATATCATTTGTATAGTGAGTAGGAGGATAAGATAGAAGAAAAAATTAGAAGGATGATTCTTAATCTTAAACTCAATTCAGCTACTCTTTTTTTTTAAACCGCAACACAATTGAGCTACTAATTAATGTTAATCTTTTAATGACAAAAAAAATCAACATTAATTAACAAAAATTCTGGGCTTAGAGAAAAAGTTCATACGTCAAGAGATCGATTGCTTATAGATGGTTAATGTATGTTTGAACTGCCTCTTTGGATCATCATCACTTTTCTTGTTTTTCCCTCTAATTTCAAATGCATTTAGAGTGGTGGGAGTGGTTACCTCCCACCACACCCACCACATTGTCACGTCAGCTTTTCACTCTCATCACTTAACTCATCACACAAGCCCATAGTGGTTACTCCCCACCACACCAAATTATAGAACCCACATTTTTTTTGTTAATTTTACATTTAATAATTCTTTATAAAAATATAAAAGTTAATTAAATAAATAAATCTAATTAAAATAGTTAATATTACTAAAAAACTAAAATAAAAATTCCATAGGAAAAATAGTAGATATTGGGAGACAGAAAATGGAACCCCTCGCTGACGAAATTGATAATTAATTTTTTTTAATCTTCCAATTACTACAAAAAGTCAAAAAAAACTCTTAAAAATGCCCAATATGTGTATCAGCCCTAATTTTCAATAAGAACTCCTTAGCTCCTCATCGCCTCTTTCTCTTTTCACCATAACACTTCACCATCGCACCCAAGAACTGAAGAAACCCTCGCCTAGTGACCAGATTTCTTCTTGCACTTTGCAATTTGTATACGTTAATGCATATTCTTTCTAAGGGAGCGTGCATTTTTTGAGGCGACATGTATTTCTTCTTCCTCTTTTTGCCATGGACCCAACCCCCCGTCTCGTCACACAGCGCGGTTTTCACCCCCGAAAGGCTCCACCACGGCGCGAAAGGCTCCACTCCGAGCTCTCTTACACACTTAACTATCTTCAATAACCCTTTTCTTTTTTTGCTCCCTCTTGCTTTTTTGCATAAAAGAAAGACTATATATATAGGGAAAACTCTCTAGTTATAGCCTCCCCAAAGTGATTACTCCAATGCAATATACAAGTTGATACATATTAATAATTAGTACATATTAAGCAAATCTTAGTACAACAAAATTTGCTAAAAGTCATTTTTAACATAAGTTTACTTACCCCTTGTGTTAATAAAGTATTAAAGTTTTATATGATTGATAATAGACTTTTTCCCAACAAGTACTGTAACCGATAACTCTTGATATATAACTTAGCGATTAAAGACATAAAATATACAACATAGGTGAATAGATTATATTACTTCTTGTCATGTAACCATAAGTTGCATGATTTATCACTTTAATATTGCAAGATCGCTTGTTGAAGCCTTGAAGGTAATAAAATGTGTTTCCTCATGTACTTACTTTTTCAAATTTGTATTGTTTCGTATGGTCATTTATTTATTAACTTGATTATATTGTATGAAAGGATAATTTGACATGTCCATAATAATTATAAGTTTCTTATTCTAGTGTTAATTATTTTTGTATTTTAAAGAAAAAGTCACTATCATAATTAGTTTTCTTACATATTGGCTTTTTAAGGCACGCATTTTTTTCCTCTAATTTTTTTATATTTCCTCAACACTGTCAAATTTATATTTTTTCTATAACATTACGTGAAGAATGTTCAATATAGTTCATACTTAATTTATAAATTTAAGGGGCTAATTTTAGCATTTGGATCAATAGTATTAGTGGTCCAGATTGCATTTAAAATTTTTGGTCAGAGGGACATTTTCGTAATTCACAACAAATCACATGTGATTGTATACTGAATCACCTATGATTTTTAGAACTATATCTTTTACATGGACTTTATTGAACACAACTCAACATGACGTATCAAGATACCAAGATTACCCAATAATTAAATTTTGATTCCGTCGACGATTTCGACAAACTACCGAAAACATCAAGGATGTTCATACAACTCTTCTCAATACTCACAGTAAGTAGCATAAACGAAAACACTAATCCATCAATTAAAACACAACAATCCATGAACATCGTAAATTCGTAATAGTACCAATTGGTACACATAACTATACAAACAAAATTTGAAACGGTTAAAACTGATAAAAGTACATTCAGGGAGAAGGGTTGAAAGTTGAAACGGAAGAAGCAAGAGTATTGATGGGCTGTTGAGAACAAACAACCGTAGTTTAAGCAAGCCCAAATACCTAATTTTTTGTCACATCATCAAGCCATACCTTCTAATTAACTTAATTTAAAATGGGGGTCTAACGTTGAATAATCCAAAAAAACACTCGACTATGTGGGGTGGCATCATAGAAGTGGCCAAGGATTTCATCAAAAGGGGGATAAATTTACCTACTTGTTTTAAAAGCAAAGTAGGGAACAGAAGTAATACGCGTTTTTGGGTTGATAATTGGATTGGAAACTCACCCCTTGCATCGTCATTTTCAAGGGTCTTTTATAAATTTGGAAATAAAAAATCCTTGGTAAATCAGATGGGTAAGTGGGTGGGATCTAATTGGGTTTGGGAACTTGGTAATCATCGTCTGCTGACAGGTTGAGTGAGAACAGAGTTTCAAGCACTATCAGAAACTTTAAACGGCATTACATTGGAGAAGGATACATCAGACATGTGGACATGTACACTCCCAACCGATGGGAATTTCTCAGTCAAAGAATGCCGAAGATTAATTGAAGATTCCACACAACAGACACACGCACAGGAAACGTTTTGGACATCTCTGATACCAAAAAAAATCTGCATTTTTGCATGGCGAGTAGATCGATCAAGACTACCGGTAAGGACAAACCTTTCACATAGAGGATTGGACATTCCCTCCATTCTTTGTCCATGGTGCGAGGAACACATAAAAACTGTACCACATGCACTGTTTACTTGCTACAAATTATCATCGGTATGGGAACAAATTCACTCATGGTGGGGTTTGACTTTCAAAGGGGGTGATTCTTTTGAAGACCTAAAGGGTGCAGCTTTAGGTGAGATCTCAAAAAAGAACATCAAAGTGTGGAATCTAGTAATTAGATCAACATCATATGGCATCTGGCGAGTAAGAAACGAATTGATATTTGGATCAAAGGGCAACCAACTTTGGAACGTACCACTACAAGTAAAATTTTTATTGTTTCAATGGCTAAAGTCGAGAGCAAAAAAGGGTAGTGTTGGAACCTAGAGGGGGGGGGGGTGAATAGGTTATATGTCCAATTTTTGAAGTTCTTAATAGTTCTTGCAAGAAAATAAAAGAGATAGAGTTAGAGAGATATCACCAATCACAAGTTGAACACAATGATTTATAGTGGTTCATACAAGTGTTAACAAACTTGCACTGCATCCACTCTTTGGCCTCATCCACCAAAAGTTTGATCCACTAGCAGAACTCTTTGAAGGTAGAGATAAACCTTTTACACTTCTCTTTTTACACTTGCAAGAATTAATCTTCAAACTTGCAAATGAGGTAAAGATAACCTTACTTGTAACACCGGGTTTCACGAGCTTAAAATCAGTAATATTTAAAACTTTTTAAGTATACTTATCAAGACGTGCATCGGAAACTAAACACTGATTATAAGATATAAAGTGTTATTATCCAACTTGGCGATTATAAACATGAAAGGCCAAGTAACAAAACAAACCGGTATTACCGACTACCAACCGACCATCGGATCACAAACAATTTACAACAACAAAGTGTTCCATAAAAGCTAAATATATTTACCCACAAGCACCCGCCTCGCCAGGCTGCCTAAATCTTTACCTGTAAAAGGGTAAAACATGAACCGGTTAGCTACACTAGCTAGTGAGTACAAGTTGCACATAAGTATCAATAAGCATGCTATCACAACACAGGAAAAACACCCAAGGCTATCCTATCACATCGTGGAGTGCCAACATATCAGAGGGAGTCATATCTCGCGGGGTTGCAAATCCCGCTCAATGAATCCAACTGAGAAATCAGTAACACCAATCCATGCTGGTGGGGAAGCAAAGAGCAACCCCCTGAGCACGTTGCGGAGCCACCTGGGCTCAATTAGGCCTTAGTTACAAACCAAGACCTCACTGTTTGTCAAGGAACGGCGGTCCTGCAGAACCTACGACCCAGCGTGCACCACCGAGTCACCGTTGATCCCGAATAACCAGCCATCTAGGCCCTCAAGGGATCCAGCCGCAATATAGCCAGCTGACCTCAACCGAGTTGGAAACTATAAGTAGTTTCCCGAGTGTCCGGACATAAGTACACAAACAATAAGTGATCCAATCAGGATCCAATAACATGCGCGCATATAGTCACAGCAAATACTGTTCATACTAGTGAACAGAACATGCGAGTATAACTTAATCATAACATACACTTACCACATGATTCACGTTACATACTTTTAGTCACTGTCAATATAACACTGTAGCATGGCATATCACGTTATAACATACCTTACGCAGACACATGTGGGAGCACCAATTACACATTAAAAACAGACAGGGGTTAGCACTACTTACTGAGCCTCATGGGAAACCGGTACTCACCTTAAGTTCACGATTAGCTAACACAACGATCAACGCCTTCTGGTTCTTCAAGAACGCCTAACATATCACACAACACTGGGTTATCACTTAACATTCAAAAGCCTTCGTTAAAATACGCGTCACAATTCTAACAACATTGGACAGGGTCCTACGGCCGCAGATAATAAGGCCTACAGCCGCAGAAGACCAAACCACCCTACTACGGCCGTAGAGAACACCCCCTACGCCCGCAGAGATAATTCTTTGGGTTCCTAAGGTCGTAGGTTATGTACCCACGCCCGTAGGCTTCGTTCCTTCACCCGTAGGTGGTAAACCACATAAAATACCCTCCTACAGCTGCAGAAACATTTTCCTACGGCCACAGAAAGCTTAATTTCAATAATCCTGTAAAACACCATCCTACGGCCGTAGGAACATTCTCCTACGGGGGTAGGAACTAAATTTCTACAAATATGAAAAACACCCCCCTACGGGGGTAGGAACTTTTTCCTACGGGGGTAGGAACTTTCTCCTACGGGGGTTGGAACTTTTTCCTACGGGGGTAGGAAGGGTCTGCACAGCAGACTTCGTCCCTGTTCGCGAATCAGACCTGTAACACATGTTTTTGACCTTTAACTCAACCAAAACTCATCTTCAAACATTTACACACTTCATTTAACATCCATTGAAGCTTACAAACACATTAGACACCAAAACTAACCATTTGGATTGATTACACACCATTAAAATTGGCTATCTTCTTCATAAACACAAACTAGGGTTCTTCAAGGAAAATACTTACAAACAAGATGAAGAAACAACCAGTTGAGCACTTGAAACACTGATTCAACCTTCCTTGCTACTGATTTCCTTGATTCCCCTTCAAAAGCTCCACAAGCTAAGAACGTGTGTGTGTTTCTCTAGTATGTACGTATGAGTGTGTTGTGTGTTTGACTCAAAGGAGTCAAATAAGGGTGAACCGCCTTTGGGTGGACAATTATCACCAACGAGGTATTTTGTTCCCCTTTCCAACTTACAACTTGATACACACTAACCCGTTACAACTAACGAGGATATCTACGGAACCATTACGCGAAACCCTTTAGCAATTCATCAATTTTACTTATTAACTTTTACTTTCTTATAACACCTCATAAATCCACTTTGACTAACTAAAACATAAAACAACTATTTGAATACTTATTTAAAGTCAAGGTACAACCCCTTGAGCAAGAAGTACAACTAGGTACTACTAGGCCCATTTTCAGGATGTTACAATTCTACCCCTCTTAAAGAGGATTCCGTCCTCGGAATCTAATCACGATCACACATTTACACAATCATCCTGTGTCAGGCCATAACCACAATTAACACGAAAAACAACTAACACAAAACTCTATTTATTTCGACTAACTGCAACATTACACTTCACCCGAAAAGTACACACTACATTTACACACATTTCACTTAACTACATTAGAACACTTTACTAATACCTCAAAGTTCACACACAACACTTTCGACTAGTTATGGCACTCCGAGGAGTTATGCCCATACTGATTACAGTTATCACAAAATTTACCCAAACATCCTCTCGAGTAATGCCCTGGGAGTCCACACAAATAACACACTCTATCCTTGTACCTACAATCCCCAGCATGGCTCTTTCCACAAATCTCACACGCAACTCGACGTCTAGATCCTCCGGCCTCAGCCGCCTGAGTCTTCGTCTTTTGGACTTCCTCATTTCGCTCTTCTTTCATTGTACGAAAATTCTTCTCGTACCGCGTCTCTCATCTCGTCCTTCATTTCTTCTTTCACCTCATTTCTTATGCCCGCTACAATGGGAGGCATATTTCTCTTAAAACCCTTATCGAATTGATCTGTCATTACTTCACGAAGGTGACGCGTAGGCACAGCCCCGCGTTTACTCCCATAAACGGAGATATAGTCTTAGACTTCTCCTATAATAGTTAAATCCAAGGTCTCTTCACGGTTCTCACTTCCAGCTTGTCTATCCGTGTCTCTATCTATTTTACTGCAATCAAAGAACTCTTAATTAGTACAAACACCAAAACATTACTAAAATCTTTATACTATTCACCAATTCAATCTATCCACCCTAGGACATTCTCGACTATCCGTATTAACACACATTATTTCTTAACACATTAATCAAGTTTCACTTTATTACTGCTAACACTACTCTTTCACATTATTAACAATATCACTTTACTTCTCTGATCGCATTCGCGCTTATTTAACATAATTGCCATTCATCCTTAACTAACTGTCTCAAGTCAAATTCATACAGTTAACCAACACAAACAATGCATTTCAGCTATTTACATCGAGTTAAAACTCTTATCTCAAGAAACACTAGAACCTCTATCACATTTACTGAATTGGATTTCCTCGACAATATCATTGCCGAATTAACCCACTCCAGTTCCAACACAGAAACCCCATAAGAAACACAATTACAACAAAAGCAAGAAACAGCCTCACTACAGCCAACAACAACTCACAAAACACTAATCACAATTACAACTATTTGAACATCAACAACTTACACTCTTAAACGAGTTTAGTCAACACCCGTACAAACACTTACAGTTCACCAAAATCTACAAAACACAAAATAACCAAAACTACACATTTCGTCTCTTTAGCTCCACTTGTCACCGTCTATAACTCTCACCCCTTTTTGCACGGGAATAGCCCTATTTCTTTTGCCCTGACACTAATCCTCCAGTTTCTGCATTCTATCTCATCGGGCAATCACTAATTTCGGTGCCCCAACTTATGGCATCGAAAACACATATTTTTCCATTGAACTCGCATTCCGCGGTTGTGTGACTAATTTGTCCGCACCTCGAACACCTGGTAGTAGCTTTAAAGCAAGAACCAGTGTGATATGCACGACACTGAGAACGCCAAAAACCATCAAACATTGGCTTCTTACACGATCTCGACTTTCCGCTTACACAAGGCTGCTCTTTCACATGACCAGATTTAGAGGATTTCCACAACTTCCTCTTCTGACCCATAACTGTCTTGTCTCCCTTACACTGAAGACGATCTCCCTCAATTTGTCGAGCTATTTCAAAAGCCCGATTCAAACTAGACTACTCTAACACACGCTCTATACTTTACGGGCAACATTCCCACAAACTTGCGAACCTTCGCACTCTCATCTGCTACTAGGTGAGGAATAAATCTCACCTTATCAGTAATAGCGTGGATCAAATCTTCCACTGGCTTATCTCCTTTATGGAGATCATTGAACTCCCGTTCCATCTTTTCTAAATCGTAGTCGGTGCAGTATTTCTTTGCCATACACTCAGAAAACTGCTCCCACACCATCGCAACAATCACTTCTCTTTTCACTGAATCCCTCACTGTGTCCCACCAAATCAAGACATCACCCTTCAATAAGCGTACCGCATACTTGACACGGTGTTCTAGTTCACAATCACAAGACTCGAAAGCTTGATCCGTCTCCCGAAGCCATCGTATGGTATTCGAAGGATCTTCACTACCCTCGAACTCTTTTAGGCCACAAGAAAGGAACTTCTTGTTGGAACAGTGCTCCGGATTTTCACTCTTGACGGATTCTAACAACATCTCTCTCGTCACTCGGAGTTCTTCCTCAAGGTGCAGAACACACGCCTGCAACTATGGAGTCGGCCTCGGGCCTTGAATATCACGTAGAGAAGATTCCTTCTCAGTGTCAACATGAGTACGAGATGCCTCGTCCTCCACTTGCTTACTAGCATTCTCACTATCAACTCGCTGCTCTGACATTCTCACTTACTCACTATACACACGAGAACCACACTTAACACATCACTTATCAAACATCTGGTATTATGGGGCGTTAGTCTATAATATATCACAATCACATAACACTCACACTCAGCCCCAAATACCCCAAAAGGAACACTTAACGATGGTCGGGCCCGAGTTTGAGATCGAATACTCTTCCGAGTATCCAATTCCCTCAAACTTAGGCTCTGATACCTAATTGTAACACCGGGTTTCACGAGCTTAAAATCAGTAATATTTAAAACTTTTTAAGTATACTTATCAAAACGTGCATCGGAAACTAAACACTGATTATAAGATATAAAGTGTTATTATCCAACTTGGCGATTATAAACATGAAAGGCCAAGTAACAAAACAAACCGGTATTACCGACTACCAACCGACCATAGGATCACAAACAATTTACAACAACAAAGTGTTCCATAAAAGCTAAATATATTTACCCACAAGCACCCACCTCGCCAGGCTGCCTAAATCTTTACCTGTAAAAGGGTAAAACATGAACCGGTTAGCTACACTAGCTAGTGAGTACAGGTTGCACATAAGTATCAATACGCATGCTATCACAACACAGGAAAAGCACCCAAGGCTATCCTATCACATCGTGGAGTGCCAACATATCAGAGGGAGTCATATCTCGCGGGGTTGCAAATCCCGCTCAATGAATCCAACTGAGAAATCAGCAACACCAATCCATGCTGGTGGGGAAGCAAATAGCAACCCCCTGAGCACGTTGTGGAGCCACCTGGGCTCAATTAGGCCTTAGTTACAAACCAAGACCCCACTGTTTTTCAAGGAACGGCGGTTCTGCAGAACCTACGACCCAGCGTGCACCACCGAGTCACCGTTGATCCCGAATAACCAGCCATCTAGGCCCTCAAGGGATCCAGCCGCAATATAGCTAGCTGACCTCAACCGAGTTGGAAACTATAAGCAGTTTCCCGAGTGTCCGTACATAAGTACACAAACAATAAGTGATCCAATCAGGATCCAATAACATGCGCGCATATAGTCACAGCAAATACTGTTCATACTAGTGAACAGAACATGCGAGTATAACTTAATCATAACATACACTTACCACATGATTCACGTTACATACTTTTAGTCACTGTCAATATAACACTGTAGCATGGCATATCACGTTATAACATACCTTACGCACACACATGTGGGAGCACCAATTACACATTAAAAACAGACAGGGGTTAGCACTACTTACTGAGCCTCATGGGAAACCGGTACTCACCTTAAGTTCACGATTAGCTAACATAACGATCAACGCCTTCTGGTTCTTCAAGAACGCCTAACATATCACACAACACTGGGTTATCACTTAACATTCAAAAGCCTTCGTTAAAATACGCGTCACAATTCTAACAACATTGGACAGGGTCCTACGGCCGCAGATAATAAGGCCTACGGCCGCAGAAGACCAAACCACCCTACTACGGCCGTAGAGAACACCCCCTACGCCCGCAGAGGTAATTCTTTGGGTTCTTAAGGTCGTAGGTTATGTACCCACGTCCGTAGGCTTCGTTCCTTCACCCGTAGGTGGTAAACCACATAAAATACCCTCCTACAGCTGCAGAAACCTTTTCCTACGGCCACAGAAAGCTTAATTTCAATAATCCTGTAAAACACCATCCTACGGCCGTAAGAACATTCTCCTACGGGGGTAGGACCTAAATTTCTACAAATCTGAAAAACACCCCCCTACGGGGGTAGGAACTTTTTCCTACGGGGGTAGGAAGGGTCTGCACAGCAGACTTCGTCCCTGTTCGCGAATCAGACCTGTAACACATGTTTTTGACCTTTAACTCAACCAAAACTCATCTTCAAACATTTACACACTTCATTTAACATCCATTGAAGCTTACAAACACATTAGACACCAAAACTAACCATTTGGATTGATTACACACCATTAAAATTGGCTATCTTCTTCATAAACACAAACTAGGGTTCTTCAAGGAAAATACTTACAAACAAGATGAAGAAACAACCAGTTGAGCACTTGAAACACTTATTCAACCTTCCTTGCTACTGATTTCCTTGATTCCCCTTCAAAAGCTCCACAAGCTAAGAACGTGTGTGTGTTTCTCTAGTATGTACGTATGAGTGTGTTGTGTGTTTGACTCAAAGGAGTCAAATAAGGGTGAACCGCCTTTGGGTGGACAATTATCACCAACGAGGTATTTTGTTCCCCTTTCCAACTTACAACTTGATACATACTAACCCGTTACAACTAACGAGGATATCTACGGAACCATTACGCGAAACCCTTTAGCAATTCATCAATTTTACTTATTAACTCTTACTTTCTTATAACACCTCATAAATCCACTTTGACTAACTAAAACATAAAACAACTATTTGAATACTTATTTAAAGTCAAGGTACAACCCCTTGAGCAAGAAGTAAAACTAGGTACTACTAGGCCCATTTTCAGGATGTTACATTACTTCACTCTAATTCTATAGGCTAGAGTTGATCCTTACTTCACTCTAATTTGAAAGGCTAGAGTTGATCCTCACACTATTACAAATGATATGAAATGTAGAAGTAGTGTTTAAGCTTTGATGGCTTTGACTCTTGCTTGAATCTTGAACTTGAAAGATGAATTAATATTCAAAGATATGAGCTCAAGTGTTAGAGAGTATTCTGGAAGTTTTGTGTTTGCAAGAGGTGAGTAATGAATGAGGTTTGAGTTGGTTTAAATAAAGAAAAAGGTGAAAGTCCAAAAGCTGTCCAGACTTCTCACGGTCGAACCACGGTCGACCGTTGCTTCGACCGTCAGTCACCTGGACTTTCTTGTTCTTTGCAATATAGACGTTGGACTTTATTTAAAACCACACTCAACTCATTTTTACCATAAAAATCAACTGAAAAGTAGATGTTCAAAAGTTTGGTTGATCCCATACTTCTAATGTTTGAATTTAAACACAAAAATGGAAGTTTGGAAACCAATACACAAAACTTGTTGGAATTTTAGCCCTTTGGGAGATTTCTTTGCTAATTATGGTGGTGTATTGTTTCAAAGTAGGATTGTGTTTGTTATTTGCTTAAAATGGGAAGTCTTAGATTTAATCAACCAACATAAATGAGTTTTATAAAATCTTTGTCATTTTTATAAAAGTTTTTATAAAAATAATTTTATAAAAACTTAAACTAATTTAATTATTTTATTTGTAAGCTCATATCATTTGAATTTATTCTTGTAGGAATCTTCGTCGAAGGCTTCATCTTGAACGTTGATGGCGCTTTATCTTGGACGATTTGGATTTTGACGATTTATACGATTTAATTTGTAACAAATAAATATAAATATTTATTTGTTTGATTATATATATATATATATATATATGTACGCATATGTTAATGTTAGTGTATACAATTATATAAACATATTGTATATTTTTGAATTAACAAAAGAGGATATAAATTATATTCCTATTTTCCAACAGGTAGCATCATAACGTGGTTAGATTGGTTAACGGGTCCAGATGTTACGGTAATCAAAGGAGAATAACCATCCTTGTACCTGTGTAATTTAAGTTTATTATTTGTTTTCTAGGTTGCTACAGTCCTAAATACTAAAGGTATTGTGGTATTTGGTCTTGTAACAGTCAGTCCCTTGTAACTTTTCTCCATACCTTTTGGAGTCTTGTGAGTAATATAATTGCATTTGCCTTTCAAAAAAAAAAAAAAAGAATTATCATTCTCTAATTAGTGCCACATAGGATACATTACTTCTTAAGTTATAAGAGATATAGATAGATTGCAAAAAACAATTGTCCTTTTCTTAGTATTAATCACTTAATTGTTTAAAGAGTTAGTTGTCAAATTCGTTATTTAACTTTGTCATTTCTTCCGATTTGGTCATTTAACATCAAAAGTGACTAGGATAGTCATTTAAGATCGATTTTGTGGCAAAAAATGTCCTTCTATTAGTTGACCGTTAGTCAACTCTGTTAAATCAAGGTAAAATAATTTTACCCTTGTTTTTTATTTATTTCATTAAAACTAAATTATTAATAATTATTAATATCCTAATTTATTAATGGGTTCAAAAGGGGTGAGAGTGTCACAGATGCACACACATACTATATATATATATCTCTCTCTAGACAACCACGACCGTCGTCGTCGTATCCGTATCTGTATCGGCGGCAACAACCACCACACAGTAAAAGCACCACCCTATGTTGTGCCACCTCTCTCTCTCTCTCTCTCTCTCTCTCTCTCTCTCTCTCTCTCTCTCTCACGCTGAAAGCGCCACCGCTACCGCCTAGTCTTCAAACAAATCTAGGATTTTACATGATTTGGGTATAGATCTAGGGTTTTCACACAATTTGGGTAGTGAGGGCAGTGGTTGTCACGAGTGTGGTGGGGAGGGTCAACTAACGTACCCTTGATCAACAAAAAATATTATTTTAATCAATAAAAATTAGAAATAATGATAAAAGGACCAAAGCACCCTTGATTTAACAGAGTTGACTAACGGTCAACTAACGAAATGACCTTTTTCGCCACAAAATCGATCTTAAATGACTATCTTAGTCACTTTTGAAGTTAAAACAACCAAATCGGAAGAATGGTAAAGTTAAAGAACGAATTTGACAATTAACTCTTGTTTAAATTTGTTGCTACTGCTACTGTTATGCATTTGGCAATTCCTTCTGTTTAGTTTAGCTGTTGTGCTTTTGTTCAGAGCAGTGCTTCTGCACTATTCATTCGATATTCTACACATATTAACTGTTTACATTCAATGTTTATGTTGTTTTATTATAGCTGTTGTTGTTCAAGGTTAGCTTGGTTTCTGTTTGTTCTTTATCTTAATAGGCATTCCATGGTGTTAATATACTATATAGAATCAGAGATAGAAAACAAGTGCATTAACAGAGAAGTTAATTGCTTAGCAGGAACATGAAACTTGATTAGTTATTTATATGCTATCTTTATGGTTGTGTATCAAGGCTTGTGTTTAAATGTGATAAAATTCAGTGGAATCTTTATGCTTAACCCATTTGACTCAAATTGATTCTTTCATGGATAAACAGATCAAAAGTGCCAACTCTAATTCTCTCATTCACCTCAGGGTGGTGGTGAGGGTAAAAGTAAGAGTAGTGGGTCTAGATGCAGGAGTCCATGACTCAAGCACAGGAAGTAGGTTCAAACATAAATTCAGTACTTTTAAGCTTATTTGTGTATTTCAGTGTATTCACCTATTTGTTATGATGCCAACCCAACCAGATTTCATTACCATATAAATTTTGTCTAGCAACAAGCTCCACTTCAGGCTGTTCATGTTTGCATTTTGAAACTGATTATCTGATTTATTACAAGTTGCGTTCTTAATATATTTGAATAAATAGATTTGTTATCATTGTTTGTTGTTCAGACAGGAAGGGGGAAGGTAGGGGTGAACATGATGACAGACCAATACCAGTACCCATTTTATCGGGTACTGAATTTGGTCAAAAGGCGGTACCGAATATCATACTGAGTATTCATATACGATACCGGTACTAAGTATCTATTTTACGTAGTCAGTTCGATACTACATAATCCCGGCCGTGTACCAATTTAACATTATTTCAAATACCGAGCTTCGAACCGAAAAGTCTAATTCATGCACCCACGTAGGGGAAGGGGTGGTGGATATTTCAAATAACGAGTTACTTTCTCTGACAAACAAAGGTTTTAATATTATTTATTTTCAACAATTTTAACGATATTCAGCTAGAATTTTATAGCAAATTCCAATGACTCTATTAAGTGTTAGGATAACTTAAAACTGGGCACGTTTTACATACAAAAAGATTTCAACTTTAGATGAACTCCTAAGATTTGGTTATTGAGTCTATTGGAATAATCCATAGCAAGTTTTAAAACGTGAGCCGTGACGTGGCGAAAAGGTTATGCCTCAAGTCTTGGAAGCTATATAGCAAGGCCACAACGCTTCATAAGATGCGATTTAAGGCGACAATTTTATATATAAATTATAATTATGTATATAAAATTTTATAAACAAATATTAAAAACCCATAATTATATATTTAGAATGTAGTTCATCAATCTTTTTCTTTGCTTTCGGTATATTCAACCATCCTATAACCGAATAACTATATATATTTGGCTCATATGGCTCGTGGTACCTCTAACATGCATAAAAAACACGACTTATAACAAGTAAAGGCATGTCAAGCAGTATTTTAGCGTACGACAAGCCTTACATCCAAGCCTTGGACCATGTTGTGACGACAAAGTCAAGCCTTAAGCCTTGGTGGAGCCAAGAAAACCGAACACGTCCAAAAAGTCTCGTAACGAGGCTAGAGCCAGTTGCCAGTCGAATGAAATCAGATACATGTAAAGAAAGAAATTATATGCCCCGTAGAATTAGCAACTTTTACACGAATTTTCAAGTGGATGAGATTGGTCGAGTGGTGTCAGTTGGAGAGTTTTTTAGAAACATGATCCATAGGCAATCCATAGTTGTGTGGAAGGGAGTCTTCCTTGGATAAGCTTTTCTTAAATGTAATGGAGAACGAAAGCAATGTAACAAACAAGAAGGTTTTAGAAGCAGCAATGGGAGGTCTACTGTGGTTTGTTTGGAAGGATCGGAATGATACGAGAAATGTAAATCTCTACTTTGGTTCATGTTGTATTTTGATCCGCTGTCATTATTTTAATTCGTTGTAAAATTTGGATTACTAGTTTAGGGAGTGATGATTATGATAAAGCTCTAAATCTAATACACCTTTCTTGCCGTTAAGCAAAATTGAGGTTTCACACAATAAAAGAAGAACTCTCAATTTGTAAAGAGAATGATAATATAAAAATGTTTACTACAATGATTATAAATGTTTTTATTAATACTTCATTATTAATTAATGAATTAGTTTAATTCGTTTTAATTTTCATTCAATACAATTTTCCAACGTAAGGTAGGTTCTTTTAGTTATTAGATTATATGTTTGTTTTCAAGCATAATGGTAACCAAAATGAGTATACAAACAACTTAAATAAATTGAAGGGTAGTTTATTTTTTTGAAAATGGAAAAGACAATTTGATGTTAGGAGACTCAAAAGAGCCAACAAGGGTCTCTCTCCGCTAAAGCATCTCACCTAATTCACCAAAATGTTATATTTAATTATGCTATTCAATTTTATAATTATTTAATCTTCTTTAATAACTCTTTCTTTTCAATGATATAGATTTATAAATGATTGAACACTAAATTAAATGCAGTAATTCGGTTCCAAATATTATTTTTCATGAAAATTTTATGGTGACAATGTTAATTGCTTCGGGTGTTAGGGATACGATCGACTTGAAACAAATGAAGGTAATATTCGAAAAAGATAAAAGCTTAAAGTCAACGCTTTATGTTGACTTACACCACGAAAAGTATATGGAAACAAATTTTGGGGATCCAGTTATAACAATTCTCTATATCTTATCTTTATTATACTCTACAGATATATAATTAGATATTGTTATTGTTTGTAAAAATGATTCAAATACGTGATTCTTTGACCATCGATGTCTTTGTTATTTTGTATGATTCTTATTGTCATCAAGATGCAAATATGTCTACCAACTTTGTTCAATCATTATTAAGGTTTGATTCTTGTTTCAACATGATAACGAGATTTTAAATCTTGATTCGCTACTGGTCACCATAATGTTTCAAACTTACATGAATAAAATTCTTTTACATAACGTCCGTCTTCCTTCTCGTTTTAATGCTTTCATTGCTTATCTGAGTATTTATTTCGTGTTTATAATTATTTTTATTAATGTTTAGAATTTATACTTATTAAAATTAACACATTCATCACACGAACATTCAATCTAATAACTTATAATAAAGATGTTATATATCGTCATACTTAAAGTTTTATTTTATAATATTTGTTTAATAATATCTAAAAATAGAAAGACTTCATTAAATATAATTCTATTTCATAATATCTATCTAGAATTTTGATTTAATAACTCATTTTAAAAAAATAAAAAATCATCATAAAGTTTTAAACCGCTTGTTATGTGCCTTTCAAAAAAAAAAAAAAAAAAAAAAAAAACCGCATGTTATGTGGAGAAAGGGATAACGAGTTTAAGATCGTTATCATTTTCCATTTTGTAATAACCCTGGATACGTTTTCTGTGTCGGCTAGTGTAACAGCTGACGTGGAAACCACACAGCACGGGCCCACATGTGACGCCGCCACCAGCCAGCCTACGGCACATGAAGACACCCACCAGTTTCTCTTCATCTTGATTTAGACGAGCAAAGAAAGATGTTACACTGAAACACCGAATACGCCGTCGCTGCTAATGTACGACTCAATTTAGTCGCCGGCGCCGGTGGAGAGAAAATCACCGTCTTCTCTTGTTACGCACAGAGAGAATGGGGATATCGTGGGAAGACGTGGTTTTAATCGAGGAATGTAAGAGTTCCGGCGATCCAACCGTCGTGACCGTCAACTGCCCCGATAAGCCTGGCCTCGGCTGTGACCTTGTTCGTAATGTACTCGAGTTCGGACTCTATGTTACCCGTGGAGGTCAGCAAGATTCAAAATTCAATTCAGTTTTGTATTTAATGTTTGAATAATTAAACTATTTTGATGCTGTGGCAATTGATAGTAATCGCAATACGATGTAATCAACTGTTGAAAGTGATGCCCTAGCCAAATGTTGTGCTTAATTTCGTATTAATACGCGCAATTAGGTCAAAAGTTGCTTATTTTTTATGTGATTCAGACGATCTGACGGTTCAGTGTTTAGGAGATTCTGAGCTTAATCATATTCCCAGTTTTCATGTTTGATTTTGCCAAGATTGATCAACTGAATTGTGAGTTAGATGTCTAGATTGCCATGGTTGGCTATTACTTCATGTTCTTGAGTTATATTCAATTTTGTTGAGAAACTGTTAATCAAGATCAGTAATGACATGCAGAATTGTGAATACAGGGAAGAATTGAAAACTATATTTATACGGGGTTTAAGATCTTGTGGTCAAATATGACCTATCATGTTCTCTCACAAACACGAACACGAGAGTAGGACCTACAAATGGACTCATTCTTGACTTAAAATAAGGACCCACTCTCATGTTTGTGGGTCATGTTTGCCCGTAATATGAGAGGATCTTAACCCATTTATATGTTTTAAATAATTTGTTTATAGGATTCTTTGGAGTAATCTTAATTTAGTTTGTTCTTTTTATATTTTTTTCTATCTTTAGATTTCTCCACAGATGGGAAATGGTGTTACATTGTGTTATGGGTTGTTCCACGCCCGAGCTCGCTGAAAATCGACTGGGAGAGCTTAAAAAACCGGCTTTTATCTTGTTGTCCATCTTTTTTACCTGCATTTTATCTCAACCAGTTACCCGAGTCTTCTAAACCGCCTCCTGTTTACATCTTGAAGGTTTTCTCCCTCGATCGCAAAGGGTTAATACACGGTAATCTCTAATACCACAGTCTCTCTTTTCCTTTCTCCATTCTAGTTTTTTAGAAATTTTGTACTCATTTTTTTTATAAAAAATTGCGATTTTTTATTATAGATGTCACGAAAGTCCTTTGTGAACTCGAGCTAATGATCCAACGCTTAAAAGTTATGACAACCCCGGATGGCAAAGTCTTGGACCTCTTCTTTATTACCGATCAATTGTAAGTCCTTTGAGGGGTATTTTAGTCCTTTAAGTGTTTAAATGGATGTGAATGCTTCGACACCTAACATATACGTAAACGAGGGGTATTTTAGTCTTTTCAGTTCTTACGGTTTTTTTTATTATAGGGACTTGTTACACACGAATATTAGACGAGAGAAAACTTGTGAGCACCTTAGTGGCGTGTTAGGAGAGTGTTGTATCAGCTGTGAACTTCAGTTAGCGGGCCCCGAATACGAAGGCCTGCACGGGTTTTCCTCGATATCAGACGAGATTGCTGACGAGTTATTTAGCTGCGAGCTTTCCACAAAGGAAGACAGTTCAGAAGCTCTCGGCAAAGATGTGTCAAATGTTAAGAAGGCGGTTATAATCGTTGATAATTTAATGAGCCCGGCTCATACTTTGCTACAAATACAATGTCTTGATCAGAAAGCTCTCATATACGACATTTTAAAGGTCTCGAAAGACTGCAATATCCAGGTATACGAGTCTCGGCTATCGTCGTTATTATTTAATTTTTATATTTTTGGGGAATTTTGTGATGTCTCAAAAGAATAGCTTAGGCTGCGTTCACTTCCAGAAAAATCATTTATTTCTCTAGAAATTTTTTCTAAGAAAACAAAAAATTAGAAAACATGTTCACTTACACAGTTTTCCAAAAAAACAGAAAATTTATTCACTTTCCCAAACTTCTCAATTTTTTCAAACTTTCATACTTTTTCAAATAACATTTTCAAGAAAAACACTCAAACTAAACATGTTTTCCATTTTATTCTGAAAAAGGAAAACTCCACCCTTCATCTAAATACATCTTATATTTTTTTTTTCAAAAAATATGAACTCCAGCATTTTTCTGAAAATTTTTCTCCAGCTAAACCAGCCTTTTACCTTTCTCGCGTAATACAGATTGCATATGGAAGAATCGGTACAAGTGTTAAAGGTTACAGGAGTTTGGACTTGTTTATACAGAAAGATGACGGGAAAAAGATTGTAGATAGCGTGGACCAGGTTCGACTATGTTGTCGCCTAAAGGAGGAGATGCTACATCCATTGAGAGTCATTATCACTAACCGTGGTCCTGATACCGAACTTTTAGTTGCTAATCCCGTTGAGCTTTCCGGGAAGGGAAGGCCGCGTGTTTTTTATGATGTCACGTTTGCTTTAAAGATGCTCGGGATATGTATCTTCTCGGTCAGTGGTTTTTTATAATCACTCTCTCTTATTCTCTTGGTTACAATAAGTAACCAAATGGTTTTCATGGTTGTTTGGGGTGTGTTACAGGCCGAGGTTGGAAGACACTCGAGATCAGATCGTGAGTGGGAAGTGTACAGGTTTCGGCTGGATGAAACCCGCGGATTTCCATGCACCAGCAACCGGGCTAAGCTGGATATAGTTAATGAAGTTAGAACAACACTTATGGGCTGGTAAATGAAACCACAGGAGTTTGATTACCTGATTTACATTTTGTTAATATTTTGCTAATCGGGTTTCGCCTTGAAAATTATCCGGGTTACCATGTTTGATCATCGGTCTCTTGCGATCATCTGATTATTGCAATTCTGTTTGGATTATTGTGGTTGCACTATGCGTTATGTATATGTTGTTGAGTAATGTCCCACATCGGACGGAGAGAGACTTTGTAATGAGCTTATAAGAGTCATGGGCTACTCTTCTTATAACCAATTGGTTTTGAGTTGGAACCCACAAACTTACATATGTTAGATTGAGGACAAATGCATAGATCACTGAACCAATTACCTAGGTAGTTATAATATGCAGATCGGACCAAGGTGTACAGGTTTTGAACCGGTTGAGTCCTGGTTTATCCACCGGTCAGTACGACACTACTAGACTGGACTGGAAAACCGGATTTGTGGTATAGGTTGTGATCCGCTTGTTATTGAAATATCAACAAATCCGCCAAATGAAATAGTGTAGAAACAAGTTTTTAATGCATGGTAGGTATTTGATTCAATGCCTCAGTAAAATATTATCCGAAAAGGTTAATATGGTAATTTACCTTATTCAGATTCAGCATTCAGAAGTATTATCAAACAGGGTTTAGCTATAGTAATTCAGAATCTTTGAATCATTCAGCATTTGAATCATTTACTACTAAACCAATTTATTTTATCAAATAGCCCCTAAAATCCACATTGTACGATTCTTCAACAGCCGAGACATGTCACATGTTCGAGACTTCGAGTATACAGTCTTTAGATTCATATTAATCGTTAGACCGACCAGTGTAGGATCTTCGAAAACGAGTTATACAAATAGTTGAAGGAAGGAAGTCATATAAAATCTTTTTTCTCTTCAATTTGCAACATACATATTCCTTCCAAATTAATTATTTTGAATTTAACAACTCATTTATAATTCAAAATCAATCAAACATAGGTTCAATAATTTATTGTTAGATTTTGGAAACTAAAAAAAAGTAAAGTAACACCCAATACCGTCTTTTATGGGTTATGGGTCTCAATACCGTTTGCACGGTGTATGAGGGGAGGTTGAGATGTAGACACCCATACCTCTACGTATGGTAGAGAGGATGCTTCCAGTTCTACTAAAGATTTTGGAAACTAAATATCAATATTACTTGGATAATTCAAAGATTGTGTATAAAACAATTTTTAAAAATTGTGATTTTAACTCTATTGTCTGAGGTATCACAAAATTAGATTTGAGGATTGGAATAATCCAAGAACAACAAACCTGTATTTCAAGCAAATTCCAAGATTACAAACACAAAATAGCTTGCTTGTTTATGGAGTTTTTGTTTTTTACCACAATGTTTTATAAAATTATTGTATACGCTCAAAAGTATTTACTAGAATAATATAGTAACAAACATATATTACCAATTCACTGTTTTTGTCAATTTTCTAGTTTCCAACTTTTCTTTAGTTTTTTAAGTTTTTTTTTTTGGAAATTTTTTAGTTCTTTTAAATCTTTTTTCCAACTTTTTGTTTATTATTTTTTTTTTTTGTCACATTTTGTATAGAAATAATGCCAAAGTGACTTTTTTAGCCTGTCCAAGATTACAAAACAAAATAGCCAAACTAGTATACGTTTAAAAGTATTTACCAAAACAATATAGTAACAAAAATATTACCAGTTCATTGTTTTGTTATTTTTTTAATTTCCAGCTTTTCTTTAGTTTATTTAAGCTTTTTTTTTTCAATTTTTCTTTAGTTATTTTAAATCTTTTTTTCAACTTTTGTTTAGATTTTTTGTCACATTTTGTATAGAAATAATGAGTTGTGTTCAATATAGTCCATATAAAAAATATAGTCCTAAATTTTAATATTTAATCACATGTGATTCACTATACAATCAAATGTGATGGTAAAATCATTACATGTTAATTACGAAAATGTCACTCCGCCCAAATTTTTAAAATTCAATCTGGACCATTGATGGGGCTGATCCAATGGCTAAGATTAGTCCCTCAGGACTATACAATAAGTATGGACTATATTTGTTGGTCCCTTGTATGAGAGAGTAACAACAAGCAACAGTGTGTAGAAGGGGGGGGGGGGGTGTTAAATACACTTTCTGCGGAAATTGAACAAATCAAAGAAAAGTGTTACACACAGTAAATCAAACCATAAACAGTCAAATGCTTTTATTAATCAGAAGATGATTACAATGCTTTGAATAAGAAGATGATTACAATGACTATCAAGTAAGCAACTCTTGATATATAATCACCTAATATAAATCTCTCAATCTCTCAAACTTAGCTATCTATAATTAACATATAATTATAGATACTGACGACTCTCTAAACAGGATTTTCACAGATTGAATCAACACATGATTACTTACCAATATCACAACTAATGTGATTAATTCGAACACACGAACTTCTTTGGCAATCTGTGATTAAATCTTGATACTGAATCAAGACTCGTAACACATACGGTGAGGTGAGGTTTGGCTCTGCAACACTTAGTTGCTTTAGAATCAAAGTCGTACCTCTAAACTTATCAGGAGATAAGTATTTATAATCATGTGCCTACGGTTCCTAACAAACTAAGACTCAACTTAATTCGCTAACTAACTCTCGGATAATCCGGAATCTTGAATCTTGAATCTTCTATCTTCAATCTTGATTCTGGAGTCTTCTTATCCGCGCCGTAGATATAGAGAGAGATAAAGATGAATTTCAAACATATTTAAATTATCTTTAAACTGACTTCTTCACTCGGACTGAGTTACTCAGCTTGAAACTCATCAAGCTGAGTTCTTCGAGAACAAATCCGAATTCATACATGAACTAACACGTACATTGATAAACTCATCCTTAGAAGTCTAACTTAGTTGACTAAAACATATTTAGCAACTCTGTCGAGCTGACTCTGCTTTTGAGTTGAGTCACTCAACTTGAAACACATCAAGCTGAATACTCGATATATACCTTATGTGACATACACAGATTATCAAACACATTAATAATCAAACAAAGTTATAATATAAACTGGTCGAACATATGCTCAGTTTATATTCAGCTTATACTCAGTCTGAATCACTCTAAGTGTTCAGTCTGACTAAGCTTCATAATTCTGTTTAAGTTATATGTAGAACTCATTTTACAAACTTAACTTTGTCTCATCAAATTCAAACTGATGAGATCATTTTCCCAACAAACTCCCCCTATTTGATGATGACAAAACCATCAAACAGTTCTTAAGTTTGTTTAACAGAATTATGTTTTAAATCTTAAACTTATTAAGATTTTATTATTTGAACTGATCAAATATTTATTGAACATATCAATATTAATTGAACTTATCAATTTAAATTGAAACACACCAATTTTTAGTTGAACACACCAACTAATTATATTAATGAATAAGAACTTATCATTTATTAATTAAGCTGAACTTATCAGACTTATAGCTTTGAACACATCATAATACAGTTGAACATATCAAACTTTATATTTGTATTAATAGAACTGATCATAATACAAAAGTTGTTGATCACTTAGATCATACACACATAGTGCTTACAAAAATATTAGAACTAATCTATTATTTACAGTAGAACTAATCTACTCAGGATGCAGCTCTTCAAACTCTTTAATCTCTTCATTTATTTCTTCAAGTATTTCTTGTAGATTAGGTAAGTGTTGAAGCTGATCCTTCTGTGATCGTATTGCCCTGTTTATTCTGTATCTGAACCTTGCAGTCTGTTCAGTTTTCTCAACAATTTGTCTCAGAGCAAATACTTGAGATACCCCACATATATAAATTGATGCATCAGCCTGGAATCATTTTTCACCATTTCTATCCAAGTACATGAACCCTTTCTGAGGCTTTTCAACATATGTATTCTCTTGAAACTCCATGCCTTCAGGAAGAGCAAGACTGTCCTTGTTTGCTTTTGCTAAACCAGCTGGTTTTTTCAGTTTATCCTTTCCTATTTTGTGAAAGGAAGTCAGTAGGGTTGCTATCTCAGACCTGGGTATTAATTGCATCGCATCAGCTCTAGCAAGTAGTCTTAGCATCTCATCTTTAACTTGATTTCGAGCAGTAGACCTTTCCATCTGCTTAATGAGCACTGCCACTTGCTTCCATTCCTCATAACCCAGTTTGTGTAGTTGATTTAGCTCCACAGAAGGTGCTCACCATTTCTCAATACAAACTCGAGAATAATGATCCCTTGAGCTGAACTCAACTTAAGTGAGAGAATTTGAGAAGAGAAGAATGATTTTGTATAACAATCCATTATGTTCTCCTCCTCTGGTTGATCTTCCATCGGAGGTTCTTCTTCCTCTTCTTCCTTAGGCACTATAGGCAGCTTGAGTTTAACTAACTCTTCGTTTTGTTTTCTGAGCTGCTCAGCCCAAGCCCTTTCTCTCGCTTCCTTTTCACTGACTAACACAGCTTGAGCATTCACTTGTCTTTCTCTTAGCTCAGCAACAGATATCCCAAGCTGGTCAGCTTCCTCTTGTTCTATTCTTCTAACTGCCAGCAGTGACATTCTTTCTTGTATAGTCATTTTATCTGCAAAATCGTCATCTGAGGCAGATGATTCACTAAGAATCATTTTCCTTTTCTTCTGTTGAGGGAGTTGTTCTGATTCTCCTGAGCTGACCACAGCTGGTCTTTTCCCTTTTGCTTTGTCAGTCAGCTCAGTGTCTTTTTCTGTTGTTTTCTCCCCCTCAAGTTGATCATCTGCTCTCTTTGCCAAAAATAATAAAGCTTCAGCTTCAGCTTCACCTTCTTGAACCTTCTCCACCTTTTTGTCATCATCAATAGGGTTTGAAGGTCGTTGTTGATGGAGAACAGCAACTGCAGACTTCAGATTTGCCACTTCAGTATCCAGAGCATCTAGCCTCAGCAACAAATGCTTCTTGGCTTTCTTTCTTTTGAAATGAAGGATCTCAAACTGACTTTTCATAAATGTGATAATTGAATCAAAGTCAGCTTGTAAAGGTTGAGACTTGGGTGCATCATCAAAGGGTTGGTGTGATCCCTCAAATTCCTTTGCACCAGAGTTTGGACCCTGTGATTCATCCTGGCTTGAAGATGAAACATTGACAGGTCGTGCACTAGAGTGTGAGAAATGAAAATAACGAATAGGGCTCGAGACGTGAAGTGTATGGGTTAGTGGTTGGCTTTTGGGTATAGAGGGGGGTGATTGACCCTAGGGATTGGTCATATGTTCAATGTAACCTGAATGTGTCTGTTCAGGCACAGAAGTAGGCTCTCCCATGGCACGAGTAAGTGTGGGCTGAGTAGACACCACACCCGGTTTAGGCTGTTGGGTTTTAAAGAGCCTTGAGGTTGACACCTTGAGAGTAGGCGTCTCCCCCTCAACTCCTGCCGGAGGGATCAATGTGATCTCAGCTCCAGTGATGCCTTTAGGAGTGGCACCACCTATGGCAGTTTTACGTTTGTATGTTCGGATATTCTCCCTAGCAGCAGTGGGCATACTAGGGGTGGCTTCAGATTTGGATTGTAAATGGAATGAAGGTGGAGGAGATGGGTTAGACTGAGTTGGTTCTACTGCAGTCTTATCTCCAAAAGTGGATGGAGAAAAGTGAGAAGAAAAAGAAAGTGGAGAGGTCTTACCAGAGGTGGCTGCAGTGTAAACTGTTTCAGCCTGAGCAGAGTGCTCAGCTTGAACTTCGGTGTCAGCTTGAGAAGCTCCCCCTTGATTTGATTCCTCTGCTTCACTTTCTGATGAAGCTGCCTCAGCAATATGGAGCATGGGCTCACTCAGACCCTCTTGCTCTGGAAAGATGTCATTTTTGAACATCTTAGAGCTGAGTGTAGGAAACAGGAACAGATCCTGATCAGCTTCAAAGAGCGCTGTCCCCAGCTCAGCTTCAAATGCCAAGGACAGGTACCTTATGAAAGGTACATGAAGATCCCTTGTGGTCTTCATCACTTGGACCCGGAGCTCGTTGAAGATGAGCTGTGCATAGTCTATGTTTCTCGCAAAGTACATGTTGTACAGCAGCTGCATCTCGAACTCATTGATCTGGTCCAATCCTCCAACCTTGGTACCAAGTGAACGAACCACTGTGGACACCATGAAGCCCTATCCGGTTGGAAAAGTGGCCTTCTTGATCACCCCTTCAGTCTGTGGGTGACCCATTCTAGGTAGGACAGACCTAGCCACTTTCCTTGTGACAGCCGGCTCGAACTCATCAGATTGAGGGAGTTGAAGAACATCCCTTAGCCGCTGCACTGACAGGACGACTGTTCTAGTACCATTAAGAACAGTTCCTGTTATATCTCCCCTGTTCTGGTCGTAAGTACAGGTGTACCAAAACTCTAGCAGATGTTGAGGAACGATGTGGAGGGGTGCGCCACAGAAGGCGAATGCCAAAGGGCATTTACGAATATAAGCCACCCAGGCTTCATAACCTCTGCCTTGTTTTCTCGGAGGAATTGCAAGGCAGACCCGCTGATTGTTGACTTTCAGCAACGGCACTCCATTGTTCCTGAACTGAGCACCTCAAATAATTTGATCACTGAGAACTAACGTGATTCCGTCCATGTTGGTTAATTACACTGAGTAATTGGAAATACGCACTGAGCAGTTCAAAAATTGCACTTAGCAATTTAGGGTATTGAAACGAACGTATGCACTAAGCAATGGAGGTGTATGCGAAAGGTAGTTTAGAAGGTGAGAAGTCTGAATTGTAAGCGTAAACTTCTCTAATCCGAATAAGATCAGTATATATACCTTTCTGATGAGAGAGAAAAATTACCGTTAGAAATCCCCCTTTTTATCCGTTACGCCGTAAAATTGTGATGTAACAGTAAGTGGGTAGAACTAATCATCTTCCAACGGATACTAAGGTAATATAATAATATTGACTAACAATAAGATTATATACCCCGATGTATTATACCTATACACAATTTAGTATAATACGCGATTTGAGACTGACTCAAATATGCAGTAGTCATGAGTCACTCACACTTAGTAAATAACACATAAGATTGGACACACCAAGCTGAGTAAATATATTACTCAGTCTAAGTCAAGCACTCAGCTTGATTCAAGCACTCAGCTTGAGTGGAGCACTCAGCTTGAGATTGATACTCAGTTTGAGTAGAGCACACAACTCAGGCTCAATGACACTTAGTCATTTATGTTTAAGACTGACTTAAACATGTAATTTTAGCTACACTAAGTAGGTAAAATATGTTTGGAACTTACCAAACGTGTGAACCAATCACACAGTGTGAGTTAAGCACATAGCTCAGACTCAATGACACGTAGTCATTTATGTTTAAGACTGACTTAAACATGTAATTTTAGCTACACTAAGTAGGTAAACTATGTTTGGAACTTACCAAACGTGTGAACCAATCACACAGTGTGAGTTAAGCACATAGCTCAGACTCAATGACACTTAGTCATTTTGTTCGAGACTAACTCAAACTAACATTTCAACCACACTAAGTAGTTGAATTATGTTTGGAACTGACCAAACATGTGAACTCATTATTCAGTTTGACATATAGATCAGTTTATGAAAACTTATTTATAAACTATGCACCCAGCTTAAGACACTTAGTCTCTGTCAAACTGAGAACTCAAATTTTAGACACTTAGCTAGGGGTTGAGCATTCCCAATTTACTTAGCAGATACATAAACCTCTTTTCATCAAGGGGCTTAGTAAAGATATCTGCTAATTGATCATCAGTGGAGATAAATTTAATGTCAACTTTACCTTTTTCCACGATGTCCCTTATGAAGTGATGTCTAATTTCAATATGCTTGGTTCTTGAGTGAAATACTGGATTGTAAGTGATGGCTATTTCACTTTGGTTATTACAGAAGATAGGAGTTTTCTTGAAACTCATCCCAAAGTCCTAAAGCTGATGCTGCATCCACAAGATTTGAGCACAACAGCTCCCTGCTGCAACATACTCAGCTTCAGCAGTTGAAGTAGCCACTGAGTTCTGTTTCTTACTAGTCCAGCTTACTAATTTACCTCCAATCAATTGACATCCTCCAGTGGTTGATTTTCTATCTAACTTGCACCCAGCATAGTCAGCATCAGAAAAACCAACTAACTCAAATCCAGAATCCTTTGGATACCAAAGACCTAGATTTGGTGTACCTTTAAGGTACTTAAAGACCCTTTTCACAGCTAAAAGATGTGATTCTTTAGGATCTGCCTGATATCTTGCACAAACACATGTAGCAAACATGATATCAGGTCTACTAGCTGTCAAATAGAGTAATGAACCTATCATTCCTCTATAGGTAGACTGACACACAGGCTTACCATATGAGTCTTTACTCAGCTTGACAGCTGGTGTCATGGGTGTTCTCATGGTTGAACTTGAATCAAAACCATATTTCTTTATCAAATCCAAAACATATTTGCTTTGATTGATGAAAATTCCATCAGGCTTTTGTTGAATTTGTAGGCCTAGGAAATATGTCATCTCACCCATCATACTCATCTTGTACTTTTGTGACATTATTTTGGAGAACCAATCACATAGAGACTCATTTGTAGAGCCAAAAATGATGTCATCCACATAGATTTGTACAAGAATTATCTGTCATTTACTCTTTTTAATAAAGAGTGTCTTATCTATACTGCCTCTGGTGAAATTCATGGATATTAGATAAGTGGACAGTGTATCATACCAAGCTCTTGGAGCTTGTTTAAGACCATACAAAGCCTTGTCCAATTTATAGACATGATGCGGAAACTTTGAACTTACAAAGCCAGGAGGTTGTTTCACATAGACTTCCTCCTGAAGTTTTCAATTCAAGAAAGCACTTTTCACATCCATTTGATAGACTTTGAAGTCTTTATATGGTGCATAAGCCAGGAACAGCCTTATAGCTTCAATTCTAGCAACAGAGGCAAAGGTCTCATCATAATCAATTCCTTCTTCTTGCCTATACCCTTGTACTACCAGCCTGGCTTTGTTCCGAACTATCACTCCATCCTTGTCCATTTTGTTTCTATAGACCCACTTAGTGCCTATAATTGTATGATCTTCAGGGGCAGGGACAAAGGTCCAAACTTTATTCCTCTCAAACTCATTTAATTCCTCTTGCATAGCATCAATCCAATCCTCATCTGCTAAGGCTTCCTCAGTTTTCTTTGGTTCCATCTGAGACAGAAAACCAAAGTGAGCAGCATAGTTAGCTGTAGCCTTAGATCTGGTCATGACTTTCTCTTGGACATTTCCAATGATTTGATCTTGAGGATGATCTTTGAGGAATTTAAGTGTGGTAGTTGGAGAGTCTGGTTCTGAATCTGAGTGATGTTGAGAACCTCGAGATGAACTTATCTCCTCAGTCTCAACAGCAGCATTGTCAACAAACTGATTATCACTAAGATTCTCAGTCTGAGTTACTTCAGCTCCAAAAGGATTGACGAACTTATCATATTTCTCAGCTTGAGAATCCTTTGAAGCTTGTGATGATTTCACTGATGAACACACATCATCATCACTATCATCTCCTATGACATACATAGGATTTGACATGTTGATTTCCTTTGGCCTTTCAAGCTCACTCACACTAACGGAGTCAGCTTGACTTTTCTCAGCTTGATCAATACTGTCTTCATCAAATGAAACATGAATTGATTCTTCAATGGCCTTTCTCCTAGAGTTATATACTCCGTATGATTTGGAGATTGAGGAATAACCAACAAATATTCCAGGATCAGCTTTGGGTTCCAACTTATGGAGCTGATCTCTTTGATTCAGCACATAGCATTTTGAACCAAAGATATGGAAATAACCTATATTGGGCTTTCTAGACTTATACATTTCATATGAAGTCTTTCCATGTCTTTTGACAATGATTGACCTATTCTGAGTATAGCAGGCTGTACTAACAGCTTCATCCCAGAAATATAGTTTCAATCCTGCCTCACATAGCATTGTCCTTGCAGCCTCAATTAAGGTTCTATTTCTCCTTTCAGCAACTCCATTTTGTTGTGGAGTTCTGACAGATGAGAAATTTTGTAATATTCCTTTTTGTTCACAGAAGCTTTCAAGGGTTGAGTTCCTGAACTCAGTCCCATGATCACTTCTGAGTTGCTTTACGGACAAACCTTTCTGCAACTCTTCCCTTTTGATGAAACTTATTATCTCCAGGGCAGCCTCACTTTTGGCTTTTAGGAATATTACCCAGGTGAATCGTGAGAACTCATCTACTATCACCAGAGTGTACTTCTTGCCACTTAGGCTTGGAGTACTTATGGGTCCAAACAGATCCATATGCAACATATGCAATGGGTCTGTTATTGAAAATTTTTGCTTTGATTTAAAGGACCCTTTATGGTGTTTCCCTTGTTCACAAGCTGAACACAATTTGTCTTTGACAAATGTGATTTTTGGTAATCCAGAGACTAACTCTTTTTTGGACAGCATATTTATATTTTTTAAAGTTCAAATAAGACAAACGTTTATGCCATAACCAACTCAGCTCAGGAACAGAATGGGAATACAAGCAGGTTTCATTATTGGGATCAGCAGAATTAAGATCAAGTAGATACACATCTCTTTATCTTTTAGCTATTAATACAGGCTTTCCCTTAGCATTATAAATTGTTCCTGCTTTCTTCCTAAAAGTAACAACATTGTCTTCATCACACAATTGACTGATACTAATCAGGTTGTGTTTGAGGCCTTTGACATATGCAACTCTTTGGAAAGTTACTTTACCAGCTTGCATCTTCCCATAGCCTTTGGTTCTTCCATGGGAGTTGTCACCAAATGTTACTTTAGGACCTTCATCTTCCTGGAAATCACTGAGAAGTCCTTTCCATCCGGTCATGTGCCTTGAACATCCACTATCCAAGTACCATTTACTTGAACCCTGCACATGATATTAAAACTAAACACATTAGTTTTGCTTGGGAACCCACTTCTTGGTGGGTTCAGATGAGGAGCACTTAGCAACTTCATCTTGTTGAACTGACTGCTCAGCTTGAGCAGGAACTGAATCCTGTGTAGGCTGATCAGTTTGTTCTTGCTCAGGCCTTGAGATTTCAGCATCACAGTCCTTAGCCTCATGACCTCTACTTCTGCATTTGTAGCATCTCCTTCTTCCAATGATGACAGGAGGTAGAGTGTCTAACAATCCTTGTGAGAATTTACTCTCAGTTTTAGGATTGTATATGGTGGATAACTTCTCAACTTTCTTTGCAAGCTGATTCACCTGGTGATCACTGACTTTGGACTTACCTTTGTCAGATCTCTGTTTGTTATCCTGAGAAGATTGACTAACAACCTTCTTCTCCATGACTTTGGACTTACCTTTGTCATGCTTACTGGACTCACCAGTTTCAACAGGTTTGGACTTACCACTGTTGATCTTCTTGGACTTACCAAGATCAACAACTTTGGACTTACCATTGTTGTGATTTGACCTCTGACTTACAGTGGTCTTCCTGTTCTTATAACTTCTCTCCGAGCCAGATAGAGAATTTTGTCTTTTGAAAGGATTTGGATTAAGCCTTTCTATGACTGAAGTTCTTTGAACAGGCTGAGTGCCTAATCTGTCCAACACAGACTTACCATGTTGTTTGGATGTTGAGCACTCATTACCATGATCTTTGGCCTTCACAAACATATTGAATTTTAGGCTTGGATCATGTCGTTTCTCTGAGGCTGACTTCTGAGACTCAATCAGTAGTCTATCCTCCTCAGAATATGTACTTGCTATCTCATCATCAGCTACATAAGCTGCTGTTTGATAGTCACCTCCAAGTACAGCCTTTACCTGTTTAGGTATCTGTTGGTTTATGTACTGTTCAACAAGTTTTGATGACTTACACCAAGACTCAGTGATCTTTTGAAGTTGACCAGTTTTGTCTTTTGCTTCCTGAAGTTCTTCACTAAGAAGTTTATTAATGTGCCTCTGACATTCAAGGTCACACTGTGCTTTCTTACCAACATCAATGAGAGATTTATTTTCCTTAATCTCGTCCTTCAGTTTTGCAATTTCAGCTTTGAGGTCATGTTGAGACTTAAGGCTGGTCTTGAAATCATTCTACAAATAATCAAAAGCAAGACCTTTCTCCTCATCTGTATAAGAGTAGAAATTACTGACCTTGTACATGGAAGCAGGATCCCAATCACTCAGTTTGCTGTTTTCCTCAGCTTCCTTCATGTCAGCTTCAAAGATTGATTCGGACTGACCATAATCAACCTCATCCAATTCTAGCACTTCATCTTCTTGAGCCATTAGACATACATTATCATCTTAGGTGGATGATTCTGTATCCCAGGTTTCAGCATATAAGCCTTTTCCACTGGGTTTGTCTTCAGGCTTTGATTTCTTGAGCTGAGTGTACTTCTTCTTGTACTTATCAGCTCTATAAGCATTCTTATCAACAACAGATGTTGATTCTACCTTCTTAGATCTGCATTCAGCAGCTATATGTCCCTTTTTCTAACAGTTGAAGCACACAGCATTCTTGGGATCAAAGGAACTCTTCCCTTTGCTCCTGTCAGATCTTCCTCTTCCCCTGTGAGCTTTTCTCAAACGTCTGGCTAACATGGCCATCTGCTCAGTGATAGTCTGAACATCATCAGTATCACTTGAGTATGAGTCTGAGTGGTCAGCTTGAGATTCTGACTCAGTCTCAGATTCAACAACCATAGCTTTGGAACCTTTCTTCTTATTCTGTGCAACTAATGCAACTTATGTTTTGTCCAAAGATTCTTTTAGTTGTTGTTGAGAAGCTCTTTTGTGTTCTATGATCTGTTCATGATTCAGCAAGAACCCATAGATGGACTGTTGGTTATACATGTGTAACGTTCCTCCAGCCCTTAGTGCAGTGGTTACTTCATTGAACCTTTCTGGTAACACATCCAGAAATTTCAGCACGAGCTCAGCTTCATCTCTCTTTACACCCACACTTAGTAGGTCATTTATCAAGCAGTGAAACCTTGTGAACAAATCTGCCAAGGTTTCATTCTTCTTTGAAAAGAAGTTTTCATACGATCTATTCAAGTGATTCTTCTTTTGTTGCTTGACCAGATCTGTGCCCTCATAAGTGACACTCAGCATATCCCAGATATCCTTTGCGGTTTGACACCCAGTCACAGTGCTCAGGATTTCATTAGTTAGGGAATTCGCTAGAACACTCTTTGCCTTGTCATCCAGATTGAAGAGTTTCCAATCTTCATCAGTCAAGGATGCAACAGGCTTTCTTGTTTCCTTCTCAGATTTGCCAGGAGACGTATCACTGACAGTAGAAGGAATCTTGGGGATTATTGGTCCTTTTGTGATGAATTCCGACATACGGTTGTCAATGGACTTTAGGAAGAGCATGGCTATGAACTTCCACATAGGATAGTCAGATACATCAAATATGGGACATCCTTTAGCAGAGATCTGAGAAAAGTTTGATGGAGTATTGCTTGTCGACATTTCAATCTTTCTCAGAATCTTGAACTATTCAACTGATGAAATCGTTCAGCCTGCTCTGATACCAGTTGTTGGTCCCTTGTATGAGAGAGTAACAACAAGCAACAGTGTGTAGAAGGGGGGGGTTGAATACACTTTCTGCGGAAATTGAACAAATCAAAGAAAAGTGTTACACACAGTAAATCAAACCATAAACAATCAAATGCTTTTATTAATCAGAAGATGATTACAATGCTTTGAATAAGAAGATGATTACAATGACTATCAAGTAAGCAACTCTTGATATATAATCACCTAATATAAATCTCTCAATCTCTCAAACTTAGCTATCTATAATTAACATATAATTATAGATACTGACGACTCTCTAAACAGGATTTTCACAGATTGAATCAACACATGATTACTTACCAATATCATAACTAATGTGATTAATTCGAACACACGAACTTCTTTGGCAATCTGTGATTAAATCTTGATACTGAATCAATACTCGTAACACATACGGTGAGGTGAGGTTTGGCTCTGCAACACTTAGTTGCTTTAGATTCAAAGTCGTACCTCTAAACTTATCAGGAGATAAGTATTTATAATCATGTGCCTACGGTTCCTAACAAACTAAGACTCAACTTAATTCGCTAATTAACTCTCGGATAATCCGGAATCTTGAATCTTGAATCTTGTATCTTCAATCTTGATTCTGGAGTCTTCTTATCCGCGCCGTAGATATAGAGAGAGATAAAGATGAATTTAAAACATATTTAAATTATCTTTAAACTGACTTCTTCACTCGAACTGAGTTACTCAGCTTGAAACTCATCAAGCTGAGTTCTTCGAGAACAAATCCGAATTCATACATGAACTAACACGTACATTGATAAACTCATCCTTAGAAGTCTAACTTAGTTGACTAAAACATATTTAGCAACTCTGTCGAGCTGACTCTGCTTTTGAACTGAGTCACTCAGCTTGAAACACATCAAGCTGAATACTCGATATATACCTTATGTGACATACACAGATTATCAAACACATTAATAATCAAACTAAGGTATAATATAAACTGGTCGAACATATGCTTAGTTTATATTCAGCTTATACTCAGTCTGAATCACTCTAAGTGTTCAGTCTGACTAAGCTTCATAATTCTGTTTAAGTTATATGTAGAACTCATCTTACAAACTTAACTTTGTCTCATCAAATTCAAACTGATGAGATCATTTTCCCAACAATATTGAACATTTCTCTAGAAATAATACCAAAGTGACGTTTTAGCCTGATCGAATCCTAAATATATACATTTATCAAGGTTTTAACATGCATCAAAATCAATGTTCATAGAAGGGTTTTTTCTAAAATGCGCCGGAATCATATTATATATTCTAACCATGTAGCGTCCTTTTTTAACACATGTTCCCTCTGGATCCATCCGGCTACTATTTTCTTTCTTCTTTTTTAAGTTTTTTCCTTTTTTATCTCTTCTCTAATTTTTAACCGTTACATATTTTCTAAAACAGAAATTATTCTATTAGCTTTTTTAATTTTTTGACATCAAATTAAATCGTCTTGCTTTCTTTCTTTTCATTCATTTTTTATATCATTATTACCTTTAACAAGATATAAGATTTTTCAAAGTTGACGGACATAACAAAATCATTTACAATTTTTATAAATAAATCGATAAAAATTTGTATATATGTTATCATGCGGCGTAACGCGGTTCAATTTATCTAGTTAATTTACAAACACCATTTTTTGTTATGTCGTATATTGGTTATACAAATCTATCTTCTAATTTAATCTTTTTAATATATATAAAAGATTAATTTGAAAAAAATTATTAAATGACCTGGACCCTTTATTTAATGATAAATAATAAAAATTTTAGATAAAGATTACATTGTACGATTATTCAACCGAGACATATAACATGTTCGAGACTTTGAGAATACAGTCTTTAGATTCATATTAATCGTTAGACCTACCAGTAAGGAATCTCCTAAAATGAGTTGTACAAATAGTTGAAGGTGGGAAGTTATATAAAATCTTTTTTCACTTCAATTTGCAACATACATATTCCTCCCAAATTAAATTTGCTTGCAATTAACGACTCATAATTCAAAATCAGTATATAGCTGATCTTCGTGGCGAGCTCTCTGGAGCTGGGGAGACAAAAAGTCGGGTTCTCTGGAGATGGAGACGTTCATGGCGGGTCAGTGGGCAAGAGTAGGGCAGCCAAAGGCTATTCGGGAAGAGAATCCAGTGGATGGAAATGGGAGGACAAGAATGGAAACACCATAGCAGAAGGTCGCGAGAGTCATGCCGGAAAAGAGGGAGTTCTGACGAGCGAGAGAAGAGCAAGAAACGGAGCACATTACAAGAATAATGAAAATGTCAGACATGCAAGTCGATGGTATGAGGAGTCAAAATGGGCCTCAACTACGTATCAAATTTTCCCAATCACTGGAACGTGGAGGATATGTGGAGAGCCATGAGAGGAGCCGGGAAAGTTTGTGATGTGTACCTTTCAAAGTCTACGAATCTGCAGGGCAAAAGTTTGGTTTCGTCAGGTTCATAAAGGATGGTAAAGAAGTGGAGAGGAACCTTCTATTGGGGAAGATGGTTTTTGACAGCGTGAAAGCTATAGTGAGGAGGGCTAATGCGACGAAAAACCTATCGGAAAAAGGAAAGGTGGGGAAACAGGTAGAGGAAGTTCGTAAAGGATTTTTGTATAACTCGGCGAAGAGGGAGGATGGACGGTCCTTCAAAGAAGCTCTTCTTAATCAAAGAGGGCCTTCTAGGGCAGTCACATATGGAGCGGACCTTGTCAACAAACATAGGATGGAGTGGGCTAGGGTCGGGGATAGACCTAGCAAAGTGAAACCAAAGCAACTTGTTTTTAACACGACAAAGGAGGACAGGGAATGGCTCAAGTGGGCGTTGGTAGGAGAAGTGTGTCTTGAAGGCGTGGATGATGTTCCAAGAGCTATGGAGAAAATTGATAACATGTCCTACAAATACGAGTTTAATCCGATTGTCATGGGGGGAAGCTGTTTTGTGTTGAATTTTGAAACTGGTGACAGAATGGATGCCTTCTTGGAAGCGGTGAAAGATGTAGACAGCGGGATAGGAGAGGTCTTTGACTTGGTGAAACAGTGGGAGGAAGGGGACGTCGATGGAAGCACCTTGAGATGGGTTAGGGTTGAATGCATACCTGCACACGCTTACAACGAACAGTTCTTTAGAGCTATGGCAACTAGGTTGGGATCGTTTATCATGCTTGATAGTGATCTCTGGCAAATAGTCCGGCAAGGTCCAAAGTTCAGGCCGACGAAGCAAGGAAGGAAAGGATATGGGAATTAGAATTGTCGCAGACAATGTCTGATGGCAGTACGGCGAATGCAAGTCACGATGCTGACAACAACAACACGATTCTGACTGAAAAGCAAATAAACAATGATAGCGAAGTGGACCCTACCAAGCATGATGTAAAGGGGCATCCTGGAGCTGGGAGGAAATTAAATGGACCTAAACTAAGTGAGGACAGCCAACCGGATAGGGCCCAGCCCACTTCATCGAATCTGGTAGATCAAACAAAACTAAATAGACCGGAAAAGAACATTAATTTTTCTAAGGCCGGGTGTGATGGGCCATCGATGGCTAGGAACGCGAAGCTATGCTCTGTATCAATAGACCGTATGGATAAAGGCCAGACAGAGTTAGGGGGAAATGACAACAGCGATAATCTTGTTAGCATCGATATCCAAGCAACTAACATGCAGAAGGAAGAAGAGGTTTGAGGTCCGGTTTTTACGGAGGTGTCTAAAGAGGGAAGGGATTTCTTGGAGGAAGATGAAGACCTGCACAGACAGCTATCAGGCAGGGGAAGAAAGTCAGGCTCGAAGGTCAGAAGTGGAAAGAAATCTAAATGCTCAACGTTGGGGTCTCGGAAGAAGAAAGGGAAGGCAAAAGTCAGTTCGAGAGGAGTTTCTAACAAGGGTGAAGAGACCGCCACTCGGAGCAGGGATGAAGTTGGTGGTGAAGCTGTACGATCGGCGGAAAAAAGGAAAGCAACAATTGATGAAGCTGACATCGTTCTTAATATTATATCAGACATGGGCCTTGAGGTCAATGGAGATTTAGAGGAGGTCAGAAGGAAGCTAGTTCAGATTGAAGAATGCGGAGTTTAGGTCGCTATATACAGGTTCAATTTTTATGCGTTGATTTGTCTTTATAATGAAGATATTAACTATTAACGTTAATGGGGTGGGAAAAGGGTGCAAAAGGAAAGCTGTTATGGATCTCCTTCATAAGGAAGACCCAGATATGGTTTTCCTGCAGGAAACCAAATTGAAAGAATTTGACCTAAAATGAGTTAAGTCTATTTGGAAAAGTAATGACTTAGGAGCATAATGGATTAACTCTGTGGGAAGGTAAGGGGGCAACTTACTATCTGGAAAAATGGTTTTTTTTTTAAAAGAGTCATCTGTGATAACCGATAGAATTATGTGTGTGATTGGAAAACTCCTTCAGCATGAAGGTTCGTTTATATTTGGAAACACATACGCGTCTAACGATGAGAAAGAAAGGTGTGCTATGTACGAATCGATTGGGTCGTTAAAACGTTCAGTAGTAGGGTCTTGGGTTTTGGGAGGGGACTGGAACGAAATTTGTGACAGTGAGGAAAGGTCATCTGGCGTGAGCGTTAGCTTAGGAATGAAACAGTTTAATGACTTTATCTTTTCACTATCGCTGGTCAATCTATCCATGTCGGGAGCGAAGTACACTAGGAGCAATAATCGTGAACACCTAGTTCAAAGTAGGCTAGGCTAGATAGGTTCTTAGTCGATGACACAGTTATTGGTATGCTACCGAAATTGGAACAATGGGTGGTACCAGGATGCGTGTCTGACCACAAAGGGGTTGCTCTCGGATGGAAACAGGCGGATTGGGGCCCAATCCCCTTCAAGTCGTTTACGTGGTGGAACGAGGAGGAAGGCTTGGCGAATTTTATCGTCAACACCTGGAACTCTAGCCAAAAGTGTTCAATCGTACAGAAGCTAAAAGAGTTGAAATTAAAAATAAAGAGTGAATTTAGTTTTTCTGGGAATCGTCTAAAACGGGACATAGAGAATGTGGTAAAAGATATCGCAAAAATAGAGGCGAAAAGAAAGGCGGGTCCATTCAATAAGGAGTTGTGGGACGACTTTAAAGTGAAGAAGGATAAGTTGTGGAAGCTCAGACACAGGGAGTTTGATCAGGAGAGGCAAAAAGCCAGGCTGAGCTGGATCAGAAAAGGTGACTGCAACTCGAGGCTATTTCACCTAGCTAGTGCGGTAAGGAACATAGTCAACAGCCTATCAGGTGCAATCGTTGGTGACTCCTTTCGCCAAGAGCCAGAAATTGTTAAAAATAAAATTGCGTCAGCTTTGGAGAACCAGTTTAAGAAAGAGGGAAGATGGGTGGGGGTTGCCAACTGTGGGGTTATGAGGCTGTCCACGGCCAGCAAAGGTTGGATTGAGAAGGAGTTCACTAGAGAGGAAGTTAAGGCGGAGGTCTGGAGCTGTTCATCAGACAAGGCCCCCGGGCCGGATGGTTTTAACACTGACTTCTTTAAGAAGCATTGGAAATTGGTGGGGGATGGTGTGTGCAAATTCATGGACGAGTTCTATGAATCTGGACAAGTTCCAACAGAGGTGTGTGCCTCATTCTTAACCATGATACCCAAAAAGTGTAATCCTTTGTCCCTAAAGGATTACAGGCCAATTTCTTTAGTCGGGAGCGTATATAAGATTTTAATACAAAACTTATCTAGGAGGCTTTCTAATGTTATAACCGAAGTAGTGGGCAATACACAATTTGCTTTTTCAAAAGGAAAGCAAATATTGGATTGTGTCTTGATCGTAAATGAGGTGGTTCATTTCCTGGAATCACAAAAAAGGAAAGGCTTCATTCTGAAACTCGATTTTGAGAAAGCATATGACTCGGTAGAATGGGACTTTGTCACAGATCTACTAAAAGAAATGAACTTTGGTAATAGATGGATAATGTGGTTTAGAAGCTGCATATCTTCTTCCCTCGTATCGGTCCTTGTAAACGGATCCCCCTCGAAGTCGTTTACAATGGAGAGAGGGTTGAAACAAGGGGATCCACTTTCACCCCTACTTTTCAATATATGTGTGGAAGGTCTCAACGCTCTAATGGCAAAAGGTTTGGGGCTGGGGTTATTCCGTGGTGTAGAGATCGGGAGCAGAGTGCCCATGAGTATGACACACTTGCAGTTTGCCGATGATACAATCTTATTCTGCAATGCGAAAGAAGCGGAATTACTAAACATGAAAAGAGTACTGCGTGTCTTTCAGCTAATGTCAGGTTTAAAGCTGAATATGGCAAAGAGTGTTCTGTATGGTGTGGGCGTTAGCGTGTCAGATAGCAAGCATATAGATAAGATTATAGGGTGTAGTCATAAGCCATTGCCTTTTGAGTACCTAGGGTTACCTGTAGGTGGAAATCCGAAATCCTTAAAGTTTTGGGATCCGGTGGTCTCTAAGGTTAGGAATAAGCTAGAGGGGTGGAAGGCCAGGTTGATGTCTAAAGCGGGAAGAGTTGTTCTAATTAAGGCAGTAATGAATGCTATTCCTACCTATTACTTGTCGTTGTTTGAAGCACCAGTAGGGGTCATTAAGGAGTTAGACAAATTAAGGAGGAGGTTTCTCAATAATGGTTGCGAGAAGAGAAGGGGTCTGAATCTAGTAGGGTGGGAAACCATAGAAAAGCCTAAAGCTTATGGGGGGTTAGGTCTAGGTAATTGAGAATTAGAAATACAGCTCTATTGTCCAAATGGAGGTGGAGATATGGTAACGAAGATAAGAGCATGTTGAAAAGGGTGGTCCAAGCAAAGTATGGTTATTAACAGGGCGAATTGACTCTCCCGACATGAGTTAAAGGAAAAACTTCGAACATGTGGAAAGGAGTCATTTCTCAGTCGAAGGCATGTCAAGATTGGAGAGATATAATTAGGAACGGGTTCATGTCAAAGGTTGGAAATGGCGAGCAAACGAAATTTTGGGATGATGAATGGATCGATGGCGTAATTCCGAAACCATTGGTGCTATGGGCTGGGGTTGGGTAAATCAAAACATTGGGTAGCTTATGAGTAACTTTTGGTTTGCCAGTTCAGGCAATCTTGGACTGCATGGGTGGGAGTCCTGGGGTTTGCGCTGTGGGGTAAGGGTTTGGTTGGTCTAAATATATAATAGTTTTATCTATGCATAATGTGGAGTGTGTTTAATAAGGGTAGGGGTGTGTATGTGTACTACAATTATGTAAAATGGCCGGTCATGTGTCCTGGGATAGGTAGGGGTATGGGGTTTTTGCATTGTTCTCTTATCAAGTGTCGAAGGGTTTTCAGTGTAATACAATGTCTAGATGCCATGGGTGGAACCTAACAGGTAGGGGCGGGCTGCAGTTGTGCAAGGGAGGTAGTTACAGGGTGATGATGAGGGGACAGTCATTGGGTGGATATCTGGGGAGGGTCGTTGTCCTAAATGAAGATCGGAGGTTTAGGAGGGAGGGTGGGGATGACCGGGTTCCAGAAACACTGTTTTTAAGCCCTTTGAGCCCCTGAGTCGGTTTCTTAGCTAAAATAACATGTGGTTGGTTTGGTAAATCTGGGAAGTGTGAGTGAGGGGGTAAGGCATGGAACTATTGACAGTTCTCACGTTTTTGGGTCCTATTAATAAACCTTAAGATCCCTCTTGAGCCTTAGAGTTTGTTCATAATGGTACCTTCCCTTCTGTCTGTTTTTTACTGTGAGTACTATTACCATGGCATATGCTAGTAGCAGATTCTCACTTTTTGGGTACTTATCAAGGGGCTAGGAGCAAACATTGCATGAGGAGGTAACATGTGGTATCTCTATTTCGCTGGGCAGGGGATTTGGGTTGGGTTTTGGTGATCTGGGTATCTTAGTGGCTTGTAGAGGAAGGGGTGCCAAACTTAGGTTTTGAAGGTAATAAGGGGGGTCGTGGGTTTAGCTGGCGTGTGGAGGTTTAGGAGGAAGGGGGTCTTGTTTGGAGTTACCTGTAACGTGTTGATCTAACCATTGAGCCTCAGATTTCATTCTTTGCTTAGTCGTTGTTGCCCGGAGTTCATGTAAGGATGTGGGAAACGATATTGTTGTAAGGGGAATCATTTTGACTGTTGGCAGTCTTGCTAAATCCTGAGAGTAACCTAAGAACCCTGTTGTGCCTCTGAGTTTGTTTGCGATAGTCGGCGTAGCCTATGCTTCTTTTAGGCTACGAAGTCTATCATCCGGCTGTTTGTTTTTTTGATGCAGGAAAGGCGGTTTTGAGTTCTGCTGCTTGAACTACGGAAACGGAATAGCAACTAATGTGTAGAGAACTCGTGGGGGTATCGACGCACAGGTGCAGTGGGTAGGATACATGATGCAAATGGGGGTCATAAGATCATTGTATCGTATGACCTTATGCTGGTCGAATAAGGAAATATCATGCTGTCATGATGACTATAATGATTCTGTTTGATTATGCTTTGCTGTGTCTCGATGATTCGTGTTGGTGGTAGCCATGAACAGTGTCAGTTTATACGTATTCTGGTGTCTCAAAGATACTAAAGACTGTAACTGCCGGATCGATGACTGTTACAATGACTGGGTCTGGTTATAGTGTGCTGATGCTAGTCTGGTGTATTCAAACATGGTAGATTTGATGGTATTAAAGCTGTTCGGTGATAATAATGCGGCTGTTCTTGAAGTGTGTTAATAACAATGGACCTTTTTGGAAGATACGAGGTGAAAGGATCAAGTGAGGATGCTGATGTCTTTCCACAAAGTAACTTGGTCTGAGGATGATATAGTATGATATTTTGTATGTGTATCTGGCCGCTGTTGCCCGTGCTGTTTATATGTGACGAAACTGTCGCTTGCTGCCCGTGCTGTATTGTTCGCTGCTGTTTGGATGACGATATTTGCTGAGTAGCTTTTAGTTTTGCTGAGTCTCGGTTTGATGCAATTTGTGGCTGCTCAAAGTTTTAAAGATGCTGAGAGTAGTCTGTTATATATGTGATTTGAGGAAGGCTTTGGTAATATTTCACTGTAGTCTATGGATATGTGAGTTTAGTGTCAATTGGCTCACCTATGTGTACTCAAACATTGAGTTTCTGAGTAATGAAATATATATGTTGGCTGTTCAAAAAAAAAAAATCAAAATCAGTAGAAATATAGGTTCAGTAATTTATTATTAGATTGTGTAAACAAAATATTAATATTATTTGGATAATTCAAAGATGGTAAGTATAAAACACTTTTTAAAATCTATGATTTTAACTTTATTGTCTGAGGTATCACAAAATTAGATTTGCGAATTGGGATAATCCAATAACAATAAATCTGGATTTCAAGCAAACTCTAAGATTACAAACACAAAATAGCTTGCTTGTTTACGGAGTTTTTTATCAGATTTTTTTTAACAGTGAAGTTATGTTAGTGAGTTGGGTCCGCAGTGACATCTATATAGGACTTGTCATAGTGAGTTGGGTCCCTTCTCCATTGTTTCCTAAAAAACCCTTACAATGAGGCTCGAACTCGAGACCTCAAAATGGAATAAAATCCTCTATATCACTATGACAAGTCCTAGCTAGTGTTTTTTACCAGATGGTATGTTTGAAATTTTTTTACCCGGCTAGTATCTATACTACTATATAATACATTTAACACTCTCTCTCCTACTTTACTTAATCTCTTAAAATTTTAGCAATAGTAAATTACTAATATACCCCTCAAATAACATCCACCTCTCTCCTACTTTACACACTCATCAATAAATATTATTCTATAAATATACATTTCCCCAACCACAAATAACCTCCACCTCTCTCTTACTTTAAACACTCACTAATAAACATTATTATATAAATATACACTTCTCCAACCATAAAAAGTAAAGAAAAAGGTTATTTTGAAAATAGTTGATGAAAAAAAAGGAAATGAAATGTTATGTTACCGGGCAGAAACTATTTGTGGAATGTCATACTCCTATATTATACAAAAAATGCTATGTTATCGGGTAGAAACTATTTGTCTCCGCAGCGTTACGCGGGTACGATGCTAGTACGTTTAAAAGTATTTATCAAAGCAATATAGTAACAAAAATATTAGCAATTCAGTGTTTTGTCATTTTTTTAATTTCCAGCTTTTCTCTAGTTTTTTAAAGTTCTTTTTTCCAGTTTTTTTTAGCTTTTTATTAAATCTTTTTTCCAGCTTTTGTTTAGTTTTCTTTGTCACATTTTGTATAGAAATAATACCAAAGTGACACCGAATTATTTCACAAACACCATTTTTTGTTATGTCGTAGATTGGTTATACAAATAATTACAAACAACAAATTCTGAAAACCATAATTACACTTACAATATTTTAAGGTATAAAATCAACATCTTGATGTGAAAACAACATAAAAAAACATATCACAATTACCTTGAATTCTTGAATTAGTAACTAATCTTTACCACTAAAAGAAAAGAAAAAGAAATAAGAGAATGTCATGATAATGAACTATAAAAATAGTATTTTACGTCTTATTTACTTGGTTTGAACCAATATCGTTACAGTTTTGCGTATAAATTCCACAAAGGTAAATTATTTTTTATATTTCTCGATATCCATTCTATTTCCTAGTTTTGTGGAAAAAGGACAACCATTTGTATTCCGTATTTGTTCTAAATTTGGAAGTAAATCTCTTGACGATGATTGTGACCAATAAGCTTGAGAATAAGAGGGAAAAACTCACATGCAAGTAGCACAATACTCTACAATCGAGTAACACCTATCAACGTATTGCCAACTAGTCAAGGAGAGTGATACAAATACACAAAACATGAGAACAATGATATTTAAATGTCTCCCACTTACCATATGTGCACGTTTTTTTGTTCCAATTTAAGTACCTGAACATTTCTTCCTCTTCGAGTTATCAATTCAATATATATTTCTCTCGATTAAAAGATCTTATTGTATGTGCACGTGAACCTACTTGTTTTGCTTCAATAAAAATCAGTCATCCTTTGAATGGTGGGATGCGTGTATGCTTCACTAAAAAAACAGTGATTAACAGTAGAAGATGCTTTAACAGACTAAGAACAATATTGAAGTCTAACCAATATCACAATTAACACAATAACAATAACAGTTAATAAGGACAAAGTTAGAAATTACAGTATACCACATTTTCACTTGATTGGTAGTAGAGATGGCTGGCGACGGGGGTGGAAGATGAAGACTTGGCACGCGACTAGTTGGAGCTATGTTGGCTAGGCCGGGGCTCCATTCTTCCGTTTGTGTAATCGTGAATAGAGAGAAAGGATAAAAAAAGGTAATAATTCAGAATTAAAGTAAACATATACTAAAATGGTAAACATTGATAAATAATTTTTCAAACATACCTATTAGGTCAAAACCTCCTTGTTTATGTTCCTTTAGAGACAAAATCCTGCAGAGTAACAATACGTATGAAGAAGATGGTATGCAATTATTGAATAATATATAGCCAACGACGGTTAAAATCAGTTATTTATTTTTACGGAAAGTCATATTTGTTACTAAAAGAATATAAATGTTCTGGTTTTGATAGGAAATCAACCACCGGATCCATTAAATAAGTACATATGTTTTTACCTTCTTTGTCAAATCTTACCATTCTAAACCAAATTTCTACAAAATTTTCTATTCACATTTAATTTTGACTTTCACCATGTTAAGCTTACTTATTTGCATTTATATGACTTCATAAGTTAATTTAACACTTTACACAAAACTTGAACTTGTTAACTTTACTAAATCTTTAAAATTTAACATATTTTAACATTTATACTTATACTTTTAACATAAAAACCACTTCTATTTCTAACATATATATTTTTGGTCTTAAGGAGCGGTTTACAAAATAAATGATAATTTATTGCATGAATGACATTAAAGTAATGTACATCATTCTTAAAATAAGAAATCGTACCATATATTAAAATTAAAGTAAAAACCACCATCATTTAATTTAAAGTTGGTTATATTTTCAAGTGTTTTATTATATTTTGATAAAAACAATATTAATTTTGATAAATTTTATTATATTTTCATGTATTTTACCTTTATAAGTAAATAAAAGTAGTAATAAAAACTTACGTAGATTTAACAGTATGATTAAAATGTTAGTTTAGTCGTTTAAAAAATAAAAAGAAGTTCTATCTATATCTACTTATCCTTTTACTCATAAGGTTAGATTGAAAAATAAATAAATAAAAAAGGAATTTTCAAAACAAAATATATATAAGGAAGAATTTCATTTATATTCTTAGAAACTTAGATTATTACATATACGTTCTTACAAATTTTAAAACTACATGTATATGCTTGTAAAACTTTAAACTCTCATATGTATCCACTATTTTGATTATAATTAAACCATTTTAGAATTTGAAAATTATCTTTGAGTTGGTTTATCTTTATCTATAAATTACTAACATGTAGTATTACAAAAATATCCTTATCTAACCAAGACAAAACAAGACATAATTTTAAGTTTCACAACACTAACAGCTAAATCCTTCAAAATCATTCCAATCATCCATGTGGGTTCTTTTAATCATCACTTTATGCTTCAACTCTTTCAAGAATAATTGACATTTCCAAACGTTACATACAATTAAAACCCTTGATCGTGATTGAAAAAAGAAAGCCATACACGCCAATTTTGATTAATAGAATTCTGATTTTGATCAATTCCAACACAAACGGCAATATTAGAACACAAATTTGGTTTTTTTTTTGTGTCTTCAATCGATCAATTTCAACATCAAGGCTAATCGATCTAAGGGAGAACGCTTCAAATTAAGACAATCGATTGCAAGCTTCATATAGCAGATGGACATACAAAAACTCTTAGGCGGTGTTTGGTTGGAGGGATTTCAAAGGATTTTGTGGGAATTGGAATCCAATTCCTAGCAAATCCCATGTTTGGTTTACCATGAAATTGGAATAGGAGGGAATTAAAATCCTTCGAATGTAAAATCCTTTAACATTAAGTAGGATTTTATAATTCCATAAAAGGAAGGAATGTGACTTGTTACAAAATCTGGTTCACCATCGTAGTCCGCCGCCTCCGCCAGTCCACTACCGTCTTTGTGTCACCGCCTTCGTCATCGCAGGTCATTGGCGTTCGCGTCGCCGCCGTTCGTCATCGCCGCCTTCGTTCGTCGTAGCTCAACGTTGGACTACGATTAGGGTTACGACCTACGATTGACGTTCGTCATCGCAGTCGTCACCGCCTTCGACTGCGATTAGGGTTACAACCTTCGACTGCCGTTCACCGTCATTTAGTCATCGCAGTCGCCACCGCCTTCGACTGCGATTAAGGTTACGACCTTGATTGGCGCCGACAACCTGCTGCTTTGCTGCGATGTTTCACGTTTGACGGTGCCGACACTTCGATGGTGGGCAAACAGTGGTGCGGCGGTGAGCTTCGATGGTGGGCAAACAATGGGGCAGTGGTGGAGGTTGGGATGGCGGCGGTGGTTATGTGATGGTGGTAGATCTGATTAGTTATGGTGTGGAAGGTGTGAATTTCAATTCCTTAGGTATAGTAACCAAACACAATGAGCCGAAATTTAGATTTCAAATACAAATCCTTCAAATTCCAATTCCTTCCTACAATCTAGTTGAAGGGTTTTTTATCTGACCAAACCACCCAATGACACAGACTGGTCAAACCTGGGTTTGATTCTACTGGTTCAATCTTAAAGCGGAACTGAATTGAACACAACTCTCTAAACCCCAAAAAGGTTAGGATCTTTAAACTAATGATCTATGTAGTTTCTTAACAACCAATCTAATCACAGAAAAAGGGTTACAAGAAATATACCTCTTTGTGACCTTGGGTTTGCTAAAGTAGTCCACCACTACTGCACCTCCAAAGAACTGGCTTCTAAAACCGAGTGTTCGTGTGTGTACTTGCGTCGACCACCAAAACGAAAAACACCCTTGGTGTTTTGCTTTTGCTTCGGTTTCGACGAGAGAGAGAAGAGCCGAGAGAGAGGTCGAGATCGAGAGAGAGAGGAGAGAGTGTGGTGGCTAGGGTTATCCTTGTTAATCATTTTCTTAGTTAGTTATAATCCTTAAAGCTTAAAGGATATATATAGACTTTAAAAGGACCCAAGCCCGTTTAATTAAAAGTCCACTGGTTTTTATTAAACTTTCATTCCTCTCACTTTGACCCCCTGGACTTCTACTAGTTAATTAACTATTAACTGGTCCGTTAAATATTAAAACTTAATATTTAATTTCTCTTTAAATAATAAATAACTATTTATTATTTATTTTCTTTCTAATAATTAATCTAACTGATTAATTATTTATTTCTCTTTTCAATAATTAATTCTACTGATTAATTATTTACTTTTCTTTCTAATAATTAATCGAACCTGATTAATTATTTCCACACAGATTTATGGTAAAATCCAACTGTTCAAATTTGGGTGTGTAGCAGTGTGACCCTTTAGTCTCTTATAACATTGGATACAATGTGCCCATTAATTATCTCTGCACATAATCTAACACTAGTTCCTTCAAAAAAACAATCCGTGAACCAAATGCCACCTTATAAGCTTCAATCGATCAAAGGAGAAGCAACCTTCGATCCATATAAATGAGTAGGGCTTCATCTAGGGTTATAATCGTGCGTTTTTTTCTTTAACTTGGAATAAGGACATTCTTGTAATTCTACGTGGTAAATAAAGATAAACCAATTAAAGGATAATTTTAAAATTTAAAATGGTTTAATTATAATCAAAATTGGTGGTTGGATATATATGAGAGTTTCTAAGTTTTTCAAGTGTGTGTATATATATATATATATATATATATATATATATATATATATATATATATATATATATATATACATATATAGGAAAAAGTTAATGCGAGAAACCATTCTTAGTGCGAAAACCAATCTGAGCCGTCAAATTCCCCCTCTTTCAATGTCATTGTCCACCCATGAATTCCTCACATGCGCCCTGCCACACTCTATCCCTCCACGCTCACCATCCATGAAACTTCCCATATCCAAGGAACGGCCGAGATTGGTTCTCGTGGTTCTCGCATGAACCCTCCCCTATATATATATATATAGGCAAAAGTTCAAACGAGAATTTTTTTCGTACGAGAACTGCGAGAACCAATCTGAGCCATCCAATTTTCCATTCTTTAATGCCATTTCCCACCCATAGATTCCTCACATGCACCATGCCACACTTGATTCCATCCACGCTCTACATCCATGAATTACACTTATCAAATCAACGGCTAAGATTGGTTCTCACAGTTCTTGTACGAAAAACAATTAGCGTTTGAACCCTCCCCTATATATATATACTAGCATCGTACCCGCGCAATATTGTTTTTGTGTTACAACTTGTTGCTTTCAATAATGTAGTGATATGTTATTCACGCAATTCAATGTCACAAAAAAGTTTTCTTCAGCTACATGCCTGTTTTTTCAAAATTTCTTTTATTTGCATCAACTATTTTTTAATTTTAAAATAAATTCTAAAAGACATTTACATAAGATAAAATTGTATATTAATGAAATAAGAAGAGAGAATTTACAAAGTTTTTGAAAATTGTATTGATATAGGTGGATAATTGTGTTTGTGTGATAGTATATTTGAAATGAATAAAAATTTAGAAATAAATTAGGAGAGAGAGAGAGTTTAATGGTAGTTAGAAGTAAATTAGGAGAAAGTGTGTGATGGTTAAAGATTAAGTAGATGAGATTAATTTAAATAGAATGAAAGGTCAAGATGTTGTTTTGATTGATTTTAAGAACTCTTAAAATTAAAGAGGAAAGAGAATGTTAAATGGTTTATATGGTAGTATGTATATATATAGACAAAAGTTCAAACGAGAACTGTTTTTCGTACGAGAATTGCAAGAACCAATCTGAAACGTCCAATTTCCCCTCCTTTAATGTCATCACCCTCCCATGAATTCATCACATTCACCCTGCCACACTTGATCCCCCTACGCTCTACATCCATGAAATCCACTTATCAAATCAACGACTAAGATTGGTTATCGCAGTTCTCGTACGAAAACAGTTCTCGTTTGAACTCTCCCCTATATATATTATGTATATGCAGGGATGTCTTTGAGGGGGTACATGAGGTGTGACCGCACAGGGCCCATGGTTCAGAGGGGGCCCAAATTTTTATATACTATGTTATATATAGATATAACGTCATGATTTTTAAAAATCCACTTAGTAAAATAGAAATAGTAGGAAGTTCATATTTAAAATAATAATCTTGTAAGCCTAAAATTAGATATTAAGGATTTAATGATTAAGATCCTAAATCATAGTTGTAGTCAATGTTGAACTTGCACTTAAGTATTATGATCTTGATGCAAATGAACTTTAATGGAGTTAAGTTGGTTGACACGTTTTAACCCGGTGAAACTATCAAACTAATGTTGCTTTATAGTATTCTAAACAAGACAATTGTTTTCTCAATGCAATTATTGCATATATATGTAACACCCTGTAAATGGGTCTAGCAGTGTAGTGTTGTACTTTGTGCTTTGTTACTTGTAAAGTGACTTTAAGTGAAATAATAAAGTGTTATGTGTGATATTTGTGTCTTGTGTTTATTATGTGATTATGTGAATAGTGTAAATCGTGTTTTAATAGTGATAAAGTGTTATACGGTTTCGTGTTATGATTCCGTAGATATCCCCGTTAGTTGAAACGGGATGGCGTGTGACAAGTTATAAGTTGGAAAGGGGAACAAAATACCCCGTGTTTAATTATTGACCCCAAGGTCGGTTTATATGTCTGCCTTATCCCCTGGAGTCAATCAAACACACACACTAAAACACATACAAACATACGAGAGCTCATACACATATTTCTCTCAGGATTGAAGTAGAAATCAAGATCCAATTTGTTGCAAGGAGTTCTCTAGCTGATTCATGTACTAAATCAGTTGATTCTTCTTCTATTTGTAAGTGTTCTTTGAAGCTCAAGTTTTTGTTTTGGTTCTTGAAAGGGTTACACCACTTTAATGGTGTAGATCACGTTTTTGATGGTGGGTTTTGGTGTCAAGTATGTTTGTTAGTGTCTTTGGGTGTCTAATGAAGTATACAAATGATTAAAAATTGAGTTTTGGTCAAAAAAGGGGTAAAAATCGGGATTTGCAGGTCTGATTGACGAACAGGGACGAAGTCTGCTGTGCAGACCTTTCCTACCCCCGTAGGGATAATTTCCTACCCCCGTAGGGAAAAGTTCCTACCCCCGTAGGGATAATTTCCTACCCCCGTAGGGAAAAGTTCCTACCCCCGTAGGGGGGTGTTTTTCAGAGTTTTTGAAATTAAGCTTTCTGTGGCCGTAGTAAGATGTTTCTGCGACTGTAGAAGGGGTTTGCTGATGTCCTGCGGCCGTAGGACATGTTTACTGCGGCCGTAGGAGGCTGTTCAGTGTTGACAGCTTATGTAACTTGTGTTCTAATCTGTGTGTGTTACGTGTAAGTGATAACCAAGCCTGAACCTTATGTGTTAGGTGATTCGGATGACTCAGTGTGTTCTTGGGATTCTCGGATTCATATCTGCCTCTTGTGATCTCGAGGTGAGTACCGGTTTCCCATAAGACTCAGTAAGTAGGGCTATTGTGTGCCTGTGTTGTGTGCTATGTGATATAGTGATACAGTGTTATAAGTGATACCATGTGATATAAATTGTGATATGTGATACGCATGCGTAATGTGGACCCTATGGGTCAAACGTGTTTATGATTCCTGTCCGGACAGACGCAGGGGTTGAGGTCAGTCGCCGATGCGGCTGGGTCCCTTGAGTGTTATTCAGGGATTAGCGGTTCCCACGAGTGATTTTCTAGGGTAAAGGTTCTGCAGGCCGCCGTTCCTTGACAAACAGTGGGGTCTTGGTTTGTAACTAAGGCCTAATTTGAGCCCAGGTGGCTCCGCAACGTGCTCAGGGGGTTGCTCTTCGCTTCCCCACCAGCATGGATTGGTGTTGCTGATTTCTCAGTTGGATTCGTTGAGCGGGATTTGCAACCCCGCGAGATATGATCCTGCTGACATGTCGGCACATCGCTATGTGATAGCTTAGCATTTTGTGCTTTATTGTGACGTGGTAGCATGCTTATTGGTGCTTATGTGATACTTGTACTCACTAGCTAGTGTAGCTAATGTTTCGTGATATTTCCCTTTTCGCAGGTTAGTGATCAGATGGCCTGGCAAGGCGGGTTGCTGTGGGTAGTGTTATTGTATATATCTTTTGAAACACTAGTAGTTTATTAGCTCTGATACTGTATAACGATGGTCGGTGTGTAGTGGTAACACTGGCTAAATTTTGAGACTTGGTTTGATTTGTTGTTCTATATCGCCAAGTCGATAACTATTACTTAATATGTAATCAGTGGTTGTCCGCTGCAAACTTTTGGTGTAAATAAAGTTTTAATTTATTCTAATTTTAAGCTCGTGAAACCGGTGTTACAATATAGTTGTTGTCTGTTACAATAATGTTAAAATCTACATAAACAAGTTTCCAAAAACTTAAATGTTGAAGTCATACTTACTGTGCAGAATATCACAAGAAAAACAATATAGATTTACAATGATAAATACCAGGAACCATATCCCTGGAAGTATTGATTTATAAAATTGATTCATAACTTTGCTTACAATAATGATGAGAGAATATCATGATTCATGTAACTATGTAAAACAAACCATTTATACTAGCATTATTTTGTTTTTAGTTATTGATATAACAAGTATTATAGTATCAGTAAATGTTTACATATATATATATATATGTGTGTGTGTATGTGTGTTTACGTGTGTGTGTGTGTGTGTTTGGATGGACCTAGGGTTTTGTTGACCGTTGACATCATATAATGACAAAAAAAATCATTAAGATTGAGGATGACATCCACTAGTCAATTTTGCATACAAGGTGAAAATTTTTAACCTTTTTGAGCCACTTTCACCGGCCAATTTTTTTTGGTGCCTCCAATGATTTTTTGATGCCAACAAAATCTAATAAAAATGAAATTTATAAAAATATGATAAGATGTAGTTCAATATTTGATTTATACCTTTAAAATATTTTAGTTTATCTTAAAATCAATAATTTAATTAACAGAGCTTTATCTAAGTTGTGTTTTTGTTTTAGATTTTGGTCATAAGATACCAAAATAACATTTAAAACCTCGTCAACCCGACCCGATTAACTAGAAATCTGAAAAAGAAAACATAAGTCTGCCCCTATGTGTGTTTATAAAAAGGGTCTATATTTCTTATTTGCACAGGACTCCTAATATGTAATTTTAAAGTTTATAATGATATATATGTAATAATTATATTTTTTAAGGATATATAATTTTTTTTTCGGGTTGCATATATTCGGAGGGGGCGTTTTAGACATTGTAGATTCTCGGTTCGTGACAAATTGACAATGGTTTGTTGACTGACGAATATATTTTTTGTTTTCAAACCACATTCAACATTCATCCTTACAGAGAGATATTACGCTGCAATGCGTAACAGAGGTTGACAATGGAGGAGAACACCGCAGCAATTCCTCCTCCTCCTCTTCCTCCTCCTTCTGCAACATCTAATCATGATACAAAGGCCAAAATTGTCGTCAATTCATCCCAAACCAGAGAAGAAGGAGAAATATCTGCTTCGGAAAATGACGTACGTCTCTAAAACCCTAGAGTAATTTGTATAATTTTTCCCAGTCATTTTTATGATGGCAAGTATGGTGAATCTATTGTTTTCAACTGTTTGTCTATCATTAATGCGATCAAATCCGCAACGTCGTTGGCTAAATCCTTGTAGGTTTTTCTCTATTAGGTTTTTGGTATCCGTTTTCACTTACAATGTTTCCAGTTTTATTTTATTCGTCAATTTGTGACGTAGGGTTCCTGTAAACTGATGTGAGTATTCCCAATTACAGGAACGTTACTTGGGTATTAGATTTCACACTGTGTATTACAGTTTGAGTAATGCTATGTCCTATTCATTGTGCCTGATTCATTCTTCTAATAAGGAGATGATGACAAGTGTCTACACTTGATGTTTTCATGTTTGATCATGTTTGGCCTACTGGTTATGATTGATCATTGTTTTAACTATTTGCAATCGTATTTAAAATGTAGAAGAGTTATTTGAGGTTTATAAGAAGCTCAATTAAAGCACTCTGGAGAAATTTTAGGTTCCGCCCACCATTTCAGTCAGATTCTTAAGAACATTAGTTCCTTTGATGTCTTTTGAACTATTTATTTTAACAATTTTGGTATTATGACAACTTGATTTGATAAAGTGGTTATATTCCACATCTATTGAGGCATATATGGATATGGCGTATTTATGGTATTTTTTATCAGTTTTAAATAAAGTAGGAATTTCATTTAAATGATTTTTACGGCTTCTGAAGCTCAACTGAGTAGTTGGGAGCCCTAGATTCTATTAGTTATCTTGGTCAGATTACGAGATTGCTTCTTGTCTCACCTGTAGGTAGATGCACCCACTTTATCTTTATGTTGGTTGGGTTATTTTATGATCATTACGCATTTATGTTGTTGTTGATTTACTTGATTTTTTTGACGTCACGCATCTGGTTCTTTTTCATTTTTATATTTCCCTTTATAGAAGCACATGTAGTAAATGTATGCCTAGCTCAGCTGTTCTGTAGTGAGAATCCTAATTGCGAGAGGAATTGGATTTGTTCTCACCATTTATTGGTAATATGTAACTGTTTCCATGCTGATACAGTTTCTTTCAGGACTTTGCAGGTTCTCAGTTCCCTGGTAGCACCATTCTTCCAGCAGCTCCATTGAACAAGAATACCAACGTTGTTGAGAATGGTAGGTTTGGCTAACCATTTAACTTTGTTTTAACATTAGATGTTATACTTATATCTTTGTCGTCTTTTCGTTGAACTTTACTGAATGGAATGCTATACATGATCTAAGCCGCCTAAGGTGAGATTAAAAAGATATAGACAAAGGCCTTTTATAATTTACCCGGTAAACCAACATACCATTGGTCTAGGGGTATCAAAAGTGGCCACCGAACAAAGAGTTTGTGGGTTCAAGTCTCAATAGGTACATGGGTATGTGATTATTTTCCGTAACAAGAAGTTTTAACATTTAACTAAGGCTGGCAGTGGCTGGCACATCGTGATCAACACTTGACCATCTTAGTTAATTTCCTCACATAGTCCACAATGCAGTCTTCTGTTTTGTAGCATATTTGTTGCCTTTTAAAAGAAAGAAAGTGTACTAAGTATCATAAGCAGTGTCATTGTAAAGTTTACTTGAATGTGGTCTTTGAACTTAATTAAGACATGCATGAATCTTGTGCTCTAAGCACGGCCTGGCATATGCTTATATTTGCAATATGTGTGTTTAATTTTGGACCCCTATCCATGTCTATATTGAATCCAAATTATGTAAACATCAAACACTCTTTCACACTTTTTTTACACTTCAATTCGTAAAATTTTCCAAGATGAGCTTTGATGTTTCTTGCATACCTGATAGGAGTGTCTGCACTGACTCACAATTCTACATACAATGCTGTAGCTTCAAGAACAACTGTTCATTCAAACAACCGTAAAGGCACAGAGAAGAATAGAGTGCCATTTGTGATTAGTTTCTCAGATGATGACAGTGGCAGTGACTCTGAAGAATACAAAGAAGGAAACACAATCGGGTCTGATGAGATGACACAAGGAGTCATTGAGAATAGAAAATTGTCTAATTCATTCGGTAACTCACAGATGGCACAAAAAACTGCCAAAACTAATACCAGGATGCCCAAAAACTTACCCACGAGTCGGACATTTGTCTCATCAATAAACAAAGCGAATGGAACCAAATCCAAGAATGCTGGAAACACATTTGTTGGGGTAAAAACTCATCTTAAAAAATCCAATCCACCAAGCATAACTAAATTTGGCCAAAATGTTCATATCAACAGTAGTAAACTTCAAGACCTAAGGCAATTGATTGCAATACGTGAAAATGAGTTGAAGAGTAGAGCTGGCAAACTTGATAAGGAGGTTGCTTCAAGTTCGTTAAAGAAAAATACAAATATGAATTTGAAAAGCAATACTGTGAGGAACAAAGACTCCATTGAACGTGTACCTGTTGAACCCAAGGAACCAGAAAAAAAGCGTCTTAAAGTTAGTGAGCCGCCTATAAACGCTCAAATTTCTGCTGGTCAACACAATCGGCCTTCTTCAGAGTCAACATCAGCAGTCAAAATTTCTTCACTGGAAAGTGATGGCCTGAAGAGTAGAGACAATGGTAGCCATCGTGACAAAGAAATTCAAGGTGGGACAGGGCAGTCGAGTGTAATGCAACAGATACAGGAAGTGAAAAGTCACAATATCCTTACAATGAATCTACCATCAGGTTATAAAAAAAGCTATGAATTATTTTCTGCTAATATTTTGCTCGTTATCTCTAGAGAATGCATAAGTGAAGGTAATAGTTGGTTGTGTAGGTACCACTAGGCAGCATAACAGGATCACAAATCTGGTGGAGTCTTCTATACCATTAATGGCTACAACCGAAAAAACTTCTCCACCTACACAGGTACAGAAAAAATTGTGCGATGTAAAGAAGTTGAAATTAACTTTAATGCTTTTAATTTCTAGTGGAAACTTGATGTGTTTTTCTGTTCTGAATTCTGGCTGCATTCTATGTCCTCGTATGGCTGGGAAGGTGATTGTTGTCAATCTTACAGAAAACTTCTGGTCACTAGTTATTTGTCTTTAGAACCAACTCTGCTCTTATTTATGTGTATATGTTTGCATTTCATCATATACATGGATACAAAGGAGCATAAACATGTATAAGAGGGCATGCAAGTAAAGTTATAGATCAGATATCGTTACTAAATGCTGCATAATTACTAATTGCCCCTTTTATCTTCAGAAGATCAATCTTATTGTCAATTTGTCATTACATTGTTTATTAACTGCCACCATAGTATAACTGTTAATATTCTTGCTTGTAAAACAGCAGTCACAAAACACTGTTTATTAACAATATTGTTATTCTTTACAACCAAGTCATCACCATGTATTATGTTTGAGCATTATTATTTTCATGTATTTCTTGAGGAACATCACAATGAAAAGATGAACTCCCTTTTTGTGTCTGCTTCTTAAGATTCATTTGGCAGCTCCTTGCATATGCACTATCCTTGTCTTAAAATGTGTTTAGCATATAACTAGCTATTAACTGAAATGGAGTATGTAAACAATCTATTTAACCTTTTATCACCAGAAGTTTGTGTAGGAAATTATAGTAGGATGTCATCGCCATGGATCCTTCTAACCTAATTAATTATTTCAAGATACAGTTGCTTTCACTCCCTCTTAAATTTACTCCTTTTTAGCATAGTTCCATATGCGAGGGTTTTGTTAGATAACTGCTTTTTATGGATTTGCAAACTATATCGGCAATGATGATTCGGGGTTAGCTAAACTTAACCTATACGTGGGCCTACTTCTTATTTGTGATATAAGTTCCTTTAAAAGATATTTTCTTAAATGAATAATTCCTAATATTGCACCGTGTAAACAAATATGTCCTAAAAAAGTCCAATATTGATACACACACGTGTTGTTCAAAATATTAATTTCTATTTCTATGTTAAGACAATCAACCTCCTAATGAATTTTTTCTCCATGTTAAATGTTTTGCAACTTATGTCAATGTTAGTCGAGATATTAATAGTTGCTAAAGAATTTGAAGATGTTGAATATAAGTAAGCAACATAGTTGTATTTGTCCTTGTGTCATATTGTACTAAAGTATAAGGGCCCACTAACATGATTGTGTGCTTTTGAATTTTTTACATATTATAGTTGTGAAGCATGAAAATAGGAAGAGGTACGAATGTCTACATCATACCTTGCCATGACGGGATTGGGTACCGTTGTTATTGTTATCCTATTTATATATATATATATATATATATATATATATATATATATATATATATATATATATATATATATATATAGTTCATTAGATCATGAGGGTTCATACTATTATATATAGTTTTTCCTTATACCCTGGTTCTTATCCGTTCGTATTGGAGAATTCGATTCGAAATGATTGCTTATTACTAGTGCAGTGTTAACATGGTGAAAAAAAATCTATTTCTGTTTAGTTTTTTACCATGGATACTAAGAAGATTAGAAAAGTGTGAGGTAGATAAGGCTTAGTTTCATGCAATGGAATGGAATAGGTCAAAGAGCTGTTGAAGGCATTGGAAATAATAATGGGTAATCGTAACAAACCCAAAAAAATGGGGAACTTGGGGTAGCGAGGGACTATTATAATATAATGTTGTGGGCTTTGCTATCGGTTTTGACGAGGCCCTCACTGGATCGATGGTGGACACGAATAAGAAACGGAAGATAATTCAACATTTTGGTAAATATGGATGGGAAAAAACAAACTCGGGTTTAGCGAACTTGATTATGGATGTGTGAACTTAAGACTTGAGGATGAAGATGCTTATCGATGGATTTAGAGGGTTGTGTGGTATTTTGAGATGCAAGGCATTACGCCACATTAATTGGTTGTAACATGTTATCTGGAATTGGTATTGGTGGGCATCATATATGAACATTAGGATCGTAACCCACAAGCACACATGCACACCTGACTCAACACCTTTGTACCTAAAGGGATCGTAACCCACAAGCACTTGTTTGGGAATCATCTTAGCCACACCTTGGATACCACAAGCCAAAGGCCTATTCATACCAAAAGCTTGGTTATTATTTATCTAGATGTCTTCTAATTAATTTTTTATAGAATAATAGCTTGTGCGGGTTTACTTTTATTTTTATGTGATTTCTTGTATTCTATTATTAGACTAGTGCAATGCCCGTGTAACACACGAGATGGTTTAATAAAGTAATAAATATTAAACACTAATAAACAATATTAAATAATTATAACGCGAAAAATGAGAGTTAGACGACATCAATTCCAATATCAGCGATGGAAGCACGGCGAAAGGAGAGAGCAGACGTGATTGAAGAAATACCAAAAGACGTGGATTAAATTTTTGTACATCTTATCGATCATTATATTTACAATTATAAGCAATAAGATCAAATGTTTATATTTATAATAAAAAAGAATTAAAATAATTGTAATTTTATTTAAAGATAGAACTAAAAATTTGAATAAATATAGTAATTTGTTTAAAAAATGTTATAATTATCGGTACATATTTATGACATATCCTCTAGATATATGGATAAATTTTTGAATGTTTATTTGGTTTCGATTTCTATTTTTTAGTTATAGTATTTATTTTTATTTGATTTGATAAAATCCATATTATTTCTTATGAAGATATTAAAAATTATCCACGTAAACTTTTTTTTTAATAAATACTCGATGCAAAATTTTTAAATCAATAGTCTATCACACTAATTTCATATTATTTTATTATTGATTTAGTTATTGGTTATCATTAACTAATTTACATTAGTTTGACTCTAAAAAGTCAAAATCAAAATTTTAGAATTAAAGAAATTAACAGCTATGATTAAATCTTTTATTAAATGAAGGGTACAGATCATCTAATATAAAAGAGGAAGATCACTTTCCTTTTTAACCTAATGCAGTCTGCTGTTATTTGCATATCCTAATAATTTAATACCAAACCATAAAGTCAACTGTTGATTACTCCGTTCTGCCCGGTCTGGATTCAAGGCTAATAAGGTATCTTTCGTACACACATAATTGTAATAGTCCGAATTCTTACCCTCCATTTGTTCCCTCCTTTTATTAATTTCATTACACGTAATCTTAGGAAATTTTGATTGTCTTGAGGATTGACATAGACCCGTTTCCTGTATCGTTGATCATTCTTTACAGGTAGTCCTGTTAGTGCATTTACTTGATGTTTTATTACAAATCAAATTTTCACATAAGCGGCAGCAAGCTTTTTTCTAGAAATCAGAGAAATGAAATAAATTCCATGTCTCTTGTTTGGTAGTGCCGTAGTGGTTGAACAATGATTACAAGAATAAAGGGAATCAAATCCATTTCCCTCACCTCCTTGTCTAGTTTTAATGTTTTATCTCTTTGCTGGACAATTTAAAGAAATGCAGCTAAATTTATGGATTCTTGGTTCGATTTCCGAGAGAAACCGGATTTAGTTGGAGAAAAGGGTACAAATATGACAAATAATGGCTTATGCACAATCCATCAATTTGGGAAACCCTACCCACATTCTCTCCCTTTCATTTGAGCGAATTTTATGATTTGCATACAAAAATCGTTGCTATTTGTCAACCCTTGCCGACCCTGTTGCTGCTCACCGCCATCTGCTGCTCTTGCTCTTACCAGTTTCTTGACACTAATCCCTCCCCTCCTATCCCATAATTCTTTTTTGTTCAATATTTGTTGAATAATCTTTTATCATTTCCAGATTACATTGTCACAGATTACACAGGTTTTCACATCCTAATTAAAATCTTTTTTTGTTTCTCTGCTTTTTCCTACCCAACAGGAGAATCATCGTATCACTTCTCAGGTGAGGGTCAAATCTCTATTACTACCAGAATGTGGAATCAATTTCATGCCTCCAGCCCATCTGATTTCTCTGCTTCACTACATTTCACAGCGTTTCTCTTTACTAAATGCACCTTTGGTTCACTGAGAAACTTAACCTTATAGTCAATCACCTTGGCTTAGTTGGCAAAAGATGAATTTTCGTTTGCCCCCAAACTAGCAAGTCTTCTTTAGCTTATGTAGAAGTTTGAGTTAGTAGTTCATCATGGCTATGTGTAGACCATGTTTTTATAGTTTTCATGCTTTATCTTATCTTCTATCCTTCTTTATAACATAACTTTGCTAAATTTAAAAAGAACACAGTAGCCGTATTTACTCTTACAACTTATTGTATAATTAATAAGAATATAGGACGAATATGTTGATCTGACCATAACAACTACCTTGTCATCTGATTTAAGGGTTCCCTGAAGAATTCAAGCTTTTGGAATCATTTTGGTGTCACAAACATATCCACACCTGGTGAGTTGGATATCAAATCTTTAATGGAGATTGAAGAATTGCAAGACAAGGAGCTGGATGAAGCACAGGAGCATCGGCGCAGATGTGAAATCGAAGAACGAAATGCTTTAAAAGCTTACCGCAAGGCTCAGAGGGCTTTGGCTGAGGCTAATACTAGATGCTCTTATCTTTATCATAGAAGGGAATTATTTTCAGCCAATCTCCGATCTCATGTAATGGAGGACTCTGGTATGTTCTGGTCGAACATGCCACATCAGCATACTGGTGCTAATGTGAATTCTATAACTAACATGTCAGAAGATAATGTTCAGTCAACTGATGTTCGACGAGAAGCTGGAAAACGTTTGGCATCTGAATCATACAGTGAAACTAGTGGATCAGAGCCTCAAGAGGAAGAAAAAATAAATGATGTATGCTCTTCACTTCATGAGGATAATAATAATAATACTACTAATAATTTAGGTGAAGATGAGCAGACATCTGCATTTGAGCTTAAAGCTGGTGATTTCAGTCTAGATAGTCACGGGGAAGGGATATGCTGCGAAAGGACTAAAGAAACGAATACCGATTCTGTTACCATCAGCACCACGGAGGACTCATTGCTTCTTGAAGCAACATTGAGGTCTCAACTGTTTGCAAGATTAGGAATTAAGAAATTCAAGAAGAATGAATCAGGTCAGAGCACAGGGTTCGCTGTTGAGAGAGAGGATGGAGAAATAATAGAAGATTTTAGGAATTTACCATCTTCCGGGACAGAGAAGGACCGACTTCATGCTGTTGGAGGTACATAGATCATTTGTATTTTCTGCTTAACTGAAATTTGTAGTTTTTTTCATTCTTTTACTATCACTTAAATTTTTTGGGGATGGAGGTAATATTCTCTTGCTGTCATTATTATTCAGCTAGCAGCACTTAGAATGATATCTAGTGAACCTCGTAGCCTCAGCTCAAGTGTTAAAAGTAGAATGATAAATTAATTTCGGGCAGACAACCATCAAGGTCTCTCCTCTAGAATAATGACTGAAAGTTAATGAAAAGAATCCTTTAGTAATCTGTCTCTTGCTTTTTTCTTTCATTGGTTCTTATTCATTATATTGTTTTTGCAACAAAAAGATATTGAGATGTCGGAGCAGAATATAACTGAGCAACCCGTGGGTATCAAGGACCTGGGCAATTTTGTGCAGCAATCTGTCGATTATGGACTTTTGGCTGAGCCAATTGTGAGGAGTGCTTTTGGTCATGTAAAGTTGACAGCTGTGGTAAATTCTGATGATAGTTTTGGTGAAAGGAAAGTCGATGATTGTGTCAGTGGGGACACACCTACTGATTTTGTTTCGGATTCAAAGACATGCTCTTTATTGGACATTTATGTCGGTGAAGTTGGTTCTTACTCCAATAACTTAGCAATAAACCCATTTTGGCCTCTTTGCATGTTTGAACTACGAGGAAAATGCAATGATGATGAGTGTTCTTGGCAACATGTCAGAGATTATTCATCGAGAAGCATGAATTCTAACAGCAATGGTACTACGAGCTCCGTGGTTCATTTCTTATTTCTTTTTTATATGGTCGAATTTTTTTGTTTTGTTTTAAACTTTTATTTTCACATTGATATCTATGCAGACAGTATAGTTGGATCATCATTGCAGAGGGGCAATGGTTCTCTTTGTTTGGCTCCACCTACTTATCTAGTGTGCTTAGACAGTTTAAAATCTGATTCACATCCATACGAATATCTCGTAGCTCAAACTGTTGAACAACGCTGGCAGAAGTATTTTAGTGCTTCCTTGGTTGTTTCAAGTTCAATTCTTTCTGACTTGCTCTCGGATGAACCATGTTTACATGGATCTGAAACACGGATCGAGGTCCAGGGGGTTTGGAACAGGCAATCATCATATTTTCATGGTAAAAATGTCAAAGAGGTCAGTCCACATGCATCGTCACATCACTCTTGTAATTCTTCATCTCTTTTGTCTATTGTAAGTTGTTATCATCTACATAGCATTTCAACCGAGCTTCTGCCTTCTCTTTTTAAAATCAACTTGATTAACGCTATCTTTTGTTTTCATAACCTGTAGCCATATGTTGTCATTGATACTAATAATAGTTAGTTATCAACGATTTACTTCGAAAATTTGATTAAAATCAGCTGAAAAATAAATAAAATATGTTTGATAGGGTCTGGCAGATCAAGACATGGATGGTACTTATCAACAACTTGAAATAGCTCTTCTTAATCTCAGTAGAGAGGTTAACAAACAGAAGGGACGTAGAGAGGTATTTATGATGATGCTTGTCCTCTTACATCATATGTTCCTTGGTGGTTAATAAAAAAATATATGCAGGCTCTTATAGTCCTTGCTCGAGCCCTTGAGGAACATCCTACATCTGTACTTCTCTGGATTGTTTATTTGCTCATTTTTTATAGCAATCAGAAGTCAATTGGAAAAGATGACCTATTTCGTTATGCGGTACGTACTTGTTCTCTTTCTCTCTTTGTCAATATTGTAGTTTAGGTGGTATTTTAATAAATAACGTGTTAAATGAATAAACTAGATAAACTAGCTACAAAGGAAAACATGTGAAATGCGGTGGAATTCATGTGCTTACAACCTTCTGAACTGTTCTATTTAAAGAAAAGTGAGAAATTGACCTTTAAATGTGGTGGAATTCATGTGCTTACAAACTACCGAAGGCTTAAAATTACATGGTTATAAAATTGACCTTTAAATTGGCTTGACATAAGCAATAGAACATGGAAACTAGAATCTTCTAAAATATAAAGACTAAATGTCTCCTTAAATATAAATCTCATACAACATGGATACTAAGATATACAAGAATCTGATAATATTAGAATGCATAAAAGCCTAAATTCATGGTAGTAAACTAGTAATCTAAGATAACATTTTCCATAAACTAAAAATATGCCAAAACTGGTCCCCTAATAGTCTGACATGGTTGTATATCTGTATAATTACTAGTATACACTGATATGTGATTTATTTGTTTTTTTATTTTGAATTTCTAATTTACCTGTGTGAACATACTTCTTGAAGTTTATTACATTGAAAGAAAGGGAAATGAATGTTCTATTACAACACTTGTGTTTTTCAACTAGTTATTCTCCATAGAGATAGGCAGATAGTTGAATGCTGAGTTTGAGTTTCTTTTATATCAAAATGGAATCATAACTGCTGGAGGGATCTAGAATTCTAGATTATATGTTGTTCTTTAAAAAATACTTGTTTCTACTCAAGTTTATGCCTTTAAGGATTACAGATTGCTTTAGATTTTTTTTACATTGGATCAAAGAGTATTCATATTTGTTTAACATAAGTAGTTGTGATGCTAAATCTTTGAAACAAATGTCAATATCAATATATCACTATCGACCTCAATATATCAGTATATCACTATCGACCTATCGTTCTATTGTTATTGTTGTTTTGTATTTGCTTTTCTTGGTTTTCTGTCTAGAAGTTGAAGCTCATCTGTTTTTTTTTTCATGTGAAATAAATTGGTCTTTGTATGCAGATTGAAAACAATGAATCATCTTATGAACTTTGGCTGATGTTCATCAACAGCCGGGAAAATTATGATGATCGTTTGCTTGGGTATAATACTGCAATATCTGCACTATGTCGTCATGCATCTACTCCTGACCGGGATCCAGATTTCGATAGTGAGTGCATCCTGGATCTCTTTTTACAAATGATAAATTGTTTATGCTCTTCTGGTGAAGTCGACAATGCTATCCAAAAAGTATACAGCCTCTTATCCTCTACAGAAAGTTCCACCCATCTGCATGCACCACCACCATCTCTTCACAATATCCACAAATCTCTAACAATCCCCGACAAATGTGTTTTATGGGTTTGTTCCATATACTTAGTCATGTATAAAAAATTACCCGCTACCATCGTTCAACAATTTGAATGTCAAAAAGAATTATCCGCAATCGAATGGCATTCTGTTCATTTGACATCCAATCAGAAGCAGCGAGCACTCACTCTGATGGAACTGGCTGATGAGTATATCGATAGCAAAACATCTCTTAAATCAACACGACTTTTTGCTCTTAATCGTATCAGATGTACAGCTGTCCTCAAAGGTCCCGATTCTTGCAAGGACCTGTTGAAACAGTACATTCAATTATACCCATCGTGTTTGGAACTCGTTATCTTATCAATACGGGTCAATGGAATTGAGTCAACTGGTGCAGCATTTGAAGAGGCTTTAAGTAATTGGGTTCCAGAATATGATGGCAGACAGTGTATTTGGAACCAATATGCCGAATATGCACTTCAGAATGGAAGAAAAGATTTCGCCAAAGAGATAATGGAAAGGTGGTTTAGCTCGGTTTCCAACTTTCATCATCCAAAAGCCGAAATCGAGAATATAAGTTCTTGGATATCTAGTTTGACACAATCGGATATTGTATTCGGGCTGCTAAATCTATCTCTACATAAACAGTTGCAGAATGATCATACAGAAGCTTGTCTTGCCATCGAACAGGTGTTAGAAGTTGCTTCTTCTGAGGATTATAACCATTGTGTGAAAGAACATGCTTCGTTTTTTCTCAAGAACGGTTTCGGGAAAGCCCGTTTACACAGTATCTTGAACATGTTGAACAGTTATTTAACGGATTCACGGGCTTTACCGCCTCCCGAACCACTCTCAAGACGCTTCATCAAAAACATCAGGAAACAAAAAACGCAGAAAATTGTTAACAACTTGTTGTGTCCGATTTCTTCTGATTCCTCTTTGTTGAATCTTGTTCTTGAGTCATGTTGCAGCAAGACTCTGTTACCATTTCAAGCTTCTGAAGAACTAACAGATGTTGTAGATTTTGCTGAAGCTCTGATGGGAATAAGGCCAGCAAATTATCAGCTAGCAGTTTCAGTATGCAAGAACCAATCAGATGCGAATCCCAGCATATCTTTCTGGGCTAGTGCCCAGCTGATCAATTCTCTGTTTCAGGCTGTTCCTGTTGCACCAGAGTATGTGTGGGTTGAGGCTGCTGATCTGTTAAAAACCGTGGCGGGTTTTGAGTCGATTTTAGAGGGTTTTCACAAAAGGGCGTTATCGGGTTACCCGTTTTCAGTGAGACTATGGAAATCGTATCTCGGGTTATACTCTAACAATACCAATAAGGCGAATGCGGTCACTGTAATGGCTAGAGAAAAGGGTATAAAACTTTGACATTGGGGCCGAACTCCCGAGGAGGTTGTGGTTGTAGATATATTGAAGTTCGTTCTCGATGTCGTGTTACCAGAAAGAAGACCAATTAGTCTTGGTTATTGATTTTGTTATAGAAAACAAAAGGTATAGAATATACAGGATCATCAATAGGAAGAGAAAATGATGCAAATGGCTACAATTTTAGAATGTACTCTTTTTAAGTTTTGACTCATAGGACGCTGAGTAGTTTTAAGAATAACCTCTTACTACTTTTTATCTTCTTTGTGAAAGAGTTTCATCCATCATTTTATTGTTTTATATACTATTTTCATTATTCTTTTGATCTAAACATATAATTTAATTTGGAAAATAAAATATTAGAGTGGTAGGAGTGGAAGGAGGTTAAAGGGTATGTGGTAATGTTGTATTACCACTTGTGTGGCGGGAAGGGATGTACTTCATGGCTAAGAGTATTTGTAACCATCACCTATTAGATATTATACCATCATACCACTTTTTTCTCTCATCACTTAACCTAACACTTAGTTTTGTAGTGGTCACTGTATACTATATCAAATTCTGAAGCCAACCTAATACCTCACTATCAATAAGTAAGTAAATAATTATGATAAAAGTAATTGGTGGGACGTACAAATAATCACCTCTCAATGTGATAATCCCCTCTACACTCTTCTACCACGCATATATGGTGTGGAGTCCTCACCACTCAACTCTATCCCCCAGTACCATTTACTTTAAGTAGTGGTGGAGTTTAGAGGGTGAATACCACACAAGGGGTAGTTAAAGTGGTAATTTTTGTATGTTCAAAGTCACCATTTGTCTCTTTTTTTTTATTTTCTTTATATAATTTTTTGAGTTGTGATCAATATAGTTTATATAAAAAACATAGTCCTAAATTTTAATATTTAATCATATGTGATTCAATATAAAAATCACATGTGATTCAATATAAAATCACATGTGATTCAGTATACAATCACATGTAATTGTAAAATCATTACATGTTAATTACGAAAACGTCACTCTGTCCAAATTTTTAAAATTCAATCTGGACTATTGATGGGGCTGATCCAAAGGCTAAGGTTAGTCCCTTGAGACTATGCATTAAGTATGAACTATATTGAACATATCTCATAATTTTCTATTGGTTAGTAGGATATTAGGCGAGTATCAGAATTTGACATGATATAAAGTGACGACTACAAGGCTCTGTGATGGGTCAAGTAACAGAAGGAAAAACTGTTATGACTATGTGGTGGATATGGTGCGAGGCGCAGAACACTCTTAGAGGAAGCAAACTGATGATGTTGATGTTATGCCTCAAGCTTAATTTGAACATGGTCTTTGCTGATGATAGTTGGCCTCATTTCGGAATTTAGGATGCGAAAAGTAGATAATATCGCTATGCGAACATATCAAATTTAATATTGCTTTGATAAGACGAATGGTCCTCAGTCAAATTAGGCTTCAGGCCCAACATCAACATCATCAGTTTGCTTCCTCTAATATTTTTGTTTAGTATTAAATTATTTATTAATATCGAAAGAATATGAAAATACTACAACTCTAATATTTTTGTTTAGTATTAAATTATTTATTAATATCGAAAGAATATGAAAATACTACAAGAATATAAAGGTAGAACACATAAAACAATAAAATGATTGGACGAAACTCTTTCGCAATGAAGATAAAAACTTGTTAAAGATTATTTTTAAAACAACTCAACATTGTCTACGAGTCAAAATTTAAAGAGTACATTAAAAAACTGTAGCCATTTGCATCATTTTCTCTTTCCTATTGATGATCCTGTACATTCTATACCGTTTGTTTTTTATAACAAAGTCAATAACCAAGACTAATTGGTCTTCTTTATGGTAACATGACACCGAGAAAGAACTTCGATATATCTACAACCACTACATCCTCGGGAGTAAGGACCCAATGCCAAAGTTTTACGCCCTTTTCACGATGTCAAAGTTGTCGCTCCTCTAGGGATAGGTGTTGTCGGTTAGACTTCTGATAATGGTGACTTCAACGACTATAGTTTTTTTAAAAGAAAATCTAATCAGATTTCTCATTTTACACACAGTGATTATTCTCATGACGACGACTTATCATATCCTTCCTTTTGCATTAACTTGGACTCATTCTTTAGTTGAAATCCAAACACTCGTGCTAAAGAGCGTGAAGGTTCGAGTATTTTTTTAAGGCATAATATTAAGAATGCTCATTGAATGAGCAACTCAATTAAAAAGCTTGAAAGTGTTTCTTACCGAAGCAAGTTCGACTAGTTTTGATAAAATACATTAATCTTTCTTGCTGCTTTAGAGAAAAAAACCAATCGAAGACTACCTTTTCCGTTTAAGAGTCATGTATGTCATTTTTTCTTTTTAGAAAAATTAATATATTGTTCATTCTTAAGACAATAAAATCTAACGTGTAACTTTCTTTTAAATTTTAAGTTTAAAAATATATATCTTTAAAATGAATGCTGTAGGATATAAAACTTGATTAAGATAATAATACCACATATATTAGCACAAAATTATCGATTATTTCGTTATTTTTTTCCTAAGCCTTGGGTGAAAAAAAATACAAAAGGGAGGGCCCAACCGGGTTCGAACCGGTGACCTCTTGATCTGCAGTCAAATGCTCTACCACTGAGCTATGGACCCCTGTTTGATAATTATCTTACTTTCTTTTAATAAATTGTTTTATCGTGACTTTTTAATTGTTGTAATTTTAACTATATATATATATATATATATATTGTAATGCATACGACTTTGATTTATTCTTTATAAAAAGAAATGAGAAAAATGGTTAGAAGTCTTGTTTGTTCTATCTATTTATTTTACTAAATTATTTTATTTATTTACTCGTGTAGTGATAATATGTGTACCTAAGTGCTTATAGTCGACTGATATGTATTAGACGCTTATAATTGTATGTTTATGTTCCATGAATATAGAATAAGGATTTAAAAGTATGATTAGAAAATGCATTTTTTTGTTGTTGAACAAAATTATAACATGCGTAAGCTACTAGCTAATTCCCAATTTTTCATCTCTTCTCTTGACAAGTGAAATAAGTAAAAAATTAAGTAAATAAATATAGAACATGTAATCTAATAAATAGTATCAATGGTAATACTTGTATGGAAGTTTTGGTAATATCATTTAATTGGATAACCATTATTAAACTGTTTGGAATACTTTTCTATCCTGTCATGAACCTCATGGTTATATTTATGTGGATAACATCTGTTCAGCTATCGCTATTAAAAATAAGTAATATTTTAGTTATTTTAAACATTTACTCATTTAAGTATCTATGATTTGTCAGTGTGATAATACTCTTGCTATGATACAATGGCACATTATTTTTTGGGTTTAAGTCACTAAATAACATCTTACTTTTCTAAAAATATCGATGTAGGTAATTTATCTTTTTATTACTCAAAAAGAGAATCTAGTGACGGAATCTAATCGTTCTTTTGTCCGCTAGCGTTACCGTCCGCAATGATGGCCGACAGAAGGCCGATTAGACTCCACCATAATCCCTAGGAAGAAATTCCGTTAATGTCACCAAATTTTGATGCCGATCTAATGGTTAAAACCAAAAACCTAATAAAAAAAATTAAACTTTTGGGTAATTTAATTTATCTAATATTTTATCCTTGAAAAATTTATTCTGTAAAAATATCATACCATCTTTTTCCTTTGTCATCCATGAAAATTAATATTTAATAGAACTCCTTTCTGTTTTTCCATTCCTATTCAACTTTCCACCGGTTTAAACGCAAATCCGCTATCACGAAATTTCCCAAATCGGAAATCCAAACCAGATTACTCAATCGTAGACCTACATTTGCTCTATCCCTTTCCTCAATTACTCCCATTTTTCATGAAACTAATCGCTAATCAGACTACCTTCTTGTACGTTATTTGTTCACTGATGAGCACACGCGATTCGCCACTGTTCGACTTGGAAAATTCGGAGCCGTCTGTACTATTTACGTGCTGGTATGTATGTATGTATGTATGTATGTTGAGGTGTATGATAGTGTCGTTTTGTTACTAGTAATCTACTTCTTGTTGTCCGCTTTTGATCTTTGTGTCCGGTGACTGATTTTCGTTAATGTGTGATTTAGTTATTTCACGTTGATGATCTCGCGTTACCTTCATTTTTTTTTATATAATTTTGTTTTGTAGGCCAATGCAGCATCAGAGATGGCTGTGCATGATGAGTTCAAGCTAACGTTTCTAGACTTGAAGGCAAAGTGGACCTTTCGCTTCATTATAACAAAATTGAGGAGAAACAGAGGCGGGTTATAGTGGAGAAGATGGGAGAACCAGCTCAAAGTTATGAAGATTTTACAGCCTGCCTTCCTACCAGTGACAGTCGATATGTTGTGTTTGATTTTGATTTTGTTACAGCAGAAAATTGCCAAAAGAGCAGAATTTATTCTTTATTGCATGGTAATAAGCTTCTCACTACTTCTCACGTTTCAGATTGTTTATTGCTAGACATGAAAATGGCCGGTTTGGGCAGGATTGGTAGTAGGTCAAAACTCAAAACTGGTCTGGGTTGAAACAGGTCAATTTCTAGTACCCATGGGGTCGACTGAAGACACATTTATGCCTTTTAAGAAAAGACTATTTTGGTAAACAGTTGGTCATAAATCATGATCGAAATACAATATTATTACAATATACTCTAAATCTTTGAATAAAAGGATTTAGGTGCTCTATGCATTAAAATTATGCACTTTGATCGACTTTAATCCCGTTTGAACTGTTTTCTTTAATAACTAATATTTTATTTGACCCATTTGAGATTAAAAATAATTAAACCTACAAGAAAACGGGTCATCTATTGTTGTTGTATTCAAAGTCTTTATGTTTTACGATTGTATTTTAACAATCATGTAAATATGTTTGAAAGGTCTCTGGATACTGCAAGGATAAGAAGCAAAATGATTAATGCAAGCTCAAAGGATAGGTTTAAGAGAGAACTTGACGGTATATTTGTAGAATTGCAAGAAACCGATCCTACTGCTTAGGCGGGTCTTGATATTATTAAAAGCCGGGCTAACTAAATCTGCATTTTAGTTCATGCAATTCTACATACAAGTTATAAATGGAGAGCCCAGTTATGTTTAATATCTAACGCTTATGGTAAGCTCTAAGCAGGATGAATGGTATGAAATTGCCTGGCTTAACTGCATTACTTTTCAAGTTGCTTTCTCAAGAATCTATGAAATCTAGTGTAAGATGTGATGTTTTTTCTGTGATCCTACAAGAAGAATATGAATCGGTATTGTATTTTGATTTCGATTTGGTACTCCCTCGTATATTTTGAATTGGACTCCTGAAGAATGGTTACTTTCTTATTCAGCAAAAGCACTAAATTTAAAACGCAGTTTTTGAGATTCATTGCTGGAGACCTCTTTAAAAAGCACTGAGCATTATTGAGCAACCACCTGGAGCTGACTTACCAAACACGAAAGACACTGACTTGAAATTCAACCTTCAGGCAATTGGGATAGAGTGGATATGGTATGTACTCCCATGTCCTAATGTTGCAATTGGGATAGAGTGGATATGGTATGTACACGAAAGACAAGTTAATTCAGACTTGAGAGATATTAGACTTCATAAACATGTATCTGTTCTTTTGATATTCGATCAAATTTTGTTACAACATATTGTAATAAATAAAATTAATCTTTTTTGGTTTCCGGTTCCATTGACTCTCAAGATCACAAAGCTAACGATAAAGAACTGTGAGCAAAGATCATTTACTGCTTTGGAGGTCGTCAATCACTTTCCTTAGCTTGCACTGATCTAGTGGTTTGGATACATGAACATCAATTCCAGCTGCAAACATCTTCTTTAGTTCTTCACCTTCTTCATGAGCTGTTAACCCAATAATAGGTATGTGCACACCATAATCTTTCTCCTTTAATCGTATCCATTTTGTTGCTTCACAACCATCCATCACTGGCATCTATTGTTAATAAATCTTCATTATTTAATAAATCTGAAAGAGAAATAAAACACACAAACAAACATAGACACATTGCAAGATTTCTTATTACCTGACAATCCATTAAGATGTATTCATAAGGTAGAACATTTGATGTTTGATCACTTAGCCCTTCAGAGACCAAAGTCAAAGCTTTTTCTCCATTTGTGCATGTTTCAACTATGAAACCATGCTTCTCTAGCACCTTCTTGGCTATTGCCTGTTGCCCGATATTATCTTCTGCTAGCAATACTTTTTTTCCTCTCAATGGGCTCCTGCTACTACTTTCTTGTATCTCATCTCGTCTTGTTGGTGTATGTCTATGCTGATTCCCGCGTGATGGTGTGTAGGTAATCATACCTCCAAACTCGGGTAAAAGATTGATCAATGAGTATAAACGGGACCCGTGAAGTGGCATGGGTATTATGATATCAGACGGTGGGAGCTGCCTTTCATGAAGTCCTGAACCCAACCAAACAACTCTAAAGCAAGCGTTCTTGGAGTCTTTTCTGAACTCAGCCACTTCCTTGCTTAGCTCACCAAAATCAGCCCGAGTCGTGTCAATTACAACCAATAATAATCTTGGTATAGTTGCCCGATTAGTACTTTGGGTTGGTGACACATCAGTCCCATCCATTGCACTTAAAGGAACGTCTTTCGGGCTTGTAATTGATGTGTGCCATGTCAAGTAACCTAAGTTTGATCTTGAAGAACAAGCGCCTTGCTGCTGTTGTGTAAACTGGTGGAGAGTTTCTGAAAGTTCTTCTACATTTTTCACTGGCAAAACTTGAATACGGTGAGCCTGTAGAAATCTTTGTGTAATCCTCCGCCTTTCATCCCCACTAATGAAGAGAATGACAGTATGAGATTTATAGTCCTGTGGTTTGGGACTAGAGAAAGGCGTGCTTGACCCCGAGGACAAGTTGCCATGAGATGGTGTCTTGTCACTAATCCCATGTAAAACCTTAAAAACAACAGTGAACCTGAAACATGTTCCCTTTTCACCTACTTTCTTGTCAACTATGCTTATCTCTCCGCCCATCAATCGTACCTGCAAATGTAAACATCCAGAATCAAATTAGTTCTGTGGGGTTGATACTGCATTTTGCTTCAAGTACATATAATATTTTTGGGAAATGATACCTGCAGCTACCAACACCAAATATAGGTGCTATTGCACTCACAAACCATTTAAATCATTAAACAAGCAAATGACTTAAGTGCTCTTCATTTAAGTGCTTTGTGAGTGAAGCATCACCTAAGATGTTGTGTGAGTGTGTGACTGCATGTATCATTTCCCCTAATGACCTAATCTTTTAACTAGTATATATATACATATATATATATATATATATGTGTGTGTGTGTGTGAGAGAGAGAGAGAGTGTATGTTACCAGAGATTGAACAATTCCGAGTCCTAAGCCAGTCCCCTCAAGTTCAGGATCTGCTTCATTAACCTGAACATAGTTCTCAAAAATAGATGCTTGTTTTTCTTTTGGAATACCCTTTCCTGTGTCATTTACTTCAAACAGAAATTCCATACAGTTAGTATCACCATCTATTGCATCCAAATTACCACACTTTTCTGATCTTCTAAGAAAGAAGTTTGTTAGGCATCTTGTAGGTTGATCATGTGTTTCACACTGCAATCTAGGCTTCCTGGCACGAGCTCGAACTGTGACATCACCCTCTGAGGTAAATTTGATAGCATTGCTCAGTAAGTTAGATAATATTTGTTTAAACCTGCGTTCATCGCCTTTGACTTGAGAAAATTTGGTCAAAGAACCATCTTGGAGATCCAAATTCACATCCACTTTCTTTTTAAGACCAACTGGATAGAACAAGTCGACCACACCCTCGACCACTTTCTCCAAATCAAACTCTTTCTCTTCTAGCTGTATCTTCCCAGCTTTGATTTTACTCTTATCAAGAATAGAGTTGAGTATACCTGAAAACAGTGCGTCAGTGCCATCATAATTTTATGATTTGGTTATCTGAACTAGATACATCAAAGAATATATTGATATACAAGGCTTACTATAAAGATCTTGTGAACACATTTGCAAAAGTCTCAAGTTTTCGGCTAGTTCTGATCCTTGATGAACCTGATCGATCGACATCTCTATCAATCCAGTAATTCCTGCTAGTGGAGCTCGAATATCATGGCTTGCAGTAACAAATGCAAGACTCTGATTAATGCTCTTTATTTCTGCTTGCCTTGTTGCTTCCTTTTGTTTGATAAGGGCAGCTCTTAAGCACATCTCTTTTCTTGCTGCTCTCACTTTTAACACCACAAGATTGAAAACAAAGATGGCAACAGTAACAAGCATCACTAAAAGAATCACCAGCACAAACATGATATCCTCATGCATCCTGCTTTGCAGTCGATCATACGGTAATGCCAATAAATACACCTGAAAATTCCCTAACTGATGTCAAGAAAATAAATATATACACAAAAGAAAAATTAACTCTACGGAGGGCTATTTATACCGATTGCATTCCATTGATGTCAAGGGAGGAAGAGTACAAGATGTAGTTTTTTCCTGAAACTTTGAAAATATATGCTTGTGACATTTGATAGTTAAGTTCCAATGTGCCATTTACATCTCCATTTGCCTTTAATAGCTGGAAAGAAACCGTTGTGTTTCCATCAAAAACCACACGAGTGTTTGGGACCCCTTCACTTAGTACGATATCATCTTTTGTAGCCAAGTACAAACCTCCACCAAAGTGTTTAATGCTGGAGAAGAGAACTTTTAGCGATTTGAGTTCAAACCCGAGTGAGATAACTCCATTTTTATCAACACGAGCTGTATTCAGAACAAGCAGGTTCTCATCATCCCATGAATTCCCTAATGAAGAAAATCCACTTGTGGTGTTCATGGCTTGTTGGAACCATGTTTCGTTAACCAAAAGTCGAGGTGGAAACATTGCAGCTTCTCCATGTAACTTCCCTGTATCAGAATCAACAGGCTGAATGAACCATGAATAACCCTTTCTGGATTTCCTGGCGTTAGTAAACGAAGTGTTGGAATAGATGGAAAATATTTGTTTGTGGCTTCTGTAGTATAATGAAACCAACAGTCCATCTTTTCTGATGTAAGAAATCTGTGACAGATGTGGGATGGTTAACAGTGCTTGGAACAGTATAGGAGCCACCTTTGAGTAGAAAAAGAACAATTTTACAAGTTAGTATTTGTTTCGTGGGAGAGCAGTAATCAAGGAATTTCTGAGAAAATAGGAATCAAACCTTAGATTCGATTTCAGCGTATGTGAGATCTGTTTTACCAAGAGACAAGGTTGTGACTTTGGCCAAATTGGTTGCTGATGAGCTCATAGGAAGCAATGAACTTGTTGCATTTTGTATGACTGACCATAGTTCTTGATGATACTTATTGGTGACTGAAACCACTTCCTTTTCAACTTGTTTGTTTTTTAAAACCCAAAATGGGATCAATAAGCTAGGAAACAGCAGCCCCACCAGGGCCTACAAAGAATCCCTTGACATAAGAATCTCTTAAATAAAACTTCAATAGATATAAGAACTAGCTAGTACAAGATTTTTAAGAACTTTACCAGTAGAATGAAGAAAGAGAATAGCCTTGACGGGATCATTTTGTTGTGCTTCATGCAAGCTTTTATACATTTAACACATGTCGACCTACTAGGCATGATTTTTGCATTCCATCTGGTTCTTCTTTGAAAGAAGAGGATGCTTCAAATGATCTCAGGTACCTAATTATCTAATTACCTAAATTTGATTAATGAATTCTTGAAGTGGTTAAAGTTGGTGGCTATCAATCAGGTTATATTGGATTATGATAATTAATCACCATGGTTAATTTGTTCGCTACAACTTCTTCCATGAACTTTCACTATTGTCATGACGCGGTTGTAATAAAAAAAGCAGATTTATAACAGTTCTTAGTATTAACATCTAACATCTTGAAGTCATAGTATTTAGTTTATATACACTTCCAAACACCCATGTAGATTCATCAAGGGAGGATGTTTGTCATGAATCCTTAAAGGCCCAATGGCCGGCCGGTGGGGCGTGGTCAAGGAAACCATGAATGGCTTTATCAAATGATTGTAAATTAAACACGTACATTCGTTTTTTAGCGTTGTCTATTTGTTTTTCTTGAATCTAACTTTTTGCTCAAATGATTAATTACTTGGCCAATAAGCCAGACAGGGCAGATAAATATGCATGAATTGAGGCAACATGACAGTGTTCTTGGTGTACAAACAGTGGCGGAACTTGAAAATTTATTTTGAGGGGGCAATATATATTATTTACAAAGGTGAGGAGTCATGCACTAACACTTTTAGCTTATAAATCTTTCACTATTGATTGGTTATAAAGTATATTTTTTATATTTTAAAGTGATTTTATATTATTAAACTATAAAAATAAATATATAAGTTTATAAAATAGGATGTAAGAAATAATAACCTATCTACAATGAACTTTGTATTATAACATTAGAATTATAATATAAATTAATATAAAAGAAAAAAACTAGACTATCTTTGTCCCACCCATACTTAACATTATTTATATATTATATATTTATTTAATCTAATCTTCTTCACAATGTTATCCAGCTATCACTACTCTGACAAACATCAGTGAACTACTCACTACTCCCTAGTCAAACAGGGTAATAGGCCCTATCTCATGCACAGTTACTTAACTAGTGAGTAATCCTTAACTAGTTTAACTTCATCTCAATTCTCATTACAACTTTTCTTGAATTTTTCCATCCCAATTCACTCTCTTATCTGAGCTTCAATTGTATTGTGTTGAAGACCCCAACAAAGCAACCAAGTTCATAAATCATAATTTCAGTTTTTAAAAAAACTAGTTTACGAAAATTACCAGCAGCGGCTAGGGATGGCAAAAAACCCCGTACCCGATGGGGAACCCGTTCTCCGACCCCGATTTGACCGGGGAATCCCCGAGTTGACCGGGGATGGGGATGGGGACGGGGATTCCCCGAACTTAGAAACGGGGATGGGGGCGGGGATGGGGATACCTCAGTTCCCCGACCCCGACCCCGAACCCGATCATATTATATATATATATATATATATATATATATATATATATATATGTAATATTTAAAGTAAAATTTCTCATATAAATATGTATTTGTGTCGAATCTAAAATTTTTTTTACATTAATATGCATATTAATAAGATTGTTTTTTGTTTGAATACGATTTATAAAACATAGAGAACGAAAAAACTAATATGATGAAATTACTAATATAGTTTTTGTAGAATCATCAATAAAAGTATTATAATCGTTTTTCATGAACATATATATTAGAGAAATTATTCATTTAATCTATATTGTTATGTGTATTATAGAACGAATAAGTAACTATATGATGTCTTTTATCAAGAACATTGAATATCTAATGAAACTATTAAAATACTTGATTGATTACATTTTGATAACCCGTTGGGAGGGTTAAGTTAGATTTGTAATTCTAGTTTTGTATGAAAATTCTGATGTATATTTATTTAAAAAAATCGATTTTGTAGATGGAGAAAATCACCGATTCCCCGCGGGGATCCCCGAAACCCGACGGGGATGGGGATGGGGATGCAAGTCAATTCCCCGACGGGGATGGGGGCGGGGATGGGGACTGGGGGTGGGAAACGGGGATGGGGATGGGAAGAGCGATCCCCGATACCCCCGACCCCGTTGCCATCCCTAGCAGCGGCAGGCGGACGGCGGTGAGGGACTGAGGATCTTGGCTTCTCCGGCGGATGACGATTAGGGACTGACGATGGTGGTTTCAGGCGGCGGAGAGCGAACGACAGGTAGCAATGTGCGGGTGTTGGCGGCAGAAAGTCTCCGCCTCTCCGACGTGTGAGGCGGTGGCTTAGTCGGCAGTGGTTCTTCCTCGTCGCGACGCCGGCTAACCCCTAGGGTTTTCCAGATTTTGTTTGGCTGTTCACGGTTCAATTTGTATTCCTTTTTTTTTCTGTATTATTGATTTGTTCTTCTAATCTTTAGGGATTAAAAGAAGATATGTAATTTTTTATATAAATATAGTATAAATTTACATCAAAATTTTGTGTGTGTGGTGGGGGGGGGGGGAGAACCCCCTCCTGCCCCTATAATGTTCCGCCAGTGTGTACAAATGGCTTTACCAATATTCCTGTAGGTGGCAAAATAACAGTATTTTATTTATGTTTTTTTTTCTCACTTTGGTGGGTGTTTCACAAATTTCTTAAAATTTAGTTCAATCCAACTATCCAAGTTTTTTTCCTCTTTATATTGAGAAATTAGGTTATAATTCTTTGTGATCTGAATCAATTACATCTTTGATTTGTCGAGTTTAATGAATTGGTTGATCAAGATCCAGTTATTAGCTCTGATTATTTTCTTTATTTGATATATAATTTGTTCATGCTTAATTTTGTAGAACTTGAAACTGATGAGCGATGATGACCGATGATTTAGGTCTCACCAGGTGATTCAAATGGTTGAAAGGCAATCCAGGTAAGTGGTCTATAATAAAGTCTTTTCACAATTTACTTTTAAGTATCTAATTAAAGGGGTAAAAGAGTAAACGGAGAGGTTTTTCCTGTTCAAGTTATCCAGGAGGGCGAGTCTTAATCTCAGATGTATGCGGCCTAACAGAGGTATCCCGGTGACCTCTTTAAGGACGACAAACGCCTTACCACTAGGCCATCTTGGTGGTAGTTTAAGTATACATCTAAGAAAACAATAATTTACTTTAAAATGCAATCCATGTCACTGGTATGATTTTTTTATCACAACAGATTTATTAGTAGATTATAATTAGATTAGAAAACATAACATTTACCATGTTGTTTTCACTGTTCATAAGCTGTGAATAGTGTTTTTTATTTTTTTTATTTTAAGTTACAATTTTTTTTATTTTGAATAATTCATTTAGGTTTTTTTTAGGTCCAAATTTTTTTTCTGTAGCTTAGGAATAGTGTTTAATTTTTCTTTTTCTTTTAAGTTACAATTCATCTAGATATAAGTCTATTCATTTACGGTGAACATAGTTTTTTTTAACTTTTAAGAAGTCAAAGTGTTTGGTAAAAAGGATTTTATATTTTGTTTCTTACTGCTCATTCAGTGCTTGATAAAAAATCCAACTTACCCAAATGTGTTCAATGTTATACGGTCTATCAAAGAAGTCCCAAATATAATACTAAGATGTTTCGTGATAAAAAACGTAAATTTCTTATTTTGACGTGTAATTTTCACCAAAAATACTCCTATCGATTTATGTTACATATATAATAACTACTTTTACTTAACTTATGTCGTTATATATGTCCCTTTAGGCATGCCTCGTCCCCGCAATGCGGGGCTAAAAAACCTTGTTAGGTAAAAGAAAGAAACACCTACGGTTAATAAACACATAAAAAGATTTCATGAAAACAAGCAATTATGTATACTTACCTCTATGCTATATTTGGCTACAACAATCACGTGTATCGTTGATTTTTTTGCTAATCTGATATGGATAATGTGACTATTAATATAAACGAGTTGCTTAATCTCCGTGCGTTGCGGCGGGATTTTAGAATGAACTAAACAATCAAACATAAATATTTAAATAAACAAAAAAAAGTTCAAACATTTAGAAACGTAACGCGTTTAAAAAAATAAAGAATTGTAATGCATAGTTTGGTTAATCTTGGAATCGTCTTAGGTTTTATATTTTTACCTCTAACATAATTGTTTAATATTATTGCTTGTTAAAATCGCAGAAAGATTTTAGCGACTCTTGTGTAAATGTCTTAAAGCATTTATTTAAAATGAAAAAAATTCGAATAACATCTAATTCGAATTTAAATATATCTAGGTTTAATTATCTCCCAACACGTTCAATTTAACATTTAACATTATTTAACTTATAATTAAAACTTAATTATAGATTGTAAGGTACACCGATTGAAATACCATATTTGTTAATATCGGAAAATAAAAAAAGACTATTAAATACATATCTGTAACCAATTCATTTCAAACCTGTGTTTCGATGTATGATTTAGCGTAATATGATATTTATCGAACAAAATGTATTTCTTTTTAATTTTACTATTTCAAAAAATACATTATAGATAAATTTGTATCACAATAAAATTTATATCGGAACGTAGATTAAAATAAGATGATAAAGATATATTGTTTTTACATTAAACATTATATGTTAAAAAATAAGACAAAAATAAATACCATTTAAAATTAATTGATGTTAAAAAAATAAGAGAAAAAAAATCTCTTGAGTATTTAATTAATATAATAATAATAATAGAGCAAATACAACATAAAATTAAGAGTTAATTACATTTTTGGTCCCTGTGGTTTACCTAAAATTACGGAATTGGTCCCTGGGTCACAATTTTTACGGGTTTGGTCCCTCCCGACCCGGTTTTCTTACGGTTTTGGTCCCTGGCTAAATTGAAATGACCAAAGTGCCCTTATCCTTTTAATTTTCCATTTTCCTTGATTTTTAATCAGGTTTTAAATATTATTTAATATTATACTTTTTAATTAAAGAAATATTTATTTAGATTAGGTTTCCTCTCTCTAGAAACTACCCCTCTCTCTCTCCCTCCTCCCCCCTCTCTCTCCGTTGCCTCAGACAACACCACCGCCACCATCTCCTTCTACAAAAACCGCCACCCAACACCGTCACCTTCATATTCACCCACCACCAGCGTCACCTTCATCTTCACCCACCACCTTTTTCTTCACCCCCACCTTCATCTTCAGCCACCATAACTACCACCATCTTCAACCCTTATCACTGAAACCTTCATTTTCACCATATCACAGCCACATTCATTTTCAACCCCCACCACCACACACCAACTCCCATCATCTTCAAGAAAACAACCATCAGTAAAAAAAACCCTAAATCGATGGCGGTGGTACTGGCCTGTTTTGCTAGATGACGGTGGCTTTGGTTGCTCTCATCTTCATCTTCAAGAAATAAAAACCCTAATTTTAATGTTGCTAACTCCGACCACCACCGTGATATAACTTTCGTGACAAAACCCAAACCACCACCATCTCCCGTCACCAGTGATGTTGCTAACTCCGACCGCCACAACCTCCAAATCTGACAAAACCACCACCACCGCCGTCTCCTCCCTCTCTGCTAATGTTGCCACCTCCAAACAATATTCAGAACCAAATCGAACAATTAATCAAGAAGTAGTTACTGATCTAGAAATCAATTTCCAAACCCTAGTTGCTGGAAAAGAAAAATCGAAAACCCTAATCAATGAACACCCTGTATGCCATGGATTTAGGATAAAATCTTGTTTTTGGTTAATCAGACTTGGTGGATTTCTTTCAATTAGGGCTTGCAGTCGTTGCTTCAATTTCAAGTTAGGGCTTGAAGATGAAGGAGGAGGTGGTAGCAGTGGGCGGTGGTGGTTAAGATGAAGATGCCGATGGTGGGTTTTGAGTATAACGATGGTGGTGGTGGTGTCTGATCCTACGAAGAAATATGGGGATATAGAGGGAGAGAGAGAGAAGGCAGATTATATATATAGAGAGAGAGAGGTGGTGGGGGTCGTGGGTGGTGGAGATGGCGGTGGTGGGTGCCTGGGTGGTGAAGATGGAATGGAGATGGAGGTGGTTTTTGGCGATGATGAATTCTGGTGATGATGAACCGGAGAGAGAGATAGAGAGATAGAGATAAGGTATAGAGAGAGTGTGTAGAGATAAGGTATAGAGAGAGTGTGTAGAGATAAGGTAGAGAGAGTGTGTGTGGAGAGATAAATGATTTTTTAAATATATTTCTGGATATAATCTTTTTTTTTTAAATGATTAATAAATAAAGAAAGAAAAAGGTAATAGGGATAAGGGAATTTTAGTCATTTCAAATTGGACAGGGACAAAAAACGTAAGAAAACCGGGTCGGGAGGGACCAAGCCCGTAAAAATTACGACGCAGGGGCCAATTCCGTAATTTTGAACAAACCACAGGGACCAAAAATGTAATTAACTCTAAAATTAATTAGAACTTCCAACTAAAAAATTCCATGTGCCAGCTTCGAACTCACGACCAGATGTAGGAATGGCAAAAGCCCCAGTTCATCTAAATGATGTTTTGTTTATTTTGGTGGAATACAAAGATATATATTAAATCTTACAGATAAGATAAATATAGTACTGTTCATATTTCCTTATTTTTTTAAAAATTTATATAGTAAAAACTAACATGATACCGGCGCAATATGGCGATGGTAAATAATTCCTACTCGAGACCATTTTCGTTTTGAAGGACATTGTATGATATTCACGCAATATGATAGTTAGAGACAATGAATAATTTTCAGATTGAGGTCCTCTTAAGTTGAAAACATCTTACCAAAATCAATTGGTCCCACAAAGTCTTACTTTACTTCAAACAAGGCCCCCATAGTTTGTGTTCTGAAAGAATATGACCGGTCAAGTTGTTCTTGAAAAGATCTCAATCCATACTTCTATGCGTCAACATGTTTATTTTCTCTTTATTTTCCATATCCTTTATTTCTATTTTCTTTATCAACTTTTTTTATTATATTATAAAAAAGGTTTACAAAATAATAAAATAAAAAGATCTCTTACAATAGTATGTATAACTTTCTTCCTTCTTTGCTCGAATAAATTACACATGTAGAATGATTTTGACTTTTGAGATTGTATTGTGTGTGAGAGATTGTATTAATACGAGAGAGTGTGATGATAATTGATGTGTTTTAAATAAATATATAAATATGTAAATATAAGAATATTTAAGGGTATAGTAGTCATTTTTCATTACTTCATACTTAAAAAGTTTAGATGAAGTGTTAGTATAAATGTTAAATGTATATAGATAACACCTTTTATGTGAATTATACGAGTTATTTAGATAATTCAAAAATATTTATAGATTCGAGTTACATAGAAATTTGATTTTTCGTTGCTACTATTGTTCTTAAAGATGGCCATATGAACGTTCTTATGTTTATAAAAAAATATTGATAGTAAAAATTGATTGATGATGTGAAAATTAAAAGCTGATGTTGTTTTAAGAAATTAAAATAAAAAAATAAAAACAAATACATGTGCAACCTGTTAAAGGTCGCATATGGATATATAACAATAAAAAATATCAACTTTGATATATTTATAGAAACTAAACCCCGTTTAGAAAATGAAAGTCAGGATGTATAATTGTTGACTTGGAAGACGTGCATATATGATATTTTAATATTTATTTAAGTTTAAGTCACTAGATATAGTCTTTGATTGTATTTTTTTTGTAACATCCTGTTTCTGAAGGCTAATCATACGACGCAAAACACAGCAAAAGTAAGTAGTAATACCTCAACAACTCGTGTTTCGCTCTATGATGCTTGCACTTCAATCTTCTATTACTGGCTGAGCCAAACTCTCATTACGCAGATACAAAACTAAACAAAAATAATACGAACAAGTCATATCAATGGTAAGATTAACAATAAATAATCAACAAATATGGTAGCCGAAAAATAATTAACGAATCTATGGGGTACGACAATTGAGCTCAATAATACCGACACTTGTATGAAATGGTTACATAGATTTGCAGATCCAAAGTATTAAACAATGGTGATAAGGCGTTGGGCACTACGCCTCCATCCATAAACAATAGCAATACAATAAATATGGTTAAGTGGCATTTACAAAAAAATAACTATGGTTAAGTAATACGCCTCCTAAAACCCTTATCACACCACAATGAGTACATCGACGCCATAACAAGTCACACCGTTACGGAAGTGTCACGACACCGGTGCCACAATCACGTGCCTATTAGCTCCAGAGGTGGTTAATTGCTCACATGTCTAGAGTTAAACGGACAATACAATAAACAATGAATAGCAAATACGATGTTTTGAAAACACAATAGTTTGGGAAAACTTGAATTTAAAAAAACATGGATCCTTATTTAAGGTAGATATTCATACCAAAATATCATTAAAATACATGTCAATAGAACTAAGAAAACTAAGACGAACCGGGACCTTTATTCAAGAGATAATTGTGAAAGGAGCTAAGAATCCGTACAAATGAGCATGAATCAAATCAATCAGACATAAACCATACAAACGACTGTAATAATAGTAAAAAAAAGCTAAGAATCTGTACATGAATCGATATCTACAAACCGTCAAGTCTAAAAATAGATTAACTAAAATCCTCCACCAAAGTCTTTGACAGGAACCGATCTCGAACCAATCGCTATACCGAAACTTGAAAGAATACTCCCTACATTGTTATATTACTAGAGTAATTCCCGTGTGATACACGGATTGTTTAAAAAAGATATATATTAAAATTAATGAAAATATTAAATAATTATAAGACATGAATATAATAATTCACTTTCGTTAAGGTTAAATACCCGTGTGATACACGGGTATCACACGAGTTTGTTTAAAAATTAATAAGTATTAAAAATTAATATAAAAATATTAAATATTACAAAGCGCGAAAGATTTGAGAGTTTAGAAAAAACGAAGACAAAAGATAACACCAAAATCAGCGACTGAAGCGTCGAAGCTAACGTGATGGAAAAAACATAGTATCATAATATGAAGAGATGTGATTGTATTTTTTTGTACAAATTGTTGATTATTATCGTTACAATTATAAGCAATAAAATGAATTTTAAAATTAAAGGTTAATCCTAAATTATTAGAATCAAAATGAAAATATTAAACGTACAAGAATTGGGAATATATGATTAAACATTAATTTAATTGTTATATCTAATATCATAATTTAATTAGGATTTATCTTTATCTTAATTTATATTAATTAGTCACATTAGTTTGACTTTAAAAAGTCAAAATCAAAATTTTAAAATTATAAGAATGAATGGCTAAGATTAAATATTTTATTAAATGAAATGTCAAGATTATCTAATAATATTTTTCTAAATAGTCTTTTATATATATTAGAAGATATTCCGTAACTAATTAATCATAATTTACACCATAAGACCATCCGCATCGGTGGATGGAGCCATCGGGTTGCGCCTACGTGGAGGGCTGGAGCCAAAGGGTACACCATCGCTGTTGATGGGTTGAGCCGGATCCGGGAGCCGTCGAGACCACTGACCCGGTGGCTTCTCTTTTTCTTTTTTTTCTTCCCTCTCTTTTCTCTCTCTACTAATATATATTTATATATTTTTTAATGTTTTTTATTATTATTTAATAGATGGGTTGAATTGGGTTGGATGTGAGGTTATAGGGTTAAAAAGGGTTGGAGGTGGAGGATGATGTGGATGTTGATGTGGCGGTGCTTTTGGTTGGGTATCTTGGGTTGGATGCGGATAGTCTAAGGAATACATCCGATATATTATATCCTGCAACTAGTTTAGAATACGCGTGTTTAGTTTAAAGAATATAGAAAAAATTAATGGAGGATGTTAATAAAATCAAAATGCACGATAAGAAAAAAAGAAAGAAAATCTGTTGATAAACTTTAAGAAATCATACGATGCATATTAAAATAAATTAACGTAGAAATCATTATGTATAGCTGTGTTATCTTGAAACTAAAATAAAAAACACAGAAATGGCTGGGATTCTTATCCTTTCCATTTGCTCGATCGTTAATCAATAGAATAATTTCAAAAAAAAAAAAAAAAAAAAAACTTTGATAAAATTAACTAAAGAGGCATTACTCGATTTCCATTACCTTTGTTGAAATTAATTAAATGAAGGCTCGATTTGTCTCTTCTCCATCCCTAGCTAATATGAAGGTACGAAATTAAGCCAAAATGGCGGTAAAGAAGATATATAGAGGAAGAGAATACTGAGAATACTGTGCATCATAGATGAACGTACGAGAGTGAAGTACGTACGTCTACCCTAGCAGCTATCATATCATATCATATATATATATATATATATATATATATCCATCCTTCCTCCCGTATCTTATATATATATATATATAGAGAGAGAGAGAGAGAGAGAAAGAAAGAGACATGCTAGTTAACCAAAAACACCGTACGTGATAATGATCGAAATAATATACAAGTGTAAAAGAGTAACTGAGAACCTGCAAGTGTGATGGTTGTTGATTTTGGATCAGGCTGCTTCTGCAGCAATATTACGTAGTTACCTGCAATTGAATGGAAAAATGAACAACAGAGAAAGACGACACTAGCTTCAGTCTTAATTTCTTTGTAGCTTTGCTGATTTATTAATTGGTGTTCTTTCTCTACTAATAATTAATACCGAGTAAATAATCATTAATAATGAGCTACATATATACGTAGTATGTGGTATTTGCATTGCATTCAATCCAATTAATATACAAACAGCTGGAATATATCTTCAATTTAAATATCTCTATCTATATTTAGAGACCAAAATCTTCTTTCTAAATATATTTATTGTGATAAATTCTCGTTATATCTTTGCTTTTATCTTTTTTTTCTTTTTTTTTAAGATCCACGAATGGGATGCCAAATTTTAATTTGTTTTTACTTCTCCATCTAGAGTCAAGTCTGTTGAGTATGCATACAATACGACGCCAAGAAAAAACAGTTTTAGACATTAAAACTTTTCGCGAGGACATAAACTCACTAAAACACAAACTACTTTACCTTTTTGACTTCGTAAAACACGATTGACAGTAAATCACTTTCTGCGAGGACATGTCCTCGCCAAAAGTTAAAATATATATTTTTATTTATTTTCTTTATGCAATGAATCAAAAGGGATGTTGGTATGTAGTTTTTGGGGTTATCGACGACTTAGCAACAAATAAAGAGGATGTTGGTAGAATTGAAAGAACATTTTCGTACGTACCTTATTTTTGCAAAAAGTACCAAGCGTCGGCCATCGGTGCTGACAAGCATATCTATCTATATATCTATATAAAATGCATACAAATTTTCCTAAAATAACTATAAATTGAACTTCAATCAACCAATCACAAGCTTCAATTTTAAAATCATTCAATTCTTAAAAACAATTTTGGAAAGATTATACACAGTAATTTAAATTTGATTTTGGATTTGGGAGGGGGATAGATGAAAATTACGAGGGGGTTTTATAAAACATGTGAGGGGCATTTAAAAAAATGTGAGGAGGTTTTATAAAAATTGTATATTAATGTAATTAATTATAAGATGTTTATAAATTATGTTTAGTAACTTGTGAAATATTTTGTTTAGAGAAAAAATAATTATATATTTACGACCGTCTCATTTTTATCTACGTTTTGATATAAATTTAATTGTAATATGACACTTTTTTGGAATTAGTATATTCTTAATTTTTTGTTATCCACTAATAGTAGTAGATAAGTAATTTTTTGTTTAGCTGAGTGGTTTTTTTTGGGATTATGGTGATGAGTTGAGTGGTCAACTTGAATATGCTATTCAAAGTGTTTAGTTATTGATTTTAAAACATTTTCAATCTTATTAAAATAATGTATGAAACCTTTCATAGAATATGGTTTAAATAAGATGTATCATTAAAAAATAATATATTATATATTTAGAAATCTAAATTCAGAGTTGTAAAGATAGTTGTTCTTGATAGTCCTGAAACTATATTATTAGTGTAGGTAGTTAGCAAAAGAAGATAATTTCCTCTGATGATGTGTTTTGCTATGACGATTAACAAAAGTCAAGAACAGTCACTTTCAGTAGTTGGTTAATTCTTCACGAAACTTGTGTTTATACATGATCAATTGTATGTTGGTGTTTCACATGTTAACAGTAAAAAAAGGAATAAAAGTTTTGATTTGTGACAACAGTGGTAATGTTACAAACAAAACAACAAATATAGTCTACAAAGAAGTGTTTTAAAAAAAATTTGTTAAAAATTCTGACATATGTAAGTTTTCGGTGATATTTCATTTATTGCAATATTTTTATTTGAAAATTTTAATATCTCAAATACGTTTCCAAAATACCTGTGCGTGCACGGGACAATAAACTAGTATAGGAGCATTAGAGTGTTTATAAGAACTAGTTACGTACATAAAAATCTTGATAAATCTTAAAACCAAAAACATGTACACAAAACCCGTTATAGTTAATTGAAAGTTGGAAATAAATCTTGATAATTGAAAACTATGTAATCCTTATATAATTAAAATTTAAAACAGCTTTAATAAATTCCTTAATTAATACAAAGTTTAAGGTAAGCAATATGTAAAACAAACTAATAAATACATATTACCAAAAAAATTAATTATTATACTTTCATTAAATTCTGAAATCAGTATTAAAATTTTTTAGTCATAAAAAGATAGGTGCGTTTGGTACAGAGAATGAAATTGTAAAAAAATGATTGTAGAGAATGAAATTGTAGAGAAAGAGAATTAGTCAGGAGAATGAGAATTGAATCTTCTGTTTGTTAACATAGAGATTTCAGTAAAGAAATTTAACAAAAAATTATTTCTTTTGTTTGGTAACACAGAAAATTTAACAGATAATTATACAAATTTTATCATTTGTATTTTTATCATTTTTCTTTCTTAGATGTAAAAGTTTACAATTTACTCATAATACTAACTGTCATTTTGACACACACACACACACACACACACACACACACACACACATATATATATATATATATATATATATATATACTATTTTCAAGGTAAAATGGTAAAATGGTGGCATGGCAAATATATACACTGTCAGTCTACGAGGTAAAAGAAAAACATTTTACTCATCATGCAAATTGCCATTATATAAACAATCTTACCTCTACCCGTAGGTAAAGAGATTTGTTGGAACCTAGAGGAAGGGTGAATAGGTTCTTTTATTTAGTTTACCAATTTTTACACTTATAAAAACTTGTAAGTTATGTTATAAAGAATAATCTTGAAATTTATAGCAACACAACTTATATAAGAATTTAAAGAGAGTAGAGATAGAGAGATATCTCCAAGAGTAGACAAGAGATTTATAATGGTTCATGCAAGTGTTAACAAACTTGCACTACATCCACTCCTTGGCCTCACCCACCAAGAGTTTGCTTTACTAGCTTTTCTCTTTGAAGGTAGAGATAAACCTTTTACACTTCTCTTTTTCACTTGCAAGAATTAACACTTCAAACTTGCAAGTAAGGTAAAGATAACCTTGCTTCACTCTAATTCTATAGGCTAGAGTTGATCCTCACTTCACTCTAATTTGAAAGGCTAGAGTTGATCCTTACACTATTACAAAATATATATAAAGATGATGTAGTGTTTAAGCTTTGAAAGCTTTGCTCTTGCTTGATTCTTGATCTTGAATGATAGATGAATTATCAAATAATATGAGCTCACAAGATAAGAATATATGTTCTGTGTTTTAGCTGTGCAAGAGGTTAATAAAACACAAGACTTGAGTTGGTTTAAATAAGGAAAAAGGTGCAAGTTCAAAAAGTGTCCAGACTGCCCACGGTCGATCCACGGTCGACCGTGGCATCTTCCGTCAGCATTCTGGAACTTTTTGAGCCTTGCAAATAAAGACGTTGGCCTTTTACCAAAATCACACACAACCCATTTTTACCATTAATATGCACTGAAAAGGAGTCTTAGAAAAGTTGAGTTGGTGTCATACCTCTTATGTTTGAATTTAAACACCAAATAGGAAGTTTAGAAGTCAAATGCATAAAACATGTTGGAAGTTTGCTTCTTTGGGAGATTCATTTTCCTATAAGTGGTGTTGTGTTTTTTCAATGAAAGATCATGTTTGGTATTTGCCAAAATAAGAAGTCTTAAACTTTTTCAACCAAGCTTGTGATTTATATAAAAAAATATTTGAATTTTTTATAAAAGTTTTTATAAAAATTATTTTGTAAAAGCTTAAACTTCTTTAATTAATTATTCTTGTAAGCTCATATTTTCCGAACTCTTGTTTGTAGATTTCTTCGTCATCGGCTTTGAAGAATTCATCTTTACTTGTTGAGTACGAGTTCGGCTGGCTTCAAGAAAGATAATGTTTAAGAATTGTGAGCTGTGTAACGACGGATGATTCACGGACGACCGTGGGATCGACCGTGAACACTTAACGCTTTTTTCAAAACTTGTTTTCTTCATATCTTGTTGAGTTAAATTCTTTTACTTGTTTGTACTTCACTTGATCCTCAATTTGAGGCTTGTTAATTTTCTTTAAGAATATAGATATAACATATGAATAATTTTGATAAGCAATAGTATCACATGTGTATATTTTTATCATCATCAAAACAAGGAGTGCACTTTTAAATGTATGACCATGTATGCACCAACAAGATTGTTTCCTGAAAGGGACCTCTGGCAACGAAAAGACACAAAACAATAGTAATAAAAGGGAAGCAAAGAAAACACGACAACATGAAAAAAGTAAAATAAAAATAAAAAATAATAAAATTAAAAAATAAAATAAAATAAAAATAAGAAACAAAAAATTAAAATTAAAATATATAAATTTATATATAAAATATATATTTATATATAAAAATAGAAATAAGTATAAAGAAAAACCCTCGCAAAAAGCGCACAACCTAGCCCCCACACTAAAAACCCTAAGCCATAGAGTGCAAACTCTCTTCTACCTAATCTTGGATCCTAATCTTCCTTCTCCGTGAGGACCTATCTGAGATCATGTTCACAGAGAGAGATAGCTCCTGCAAATCCGCTTTAACTCTATCTTCCCACCTCAGGAAGGGGCGTCCATGCCTCCTAGTGCCATCCACTATAAGCGATTCTGCTCTTCTTACCGGTGCTGAAGGTATTCTCCTTTTTACGTGCCCGAACCACCTCAGTCTCCCTTCTCTCAATTTGTAGACAATAGATGACACTCTTAATTCGTTTTGAAAAACACCAACAGGAATTTTATCTAACAACGTTTTTCCGCACATCCATCTAAGCATCCTCGTCTCTGCCACTTCTAACTTTTCCGCTTGCGCCTTTTTTAGTGGCCAACACTCTGAACCATATACTATGGCAGGTCTAACAGCTAGTCTGTAGAATTTCCTTTAAGCTTAAGCGGAATTATCTTGTCGCAAAGCACTCCTGACGCCGCTCTCTACTTCCTCCACCCCGCCAGAATACGGTTGGAAACATCCTCATCTATCCTCCCCGGTCTGTGTAAAATAGATCCTAAATACCTGAAAGACTCCTTGGGTCTCAAAGCATGTTCTCCTAGGCAGATATCCTGGCTCCCCTCAATATCGTTCTTGCTAAAATGGCAAAAAAGATACTCGGTCTTACCTCTACTAATCCTTAGTCCTGAGTCCTCTAACGCAACCCTCCACTGTTCTAGTCTTCTATTTAACTCTTTTTTCGTATCAGAAACCAAGACAATGTCATCTGCGAAAATCATACACCATGGGATGCTTCCTTGAATCCCTCTCGTTAGGTGGTCGAGGATGATTGCAAAGATGAAAGGACTAATTGCAGACCCTTGGTGAAGGCCGCGTAAAACCTGAAAGTACTCACTATCTCCCACCGGAGTGCTGGCACAGGACGAAGCACCCTCATACATATCTTTCAAGATCCTAATATATCTCCCTGGAACGTTTCTATCGTTTAGAGTCCTCCAAATAAGCTCTCTAGGTACACTATCATATGCTTTCTCTAAATCTAAGAACACCATATGCAAATCACGTTGCCTTTCCCTATGCTTTTCAACGAGGCTTCTAATCAGGTGGACTGCTTCTATCGACGACCTCCCTGGCATAAACCAGAATTGATTTTCAGTAACTGAAGTTTCACGTCGCAGCCTGTTTTCAATCACCCTCTCCCACAACTTCATCGTATGCTAAGGAGTTTAATACCCCCATAACTCCCACAAATTTGGGCGTCTCCTTTGTTCTTATAAATTGGAATAACCACACTCCTCCATTCCTCTAGCATCTTAGCAGTTCGAAAAATAAGGTTGAAGAGGTTCGTTAGCCAGTTAATGCCCGACTCTCCAAGACACCTCCACACCTCAATAGGGATTTGATCAGGTCCTGCCGTTTTTCCACTCCCCATCTTGCGAAGAGCACTTCGAACTTCCCCGTGAGGATTCTAGTGCAATAACAATCGTTATGAAAGCTAAGGCCCTCCTCGGGACTCTCTCCACTACCCCTCATAACTAAACCGGTCTCTTGGTTAAAAAGATGGAAAAAGTAATCGTCCCATCTGCGTCTAATATCTCTATCGTTTGAAATAACATTCCCTCTGTCATCTTTAATACATCTTATGCTTACTAAATCTCTATTCCTCCTCTCCCTGGCTTTAGCTAACTTGAAGATTTCATTTTGCCCTTCCTTAGAATCTAATCTGTTGTAAAGGTCTACAAACGCTCTCTCTTTTGCCTGGGCTACAGCTTTCTTCGCCTCTCTCTTAGCTTCTTTATAAACATTCAAAGCCGTCATCCTATCTTCCTCTCCACCTTCATTAGCTAAGACTAACTCCTTGTAGCAAGTTTGTTTTCTTTTAACCTTGGCTTGGACCTCAATGTTAAACCACCACGATTCCGTATGAACTCTTGTCCTACTTGAAGCAAATCCTAGGGTATCTTTAGCAACCTCTCTAATATTCTGGGCCATGCGGAGCCAAGCCGAATTTACATCCCTAGGAGGGGGTCTACTAAGCTCTTCAGTGACTCTCTTTTTAAAGTCCTCTTTCCCCGCCCCTTTTAAGTTTCTCCATAAAATTCTAGGTTTACCCTCTTTTTTGTCCCTTAGAACTCCATTCCTATAAATGATGTCTAACACTATCAAACGATGCAGTGAAAGGCCAGACTCACGTGGGAGGACCTTACAGTCTTTGCAATTCCTAAGGTCACTCTTGCGTACAAGGAGATAGTCGATTTGAGTGCTACGACTATCACTACGGAAGGTGATCAAATAGGTATCCCTTTTCTTGAAGAAAGAGTTTGTGATGACCAAGTCATGTGCGGACGCGAACTCAAGTAGAGAACGCCCTTCTTCGTTTCTCACCCCAAATCAAAAGCCTTCATGATCCCCTGGGTAACCATCTACTCCTGCACCTATGTGTCCATTAAAATCACCCCCTATATACAACAGTTGATCGTCTAAGATCCCCTCACCAGATCATCTAAGGACTTCCAGAAGCTAATCTTTTCTGCTTCTCCCAAACCCACCTGAGGAGCGTAGGCACTCACTGCTTCCCCTAGAACAACTTTAATCGCTACAATCCTATCATTACATCTTTTCACCTCTACTACATTATCCTTCACCCTAGCTGATAAGACAATCCCGTCTCCATTCTTGGCCGTACCCGAACCTGAGTACCAGAGCTTATACCCATTACCCTCTTTAGAGCGATTACCCTTCCACTTAGTCTCTTGAAAACACGCTATATCTACCCTACGTTCTCTTTAATCGCTATAATCCTATATTATTTATTAAAAACAATTTAGTTTAATTCAATATTTATTTATATTAATATTAGTGACTAAAATCAAGGCTAAAATTTCGAAGCTTTTTAAATTATTTTTTATAGAGTCGTTTAGACTTATTTCATTAAAAATTTAAGTAACAATATAATTTTACAGTGGACGAGATACTATTATTACCCCTCCGCGAAGCGGGGTAATATTCACTTGTTATCATACATTTACAAGGAAAAAAGATGGTTCTAGATAAAAAGTAAATTTGTTTCTGCTAAACAAAAAAGCCTTTAAACCATATGGTTAAGGCGTCCGCGTATATGTCAGTAAAAGGTCTTGGCTTCGATTCTTAGCTATGTCTATTTTTTGCTTACATTTATATCCACCAAATTTTCAATACTAACCCTCTCTCTTTTCACATATTCCAATAATAACCTCTAATTATTTATAAATTATAATAAAACACCTAACTTTATTATGATTTATAAAACAACTTTAGATGGTATAGTTTTTTAAAAATAAATGTTTTAGTACTATTTATAAAATAACTTTACATGATTTTATTTTTATGACACATATGTATTATATATTACGATAACCTTTTTCTTCTTTTTCTGATATATTCAACAAAAAAGATCAATTCCAAAACTTTGTGTAGATTTAGTACACTCATATTGTAACAGCCCAAAATGGGGCCTAGCTGTAAATTATTGTACGTGTAGCTTTATGAGTTGTACTTTGACCTTAATTGGTGTTTTGTTGTTAAATGTAGTATAATTGTTGTTAAATGGCGTTTTATGTGTTAAGTGGTGTTAATTGTGTATAAAAATGTGGTAATATGAAAAGTGTCATAAGTTGACCAAGTCGGTAAATAATTGAACAGTTTTAAATAATGGTTCCAAAAATATCTCCGTTAGTTGAAACGGATAAACCTAAGTTGTGTTTTAAGTTGAATAGGAGAACAAAATACCCAAGATGGGGTATTTGACCATTAAGTCGGTCTTTCTTTCTTTTGTGTACATCAGAAGCTAAACACACACACAAAGCACATACACACATACGCATATACTAGAACATACACACATAACTTGAAGTTTTGATCACTTGAGAAGAAAATCAAGAAAGGGTGTTGCTTGTTAGCTGATTACAGTAGAGATTCAAGCTCTAGAACCTGTGTTCATCTTCTTCTTGTAAGCTTTTCTTGTACAAACCTAGTTCTTGAGTTTTATTTAGAAGATGACCCATTTTGATGGATTCAAGTGGGTTTTGATGTTGGTTTTGCGTCAAATACATGTTAGTAAGTTCATATGTATGTTAGAATTGAAGTATAAACGCTTGAATATGGATTCAAGTCGATTTTTGAGTCAAAAATTGAAGTTACAGCGGCTGTGCTCGAATATAGCAAGAACCCACTGTAAAAGGGGTCCTTGCGATCGCATGGAAAGGCTTTGCAATCGCAATCAGGTTCAGTATCCCTTGCGGTAGCATGCATGGGTCTTGCGGTCGTAAGGGGCTGGTGAAGTGGTTTACCGTCTAAGGACGAAGGAAACATACTTGCGGTCGTAAGTTCGTAACTGGCGATCGTAAGCCCCCAAGATACCACCCCTGCGGTCGTATGGTTAAGCCTTGAGATCGTAAGCTGGGGTGGTTTGGGTAGGACCTTTGCAGTCGCAAGGGGATCCCTTGCGGTCGTAAGGGGGGGTTCGATATGGCCCTTGCGACCGCATGGCTATGCCTTGCGATCGCAGGTAATGTTGTTTTGTTGCCAGCTTTGTAGTCTTGTGTTTTAAGCTTCGTTGGTTGTCGTTGATTGGTGTCTAAGCCTGAACCTATTGTGTTAGGTGATTCGGAGGACTCTGGGGATTCCCGTCATTATATCTTCCTTCTGTAACCTCGAGGTGAGTATCGGTTTCCCATGAGTCTCAATAGGTAAGTTATCTGTTGTACTTGTTGACATGCAATTGGTGTTTTGATACGTGCGCACACGAGGTATGCTATAATATGTTGTACTCGCATGTTGGTTCACTAGTATGAATAGTAATTGCTGTGATTATATGCGCGCATGAATTCGATCCTAATTGGATCAGTTATTTGTTTATGAGATTATGTCCGGACACTCGGGGGGCTGTACAACAGTTCCCGACACGATTAAGGTTAGTCAGGTAGACTGGTGATGATCTGACTGGGTTCCCAGGGTCCCTAGGGGCTAAATGGGGAACCGATTATGACTAGAGTGCACTATGTGGACTGCTCTTCGCTCCCCCACTGGTGTAATTGGTTGTGGCTGATTCCTCGGCTTGGGTTGTTGAGCGGGGCTAGCTACCCTGCGAGACACGACTCTTGCTGACATGATTGGCGCTCCGCAATATGATAGGATAGCCCTGTGTGCTGTTCCTATATGTGATAGCCTGCTTATTGTTGGTTATGTGTAACTGGTGCTCACTAGCTAGTTGTAGCTAACGGTGCATGATTTCCCTTTTTCGCAGGTTGATGCTAGTTGGCCTGGTAAGGCGAACACTGATGGTAGTTTTGTTATACATATCTTTTGGGGAACACTCTTGTTGTATATATGGATCCAGTGGTCGGTTAACTAGTTAGTAACGCTTGTAGATTCTGAACTTGGCTAATTCTTTTGTTGTAATTAAACAGCCAAGTCAGTTAACGATACTTTTGTAAATAACGTTTTATTCGGCTGCACGCTTGTGATAATAGTTGTTAAAAAGTTTAAATTAACTCAAATTTTAAGCTCGTTAGAGGAGGCGTTACACATATAAGTTTACATAATATATTTTATGTACTCGAGCGAATTATAATTTTCTCTTAATAACAAAAATAAAAAATGAATCCTTTAAAATACAGTTAAAAATGAAAATTGAAATTCAAAACTTTACGGACAAACTGCACCATAATACAACGAACTTTTGTTAAGCTAATAATGTATACAAGAAACTTAAAAAATTAGAAAAAAATATAATCAACCCTCTTTTATCTCCCATTGTATGCAAGTGACCTATAGAAATAGGTAAACAACAGGTTTTTTGTTTTTCTTTTTATTTTATGATTTTTTTATCCAAAAGAATGAAGATGCAAGCAGATCTCGACAACCTCCTTCAAACACCTTCAAACACCAAACACCTTCAAAGTTCATACACCCCATGCAGGTCAAATAAATCTTCAACTCCCCTGGTCAAACCTTCAAACTCCACCACCGTCTTCTCAACGCTTCACACGCTTGTCTCAAGACTTCACCACCGCCAAAGTTCGACGACTTCAAATCTGAAACTTGTGATGAGGGTTTCTTGTTACCATTGCCGCCATAGTCGACGACTTCATATCTGAAACCATCATCACCGCCAAAGTTGCCACCACCTTGCATATTACCACTGCCGCCGGTTTGAACCACCACAACCACCGTGAAACCACCTCACCAGCATCATATCTGAACTAAAATCACCGTCGCCGCTTCAGGTCTGACTTGAAACCGTCATCGCCACCGCCGCCTTCAAACCTTCACCACCATGGCAGACAAAGGGCAGTCGCCACCGCCTTCAAACCTTCACCGTCATCAATTAAAATGATATATTTTGTGTTTATCTCCTTCATAATCAGTCACAAGCTTAGAAATTTGTGTTCAAATACATACTATTTATTTGATTTCAGATTCAAATTTTAGTTTCATTCGGATCTGCAATCAAGAAGAACACTTTTTTATTTAATTTTTTGATGGGAAGAACACGTATTATTTGGTATATTTGGTATATAGATTACAATTTTTGGATTTGGTTTAGAGATTTATATGGGTTTTGTTCTTGTTTCATTGTGGGTTTTAGATTTGATTATAGATTTGGTTATCCAAGGGTTTTGTTCTTGTTTACTGATGATGATGAGATGAAGATGAATGAATAACAGTTAAATTAGAACTAGAAAATACAAAAAATATTAAAAATATCGGTAACCTGCTCTTCAGGTCATAGATGTATACAATGGGAAGAATAACTAGGTTTGTTGTATATTTTTTTAAATTTTTTAAAGTTCGTTATATAAATTGATAGTTTAGCTAAAGTTGGTTGTATTTTGATACAGTTTACCCAAACTTTATATATCTACATAGTACAATATTTATTAGAATAATTCAAAACATTTTATAAAAGTGTAAATCTAAATTATATGATTAATAAATGAATATGTATTAACAGAGGTTGTATATATTTTTATTACTCAATCTTCTAACTCATTATATTAATATAAAGTGTAAAAACTAAAAAAACTAGAGTAGAAAAAAAATACACATTAGCAAACATAGAAAGAGTTTCATAGTCATTTGTTAATATATTAACCTAATATAAATGTATTAAATAAATTCTTCTGATGAAATAAATAAATTTGTACAACAAAAATACATATGACTCATTTTTATCTCCAAAGTTTTCTTCTCCATCGTCTCTACTACTTATCTTTATCAATTCCATTTTTATATATTCCAATTATCCAAATATAATTTTGAGTTCTTTTTATGTAAGTTTTCAGATAAAATAAAGGCCATAGATGTTGGATATGGGGCCTTAGGGTGTGGAGTTTATTTTTTGTATTAAATTTGTATAGTTCTTTTAGTATACGAGTACTTGCTCTCATTGTTTAAATATTCTACGTAGTTTCAAGATATACGGAAGCTAAATTACTTTTAACCCCTAAAGTTTAGGTTTAAAAATGGTTTAACCCCTAAACTTTTTAAATGAACGATTTAATCCCTAAACTATTTTAATGAATGTTTTTAACCCTTAAACTTGTTACAATTCATCGTTTTAGCCACTTGACCTTCTACAGCAAGTTACCAAGCTTTTAAAGAGCATTTTAATCACTAAGCTTAGGGTGGTAATCGAATCAAGCCGAACCAAACCTAGTCAAACTCTCACTCGTATAGTTGCATTAGTTTAATGATTGCACATCTTCAACTTCCTCTATCTCTATTTTTGTTTTCTAGTTTATTTGGGAATCCATGAGATGGTGACTCGTGGCTTTGTAGATTGTCGAACAGCGGTTAATTACCACTAGCCAATCGGTTTTCAATCTTCACCAGCTTAAGTTTTAGAGGCAGTGTCGAGTTAGAGTTTGACTAGGTTTGATTCAGATTGATTCGATTACACCCCAAGCTTAGTGATTAAAATGCAGATTAGAAGTTTGGTAACTTGTTGTAGAAGGTCAAGGGGCTAAAATGATGAATTATAACAAGTTTAGGGGTTAAAATATTCATCAAAAAAGTTTTGGGATTAAATCATTCATTTAAAAAGTTTAGGGGTTAAACCATTTTCAAATCTAAAGTTTAGGAACTAAAACATATTTAACCCTTTAAAAAATTCAAGCAACTCAAGTGTTTTAAGTTTCATATCTAAATTCAATTTACCATTTTTATCTAATTGGTTTAAACTTTGTTATTTTTTATATTTAATAATCTAATTAAACATGATTAAAAAATAATTAATCCCCTACGCAAACCGCGGGTAAGCTAACCACTAGTTGAGTACAAATACAAGTAAATATGTAAAATGACTTGTTAGTTCTTTATATGTATTACATATGTAATCAAAATAAAGTACATAAATAATTATAAAATGATTTTTATAAGGTAATAATACCTCATGGCTTTTTTGGAAACTTTGGTCCTTTCTTTAAGTTTATAATTTTTTTTGATACAATGTTTTAGTAATTTGTTAGATGAAAGTGGTGATAATTTGCGAGATAATATTAACTAAATTAAATGCGTGTTTAATATACGAGTTGGTTTTAATAAAAAAATAAAAATATTGAACATTAGTATAAAACAATCTTACTAACTTTTAAATAATTGATTCATTTTAAACTCGTTTTTTGCTGTTTTTTATACTACTTTATAGATAACTCAATTACCTTTCCATAGGATCAAGATTCATAAATTTTCACAATGTATTAATGGAGAATTTAGAGATTAAAGTGTCGGATTATTCTTCGATTTTCAATTAAAAAACAGAGAAAAAAAACTCATTTTTCGCTTAATTCTTACTTGTTTTACATAATTCTTTTTATAGATTATTATAGATAATCTTTTTACCTTTCAAAGGACACCAAATTCGTGATTTTGCATCAAATATAGGCCAACAAATTGTTAATTAAAGTCGGGTATGACCCATTAAGCACACTTACGGTTTTTTGATTATTTGACTCATATTAGACTCGTTTTTTAGTTGGGTTTTTATATTATATTATAGACAACTCGACTACCTTTCCATAGACTCAAGAATCATTAATTTTCATCAAGTATAAATAGAGAATTTCGGGTTTAAAGTTTCGAAATTTAAGATGAAAAAGAGAAGGGGGAAATGTGACGCTATAGCTGTTCAAAATAAACATAATGGGCACATTAACACGTTTTTATAAGTTAGTTGGCCACATATGTAAAAAAAAGTAGACCTGCCACAATGGAAAATGGGGAAAGTTGACAGCTATTTAATGGCTTTACCTCTTTTTTTAAATTATGGAGATCAGAAAAGTAAATGAAATGGAAAAACATAGAAAATAGACATGTCACCAAACGAAAATTATTCGCCATCACCGTATTATATATATATATATATATATATATATATATATATATATATACCATATTCCTTACTTCTTAAAAATGGACATGTTAAGAAGTATAAATTATTCGTTACCGCAGCATTGCGCGGGTATCATGCTAGTTATCTTATAAAGCATATAGGTCTTTTGTCTTAATCTTTTAATTTTAAGCAATATAAAATTACTATACCTTTAATATTAAAATAAATAGAAACTATATACAGTAACTATTTGGTGAAGTTAATGACGATCTTATATACCATTTTAGTAACAAAACATTTCAAAATTAAAAATAAATAATGAATTAAATCAATGCAAATTAACTTATTAATAAAAAATTAATATTAAACTTTTCATATTAATTATTATATCATATAATAAATACTTTAATTTAACTATTATAAATTGCATATAACTAAAAGTATTTAAGCTAAATAACACATAGCCTAAATTTACGAAAAGTACTGGATTTTTAAATGGTTGATATAATTAAAATAGAATGGAGTTATAATATCAATATTTTTGGTGGATTTTATTATTCATGTGAAACTTGATTGAGTGGTTATAAATTAGAGAAGATCCACATCACTCATATTTCAAAACGGACAAGATATCGAGAAAAAATATATATGTCACGGTTACATTGCACGAATACAAAGCTAGTTGTCATGTAATAAAAGTAGACACATCTTATCTAATTGGCATGAGTTGACATTCATGGCTTTGTTTGAAACCTTTTTAAAACCAAAATGGAGACACAAAAAATAGAAGCCATTAAATATAGGTGGAAACAACTAAGTTACAATACCTATTAAAAAGACAAAGTGAACCAAAATATAAAGAATTTGGACAATCTTGTCATTGTATATAATAAATTTCTTACAAATTAATACAACAAACTTTTTATAATTGTTACATTGTATGTAAATAACATCTTATAACAGGTTACTACACTTACCTCAACTAATTACCCCTTATTTTATTTATCGTAATTGTAATTACTTCAATTTAGAAAAACACTTTATGCTGAACCACTCATACAAGTTTCGATCTTTAAGGGGTGGAAGATAGAGATAGCAACTATCATCTGATCCGATGATCATCCACCCGATCCAATACCATTAGTTATGGATATGGATTAAGTAAATGGATGAATATTGGATATGGAACGGATATAGATGACGATTTTCGATCCATAGACGAATCCATAAACCTGAAATTGAATTGTACATTATATTTTATATACTTAAGAATATACATCTACGCATTATTTGAATTATAAAATGTATACATAACATCATTTTTATTTGCTTTTAGTATGAAGACAATGATCATTAATCACTTTTGAGGTTTTTGTGTGATCTGAATACAACAATCATTAACTCACTAACATGCAAGTATGGAACTATGGAAAGAGTAAGCTAAAAGGATAAATGTTTTGTTATTAATTACAAACCATGCTCAATCTTTTGATATGTAAACTTGTAATAATATTAAGTTATGTTTTGATTTGTATTTGTATTATTTTGGATCAATATGTTGGGATTAGCTACAAAGTACAAACCATGCTGTATCAATTGAATGTAGACTTGTAGTTATGTTTTTGTTTATATCTTTTTTTGGAAGAAATTATGTATATATGCAACAAAAATTGTAAATTATACATAAAACTATCTTACTTTCTTTAGGACTTTCGACATGCAACGGACGTCCATTTACCCATTTTAATCCGATGAATATGGATATGGATGGATGTAATGATTTTAAGTGGATATGGATATAGATGATGGAAATTTAAATGTATATGGATGTGGACATTATTTCATCCGATCCATATCCTAACCATTGCCATCACTAGTGGAAGACCCTCCACCATCGTCACCAACCTTCAAGAAACCCTACCGGTGTCGCCAACCGTCAAGGAACCCCACCGACGTCGCCTTCATTTATGACCACCATCACCACCATCTCTGGTTCAAACCACTACCATTATAGATTGAAGTTTGAAACTTGAAAAAAGATGAAGACTCCGGTTAGGGGTTATAATGGAGATCTGCAAAACGATGAATGGTTTTATGGAGATCTGAAAAATGATGAAGGTTGTGATTAGGGTTTTAAAATGAGGAAGATTTGAAGCCCCCAATTTCACTACTCCACATTCATGTGCAATTTGTGTGTTTTAAGGTTCCTTCAAATCCATTTCAATACCACTTGAAGATGCATGCAATATGAGTAAGTTTTGTTGGTAACAAAGCCTCAAACTACAAACTCTGAAGCTCACGAACAGGAAGCAAACGTAAAAAAAGAAAAGAAACTATTTATGTTTAAAGGATTCAAAGTTTGCAGAGAGGAAAAGTATATTTTATTCATCATAGGGAAGGCTATATACAGCCTTTTACAGGAACAAACGTGGAGTCATGAGAAAGCAACCATAACCTGCAAATATGCCTAAATATCTGGACACCCACTCTCCTACTATGCAAAGTATCCGGTCAAACAAAGACTACCAATTCTGTTGGTGATAAAGAAGAAAATAATTCATAATAATATATATAAACGCAGCGGAAAACATCACCAATAGCTGGATCTACGTATTGCCAAAACAATCAAACGAAATATAAGAATCGATTACCCTTAATCGTTGGTAAGAGATACGATTCGGGATCTTGTTGTGTAACCTTGAAACCTTAGTGTTCAATGTTGAACACCTCTAATGTAGTCCACACTACACTTCCTTGATCACCAATGGATGCTAGTCCCTTTGTAATGCTTGAATTAATCACCAAGAACAACGCTTTGTTGCTTGGATCATTAAGAACACAAAATCCTCCAATTTTAAGACCAAAATTGAAAACTCTTCATATATGTTAAAGGGGTCACGAAATTTTAAGTGTTTATATAGGACAAAAATAGTTTGAGATAAATATAATCTCTTTCATGTTTATCTCTTTCTAATGTTTATCCTTAATCCCTATTAAGTCTCATGTTTATCCTTAATCTATATTAAGGATCATGTTTATCCTTAATTCAAATTAAGTCTCATATTTATCCTTAATATATATTAAGGATCATGTTTATCCTTAATTCAAATTAAAGATTATCTCCTAATTTATAACAAAGTCCATATATTAATTAAGCCCAATAACAATTTATTTATTAAGTCCATACTTAATTAGGCCCAATTAATATTTTGTATTACATAAATAATATAACTACATTTATTATATTATTATTATTAATTGGTATCTCAGTGTATAAGTGTGTGACCCTTTAGGCTCACATGTATCTAGCCATATAATCATATTATGACATGAGCATAATCCATCAGCTCCCACTTTTGCAGGTCATAATAACAAGTAACTATACAAGCAAAGGTTAGCCTCTAGCAACACGCTAATGCCCCTAGAGACACATGAGATTGGTTTCTTAAACGTCTCATTTAAATGGTATATAAATCAATTATCCTTTTGTTTCAGATACTGTGTATAGTATTAGACATGGCTCACGTGTCATTCTAATTATCTATACGATTTCTTTTCTCGATCCAGGCATTAAATAGATTACTAAACTCATTAGGCATCATCCTGATGATCTTTGGGTACGGTCATACACTATCTATTCAATCCATCGAGGGGCCCAAGAAGTATGTTACTCTATTACTCATAGAGGAACAAATCCTATCTTGACTGCACGTGTTCGTCGTAAGTTTCATATCTATCCTGAAAATGACTTTTATAACAACCTTATTCAGGACAGTGTTTAATCACATCAAAGATAGACATTACACTCACTCGAAACCTACTTGCATCTCAAGTCTGAGGACGAATGATATAACCATTTATCAAGATTCACAGTTGACATAAAACCATGCAGTGAACTCTTGAAAATCGGGTCTGCCCAATGTTCATCACCAATGAACAACATGTGAGTTAGGTGGCATCATCATTAATATTTATTCATAATAAATATCACCTATACTCTCACATTTACATTAATTCAATAACACTCCCGTATCTTTAACTGGCAATGGGCCATTTTAGAATATCAAATATTCACGGATATAAACATGAAAATATAGAGCACATTTAATATAAAGGAAAACAATCATAACAAGTATATTAATTCATTATGAAATAAAAACTGTTTAATTTTCCAATTATTCAAATACTAAAACAGATCTAGCATGTTCGAGATGCTTGTTGCATGACATTGGCTTCATAAAAGGGTCTGCTAAGTTGTTATCTGTGTGTACTTTCAGAAGCCGAATTTCACCCATCTCTATAACTTCACGAATATAGTGACATTTTCTAAGAAAGTGTTTGGCACCCTTTTGAACTCCGGGTTCATTGGCTATGATAATGGCACCCGAATTGTCGCAGTACATATCCATAGGTTTTTCATTGCTGGGGACAACTCCAAGCCCAGAAATAAATTTTCGTATCCAAACAGCCTCCATAGCAGCCTCAGACGCAGCTATATATTCCGCATCAATAGAAGACATTGCAGTAGTGCTCTGCTTAGCACTCTTCCGGTCAACTGCCCCTCCGTTCATAACGAAGACGTATCCTGTCTGGGATCGAGTATCGTCTCGATCTGTTTCGAAACCCGCATCAGTGTAGCAAGTAACAGTGAGTTCTCTTTCGATATCTCCCCCATAAACCAGAAACATATCTTTAGTATTTCTAAGATACTTTAATATGTTCTTAACGGCAGTCCAGTGACTCTCACCAGGATTCTGCTGGTATCTACTTGTAAGGTTCTGAGAGAATGCTACATCAGGTCTAGTGCACCTCACAGCATACATGATAGAACCCACAGCCGAGGCATAATGGATTACCTTCATACGCTTCACCTCATCAGGTGTCGACGGTCCTTGAGTCTTACTCAAGTTTACATTGGGTTGCATTGGAAGACTTCCACACTTGGAAGCATCCATTCTAAACCGTTTTAGAATCTTGTCAATGTAAGCACTTTGACTTAAACCTATCAACCGCTTTGATCTATCCCTATAGATCTTGATTCCAAGGATATATGCCGCTTCCCCTAAATCTTTCATGGCGAAACATTTTCCAAGCCAGGATTTTATATCTTGTAGCATTGGAAAGTTGTTTCCCATAAGTAATATGTCATCAACATATAAGATCAGAAAGACAACGGTGCTCCCACTAGCTTTCAGGTATACACATGGCTCATCAGGATTTTGAGTGAAACCAACCTTTTTGATCTCCTCATCGAATCTTTTATTCCAACTTCTTGATGCTTGCTTTAATCCATAAATAGATCTTTGAAGCTTGCATACTTTATTTGGATATTTTGGATTCACAAAGCCCTCGGGTTGCACCATATAAACATCTTCATTAAGGTGCGTGTTCAAGAAGGCTGTCTTGACATCCATTTGCCAAATCTCATAGTCATAGTACGCTGCTATGGCTATAAGAATCCTAATAGCTTTAACGTCAGCAACAGGAGAGAAGGTTTCTTCATAGTTAATCCCGTAGGTTTGAGTGTAACCTTTTGCTACTAGACGAGCTTTATAGGTGTGTACATTTCCATCCATGCCGGTCTTCTTCTTGAAGATCCACTTACTCCCCACAGTCTTACTGTTCGGAGGAAGATCAATCAATTCCCAGACTTGATTATCTTTCATGGATTGCATTTCCACATTCATTGCTTCAAGCCATTTATCGGATTCTGGATCCAACAATGCAACTCTATAATTTGGGGGTTCTCCAAGATCCCCTAGACGTTGCTCCTCCGCATCGATATGATAACCATAACGGTCAGGTGCATGAGGTGTTCATGCAGATCTACGAATAGAAACTTCATCATTTTGAGATGCAACATCGTTATGTTTGGTCTCAACATGAATCTCGCTAGTGTTATTTGAAGGTTGTGCATCTTCACTTTGAACTTCATCAAAGTCCACAGTGCTCCCACTTGCTTCTTGTAAAATGAGACGGTTCTCAAGAAACTCAGCATACCGAGCAACAAATATTTTGTTCTGAGGTGGGTAGTAGAAGTAGTAACCCATTGTTTCCTTTGGGTATCCTACAAAGATACACTTGATAGACATGGGCTCAAGTTTGTTCGGTGTGTCCCGCTTTACTAGAGCCTCACAACCCCAGACTTTCAAATAAGATAAATTAGGAACTTTCCCATGCCATATCTCATACGGTGTCTTATTAACCTTTTTGGTTGGAACCATATTGAGTACGCGTGCAGCGGACTCTAGGGCATAGCCCCAAAAGGACATTGGCAAATTTGTTAGACTCATCATTGATCGAACCATGTCTAGCAAGGTTTGATTCCTCCTCTCAGACACACCGTTATGTTGTGGAGTGTAAGGTGGAGTAAATTGCGAGACAATCCCACTTCTAGTTAGATGATCTAAAAATTCTTGACTCATATATTCTCCTCCTCGATCAGAACGGAGAGCTTTAAAAGTCTTGTCAAGTTGATTTTCTACTTCACTTTGAAATGCTTTGAAAGTTTCAGAAACTTCATGTTTATGTTTAAGCAAGTAAACATAACCATAGCGACTGAAATCATCAGTGAAAGTAACGAAGTAATTAGCACCTTCCTTAGACATTGTTCTAAAAGGACCACATACATCAGTATGTATGAGTTCAAGTAGATCTTTAGCCCTTTCACTTACATGAGAGAAAGGTTTTCTTGTCATCTTCCCAGATATACAAGAGAGGCATTTATCAAATGATTCGTAATCAGTTGGTTTAATAAGCCCATCGTGTTGCAGCTTTAAAATGCGTTTCTTGTTAATGTGGCAAAGACGACAATGCCATAAGTAAGTTGAATCCGGATTTAGTTTGGATTTTTTAGTGTTACATGTATACACAAAACTATCGTTTGAAATAAGATTATGCATGTCAATCTCAAAAATACCATCACGAGGAATAGCATTAAAATAAAACATATTATTCTTAGAAACAGAAATGCCATAATCCGTAAAAACATGAATAAAACCATTATCCCTCAAACGAAAAAGCGAAACAATACCCCTAATAATAGTAGGTGCATAATGACAATTGTCTAATACAATAATCAATCCATTAGGGAGGATAAGATCAAAGCTCCCTATTGCTTCGATAGCTGCACGCATTCCATTGCCTACGTATAGATCCAAAGCTCCTTTGTTTAGGTTTCTACTTTCCCTTAGTCCCTGTACATTATTACAAATGTGAGTTCCACAACCAGTGTCATACACCCAGGATTTATTAGGAAAAGCGTAAAGTTCTATTGTGAAGATACCTGATGTGCTGGCCTCGCTAGCTTTGTTCTTCTTCAACCCAGCCAGGTAGGCAGGACAATTCCTCCTCTAGTGGCCTATCACTCCACAGTGATGACAGGCGGCGTCCTTTGCAGGGTGCTCCTTTTTGGCAGGTGGGGGAATCTTTGGCTTGGGATTGTAAACAATTTTACCCTTGCCCTTGCCTGCCCTTTGCATGCGGTTTTTGTTTTTGGATTTGACCTTCCCTGATTGCTAGTACAGCTAGAGCTTTCTTGGGCAACCCTTGCTCCGCAAGCTTCAGCATAGCATGTAATTCCGGTATTGTCTTCCCCATGCTATGCATGTTATAGTTCATCACAAATTGGTCAAAGTCCTTTGAGAGTGAAGTAAGAATCAAGTTCACTCCGAGGACTTGTGGTATAGGGAAACCGAGACGCTCCATTTGGTCAAGATAACTTTTCATCTTCAAGACATAAGAGCTAACCGGTTGGCCATCCTCGTGCTTGCAAGTGTGGAATGCTTTAACTGTTTCAAACAGTTCCTGCTCCGCTTGTTGTTAAAACATAGTTTTTAACTCTTTGATCATATCAAAGGCTGTGAGTTCCTCCAAGTTCTTTTGGATCTCGGGGGGGTCATGCTCACTAGCATAAGAGAAGCGACCTCTCTTTGTTCATTAAACCTTTTAGTATAGGCAGAACGAGCGGCAACAGAAGCAGTGGCAGGAGGTTCCTCAGGTAATGCCTCTTCCAAGTGGAACAACTTATTCTCAGCTCTAAGAACGATTCTTAGGTTTCGATACCAATCGATAAAGTTGATTCCATTCAATTTTTCTTTTTCAAGAACTGACCTAATAGTATAATTACCAAGGGTTTGATTTGCAGAAGTCATCTACACAAGTACAAATTTTAATTAGTATTTTCAATAATTATCCTTTTAAAATTAATTACCCAATGTTTTAAGAAAAACAATTAATTTTACGAAAGGGCTAAGATCCTCATTGTACTTCTATCATCACATCAGTTGATCTGCTAGCAACGATAGATTCAATAGGTAGGTGACGATCACCAATTGTATTACAAGTGCAATTCTTAGAATATTATGGGACTCATGACACCTAGTGACAAATCAACTAGTGTCAAATAGGCATATTTAGTCCCATCCTTGCCTCGGGTTAAGGTCTCACCGCCTTAACATGATTTAGTCACCCAATTTTAAATTGCGTAAAAATAAATCTAGGTCTCACGCATGGAAAATAATTACCTCGGGGTTATAATTCACTCACGTCTCACGCAAAGGCAAAAAATAACGGCAAGTAATTTAAAACGATTGGACGGCATGACTAAAAATTCAATGGGTATATAATTTGATAAAACAATTTTTAATCAAAAGAATGTATGAAAGAAGCAAGCAAACTTCATTCATAGCATTAGTTAAAAATATTTTCCTTAACTTAAAGTCCAGCTTTATATAAAACCATGGTATAAGGCAAAACTCAATCACATAAGAGTAAATAACCACAACCACTATCACTTATGTGCAAAACCTCAACCGATGAAATCCTATACTTGGTCTCGTGAGCCATCATGACAGACCAAGAGGTCAACTAAGGGAGGGGCCAACAAAAAACAAAAGACTCCCACTTGAACCAAGATCACAATCATGGTCAAGTAAAAGTAACATTTAAATATTTCTAGAAATTTTGTAGCAACTTGTGATCAGTTTTTCGCCTTCAGAGAGTCTTTCCCAATCAAAGTACCCTTCATGAAAGTTGTAGGTCTATGTCTTGTGAAACTCCAGAAAAAAAATCACGTCAATCCGAGCGTCTAGCTCCGGGAATTCCAGTTTTCGTACAGGCTGTCCAACAGCTTAGAAAAACAACCTTTTTCTTTAATTTTTTCCGCCATTCCATGTTGAGTAACGATTACAATTTTTACTAAAATACAATTATACTACTACAAAACTAAGTAACAAAATTGCCCAAACAATATGTTGGAACCTAGAGGGGGGGGGTGAATATGTTCTTTTATTTAGTTTACCAATTTTTACACTTAAAAAAATTGGTAAGCTGTGTTATAAAGAATAATCTTGAAATTTATAGCAACACAACTAATATAAGAATTTAAAGAGAGTAGAGATAGAGAGATATCACCAAGAGTACACAAGAGATTTATAGTGGTTCATGCAAGTGTTAACAAACTTGCACTACATCCACTCCTTCGCCTCACCCACCAAGAGTTTGCTCCACTAGCTTCTCTCTTTGAAGGTAGAGATAAACCTTTTACACTTCTCTTTTTCACTTGCAAGAATTAACACTTCAAACTTGCAAGTAAGGTAAAGATAACCTTGTTTCACTCTAATTCTATAGGCTAGAGTTGATCCTTACTTCTCTCTAATTCTAAAGGCTAGAGATGATCCTTACTTCACTCTAATTTGAAAGGATAGAGTTGATCCTTACACTATTACAAAATATATAGAAAGATGATGTAGTGTTAAGCTTTGAAAGCTTTGCTCTTGCTTGATTCTTGATCTTGAATGATAGATGAATTATCAAAGAATATGAGCTCACAAGATAAGAATATATGTTCTGTGTTTTTGCTGTGTAAGAGGTGCTAAAAATGAGGTTTGAGTTGGTTTAAATAAGGAAAAAGGTGAAAGTCCAAAAGCTGTCCAGAACCCTCACGGTCGATCCACGGTCGACCGTGGCTAAAACCGTGAGACACCTGAACTTTCTTGTTCTTTGCAATATAGACGTTGGATTTTATTTAAAACCACACTCAACTCATTTTTACCATAAAAATCAACTGAAAAGTATATGTTCAAAAGGTTGGTTGATCCCATACTCTTAAAGTTTGAATTTAAACATATATATGGAAGTTTGGAAACCAATACACAAAGCATGTTGGAATTTTACCTCTTTGGGAGATTCCTTTTCCAAATATGGTTATTTATTGTTTCAAATTAGGATTGTGTTTGGTATTTGCTAAAATGGAAAGCTCTTAGATTTAATCAACCAACACCAATAAGTTTATAAAAAATTTATCCATTTTTATAAAAGTTTTTATAAAAATAATTCTATAAAAACTTAAACTTATTTAATTATTTTATTTGTAAGCTCATATAATTCGAACTCTTGTTTGTAGATATCTTCGTCATCGGCTTTGAAGATGTCATCTTCACTTGTTGAGTACGAGTTTGGTTGACTTGAAGAAGAACAACATTTAAGAGTTGTGAGCTGAGCAGCGACGGTTGATTCACGGTCGACCGTGGTATCGGCCGTGAATGTTGATTTATCTTGATTTCTTCTTTTCTTGTTGAATTGAAGTCTTCAATTATTTGTTCTTCACTTGATCATTAATTTTAGGTTTGTTGATCTTTAAAGAATGTAGCATATGAACATATGAATAAATTTGATAAGCAATAATATTACTTGTTCATATTTTTATCATCATCAAAATAAGGAGTGGATTTCTTAATGTGTGACCATGTATGCACTAACACAATGGCTACAAATGACGAAAAGTTTAAATAATTACAAGGCCAAAAACCCGGCACCAAACACCAAATCAACCATACATACGGTAATGAAGAACAAGGCACATAAACGGTCTAGGTTTTCATCGGTTTTGCACATTAAACGTAATAACATCCAATCATGAATGTGTTGGCTTGGTCCATGGTGAAATTGCATGATTTAACCATGGATCTCAAAAACTAACAAAGAGAAGAAAAAAAAGCCAACTAATAGAAGAAACAAATACAATAATTGATCTACGAATGGTATAGGTAACAAGTGGCTTCAAGGTTTATAAAAACTAATATTTTAAGACCATCACATGGTCGAAAAACCATAGCCAAGAGCTGTCCAAAAATTCGAACCACATAAACCTTAAAAAAAAGAGTTTGAACCACTTTTACGTATACCCCGTTAATCGAATGGCATATACGATGGCTCGTGATACCACTGTTGGTGATAAAGAAGAAAATAATTCATAATAATATATATAAACGCTGCAGAAAACATCACCAATAGCTGGATCTACGTATTGCCAAAACAATCAAACGAAATATAAGAATCGATTACCTTTAATTCTGGTAAGAGAGACGATTCGGGATCTTGTTGTGTAACCTTGAAACCTTAGTGTTCAATGTAGAACACCTCTAATGTAGTCCACACTACACTTCATTGATCACCAATGGAAGCTAGTCCTTTTGTAATGCTTGAATTAATCATCAAGAACAACCCTTTGTTGCTTGGATAATTAAGAACACAAAACCCTTCAATTTTAAGATCAAAATTGAAAACTCTTCATATATGTTAAGGGGGTCACGAAATTTTAAGTGTTTATATAGGAGAAAAATAGTTTGAGATAAATATAAACTCTTTCATGTTTATCTTTTTCTAATGTTTATCCTTAATCCCTATTAAGTCTCATGTTTATCCTTAATCTGTATTAAGGATCATGTTTATCCTTAATTCAAATTAAGTCTCACGTTTATCCTTAATCTATATTAAGGATCATGTTTATCCTTAATTCAATTTAAAGATTATATCCTAATTTATAACAAAGTCCATATATTAATTAAGCCCAATAACAATTTATTTATTAAGTCCATACTTAATTAGGCGTAATTATTTTACATTACATAAATAATATAACTACATTAATTATATTATTATTATTATTAATTGGTATCTCAGTATATAAGTGTGTGACCCTTTAGGCTCACATATATCTAGCCATATAATCATATTATGACATGAGCATAATCCATCAAATTCAACCTAAAGCAATTAATTAAAAACTAATAAATAAACAAACACTTATTCAAAACAATAAAACTGGCCATGCAACGTACATAGCAAACGGGTGTCACCGAACCCGTTTTAACTATCAAAATTACCCAACAATCACCCCCGTAATTTTGATCACAACAAAGCCGGTTCTTCTTCTTGAACCAAGTTGGCCTCGTTTTCCTTGCCTTACCATTTCGTACACTCGTTTGCAAAGTGTCCGAACTCCCCACACTCATAGCATCGAAAATTGCTTTTGTCACCTCGACCTCTTCATCTTCCGCGGCCTCTTCCACCTCTCTCGGAGTTCCTGCCACATCCCCTAACTTCACCGTACCTTTGTTCACTTACATAAGTTGACCTTGCTCTTCCTCTTTTTCTTCGTGGCTTTTGAGTCTGTCTTCATATGTTTTCTCCCGTCCAACAGCTTCCTCAAGCGGCATACTTTCAAGGTCAGAATATTGCTCAATAGGAGCAACTATTGGCAAAAACTTTTTAGGAAGCGAATTAAGAAACTTTCTAACAATCGTTTCTTCTTCAAGGGACTCACCAAGACATTTAAACCTTTCAACTATACCGGTTATCTTACCCGAGAATTCATCGATCGTCTCGGTCTCTTTCATTTTCAACCTCTCCAACTCTCCCCTTAGTGTCTGCAATCGCGCCTTTTGTACCCGGTCGGTACCTAAATATCGAATCCGAATGAATTCCCACACATCTTGTACATCCTTATGTTTGGCAACCTGCAAAAGAATGTCATCCGGGAGAGTAGGATAGATTAAAGCCTTCGTGGTATAGTTCCGTTTCTCATCATCGTCTTCTCCTGTTATCGTCTTCCATAGACCTTGTGCTCTCAACACCGTTTCGACCAAGATTGACCATGAAGTGTAATTTTTCTCGGTCAATTTGGGGCACTGAAGTGTGATACTACCTTGCTCGCGAACCATTGATGGGCCTGCTTTTTTTTGTCATTTCCTTGCTTAGCTTTTGAGTTTCTTCACCTGCCTTGATTTGAACTTGCTTCTTCTATCCGCCTCTTGCTGCTGCTTTCTTGATTCTTTTTTTCTTGCTCCTTGCTTGTCTTGCTGTATCTCTTGCTTGCTATTCTTGCTGAATTCTTGCTTCTTGCTTTCTGCTGGTGTCTTGCTTTTGATCAGCACATGATCAAACTAGCTTGTTGCTAGTACTTTCTTTGCATGCTACCTGCTATGTTTCTCTTGCTTCTTACTTTAGATCATCATCAGTTGTTTGCTCTAAGCTGATATGAGCCTAAGGCTCTGATACCAAGTGTTGGTAACAAAACCTCAAACTACAAACTCTAAAGCTCACGAATAGGAAGCAAACGTAAAAAAAGAAAAGAAACTATTTATGTTTAAAGGATTCAAAGTTTGCAGAGGAAAAGTATATTTTATACATCATAGGGAAGGCTATATATAGCCTTTTACAGGAACAAACGTGGAGTCATGAGAAAGCAACCATAACCTGCAAATATGCCTAAATATCTGGACACCCACTCTCCTACTATGCAAAGTATCCGGTCAAACAAAGACTACCAATTCAACCTAAAGCAATTAATTAAAAACTAATAAATAAACAAACACTTATTCAAAACAAGAAAATTGGCCATGCAACGTACATAGCAAACGGGTGTCACCGAACCCGTTTTAACTATCAAAATTACCCAACAAGTTTATGATCATTGTTCATCGTTTTTTATCAGGGTTCTGGCGAATCTGAGTTTTGGTTTATATGTTTTGAGGTTGGAATTCCAAGGTTTACTCGTCTTTGTGGATTGTGACTTCATTTGCTTTCCAAATCTGGGTTTTATATTTTGGATTAGATCTTCAAGTTTATGGTTTTGTACGCACCTGCTTTTTATGTTGCAAGATCTTGGTTTCATTTAATATGATATTATGATTAAAACAAATCGGTTTTTGATATTTAATAAGTATTTATTAAAATTTTACTACATTTGACTCTAACTAGTGTGACTTTGCCGGCGCGTTGCGCCGGGTGTGTTAACATATTTTAAAAGCATATAGTGTAGAGATATTTATGCATGATATATGTAGAGATAGCATATTAAGAGCTAATATGTTTATATATGCAGTTGTAGAGATATTTAAACATAACATATGTAATAGGAAGCATTGTTCACTGCACATACAAAAGAAAATATTATTGGTCGTTTGTCCTTGAAGATGTAAAAGATGTTTCAAAAGGAGGTGTTTGCATCTTCATTTGTGGTTTGTCTTTGTCACTCCTGGAGCATTTTAACATCTGTGCCAGGGATAAATAGGAGAACCTATTAGTTACATGTTAATTAAATGAGTTCTTTAAATATGAGTGTTGCGAGAGTCGGTACCTTCCTGTTTGGGGGAGTTTGGCTAGAGATGTTTCGCTTTGTTTGTTGTAGGGTCGTTTTGGTTCAATGGGCATTTTCTTTTGGTGAGCGTGGAGGTTGAGCATTTGTCTTGTTGTTGGCTTTCCACGTTTTCAGTTGTTGCTTCCATGAAGTTGTCAATTATGAAACTTACGTTTTCTGAGCTGCGTCTTGGATTAAAGTGGAATTGGAAGATTTTTTGTGTTCCTTTTAGTTTCAGGATTGGGTTTGGCATGTTACGCGTATCAGTATTCCAAGTTCGAGGACCATCTTCTTGCAATCAATGCATGTGATAGCATTAGCTATAGGGCTGAAGAAAGTGACAGGTACTTGTATTGTGTCATCAGCAAGGATAACTTTGAAGTTGTACCTAATATTTTAAAATGAATTGATGGCTTGTTAGAGTGGAATAAAGATTGAAATTCTTCATTTGAAAAGAAACAATTTTGATTCACACATTAATAAGAATATATTTGGAGCAATAAAAGAAACAATTATCCTTGTAACCATTAACTGTTGTTTGTTGTCAATATATATTAGTTAACACCCAACTAAAAATATAGACCAAAGATTCTAAATATATTTATGCAATTATTTGTACAATATGCATTCATTTAGCAGCATTTCCATTCAAGGATAGATATGTTAGTTCTTTTAACAATTCTAAAGGCATAACGTTAAAGAAACAATTATACTTTATGTACCTGTAGCAAGCAGCAACTTAACTTATGCCTTCAAACTGCCTTCAAACCTAATTGATGAAAAGACATTGAAAACAATAAATTTACATTACTAACAAATCTAGAGATGATATACATGACAATAACATAGAAATAGCTAGAGATGATATACATGACAATAACATAGAAATAGCTGATATGACATAGAAACAAATTCACTTATGATCTAACATATAGGAAATCACAAAATACAAAACAAAAACTTGTGAGATTACAAAGTCAATGAACTCCATAAAAAGCAACATATGAAGTAATAAAAAGACTGAAGCTGAGATCAGATATAGGAGGTCATAACTAACTAAATTAACAAATCTTGTTATTCAAGAAATAAATGACTAATTATTATGAACCCATGTAGTTCAACTCTAAACCCACACTTAGCTTTCTAAAGCATTCTAGGGTCCTTCGAATATAATTTTTTTGCCTTTAGATTACAACTATTATTAACTTTAATAAATTGTTGAAGGTTTGGCTTGAAATTTATTAAGAAAAGATAACTAACAGGTTTAAAACTGCTTGTATAGTTAAAGAACCAACTAATATAAGAAAGAGCATTTGTAGTGTTTCAAGAACTCTATGACTAAAATGAGCGTTACACACATGATTACCTTATCTGTTGACAACTTTTGACATCATATGATTTGTTATATTTGCTGCTACCTCTTTGTCTTGAAAGATTCTGTAGGATCAAGAGAACCAAATAAACGTGAAATTTGCTTCTGAGACTAAGATATAAAGTTGAACTTATAGAAACCAAATTGTTTTTGCATGACCACTAATCAGCTGTAAATAAAACACAACAATTAACAAAATGAAGAAACCCTTAACCAAGGCTTCAAATGCTACACACTTACTTTCTTGTTCAATGCAACACATATTCAATTTCTGTTTCATATTACCCATAAGTAATGAATCGAAAATTACACATTCCTTTCAAACTTACTAAGCATGATACTTTTACTCATGTCAATTAATAAACCGCTAGGGATATAGATAGCATGTTTTACTCTAACATTATGTTCTTTATTGGTTCATTGTCTACTAATTAGTAATCCAAACATATTTCTAAAAATATAGAAAGAGATAGAACACGGCAAAAGTCACCCAAGTACTACTTGCACCATTCTATGTAAATAGGTAACAAAAGGTCCATATGAATAGATTTTTTATCCAGATCACAATTTTTATTTACTTTTTCTATAATACTACTGTTACAATGCAGAACAGGTGGTAAGTATTAGTGTTACAGAGATAGAATCATTCTGGTCAGAGCTTGATGATGATTTTGAAGGAAGAAGGAGTCAAGGAGATCAAGCACATATGAAAGCTGGATAAGCATTAGTGATAACATTTATTTGTAAAGTTTATATATGTTTCCTTGTGTATTAGTATAATAAAAAGACCAGGTTTAAGATCGAAGATTTGGTGTGAAATATATATGTTTTGTCATCATAATGACGTTTTCATTTTCATAAAATTTCTTCTATAATTTGTCTGTATGCATTTACATCATTTTGAACTGAAATGGTTTCCCATTTTGCATGTGACTCATATGAGCTCATTTGTTTAGATAGGTCAAATGTAAATGCTTACAACAGATATGTATATGCATGTATGTCAGTTGTAAATAAATCCCAGTATTCAACAAATTAAAGAAGCCCTTATAAAATTTGCATGCAGAAAACTAAAACAAAAGGGAATACACATCTGATTTCTTGTTCAATACAAACAATACAAATCTTTAAAAAATTACAATGCAAAAACTCAAAGGAACTAAGATATATGCATCTGATTTCTTGTTCAATACAAACAATACAAATCTTTAAAAAATTACCATGCAAAATAACAACTCAATGTTTTCTTATATGTAATATGCTGATTTCTTATTTAAGATTGACAAAACTAATCATTAATACATATTTTTATTGTTTAATCCAAAAAGAAAGATTAACTTGTGAATTTGCTAGAAAATGGAGTAGTAGAACTAAAGCCAAACAAGTTATTTTTAATACCTTAAGCATAAGCAGTTGCCGTTTGCATGGCTTTGCCCCTTCTTTTTCTTTGTTTTTAACTCCCTCCCACCAACAGGTGACTTGCAAATACTATTCTGATCGCCTTCCGACGCCATTCTTGTGGCGTTTCCCTACACGCTACGGGGAGCATCGTCTTCTGTCAGGATCTTTGTGTAGTCAATTGCACACAGATTAAGCACGGTTCAAAATGCAGACCAAATTGTCGTTTGTTCTGAAGGGAAAATTGCAGAGTTAGGCAGTCATTCTGAGTTATAGTCTCAAAATTTCTTTATATACCCAACCAATTCACATGTTCTATGTTTCTCGTCGCCTCCAAACGTTTAGACCATTCAGCAGCCCCTTAGATTCAGGTACCCAAAAACAAAACTAATGCAAAATTAGGAGGCGTTTGGTTTGTTGGAATTGTAAGAATTGGAATTGGAATCCTTAGGAATTAAAATCCTAAAGGAATTGGAATTTGAATTCCAAATCCTTAGAAGTGTGTTTGGCAACGACATGGAATTCAAAGCCCTAATCTGTGTTCGTTATCCACAGTCACCACAACCACCCATTACCACCGCCCCACAGTCACCACAAGCACCGCCCCACAATCACCACAACCACCGGTCGAAACCCATAGCCCTAATCATCGGTCAAAACCCACAGTCACCACAATCGCATGGTGGAAGCCCTAACCTGTGACTGAGTTCACGATTCTGTGAAGACGATGAAGATGAAGGTTGGTAGAACGAGAAGCCCTAAATCGTGATAGTCGAAGCTCAAATCTGTGTCGATGATGCCCTAATCTGTGAAGATGATGAAGACGAAGATGGGTAGACCGATGAAGCCGGAGACGAACGATGAAGACGAAGACGAAGACGCACGATGAAGACGAAGATGAACAGTGAAGACGAAGACGAACGGTGAAGACGAAGAAGGTCGCTCGAACCTGTCGCACGAAGACGCTACTGGAGGTGAAGGGAGAAGAAAATCAATCTTTGATGGAAAGTGAATTCCATCCGGGAGAAGAAAATCAATCTTTGATGGAAAGTGAATTCCATCCAAACTTGGATGGAATGTGAAATCCCGTATCTAATGGATTCTTGGTTTTATTTTAGAATCCTTTTTCATATCTAAAATCGAAACAAACAAGGGAATTGGTTGGAATTAGATTTCAATTCCCTTAAATTCCTTCCAATTCCCTCAAACCAAACACCCCCTTAGGGTTTTTTAAAAAGGTCTGATCAGGAACCCAAGTTATCCGTAATGAATCGTTTGTTGATGTAACCGTTTGATTCAGCAGCCCCCTAAAATTCGTCGAAGGATTGACAGAGAAAGCGTCGTCGGAATTTCTTGATTAACCGTTTAACTCAGCAGCCCCCTAAAATTCGTCGGAAGATTGACGGAGGAAGCGTCATCGTCGATTGAAGGATCCGGGTACCCAAAGCAAAACAAAGGGCGAAAGGAGTACCCAAAAGCAAACCCAAAAGCAAAACTAAGTGTTGGGGAGATAGCAATTATCAAACCTAAATCAAACCTGTCTATTAAGTAAAATAGGATTTGATGTTAACAAAACCATATATTCAGTTTTGGACTTAGATTAATGAAAAACATGTGTTGTTTTTCATATTAGACTTAAAGAATTTCTAAGCAAGAAATGTCAGCTGACGAATCAAAGTGTCAGCTGAACACTGAGTATCAGCCAAAGGACCAGCTTCAGGAAGATCAGCTAAGAAGAAAAGACAAGTTAAGAAGCATCAGCTATGCATCTATAACGCATCAGCTGATGGTGCTAACCATCAGCTGAGGGCTCCTCTTAGATCAGCTGAGCTGACAAAGATCAGTTGACAGTATCTCTTCTATCAGCTGAGCAGACAAAGATCAGCTGACAGTATCTCATTGATCAGCTGATGCTTCCCACATGTCAGATAAGGTATTTTATACTTATCCTTTCTTTTCTCAATGAGCTGATCATACTCAAATGGTTAGCTGAGCCCTTGGGATTAGCTTATTGTTTAGGTTGACTAGTTCATTAGCTGTATTATGATTTGTGTTATTAGCTGAGCTATTCGATCAGCTGAGCAAATCTAGTCAGCTGAGTCTTTCACATTTTATCCTTAGCTGAGCAAAATTATGTTAGCTATTCAGTGTCTGTTAGGTGAGTCTTTAATCAGCTAATAGCTTTTCAGTGTAATATTTTCTTAAGTCAAAGGCAGAACATGTGTTGTTCTATTATGCCTTAGATCTTTCTTTGTAAAAGTACTTAGCACTTTTTGTATCTGCAAAGAAACAAAAAGGGTAGATCTTTATCCTTTGGAAAAGGAGAAAGATACTTTAGAAGAGAAGATCTCGAAGATGTGCTTTGACAACTAAGTATGACTGGCAACTCTATACTTGGTTAAGTCACATCATCAGAAGGATGGCGTTGATTAAAGCACAAGCGTGAAATGAGAAGTTTACTTTTCCAAGATATAAAGGTAGTACTTTAATAATATAATAATAGATAGTGGGTAAACTCTTTACTGAAAAGTATGTTCACTTTACACACTTTGTGTATAAAGCTAACTTACTTTTCACCCACTATCTTTATCTATTATAATATTATTAAACCAAGTACCTTTGTCTCTTTCTCCTCTTCATCAACCCGGACATCCTTGCTTATATATACTCTTGCATAGAAATATGCTAGATAAGCGAATTGATAGAGTTGAATACTGAAATCTCATTTGTTGAGAATTAGAAGAGTTAGCATTTTACTTTCAGTATTACAAACTTGTTTATGTATTGAACATCTTAGACATAAGTTGTTTAAGATTAGCTTAGTCTATGTGTTAGAGAAATTTAGTTGCCACCTTTTATTGAACTTAGATTTTCCGCATCTAGTTCATGTAATTCTTGATTCACATCAATAAAAATTATATAAAAGTAAACCGTGTGTCTCTTAAATTTTAAATTGGTAAAGTTTGTATTCAACCCCCCCTTTTACAAACATTTGTTGTTATAGTATCCATTCGGGACCAACACTAAGGCTATCCGCATCTATCACACCCTTCACACACCTTTTTGCCTGCCACATCAGCGCCACATCATTCCCTCACAATTTTCTCATCTCATCACACAACCCCCGCATCCATCACATGCTTCAAATCACAAGAAAAAAAATCGGCGCTTCTGTCTCTCTCTCCGCTCACACCCGCGATGGGGGTCTCACAAGTGACCGTGAGCCCCCCCTCACGAAGCCATGTGATGGGTCTCACTCTCCCTCACCCTCGTGATCGTCGCTCACAGGCTCCATCTAGTGATGGATGCGCCTGGTCTAACGAAGAAGTGAAAAAAGAGGAACACAGAGGAAGGGTCAATGGTATATCGCGAGATAATGAAAAAAGTAAATTGACAAATTAACCCTCAAATATCTTGAGAAATTGGCGAGAAAATGAAAATTTTCTTAAACCAATTGATATATAGTATAATACAATTCATGGCAAAGTAACCATATATGAAACCATTCTTATACAGTAGCTAACTAGCGATGGTTTTGAAGCATAATAATTATCATAAGATATTTAATAACATTGTTAATTTGCCGCAAAATAATATGTCTCTTAAGTCTTAACTAGTACTACGTAGCTAATTAAGGATTGATTAGTGACGATTTTCATAATCTAATTACTTAATTAATCTTAATCCATAAAAATTAGCCCGCCTATGTAAATTTTAGGTAATTATCTATATAATCAATTCTCCACCAAAAAATATTATTCATTACAATTTTTAATTTTAGCCTTCATGTTTATTTACTTTCATTATACACCTTTAACCAATAACTTAACTCAAGTAAATCACTATTTCATATTAATTTTTAATTTTAACCTTCAAGTTTATTTTATTATACACCTTTAAGTTTATATAAATTACATTTGATCTAACACAACTATTAAATTATATTTAATTTAGCTTTTTCCTCCTACTTTAAGTTTAAGGGTTCAATTACTGTTATACATCATTTCAATTTTTTAATTCAACACTTAATAAGTTTTTACTTTTTACCATTCAGTTTGTATATGTTACTTTTGACCTTATAACATTACCAACTAATATAGCCAAATGTACGTAATGTAATCAGCAAATACAGTATATGCATGTTAACCTAAGTTTTTTTTTACGCATGGCTTGTTTACGCATGGCTGATTGAAAACAACAAAATTTAATACAAAATATTTGAAGTATGTAAATTCTTGTGAAAATAGTTTATGTACCCGTGCATGCACAGCGGCACAGGTTTCAAATAAGTAAGCCCGAAACGATAGCTTGTTCTACAAAAGAAGACTTTTGAAGTACTTAAAAAGTGGCAAACATCCATATTACAAATTTGTCAACCTTTAAACATGTACTATGACAACGAATACGAACATAGATAACTATTTAAGCAATGAATTCAAATTAATTAAAGATGACTAAATTTATTAAATGATTTGGGTCTTGCCCCGTAAGTCAACCCACAATTCTTATGTAATAGTCACTACAACTTGTTTAATGAAACCCAAACTACTATCAAGTAACAATAAACTAAAACTTCATAGCACCTTTTTCTTCTTGTCCAAATGCGTACACTGAATATTCGATAGCAAAATTTGAAAGATTTGTTTATAAACTACAATAGAAAACAATAGTCAAGTTAGCTTATAATTTAATGGTAAGAATCATAACTTTTCAAATGTTTTACTCTTAAACCCAAATCATAATATGCTTTTGAACCTATTATTGAGTTTGATTTTAAGGCCGCATTTGGTGTGCTACAATACCAATACATAACCTATACACATACACGCATATATTAGCCACAATAACATAATAGCATTATCAATTGTGAGTTTGGACCGATGGAAAACATATAATTCTATCATCTCAAGTCTCAACTAATATACCAATGCCATATTTGATTTTTTGTATCATCAAGTGTTTTACCTCTACAATGGGTTTCGGGCATAGATTAGCATGTCCAGTAAAGTATATAACCCCTTAAATCTTAAAGACATATAAAAGTTAAGGACTCAGGTCATTTACTTGTGAGTAGATAGAAGATATCTACATAATGTTACTTAAAGATGCCAATAAAATACAATCATCCAACCTCTGTAGCCATAACATTGAAGCATCTAGTCATACGGGACTGTAAGGCATCTGATGCTTAAAGTACATGTCATATTAAGATTAACCAAACTTATTAACCCCCAACATCATTTTTGAGATCAAGAAATAGAGTTGAATATCCGATGAAATTGCTTCAGACATCACAACGAATAATTGGAGCGCAATAATGAATTACGTCCAGAGTTCAAAAATAGCGAGCAAGCTGCAAAACCATAAACGAATCATGCAACAGAGGTCGAGAGTTACCTTGTTAATGGAGGTGTGATCTTGGTTGTGAGAGGGCTCTTCCAATCCGTGTTGCTATAAATGAGATATACATTCACTAAAAGAAAAGCCTTTGCCTTTAATAATAATAAAGTGCTTTTAGTAATGATTTGTTTCTAGAAATTTACAGGTATTCACAGATCAGCAGAATTTGTGCTTCGCCTATTAAAACATCTAGTGATAAAAGGAGTCCATCATCGTGACGGTGGGAATAAATCTAAAATCACCACCTTAATTATTTGTCAAAGCAAAGCTACAGGGGTGAAGAAGTAGAAGGGCGAACAATGCGTATTGTGAAATGATATCTTAATTCGCTGTCTAGAAGTATAAAACCAATGATCGAAATCTCAAATGGATTTTAAACAATATTGTCTTGAATTGAAAAGATGTATACATCAGTGAAGAATGAGGATTTGTAAAATATAAAAACTGAGGATTTGTAAAATTGTGGGTTTTAATTTGGTTAATAAAGATTGATTTAATAGATAAAAATAGAAAGGAGGTAAGCCTTTTATATTTAGTTATAGATAACCTGACCTAATTGCAATATATAGAATACTCATTTCTTAAAGGAGAGGTCATATTGGTTACCCAAATTCCAGTGTTTTTACCATAGTTCTTTTTCAGCCAAACATGTATACCCCTAGAATATTTTAAAGTAACTCATTTCTCCAACAACGCCAACAGTAACAATCTGCAAGCATGAACACACCAAGATACCAAATTAGGTGAAATAGCAAAAAAAATTTGAGTATTTCCCCCACCCCTCAAAAAGAAGTGCTCAAGGGTGCATGACACATCAAATAGTGTACCTTTCGCAAATCCTGCATAAATATCTATGGAGTAACCCCCTGCAATTTTGAAGTGCAAGCTTTAGATGCATTATATATGCTAACTAAATGTATTTTAGATAAGACCTATATAAGCATTCCTTTAATATCTGATCACCACAACATTCATTGTATTCAAAAGTAACAAACAAAAACCTCTTACCCTGTGGTTGCATATACATATTTATAATTAAATTACTGAATTTTGATATATTTACTCATTCACAAAAATATGAGAAATAAAAGCAAAATGAATTCATTAGAGGCTTCCTACATTCTAACGAAATTTTGAACTTATTGTAAAAGAAATGCCTCAAATGATGTTCCAAAATACTAAACTTTGCATGGCAATACCAGCAAAAGCAGGATGTTGTGTGAATAGGTTTATGCTTACACCCTCTAGCACCATCTATTATATGACTGCTATATGACATTTGGTTCTGTAAGCGTAAGTCGTATTCTTGGAGAACATAATTTTATTTCAAAATTTAAATTCATCAAATTGTGTCTAAATGCAAAATGATAATTTTTCCTTCAACAAACTGCATAAGGTCTATATTCGAGCTAACCTCGGTCTTTCTCGAAGGAGTCTCTCTACCCTTGGGTAGAGGTATGATTGTCTACGTCTTACCCATACCCCGCTTAGGCGGGATTTAGTACAGTTGTTGTTGTGATCTTGTCAAATTGTAATTACAGATTCACCAGATAACTTCGATTACAATTAGAAAATACAGATTTGTACAATATTACCACTCAGATAAACCACTTAAGATCTTAAAAGAATAATTTTTTTTACATCAACATTCAACTACCTTGACAAGATGACGTCTATACCAAATTATATTTAGTAAATAATATCATGAAATTCTACCATATCTTCATAAACAAAATCATATTTGAATGAAGATTATTGGACTCTGTAAATGCACTAAACATAAAGATAAATATAAAGGTGTACCATTCTTAGAGCGGTTAAAGTGCCATCCACATCAAATAGAGCAATTAAACCAAGTTTTGTAAGAGTCATCCTCATTCCTCAATGTAAGCCTTACTGCCACCAACATAAAAAAAATACAACAAAATGAATGAACCATAGGATAATCACATTCCCCATTGTGAATTATATAGCTATCTTGGTTTTGCCAATTTTCCTGTTTAAATTGTATAACCACCAGATTAAAATCCAGCTAGGATAGAGCACAAGAAGAAAAAAAGGTCTTCCATGATATCCTCAAACACAGAACATACAGAAACAATTATTATAAATAAACAAATTTACCTTCACGCCCTATAGGAGAGGTGACAATGTAGATCCATATGTAAAGCGATTCAACACCTGCAAGATTCATAAAGCATAAGTAAGAAAAAGAATATTAAGAAACCCACATTTTCTTGAATGGCATTTATGAAATAATATAACCAGTTCTGTGAAACACCTGCCCTTGTTCCAGCTGCATTCGCTTGCCGCCAATTCCCAGTAGCAAGAGAATATTAAAGGCCGCTGGTAATCGTTTTAGGTTTAATTGCGAATTAAAAATTCACATCCTTCCCATTGTCTACACACTTTGTATTTGTGAAACACAACCACAATAAAGATATTGAAAAAAACATTCGCTGAAGACAATTGAATATATAATTAAATATCCTTCTGTACACATCCTCTTACATCTCTCGTTAACTTTCGAAAGAGCTACGTTATAAATATAGCAACAATTTGATAAGTGATGCATTTAACACAAGAGAAATCGCATCTATACAATCTATCTTCGCTGGATAACATAGCATATTAACGTGGCTAGATAGCTTGAATCAAAATAAAAGGAAATTAAACATCACCTTTCATAGCAGCACTTACAGCCCTTGATTCTCAAGAGCGTCCTACTGATATCACCTACTGAACTATTTTTGGGCAATCCACAATCTACGAGATAGTTATTTTTAGGCTCAAACTCTAAAGAGCATTTTATCAAACACATAGTGGACATAACCCAAATAAGCAATCCGTATTTCTCAAACTCCACATCAATCACACCAAAACAGAAACACAAGTGGGATTTCAGAATAGAGAATACCCAAAAAAAGAATCAAAGAATATAAAGAACAAACCTTTAAATCCTACATCACCTGATTGATAATCAACAGAAACAACAACCCAAATTCCAATTTTGTAATTGGGAAAGAACCAAGAACTCTGATCACTCCATAGAAACCTCGACCACTTGTTATATATCTGTTGAAAATAGCAAATCAAGAAACAACTCTAGTGTTTCTTTTTTATAATACCTGGTCAAGAATTCACACAAGCCATTTGGTTAGTTTCAGAAAGCGAAGTTGTGGGTAGAACAGTAAGGTTGAAGTGAAGAGGAAGTAGGATGTATCTGTCGAATATATACAATTTCGAAATGAACTGGTAGGTCACTTTAACAGTCCTAATAAATTGATTAATACAAATTACCTTAATGCAAAGATTCAGAACAGTAACGTACGAATTCTTGCCCAAAAGCCGCCATTTAATGAACATCATCGATTAGGCAAACAGTTGCTTTGGTTGCCGTAGGAGAAAACGGACGACTCTTAAGCGGCATTTCTTCTCCGACAACAATTAATAGCCCAGAACAGATCGGCATACCACCGACGTTGCAGCGCCACCGGTGTAGGAGAATGCCGTTAAAAATGAAACGTACCCTTCGCTTACGACTGCCACCAAGGAGTTAGGAGCGTCCTTGGGTGCCGGTCAAAATACCCTTCGATATCGTGGGCCCAAACCAGCCGTTAGCAAAACCCTTCATGTCCTTGGCCCAACCGACGTAGAACAGCCCATTACAAAACCTTCACAGGCCCAATTCGGTTTATACATGCCACGTCAGCTATGAAGGAGAAATAATTTCTCAAGATTCACTTGTAGTGTGTCAAGGAACAATGCCACATGGAATTCTAAACACCCTAAGTTATATATGATATAGATTTTAACTATTATATATAACATGGTCAAATTTGATCTAAACAAGTATTTTATTGTCCCGCGCGATGCGATGGGTTAAAAGCAAATTAATACGTTAACTCATAATATATGAGTCTAATTTGTTATTGATACATTAAAAATCGTTATTAAATTTTAAATACTTTACCCCTAAGAAATAAACAAAAAAAAAATATAGTAAAATGAAAAAATGTCTTTATGTCGTCCATAACCACCTCACATATTTTCCAACATCCATTGCTAGCTTTTAGAATATAATTTTTTAGAAGCACAAACCTATACACAATATTTATAACATACGTAACATTTAAAAATATAAATCACGCGATATGTCAGAATGAGAGTAAAATTATATTATTTGTTTACACCTACACGTTTTTAAAATCTTATCAAATGGTAACAAATTTCAAATAGTTACACTTTTATTCAATATTACTTTATAATTTATATAGAAGATAAAAAAATAATGTATTCTTTAATGATGTGATAATTTAATTAATTAAGAGATTAATAGAGCTAAAGCAAAACCTTGATAGTGTCAAGTCATGAGAAATCAATTTCTCACCATCTTTCAGATTTTCATGATTTATTGGTAAAATTACTAAAAACCCCTTGGATATCTCATGAGATAATACAAATTTACTTTCCTAATTAATATATAGTATAATAGGGCAATCAAAGTCACGTTTGGTTCAAACATCCAAAGAACAATAAATTTTAGTAAATCAGTGTCACATGAAATAAGTAAATTATGGTTGCGACTAGTCAATCAAGATTGCAGTCGGTTCGAATAGGTGAATTAAGTTCAACATTGTTCGGTAAGATTTAAATCAAATTAATTTTTGTAGTAGATGTTTGTGAAGAACTAAGTAGTTATTTTTTAAGCATAATTTAAATGTATCTAAATCATCCATGGTACTACATATTTATTGATTAAGTTATTAGCTTATCATACATGATGCACCCTTCATGCCATGGTGGCATGGTGCTTATTAAATTGTATCTCAGCCTGCTTGCATCTTTAGCCTAGAAGGGGCTCCACATGTAATCAGCTGCATCAGAACCTCAGAAGCTTTCATCCTCCCACTACACTCATGCTCTTCCTCCACCGTCGGATTCCTATCTCTAATCTCCGCCGTCTGATCAAAGTATTTCGCTACATGACTCACTTCCCCCGATACCTCCGAGCTCGAATTGGAAGGCGGTGGAGACGGCATCTGTTCAAAACTTGGTTGTCTTCTCCGTTGCTCTTCCGTTTGTGTGGCGGCGTCGGCGGCGAACTTTGCCGCCAGTTCTCTGTTCGATTGGCATTTCAAAACCATGTATTCTTGTGGATTATCGAACGAGCTCCATGATTGATTCCGTCGTCTGATCATTGCCGCCGCCGCCGCCGCTGCGGTGGTCGTAGAGCTGCAATTGTCGCCGGAATTATTGTCTGTTTGAAGAAGCTCTGATCCTTTAAGAATGTAATCATCATCATTCGTGGCTTCAACCAGATCATCTTCCGATAAATCATGCCACACGTATCCGTTCTTGTAGCTCCTAATTTTGATTCATGAAATTTCAAAACAAATTCGCCAATTAAAATTAAGAACATAATCAATAGAAGAAAACAGAGTTGATCTTCATTACCGTTTAAAAGACCAGGAATACATGTTTGCCATTCCTTTTCCTCTGTGATTATTCAAGGTACTCATAACATCTGCAAATTAGCAATACAAAAACAGCAAAAATCTGAAGTGAAGATACGTCGAATTAACAAGCTAAACCATCAAAATTGTAGAAATCGATCTGATGATTATCAAATTAAAACGATCAAACAAATATTAAGTGATTATGAACAAATGAAACAATCAAACTTGTAGAAATCGATCAGTGTGCTCCATAATTATCAAGTAAAACGATCAAACAAAAAGCGATTACCTCTGAGATATATTGATTTAACTAACTAATTAGACGATCAAACTTGCAGAAATCGATCAGTGAACCCCATGATTATCAAGTTAAAACGATTAAACTAAAAATTAAGTGATTATACCTCTGAGATAGAGACCATGAGGAGAAGAGAGAGGAACATCGATGAGATGAGGATGTTCAATGTGGCCATTCCGAGTGAGGTAATAAAGAACCGAAACTTTTCCGGCCGTCATGACTACCGATTCCGGCTCCGTTTTCGGTTTAATCAGTACCGGACTTGAACTGTCGATTATCAGATCTCGATTTCCAGTTCCAACAGTAGCATTAACACGATTCCGATTCTTCTTGGGCCTTCTGGAGATGATCATCTCCGACGTGCTCATTCTCAAATCGGCAGCCATTAAGAGAATTTACTTCACAGACAAGTTTGTGCGTGCGTGCGTGTGTATGTGAGTGTGTGTGTGTGTGAGTGTGTGTGAGTGTGTGTGTGTGTGTGTGTGTGTGTGTGTTTTATGTGAGAAAGAAAGAGAGGGGACATGAAGGTTGGAGAAAGAGAAGGTGAAAGGAGCGGTGGCGGGTAAATTCAGTTAGCCTCCCTCACTCCCGCCCCAGTGGTATATTTATGGGAAGGTGGGAAAAATTCTACACGCAAATTACATTTTTCTTGGGGTTCTTAAAATATGTAGAAATTGCATACATAGGAAAATAATAAAAATTCGCATCATGATAAAACCTTTTTGGATGCATCCATGTTAAATATCCGTTTAGGGTTTAAGGGGTAGGTGTAACACATTTATTAGTTATTATGATTATGATGTTTCGGCTTAATAGACATGTCTTTATTATATTATAATACTATCAATTAAAGTTATGTTCCTTACAAACAGATAAATTAAATAGCTAATTACATTTTTGGTCTATGTGGTTTCTTAAAAATTTTAAAATTGGTCCCTGGGTTCGAAATTTTACAAGAGTGGTCTCTCCCGACCCAATTTCCTTACGCTTTTGTGCCCTTATCTCTATTCTTTTATATCTTCTTTATTTTTTTAGAGTTAATTGCAAAATTCGTCCTTAAACTATCCTAAGAATGCAGATTTCGTCCTTTAAAGATCAAAAGCACAATTTACGTCCTTATTTTGACTAAGTTGGTGCATTTATGGTCCTTTTTCTTAACTTCCGTTTACTTGGCCATGTTAAATGCTCACATGTGCCCCCACGTGAGGGTAAAATGGTCTAATTAACCCATGTGGGGGGCACATGTGAGCATTTAACGTGACCAAGTAAACGGAAGTTAAGAAAAGGACCATAAATGCACCAACTTAGCTAATATAAGGACGTAAATTGTACTTTTGATCTTTAAAGGACGAAATCTGCATTTTTAGATAGTTTAAGGACGAATTTTGCAATTAACTCTTTTTTTTAATTGATTTTGGTTTTACTATTAGATTTATGGGTCAATAATGGTTTGACCATCAAAGTTTTAGTTGAATTTCGGTTTAACCATCAAAGTTTTTTTTCAAACGATTTAACCATAAAGTTTTGAATTTGTTATGATTTAAACCTCAAAGATTTTTTCAAATTGTTTAAGCCTTGAAGTTTTTAAAAAAATGGATTAATCATTTAAGTTTTGTATGATTTTCGGTTTTACCCTCTTACTTGATTATACATGTTGGTTTTTATTAAAAAGTTAGCAAAACTTAAGTGCTTAAACCATATTTTTACAAAAATTTAAGGGTTAATCATTTGCAAAAATACTTTAAGGATTAAAACAGAATGAAGAGTAACTTTGAGGTTTAAATCATAACAAATTCAAAACTTTATGGTTAAATCGTTTGAAAAAAAACTTTGATGGTTAAACCGAAATTCAACTAAAAGTTTGATGGTTAAACCATTATTGACCCTAAATTAATATGAATACTTATTAACTTCCACGTCCCTTTCTTCCTTCCATAAATTGGGTTTTATTATTAGATTTATATGAATACTTACTATATTAATTCACAAAATTTATATGTTATTTATCTTATTTATATTTATATTTTTTAATATATAATATATGATTTAAATATAATTATATATTTATAACCATCTTATTTTTATTTGTATTTCAATATCAATTTTATCACAAAATGTCACTTTCTTATTGGGATATTCTATTTTTTTTACTAAGTATTTTTGCTCATTATCTTACATATATGATCAAGACAGGTGTCATAATCAAGAGAGGAGATGAGAAAAAAAGATTAAAAAATATTTATGTTTAGACTTTAGGGTTAACTGGATGCGTTTACGCAACTAGTAAGGTCATGAGTTATATCTCCCTTCCCTTTTCCCTTACCCAATGTCACGTTAGCGTCACATCATTCCCTCTCCCATTCCCTTCTCCCTAACCAATTCAAGTGTTATACCTTTCTTTTTCTTATCCAAACTTTCCCCACTTTTTTTATTCTTTTTTAATTAACCAAATAATTATTTATTATAAATAATATAATTCGTTAATTAATAAACTAGAAATTCAAACAAGACTAAAAATAAAAAAATATATAATTTTAACATTTTGATTTATTTATATACATATTAACTAACGTTGAAACATCGTTTATCATATAACGACACGTCCGATTCGGTTAAATAATTTTTTATATTGGCATAAAAACTTAAATGATCCATGTCATGCAGCTAGCAACATCTAATTTAAGTGGCAATATATAACACAAATGTTGTTCATAAAATAGGTTGTGATTGAAGTCATACTTAAATTAGATACTACTAGCTGTATGGATCTTTTATCCTAAAAACTTATATGGCAAATACTAAGTATTTATAAAAGCTCCTAAAATACCACATTGATGTTAAATAATATGATATTTCAGTTACAACTTGTATCTTAATTTAAAAATTATTCAATAAATTCTTGTAACTCTTAATTTACAAGGTGATATATTTGGCTACAACGTGAGGCATGAAGGAAAAGAGTCACACTGTGATGCCCATTAGGGAATACAAAGAGGACATTTAAAACCCACCACGAGTTGTGCTTTTTACTTGTGCTTCATACCTAAAGTCTGGTTTGGCACTCCTGCTTCAGCAGTGTTCGTGCTTCAGACCTTAGGTCTAATATGGCACTCCTGCTTCGACCTTAGACCTAAAGTTTGGTTTAGTACCAACGTCATCATGTTGACCACAAGAGATAAAGTATAATATATTAGCAATTTTACTATAATACAATAAATTTAATTAGACTTGGTACAAAATGTGTGGTACGCTTGTTCAAGTCTAAGTAATGATGTATGATACATCTCAGTCTCTTCTCAAGACAAACTTGGAAATACTATTTTATTACATAATTAACATTATGAATATGGATAAACACATATCTACAAAGGAAAGGCACCGTATATCCAAAAGACACAACAGCATATAAAACCATAGCAAATCCTAGCCAAGAACCATAAGGTACCGTTTGTTTCGCACAATTTGAAGAAGTGGAATGGAATTGAAAGTAAATTACATGCTGTATTGCGGTTGATAAACTTGTTTTTTGAATGGAATCTCATTCTTTGGAATGTTTATATTACCTAATGTAATAGAAATTCCATTGTACAGGTGGGCTGGATAGAATTTAAATCGATTCCACTGCTTCGAATTCTACAAAACAAACGAGACCTAACACTTTGACCTCCACGTCTAGCTTAACCGAAGGACATCACAGACCCTAGACTTAAATATGTACCTTGTTCCTAACACATGAAGTATTTCTCACACTCTCCATACATGAATTTCACTTGTCAAATTAATGGTTAAGATTGTTCTCGCGGTACTCGTAGTAAAAATGGTTATCAAATGAACCCTCCTCTTTATATAAGGGAGGGCACGTTTGATAATCATTATTAATTATTGCAAAAACCAGTATTGATGATATATTATTAAAATAAGTTAATATCTAATAATGTTAATGTCATAATTGTAAATAAGGAATCACATCAAACTACCACCGTTAATGAAGTATTAATGACTAAAAAATTAGGGGTATTTTAGGAAAATTAATCCTTATAAAATAATAAGTCTTTAATAATGGTCCGTCTGAACTATTTATAGTCAGGTAATACATAAAACGACCAAAATAACTCAATCAGTGAGTCATTAATGAGGGGTATTTTGGAAATATCAAGTTTCATATATTAATTGATTATGCATTAGTATCAAATTTCACTTCTATGTCAATATGCGTATCAATCAAAATGTTTTCTTGTTTGAACATTAGTGATAGTTTTATACGGTTTAATAAACATAAAGAACGTAAAAAAACTAATACGACGTAATAACTAACATAATGTTTGTGGATCTATTTATAAATGTATTATATTATATGATAAAAATATCATCTTTAATTGATAACGTTTTGTATGTTATAGAATATATATTATGTCTTAAATAAATAACATATCTCCCTTAGAAAATTTTTAATACTTTTTTTTTGTGAAACAGTTGAAGAATTAAATTGGATGTATTAATTCTAATCTTATATTAAAAGTTTCATGTATATCTATTTGGAAGAATCAAATTTGTAGACCAAGAAAATTTCCCGATTTCTTGTGGGGATCTAAAACTGACGGGGACCAAGATGGGGATGTAACTCAATTCCCTATCAAGGATGGGGTTCGAGGGGGAAATAGGGATGGGGATTATGATCCCTAATACCCTTGTTTATGTTGCCATCTCTAAGTGCACGATCATTTTATTTAATTGAATCTAGTCGTGGTAAGAGTTGGGGTCAAGGGGACAGTGCCCCTAGGCTTGGTGTGTCGCAACGACCCAACTCTTGATTTTTCCAAGAAATGACACACCTCTTGATGTTTAACCGAAATTAACTAATTTTCAGTTGGTTTTGTTTACTGATGAATATATAACCAAACAATTCCAGTTTGAGGAAGTGTCTTGAATTGAACTTGTGCATGTCGTAAGTGTCACTCTTTGGATTATCTCAAAGAAAATCGTGATACCGATCAATAAGAGACGACTCTTTACTTTCGAAAAATGTGACGCACACGATCCAAACGATCTTTCCCGACCGAATTCTCTACTTGTTTCTACAAATCTTCTAGCAACTACTAGATTAAAAAACAAACAAAAGAATCTCATAAAAAATTCTTCTTTTACTAAATATTATTCTTTTTAGAATTCAAGATCTTAAAACACTATATTCTCTACACTCATGAGAGAGTAAATCAAGAAACCTTGGATTCAACATCAAAAGAAATACTTTACTAGAACATGCATGAATATCAATTCCCAAAAACACCCATGTCCTTTTAATTAATCAATTAGCCACAAAACCCACCCATAATAAAAATATTAATAATTTGTCCATTTATGATGGGATGGTGTCCAAAGCTAGAAGGACAAAGAGGTAACATCCTTCCATAAATACATCAAAGGTTATGATTTTGTGGTTGTATTTATATGCATGTTACTAAACTATTCCAAATACTTCTCATTTCCCAAGTTCTGCCCGTGAGTTTTAGTGATCGAATGGGTCCAAATTTGGGTATAAAATTGGCATTCCATTATTAGAAGTTTGACTCTAAATGTCAACATCATTTTACTATGCTCAATCTATAGATGTATAGAACACTCAGATTTGTTGGTAAGTTTCCAAGCAATTAAAAATCAGGTTAATGTTGTTTACAACTCGTGACGAAATTTTATCAATCTGGGACGAGTTGTTATTGAAAGTCAACATACCGGTTTTGACCTTTTATAGTATGTGTTTCTAGCTAGACTGCTAGTTTAATCGCGTTTGTCATGTTATCATAGCTTCATAGTAGTAACATGCCGAATTGGATTTGGTCTCATGTAAATCCAACACGTCAAGGGGTCTCAAGTACAATTCATTGTATCATACTATCATGACAAAGTAAATTATCAATCCGAAAAAATCAGGTCAAACAATTTCAATAAAATTCGAATTTTGACTTCGTCAAACACAAAATGACAGAAATAAAAATCACCAGATGACAAATTTTCCTATTTTAGCTTGTTTTGGCAAGGAGCCCATAATGTGTTCAAGAACATCAAGGCTTCTTTCATGACCACACAACTCCTGCAACATAAGGAAACAAATGAATGAATCCAATTTACAATAAAGAAACATAATCTGCACAAAGAAAAAAAGGTTATTTTTTAATCTTAATTCTTAAAAAAGAAGACGGTAACATGCAGCACGCACGTGATAAGAGCCTAGAGTTTAAGATAATAATATTTTGTGTTAATTAGGTGTGTTGTATACTCATCAGAATTTGTATTTTGAGTTTTATATGAATATTTAATGAAACTCTAGGTTATTTGTGTTTAAGATGAATTTTAAGTGAATTATTGTGTTTTATGGTGATTTAGTGAAAATTGACTTTGTGTATAATATATTATGCTTGAAGACTTGAAGTACAAGTGATTTAAGCATTTTGGTTATTAAATTGGTTTTCTATGACAGATTTGTAAGTCTTAGGTGCTGTTTGTTTTTTTAAGAAATAAATATCTTATTTCTTATTTCATGTCTGCAAGATAAGATATGGTTTAAAAGATCTTATGTCTGCGAATGTCTGCGAGATAAGACTGTTTGTTTTTTTTATTTTGAGAAATGTCTTATTTACTATACACTACTAGAAAACAGCGCGATTTCCGAGGGATTTCGGAGGGCGTTAATTCCCTCGGAAAACTTTCCGAGGATATTCCTACATATTTCCGAGGGCGTTAAGTTACCTAGAGTTTTCCAATAAATTTCCGAGGGCGAGAAATGCCTCGCAAATTCCTCGCAAATTTTCCGAGAGACTTCCGAGGACATACACCCTCGAAAAACATAGCGAGAGATTTCCGAAAGATTTCCGACAGATTTCCGAGAACTAACATGCCCTTGGAAATTCCTCGCAAAATTTTCGAGAGACTTCCGAGGAAATACGCCCTCGAAAAAGATAGCGAGAGATTTCCGACATTTTTCCGAGAGCTAAAAATGCCCTTAGAAATTCCTCGCAAAATTTCCGAGAGACTTGCGAGAGATTTCCGAGAACTAAAATGCCCTTATAATAAATTTTATGTTTGATTATGAACATAATGAAACGTGTATGTGATTAGGTGTGTTTTACATTGAAAAAGGTATAAAATATAACGAAAATGATTTTCGTCCTTGGAAAGCCCTCGGAAATTTCCGAGGGATTTCCGAGGAGTAAAATGTAAATTTTATATAATTATCACTTTATAACATAAATTATCGAACATATAGACATACCTATACTAATATATGTATGTAGGTTTATAATCAAGCATAAATTAGTATATTTGTAGTAATGTACTTATATGAATGTATGTTCGTAACTAAATACATATATCTATACATATTTGTGATTTGTATGTCTCATTGTGATTTATAGAGTATATTAGTGTCTTATATTGAATATTTTGTTTGATTATGCATATAATGAAACGAGTATGTGATTACGTGTGTTTTGTATTGAAAAATAGTATAAAATATAACAAAAACAATTTTCGTCCTTGGAAAGCCTTCGGAAATTTCCGAGGGATTTCCAAGGGGTAAAATGTAATTTTTATATATTTCTCACTTTATAAAACAAATTATCAAACATATAGACATACATATACTGATATATGTATCTAGGTTTATAATTAAGCATAAATTATTATATTTGTAGTAACCTACCTATATCAACGCATGTTCGTAAACAAATATATATATGTAAACATGTTTGTATTTGTATGTGTCATTGTGATGTATAGAGTATATTAGTGTCTTATAGTGATTTTTATATTTGATTATGCTTATAATGAAAAGTGTTTGTGATTAGGTGTGTTTTACATTGAAAAAAGTATAAAATATAACGAAAACGATTTTCGTCCTTGGAAAGCCCTCGGAAATTTCCGAGGGATTTCCGAGGGGTAAAATGTAATTTTTATATATTTCTCACTTTATAACACAAATTATCTAACATATAGTGTTAGATTGTGTGCAGAGATAGATAACATGTACCATCATGTCCAATACTATGTGACACTAAAGGATCACACTGCTACACACCCAATTAGAACCATTTGGATTTTACCTTTTTGTAAGAATAATTAATTAGTTAATTAATTATTAAGAGAAAGAAAAAAAAATATTTATTATTTAAAGGAGAAGTTAATATTTAGTTTAAATATTAACAGAACCAATTAATTAATAGTTATTAATTAATTAGAAAGGTCAAAGGGTATTTTCTGTAATTACTTGATAGTTTAATTAAAGTTGGGCTTTAATTAAACGGGCTTGGACTTTAATAAGGTTATATGTATAAATACCTTATTAAACCTTAGAAACACATTAAGTTAATTACAAGTCAAAAAGAAAAATAACCTTAATCCTTTCCTCCTCTCTCTCTCTCGATCGGCGCAAAGCCGAACCCCCCCTTGGGGTCGACGACGTGACACACACACACACGAGGGATCAAGTTTTGATCATTGTTAAAATCCTTGGCGGTCTAGCAGCCTGTTTGAGGTGGTGCAGTAGCGGTGTTCTACCTTTAGCATTCTAGGATTGATGTTTCAAGTTGAGCTGCAAAGGTATAACTTTTAATCCTCTACTTCTCTTTTAGTTTCTGTACGAGTTAGATGAGATCACTGGAGGGGGTTTTGATTTATTCAGTGCATGTTATTCTGATATGTTTTTATATCCTACAAAACCCTTCAGTAGTATCAGAGCCACCTCTAACCTCGTAGGGAACTAGGTAGGTTTCTTTTTATCATGATGAATATGTTTCTTTTTATCAAGGATTAACTTTTTGGTTTATCCAAGTAATTTTAAAATCAAGTTTTGATTTTTAAAATGGATAACAAATTAGTTATGATAAAAAGAAGGATAAGGTTTACATTTAAATTGTTTAAATTTAAAAGTTGTTGTTAGAAATATTAAAGTGAGGGGTGTAATATGTAAATACACCAAAGTTGGGAAATGCTATAAAAGGCATTTCCCAACTCATTATCAATTAAGCTTTGCATATTTCTCAACTCTTGTGTGTGTTTTCTCTCTTAGCTCTCGGCTCTCTTTCTCTCTACCGATTACCATACAAACACACACATTAACTCTCAAGCATTGCTTCATCCGTATAATACGGGACCAACAATTGGTATCAGAGCCAAACTTGTTTTTGGCTCTTGATTGTTCGAAAGAAGACAACCAAATCTCGAAGATTTCAAGCTTTCAAGTAGAAGAAGCTCACGGGTTTACAAAGGTTCAAGAACTTCATCTTTCTTCAAGAAAAACTCAAGCTCAAACGATTCTTAAAGGTAGAACTCATTAAAGGTACAAACTACATCTTCTTTAGTTTTGTTTTGAGTTGTTTCGAGTGTCTTACAAGGTGTTCTAAACATTCTCTTTCAGGAAAAACACAAACCGTGGGTGTCTTTATATACATTAAGGAAAAAGGGTCATTAAATACTCACTTTTTCAATATTAAATTTTCTGGGTATTAAGGCATTTATGGTGTTCTTGGTCTGAAAGTACAACTTGAAGAAGAAGAAATCATATTTTGTAATTTATTTAATTATAAATTCTTGATAGTTTAATTGTTGTACAAGGAAAATCAAGTACTTTCCATACCAATCAAGTACAAGTGGGTAGACACTATACAGGGTATGGCAATCTGATTTGAAAAGGACACCTCAGACTCTATCAGCCGGATTTCTAATCGCACGCGATTCATAATTGAACAACTAACGGTCAATCCTTTAATCGCATGCGATTGAAGCAAGATTAGTTGATTCACATGCGATTAACTCAAACTAAGAATCGCACTTGATTGAATCTTTTTATATCAGCTATCATACCACATTCTGATTTGCATGCGATTAGTTTGATTCGCATGCGATTAGGTTACCTGTTCTTTTAGAAATCGCATTTGATTGTCAGAACTAACCGTTTAAATTCCAAGTGTTTGAAGCTACAGGTTTGAATCGCATTCGATTGGTTACCTATTCAATCAATACTAAGCTCACTGCTCATTTGCTTTAAAGGATTTCACTCATTCGCACACGATTGGACCAATCGCATTCGATTAGAAAACAGTGATTCCCAAGACTTGGACAAGTGATTGACTCTTTGGACTTGACCAAAAGAACTTGAAAATTTGAACTTAATCAAACAATATAATTCACAATTGAATTTAATTTAAATCAGATCTAATTCAAAGGTGAATTACATTACTTAAAGTCTATTTAGTTCAAAATTGAATTTAACCTTTACTAGATCTAATTCAAAGTTGAATCTCAAAAGACTTTGTTCTTTCATCACTTTTGGGAAAGCTTTCGAACAATCAAACCATCTAACAAGCAAACGATCTTTTTCAACTAAAAGTCATTAAGCATGTCAAGTACAAACGAGATGATGTCTATAGGTACCGATACAAAACCTCCTGTTTTGTTTCGAGGGGAGTACAATGTTTGGAAAGGAAGGTTCATGGACTTCCTAGAGCACAACGAAATTTGTGGAGACAAAATGATTGAATGCATCCACAAGGGAAACAAGAAATTCACAAGGATCGTTGAAGCTGACCAGACCAACAATCCCCCCATTCTCCGACATGAACGTGAGAAGACAAATGATGAACTGACTGCTGAAGAGAAGGAGATCAAGAAAGCTGAAAGGCTTGCAAAATACTACCTCAAACAAGGTCTCTCATCGGAAATCTATCTCAAGATAGACAGCCTGGGAACTGCCAAGGAGATATGGGATGAGATCAAGAGACAGCTGCAAAGGACAGCACAAGGAGAGTACATCAAAAGAACTCAACTGGTGAATAGCTACCATGAGTTCAAAGCTCGTGAGAATGAACTCCTGTCCGAAACATATGGGAGATTCTGCAAGCTGCAAAACGAGATGAGATCTAACCAGATAGTTCGAACTGACCTTGATTTGAACTGTGTTTTTCTAAATTCCCTAGGTACAGAGTGGAAGGGCTATGGCAGACTATACAAACAGATCAACAAAGATCTCACTTCTGTCACCTTCCACAACATCTTTGAAGATCTCAATCAGTACCAGGATGAGATACTACAGTCCACTCCAAAACAGCCTGCTGCAGATTCTCTTGCTTTGGTGGTGGCTGAAAGAACCCCTAGGGAAAGCACATCAAGACCAATGAAACTCAAACAGGTGGTCATCAGTGATTCTGACCAAGATGATGATGAGGACGATTCGATCGAAGCAGCTTTTCAGGCTCTTACAACAGCTAGCAAAAATTTCAAGAGCCGCTTCAGCAAGACTAACAATCGACAGCGGTTCACATCCGGATCAAGAAGATCTGAAAGAGCAATTCCAGTAGACAAACCCAGATATCAAAGAGATGAGAGGAAGGAAGAAAAAAAGGTTGAGTCTAAATGTTACAACTGTGGAAGGTCGGGCCACATGATCAGGAACTGCCCGATGAAAAAGGTAAAAGATGCAGAATACTATCGGCAGAAGTACCGCCTGTCTAAACAAAAACAGGCTGGGAACGTGCTGTTAGTTGAGGAGGATCAGTTTCTTGATGACACAGGCTCAGACAGTGATCTAGATGGTGAAGATCACGCACAGTTTTGTCTGATGGCTCACAACAGTGAAGGAGGCAGAGAGGATGATGACGGAGATGAGCTCTCCGAGTCAGATGAGGAAAGCCTGGAAAATGGAAAGGTATCTTCTAGCTCTAACTTTAATATGAGTCATAAACATGAACACATTCAGATCATATTAAATCGCATAAAAGAGTTAGAATGTCAGGCACTAGACTTAAACAAAAGAAATCAAGTTCTAGAAGATAGTTCACACACTCAAAAATTGGAGGCACAAACAAAAATTAAGAAGTTAGATAACAACTTAATCAGCCTTCGGAACCAATTAGTTGCTAAAGAAACTGAGCTCTTAGAGTTAACCAGTAGGACTAATAACACTATATTAGACCTTAAAGCAGAATGTGCATGTGCAGAAAAAGATTCTGAGATTCTCAAACATGAACTTAGAGATGAACTAAGTACCCTTTACTCTAGAATCTATGAACTTGAATATCTTCTGTCAAAACGGGATCAAAGTGACAAAATCATATCCCAGTACAAAGAAAAGGAACGTCCTTTTTCAAAATGGAAACATGATGGGCTTGGCTTTAAACATCCAAAGTCACTGAGCAAGGTCACATCCAAACAACTGTACAACGCTGATCTGTTTGGCGAAGGGCTTACCCAACGAATGGTCTTTGTTGGGCAAAAGGAGGAACAAATTGAAGAAGAAATCAAACGTACTCTTAACCACCGAAGAGAAATTCCATTTGATTACTCTGATTTAAATGACTCATACCTCTCCAGCCTCACCTCATCATCAGATACTGATGTTTCATCTTCTGTCTATTCTGATGAAGAACTCTACTCTCCTGTTTCACCAAAGCCCACTGTTGAATACATTCCCCACAAGGAATTACAGCAAAGGTTTCAAACCTTACAGGAGTTTTGCTTCACTCATCTAGTTCAAGATGACCTTACCAAAACCTTCCAATCAGAAACCACATCTGAACCCTCTCCACTAGTTCAAGAAAACGCCATCCTCAACTAGCGTCTCCAAACAGTATTCAATCTTGATGGCAAGATCATTGATGACTTGTGCAAAGAAAATTTTGAATTGCTTGAACGAATCAAAGAGGTCGAAACAACACTGGAACCACCCACTCCATTTACCTTCTCACCACAGGGAACCATATTAGATGAACGAATTGAAGGTTCCAAACATGTGTCTACATCTTCTCAAAATGTCAAACTAGTAAAATTTGTTAATCATACTGCGGTAACAACTCTTAAACTTAAACAGATTTACAAACCAAAGCAAATGTCCACTTCTAATCACAGTTCTCGTGTGCACTTAGACGTACCTGAATCATCACGAGCTGCAACCAGTCGACCACGACTTCATTCTAATCTTTTACCCTCTGCTGCAGATGTGAAGAAGACTGGAAACAAGAAGTGTGAAATAAATACATCATGGAAAAGAGCTATTCCTAGGTCCACTATGAGGTGTTCAAATTTGAAACATGTCTGTGAAAACATTTTGATGTTTGATTCTGTTTGTAATCATTCATGTTCACAAGACAATATTGCTTCTACCATGTTTTGTATGAGTGATGGCTGTACTCATGGACACTGTGAATTTAATTGTTGTTACGATCAATTGAGAAAGTCGTTAGGTATTAAACCATGTGCTGACTGGACTGATTTTTATGCTAATCTAGTCTGTATTCCATTTGTAAATTCCAAAGGTTACATCATTAATCAATGGATCACCACTCGTCAATCACATGCACTTAAACGTCTAAACAAATCCAAACGATTGCTCACGATCAAGGAACTAGAAGTCTACCGACGGCAGGGCTATGAAGCATTTAAAAGGGCTTGGATTGCACAGGAAAAACACTTGCATTCTCAAAAGCGTTCTCTCAATTCCCCTTCCAAAATCTCCAAACCTTCAAAACCCAAGCCATCATCCATTCAACGAGTAACAAAACCTACTAATCGCAGTGCTCCAGTTCAGCAAAAGCAAGTTGATGCACCGAGACCACAGAGAATTCTTAAGAATTCCTCGCAACCATGGATTCGCAAACATAACGCTTCCGCAACTCTACCGAATCCAAAACCTCCAATTCCATCAATTGTCAAACCAACAGTGGTAAAGAAACTTTCTTCTCCACCAATTTCTTCCAAATCTATTCCTTCATGCCAAAAGCTTAAGTCCATTTGGGTACCAAAGAATAGATCATTAGAAGTTTCATCATCATCAGAACCCACAATTGTTACCCAACTCAACTTAGAGACTAACAATCAAGGACCCATTTCTATATGGGGACCTAAACGTGATTTATTCTCTTTTTGCAGGTGCCTCACTTGTGGTACCTTGACTCCGGCTGTACCAAACATATGACCGGCAACAAAAGTCTTCTAAAAAATTACGTTCCTAAGTACTCCGGGACCGTACGTTTTGGGAATGACCAAGTTGCACCAATAATGGGGTATGGAGACATTGAAAGGAAACATATCAAAATCAAGAAAGTCTCCTACGTAGAAGGTTTGGGTCATAATCTATTCAGCATCGGTCAATTCTGTGACAAGGACTTGGTAGTTGTGTTCAAGAAGAACAAATGCTCTGTGATCACAGAAACCGGTGACGAGCTGCTTGCAGGTTCCAGGAACTCCAACCTGTATTCCATAGATCTGGAGAAGTATGACTCTCCTACATCTGTGTGTCTTCTGTCGGAAGCCTCCAATGATCTTACTTGGCTTTGGTACAGAAAACTCTCTCACCTGAATTTTCAAAATATAAACAAACTGGTCACCGGTGCCTTGGTAAGAGGCATACCCAAACTAAGATTCAACAAGGTTCATCTGTGTGCTGACTGCGAGAAAGAAAAAATGAAGAAGGCTTCGCATAAATCAAAGCAAGCATTCAGCACAGCCAAGCCTTTGGATCTTCTACACATGGATCTCTGGGGTCCAATGAGAATTCAGTCCAAACATGGAAAGAAGTATATCCTAGTCATAGTGGATGACTATTCAAGGTATACTTGGGTCAAATTTCTACGCTCTAAAGTTGAAGCTACTCCAACGATCATCACATTCATCAAACAGCAGCAGAAAAAATATGGTCAAAGTGTTGTCTCCATTCGCACAGACAATGGAACTGAATTCAAGAACAGCACTCTGCAAGACTTCTGCGACCTAGTTGGGATCAACCATCAGTTCTCTGCAGCATACACACCTCAACAAAATGGTGTTGTTGAAAGAAGGAACAGAACCCTGGTCGAAGCCGCCCGAACAATGTTGTCTTATTCCGGGCTCCCACCTTCCTTTTGGGCTGAAGCAATCAACACTTCATGCTATACGCAGAATCGCTCTTTCATTAACAAACGTTTTAATAAAACTCCTTATGAACTGGCTAATGGCATTATACCTAATATCAAATACTTTCATGTATTTGGTAATAGGTGTTTTGTCTTAAATGAAAAGGATAATCTAGGAAAATTTGTTACGAAAGCTGATGAAGCTATTTTCTTAGGCTACTCCACAACATCTAAAGCATATAGAGTTTTGAGCAGACGCACAAAGAGCATTATTGAGAGTATCAATGTAACATTTGATGATACATTGAATGTCTCAGACTTTCCACCAAAGTCTAACAAAGTTGCTTATGAACATACCTGTTCAGGACCAGTTCTTCACAATAAAGAATCAGACATTCCTTCCAGTTCAGATAATAATCTTGATTTCATGTTTGATTTCTTTAGATCTGACTCTTCCCCTGTTTTGACTGACAACAGGAATAACGCAGGTGCACAAACGAGCGAACCTATCACAGCTCCAACAGTCACTGAAACGAATCCATTTGCTGAGGATTCTACATCTGTCTCTGTCACACAACCCCCTGTGATAGAACCAATAGTTGATCAGGAGAGCTCACCTGTGATCGATTCAGACCCAAACTTCTCCGGAGAAGTGGAAGAAGAGGCACAACATATTCAAGATCTTATCCCTTCTTCATCTACCTCACATGAGCTAAAGTGGATCAGACATCACTCTGAGGAGAATATCATTGGAGATCCCTCGGTTGGCATTCAAACAAGATCTGCCACAGCAAACGAGTGTCAATTTGTGGGTTTCTTAAGTATGATCGAACCTACCAAGACTTGTGAAGCATTAGATGATCCAGACTGGGTGCTCGCCATGCAAGAAGAATTGCACCAGTTTGATCGTCTCAAAGTCTGGAGATTAGTTCCTCTACCCTACGGTAAATCTGTGGTAGGAACTAAGTGGGTGTTCAAGAACAAGGGATTCAGAAGGAGTGGTGGTTCGTAACAAAGCTCGGTTGGTAGCAAAAGGCTATAATCAGCAAGAGGGGATCGACTATGATGAAACTTTTGCCCATGTTGCTCGAATTGAAGCTATACGCTTATTTCTTGCATATGCAGCCTCCCGGAGTTTTCGAGTCTTCCAAATGGATGTACAAACAGCCTTTCTCAATGGGGTACTCAAAGAAGAAGTCTACGTTTCACAACCTGAGGGCTTCATCAATTCTTCATACCCTAATCATGTTTACATTTTAGATAAGGCACTGTACGGTTTAAAACAAGCTCCACGTGCATGGTACGATGTCTTATCTGAATATCTGATAGGGGAAGGCTACTCCAAAGGAAAGATAGACACCACTCTATTCACAAAGACAAAAGGTAGGGACAAAATCCTTGTCCAAATTTATGTGGATGACATCATCTTTGGATCTACAAATCCAAAGTACAGTGAAGAGTTTGCACAAACCATGTCAAACAGGTTCCAAATGAGTATGATGGGAGAGATGTCATTCTTTCTCGGTCTTCAGGTTAAACAGTTGAGTCATGGCACGTTCATTTGCCAATCTAAGTATATTAAAGATCTTCTCACGAAGTACGATATGCTCAACTGCAACCATATCTCAACTCCCATGGCGGCCAAATCACAACTATCGGCAGATCCTGATGGTTCTCCAGTGGATCTCAAGACATACCGTGGGATGATTGGATCATTACTATATCTCACTGCAAGTCGTCCAGACATCATGTTCTCTACCTGTCTCTGTGCAAGGTTTCAGGAAAATCCCAAGGAGTCACATCTGCTGGCTGTTGAGCGAATTTTCAGATATCTCAAAGGATCCATGGATCTAGGATTGTGGTATCCCAAGGACTCCAATCTGGACCTTCATGCTTATTCGGATGCTGACTATGCCGGTTGCAAGATTGACAGGAAAAGCACCTCTGGTAGTGCACACTTTCTGGGAGATCGTTTAGTCTGCTGGGCTTCAAAGAAACAAAATTGTGTATCCACTTCTACAACAGAAGCTGAATATGTTGCTGCTGCAATGTGTTGTTCCCAAAGCCTATGGATACGTACACAACTCTCAGACTTTGGACTCAGGTATGACAAAATACCATTGTTATGCGACTCTCAATCTGCCATTGCCATCTCCTGCAATCCGGTACACCACTCTAAAACCAAACATATCGACATTCGTTATCACTTCATAAAAGATAACGTTGAGAAAGGATTAATTGAGCTACAGTATGTTCCTACTGAAAATCAGCTTGCTGACTTGTTTACTAAACCCTTAGACGAAAGTCGGTTCACTGAGTTGGTATCCAAGTTAGGCATGCTCAATCTGCAAATCTAACATACTGTTTCCTCCGTTAATTTTCTTTCCTTTTATTTTTAGAGTAGGTGTTACACTGTTTGTTCTCTGTGCAGATGTCTGATACACATACAAAGGGGGAGCTAAGGAGTTGTACACATGTGCAAATGTGTAGGGGAAGAAAATAAATACACATCGTGCACATGTGTAGGGGGAGAAATTCACATGTGACACACTTTCCAAAATCAAAGTCAACAATCGAGGGGGAGTGTGTCAACATAAACAATTTCAAACAAATGATCTTGGAATATAAATTTTAAACTCAACATTCCAGATACTTTGAAGTTGATAAGAAAATTTTCAAGTGTTAAGGACTATTAAAGCCAATCAGATTCTGTGCACCAATCGCATGGGATTAATTTTAGTCAAATCACTAATAATTTTCTAAGTCGAGGGTCAATCGCATGGGAAAACAAAGTCTATTCCTCAATCGCATGCGATTACCAAAGAAAAATGAATACCCTTCCATCGCATACAAGTTAGGTGAATAGCATGATCAAACAAATGCGATTCAGGCTAAGAATAGTGTGAATCGCATGCGATTCGGATGCACATAATTTCAACACCCAAGCTGAATCGCATGCGATTAACACACCACAGTGTGAATCGCATGCGATTGAAAACACTTATCAGCCGCATCCACACTTCTATCAACCGCATATTTAACCGCTTTAACAACCAATCAGGGCTTGACACGTGTCGTTTTACACTACTACAAGTTACCCCAACCGTTACCATTCTTCATTCACGCGATTCAAATTTCACAAGTGTTCTCTCGATTTCTTGGTTACTTTAACATACAAATCATCTCGTTACTCTGCCAAAATTTGAAATTTTAGTGTTAAAATACTCGAAATCACAAAGGTAACACCTTGTATGGGTTACTTATTGAAGTTTTTGAGTTAAAAGGATACTTTTTGGCCTTAGAACACTGTTTTGCGTATGAGGGTTTCGAGACTTTGAGTGGATTTTTGGTACACGAAACAAACTTGTTTGATGAAACAAAGTTTGCGATGGGTTGTTTGAACATATAAGGAACACTTTGGTGCAAAAATCTTTCAAAAATCTCAAAAAGTGTTCTTCGTGTTCTTGGGGAGTATAAACATACTCAAATGATTCGGTTTTTAGCCTAAAAGGAAGTGTTAGGGTGGTTTTTGGGGCATGCTTCAGTACTACAAATGTGTTTATCATTGTTCACTTAATGAAATAAGATATCAACAATAACTTTTCAACACATCAATTTGGTATCTTCACACTGAAGCCCTCCAGTGTTAGATAATTTTTCTGTCTAACACTTCATACTTGAGATTTTTGGTTCAATACAAACTCCATTATATAAATCATACATTGGATCCAAATTCAAAAGAAATGTTGTTCTCCAATCTTATCAATGTCACTATGCCTTAACGTTTCTTTCTATCTGTACAGATAAGATGGCACAGGAAATTCGTGACCCAGAGGAGATCATGCCTCAAGCTGAGTTCCTTAGTACCAGGACTCACCCGAATAACCACTACATAGACCTCACCAAATTCACTACCCCCACTCACCCCATCATTCCCTAAATCCTTAAAATCCACCCCCTTCATCACCTCCTAACCTACAACCCAACAACAACCGGCACACATGTCCCTGAACTTTATGTCCAACAATTCTGGAAGACATGTGATGTTAGGATTAATGATAGAGGACAAGAGGTTATCCATGCTGAGGTGGATGAGTTTACTGTAGACATCCCTGTCAACCGCCTACGTTCAATTTTCAGGCTACCAAAAGCTAACAGTAGATTGCCAGCATCGGATTTTAAGGAAATCCCAGATGAGGAAGCGTGTCTTGCAGCCATCAGAAATATGGGCTATGCTGGGGAGCTCACCCACAAAGGTCAATTCAAACGCACCAGCTTGCATCCAAAGTATAACACTTTCATGACGGTGCTTCAGAGGTGTCTCACTCCAAAGCATTCTGGCTACAAATTCCCAACGGAATATCAACTCAAAATCTTTGTAGCAGCTGCAACTCACATGCATGTGGATTATGCATTCCTTCTCTTCCAAGACATCAAAGCATCTATGCAAAGGATGAATTCACAAAAGAAGAAGGATGCTAACCTGCTGCCATACCATCGCTTCCTTCCGATGATAATACAATATGTGATGGACAGGAATGCTGACATTCCCCGCCGAGCAGGTCTACCCTCTATAACTCCTAAACTCTTTCAATACATTAAACCTGCCACTCCTGCCAACCTACCAGCTCCAAACCCTTTTCCTGAATCTCTTCTGGATCTATGTGAGCAGAATGATGTTGTGAGAACTTATAGGGAGAGTGTAGGAGCACCCTCCATGGTTGTGCCAGAACCGGCCATACCTACCTAAGGGGGAGTAGCACCAGGTGAGAATATAGAGGTTAGGACTCAGCTATCTATGGGAGATGCTGAGAGGGATGTGCAGAGGGAAAATATAGAGAGGGGTGATGAAGAGGGTGAAGGTGCTGAGAGTAGAGAGGGAGAAAATACATATGATCCAGCAACCATTCAAGCCATTGTTCAGTCTCTTTCTCAATCCACCCGCACCCAAGCTGTACTAAAAGAACTTGGTCTTGACATTTCTGAGTCATCCAGTTCTGAATCCTCTCTTCATGAGTCTGCTTCCCACCAAGGGGGTGCCCCTTCCTTTGAACTTGATATATCTCCCGAGGGCACCCCTGACCAACCAATCGAACAATCAGCAAAAAGCACACCCTCATTCATGAAACTTACTGACCCACATACTACCTCTCCCGACCAGACTCACCCCGTTCAAACTACTCAGGTCATTCCGCAACCTGGTGGTCTGGTCATTCCTTTGACTTCAACTGCCCAAGCAACCACCATTCCTATCATTCGCAGGGCCATAGTTGCCCCTGAACATGACATTCCAGTAACTTCGCCAAGTCATTCTTTATCTGTTGAATCTGATTCTGTCACCCCTGATTCTCTCATTCAACCTGATCAATATGCGGGGTATGGTGCTGGTAGCGGTGATGATGAATATAGTTTTGTAGTTAGGAGTGCGAGTGATAGAGAGGAGGTGAGAAAAGAAAAAATGAGTGCTGAGGGTTCCCCAAACCCAGAAAGCCGGGAAGCCACATCTACTATGGGGCCTAGCACTGCTGAGCCTCATATTGAAGAAGTCGCGGTGATCCCACCCGTGCAAGTTTCTGCCCCACCAAGCCACTACGGTGTCTCTCAACAGACTCCGTCTTTATTGCACAGGGTTATAGCACATACACTGGGTCAACCCCAATTGGGTGTTGGACCTATTGAACAAAGAGGACCGTCTCCCTCGTCCTCGACTCCTTTTCGTGCACAATTTGATATGCCGCGGATCTCCGCTTATCTTGAACAACACAAAGTCACCATTGATGCACTGAGCTTGTTGGTTCAACAAGTCTCCTCAACTTCCATAGGTGGTACCTCTCAAGGTTCCATTCGAGGATTGGAAGGAAATCCTGCTGGAGCCTACATCCATGCTGCTCCAGTAGGTGGTTCTGCCTCTGTGGCAGGTACCTCAACCGGTAATCTGAGTGATTCTGGGTTTGTTACACGTGCAGATCTTCAACTTGCTATTCAACAAGCCGTGTCCCCAATCCGCCAACAACTGCAGGAGACAAATTCAAAGTTGGATCGGATCGAAGAGGCTTCCAGGGCACAATCTGAGCAGCTCACTCGTATTGAAAATCTTCTTGCAGCTCGCCCTCCAGCAACAGCGCCTCAACCTCAAGCTGATGTCACTTCTCTCTCAGTGGATGCTCTGAAAAGCATACTTTATGCGAAAATTCTTTAACAGAGACCAGACACTGCTTATGATCAAGACCTTTTGACTACTCTGCGGGCTGAACGAAATCCACAGGGAATCTCCTTGGATGACTTTACAGAATTTCATGAGGATGTCAATAGGAAAATAGATGGGGTGACAAGAAGTTTTTATACCTCCCTTCAAAAAGTAACTGACCGGCTGACGGTACTTGAACAAACCTGTCAGGCTCAGGCTGGGTTAAAGAGGAGGCGGGATGATCAGGATCCTGATGATCGTCCCGAGGGGGAGAAAAGAAGAAGATACATAACTGCCCCCTCAGCTGCAACTGTACCTGTACCATCCTTCAGCAAATATCTACCTACAGGTACTAGTTCTGCTAGAAGTCAGCCTCAGCAACAACAACAAGCAACTGAACAGATGGCCGATGAAGTTCATGAACGACAATAAATAGAAAATGCTGACAAACAAATTGTACACTAAGTACCTCAGCAACAAAATGAACCGAGGCCTGCAAATCTTGAAGAAGGGGAAATATCGTCTGAACAGGCCCATGCCTTTGATTTTAACTGGACTAGTGATTCTGATGCTGAAATGGAAAATTTATATGGATCACTACACATATCACCATCAAGGCAAATGGGAGAAAGCAATCTTGCTGAACCAGAAGAGGAAACCGATGACCCAGAAATTCAAAGGATTTTTGAAGGTATTGGTGATTATGTCGAGATTGCTACTCGTCCTGCTTCCCCCAGAATCGTGGATAGATTCGAAGAAACCTTTAATGAACGAGAAATTGCTGCAAGAAGAAAAGAAAGAGCAGCAATTTCTAGAAGGGAAGCAAGGAGAAAACCAAAGCAGCCAAAGCCTTTCTTTGATGTTTCAAGGGTTCTAGGGGATATAAACTTTGAAGTTCATCAACAATTCCCTCCTCCTCCGGGTCAGTTTCAAGAATCAGCTGCAGATATTCTGGAAAGGAACAGACAAACTGAAGCAGCTGAAAAGTTCAGAAGAGAATCCGAATGGCCCCTTCCACCAAACTTTCGAATGCCAGCTCCACCTCCGGTACAACGCGGAGCCCCAGGTCTAGATGCGAGCAACATGTTCACAAGAAGTGCAGGAAATCAACCGATATGGAAAGAATTTCATGTAAATGCTGCATATCTTGAAGAAAGAATACCTAACATCTTTCGCAGCACGCCAATACAGGTTATTTCTCCAGAGTTACGGAAAATGGATGATAAGCAACGCAGAAGATATGAACACATTCTTACTCAATCCATGACCACTCCAGAAGAAAACAAATCAGATTACCCAATCGTGGAACTCATCGATGTCTACACACAAACCACCTTCAATATCAAGTATGCAATATTTCATGTGAAAAGGGCAAACAATGTAACATACTTCCTCACTGAAGCTGATCTGAGGTTTGTTAAAGTTGAAGACATCAGTTTTATCTTTGACACTCTCTCACAAAAGAAGGGAAAGTGGCCAGAAGAAGAATTTGGAAGAGTGGCTTTGATGAGGTACCTTAGAAATCAGATGAAGTTCATAGAGGAACATGATCTGCAACTTGGAGCTGAGAACAACTACAGAAAGATCAATTTGGTAAAACCAAATACTAGTCATCCTGACTTAGAAAAACTTGAGGAGTTGACTATAGTTGATGAAGGACATGAATGCTTCAGAGGTGAACGAGGAGTTGTCTCCAAGAACACCAAGGGTGAAAAGATCTTTATCAGATTAGATGAGCTCATGTCCTACTCAGATGGTACACTAAAAATCCTTCATCATAAGATTCATCAGAAGGTATGGGATAACCGAGATGCCTACACTTATGCACAACATGCTCAGGCCTACAAAGCAATAGATCAGATGAAGACCACAATATCCAACCGGAGGCAAGTAAGGAGATGGCAGGTGGCATTCGGCATTCGCAACAAATCTGTTTATGAATATCTTTTCTATGTATTAATTTGTTGTGAATGATTACACACCTCACTTAGGGGGAGATTGTTAGAAATATTAAAGTGAGGGGCATAATATGTAAATACACCAAAGTTGGGAAATGCTATAAAAGGCATTTCCCAACTCATTATCAATTAAGCTTTGCATATTTCTCAACTCTTGTGTGTGTTTTCTCTTTTAGCTCTCGGCTCTCTTTCTCTCTACCGATTACACATACAAACACACACATTAACTCTCAAGCATTGCTTCATCCGTATAATACGGGACCAACAGTTGTTATTTTTTTGTTTATTGTTGTTTTGCGTTTGGGAGGTTGCCGGCGGAGCATAAGCCACCGTTGGACGGCGGCGATGTGCGACGAGGATCACCAAAGGCGGCGGCATCGGCAGTCAGCTCTGGCTGGCTGGTCGGCGTCGGCTGTCGGTTCGCTGCCACCAGCTAGGTCGGCGACATGTGGTGATCAGCGGCAAAGGAAACCGGCGGCAGAGATGAGGGCGTAAGGGCGGCCCAGCCGTGGCCTGCGACCTGCGGCTCAGCCCAATTCGACCTAGTGTGAGGTCGGCCGACGATTTCATCTTTGGCCCAGTTTTGAGGCCCAAAGGTATATTTTAGTTTTAGGTTAGGGTAACACCTAACAGGATTAAACTAAAAGGTTTCCATAGGGTTTTATCTCGTAAAAACTTATGTTTAAAATTTCTTATTTTTAATCATGGTTATTATTGTAATAATCAAGTGTTGGTTAAAACTAATTAATTTTAGTGTTTTTTTAGACGCATAACAATAATTAATATATAATATGACAACTATTTAAACCAGGTGATTTTAACCGTTAGTTAAAATCAAGTTAATTCGTCAGGATATGATAATTAGAATCAGTTGTTGGATGTATTCGTTTTAATATATGTTTGGGATGTCATAGCCAAGCCCTAGACCTTGTGGATTGGTTTTATTTTTCTGCACTTGTGGTTGTGATTGGTTTTACTATTCTATGGTGTGGGGAAGCCTGCGTGCCACTTGCAACCCCTATTCTATTTTGTAAAAGTATTAGATTAGCGGGCCTGCGTGCCTTTGAAAATCTTGTATTTTTTTTATTTATTTCTAGTTTTTTTTAGATGATAGAATAGAATAGTATTATTAGAATAGATATGAAGCTGATGCAAGAACCAAGGAGCGAGGAGCAGGGAGCAGGATTGAATGCTGGAGCCAGTGGGAGCTTCAGAATGCATGCCATGTGTGTTGTGTTTTTCCACTTAGGTTTTGACCGTCGGGTTTTACGTGTGGCTCACGAAACCGACATTAGTTAAGGGCAAGGCTAAGGCATAGTTGTTTGTGGTTGTTTTATTTCTTTACATATTATATATGCGTGGTTGTGATTCTCACGATGAAATAAAACAAGGGTTTTAATAATAGTCAATTATTAATCAGTCGTTTTAAAGAAAACTGGCAAAAAGTTTTTTTCTCGTCAAAAACTTTTGAAATCCTTTTTAGAAAAATCTTAGATCAGTGTGCTACCCGTCTAATGGTACACATTTCTTGTTAAACGGTACTCGGGTGTCGGAAGTGACCAAACCTTGGGCATTCGGGTTCAAACCATTGCGGGGGAGGGTGTGAAAGACTCTGCAATAATCGGGAGTCCCGGCCAGAGTTCACACAGTCTTAGGTGGTGCGGTCTATTTTGGTGATAATCGGGAGTCCCGGCCCAAAAGGCACTAGAGGGACTAAACATGCACGGTTCTTGTAACTGATGTCCCGCGGATCTAGGAATCGTGTCCAGGTTGGATACGATTGGTATAGGCTTACTACCAGAAATAGCATTGTCCCGGTGGGAAGTGCCCAAACCTTGCATCGGGAAATGTGAAATATGGATCCTAGTCAAATAATATATTTTTAAAAGGTAATAATTATTAGAAGATATAATCAATACTGAATCGGTTTTTTATCTTTTTCTTTTTCTATAGATGTCCTTTATATCTGTTATTCCGTTTTATTCACCAAAGGAATCTCTAAGCCTCATCGTCGGCAAGTGGAAGCTTTCAGGTCCAAACTTTGCTGTTTGGAAGATGCATCTAAAGAATGTTTTGGATGCACTCACATCATAGAGACATTACCTCCAGAGCGACCAGGGGTAGATGCCCAGGATAGTGAGTATAACTCTTACTATCAGTATCTGGCTGACGAATCTGACGTTATGTCAATTCTCGTTCTCACAGCGTCATCCGAGTTTACGGATGATCTCCATGTGAAGTCATCTTATGAGGTTGTTCAGGGACTGGAGCGCAAGTTCAAGTATAGTGAACGGATATGTCGCATCTTGCTGATGAAGGAAATTTTTTCATCGAAAATGAAAGAAAACCAGCCGATTATCGATCATCTCATTAATATGAGAAGGCTCTTGGATTGTTATGAAATTTTTGGATCAAAATCAAAACCACATGAGCTAGTTATCCTCTTGTTCGGTTCTTTATCGGACTGTTACCAGAGGAGGGTAATGTACGTCCTAGGTGATTTTGAGATGACTGTCGCGGAGTTGCACGAGATCCTTATGTGCATTAGCAATGAGCTGAATCCAAAGCAGCTAGAGTCAACAGTTGTGGACCCTATGCAGGAAGATGACTGGTTGGAAGAGCTTGGAGAAATTTGTTGCCTAGACTGTGGCAGCAAGGATTCATGCGAGCACTTACTCGACATAGATCAGCTGGATATTGGTTCTCCCAATGACTCAGGTATCTTTATGATAGATTATCTTATTACTACTTATGAATCATGGGTATTGGATACTGGATGTGGTCATCACATATGCAATCATTTGCAGGGATTCAAGAGAAGTAAGAAGCTAAGACAAGGAGATATGGACCTGCGGATAGGCGAAGGCTCCATGGTTGGTGCTGAAGCTGTAGGAACATATTGTCTTATTCTGCCTTCGGGCATGGTCTTAGAACTAGAACCTTGTTATTATGTTCCTAGACTTATTAAAAATGTTATCTCGTTTGATTTGCTTATAGACTATGGATTTAATTATGTTTTGAATGAAAAGATTATTTCATGTTTTAAAATGATGTTTTCTATTTAAAGCTATTCCAGAAAATGGTCTATATACGCTAAATCTAGATAACAATGACATCTATCATATAAGTAAGAGATCCAAGAGTAACTTGAATCAAACTTACCTCTGGCATTGTCGTTTAGGACATATAAACGAGAAACGCATAGAGAAACTCCGAGATGACGGAATTCTAGAACCATTTGACTTAGAGTCATATGATATTTGCGAATCTTGTTTGTCTGGTAAAATGACAAAGCAGCCTTTCAACAGTGAGAATGAAATGGCTAGTGAGTTACTAGGGATTATACACACAGATGTGTGTGGACCCTTTACTCCAGAAGCTAGAGAAGGATACCGATATTTCATAACCTTTACTGACGACTTCAATAGGTTCGGTTATGTCTACCTCATGAGACTCAAATCTGAAAGTTTTGACAAGTTCAAACAGTTTCAGAATGAGGTACAAAATCAGCTGGACAAGAAGATAAAGTTGCTTCGGTCGGATCGAGGTGGCGAATATCTGAGTCAGGAATTCGACGATCATTTGAAGGAATGTGGGATGGTTTCACAACTCACACCTCTGTATACACCTCAGATGAATGGTGTATCAGAAAGGATGAATCGTACACTGCTTGACATGGTACGATCAATGATGAGTCGAAGTTCACTACCATTGTCGTTTTGGGGGCACGCTTTCGAGACAGCGGCGTTCATGCTAAACCGGGTTCCGACCAAATCGGTTGAAAAGACACTGTTCGAGGTATGGACGGGGAAAAAGCCCAAAATGTCTTTTCTCAAGGTTTGGGGATGTGAGGTGTATGTTAAACGAACATTCATAGATAAACTCAATCCCAAATCAGATAAGTGTGTCTTCGTGGGTTATCCCAAGGAAACCATGGGATACTATTTCTACAACCCAGATGAGAACAAAGTCTTTGTTGCTCGTAAAGGGGTGTTCTTGGAGGAGAAGTTTCTTAACTCAGAAACTCCAAGAAAAGAAATAGAGCTTCAAGAAATTGAAGAAGAAGAGATAACACCACCACCGATAATTGAACCCGTGATTCATAAAAGAATTGTTGAATCTCAACCCGAGTCTGTGGTTGAGAAATAGGTGCAAACACAAGACCTTCGCAGGTCTAGTAGGCCTCGTCATGAGCCAGACAGGTATCTGGGATTCCTAGTTGCTCAAGACGAAAGGGATCTTTTAGAACCCACTACCTACCAAGATGCTGCTTCAGGTCTAGAATCTGAGAAATGGCTAGAAGCCATGAAGGCAGAGATGCAATCCATGTATGACAACCAGGTCTGGGAGTTAGTAGATTTGCCTCAACACAGTAAAGCTGTTGGGTGCAAATGAGTCTTCAAGAAGAAGACCGACATGGATGGAAAGGTGCATACTTTTAAAGCAAGGCTAGTGGCAAAAGGTTTCACGCAAACTCATGGTGTTGACTATGATGAAACTTTTTCCCCAGTAGCAATGCTTAAGACTATTAGGATTCTTATGGCCATATCAGCATATTTTGACTATGAAATATGGCAGATGGATGTCAAAACCGCCTTCCTTAATGGGAAGTTGACTGAGGACGTATATATGATACAACTGGATGGTTTTGCGGATCCAAAGAACCCTAATAAAGTATGCAAGTTGCTTAAATGCATTTATGGACTAAAGCAAGCATCTAGAAGCTGGAACTTACACTTTGATGAGCATATCAAAGAATTTGGTTTTACCACAAGTGAGTTCGAGTCGTGTGTTTACACTAAATTCAGTGGGAGCACGGTAACCTTCCTAGTCTTGTATGTAGATGACATACTGCTGATAGGAAACAGTATACCTGTGTTACAAGGAGTAAAATCCTGGTTGGGTAAATGTTTCCAGATGAAAGACTTGGGAGAAGCTGCTTATATACTAGGTATAAAGATCTATAGAAATATATCTAAGCGGCTTATTGGACTTAGTCAAAGCACATACATAGACAAAGTCTTGAAAAGATTCAAGATGGATGGATCCAAGAAAGGATTTATTCCTATGCAATCTGGTGCGATTTTGAGCAAGGCTCAGTCTCCTGTGTCTAGTCAAGATCAGGAAAAGATGAAATTGATACCATATGCCTTAGCAGTTGGTTCAATCATGTATGTCATGATATGTACTAGGCCCGATGTTGCATACTCTATCAGTGTCACGAGTAGATATCAACAAAATCCTCGTGAAGCCCATTGGGTAGCTGTCAAGAATATTCTCAAGTACCTGAGAAGGACAAAAGACATATTCCTAGTTTATAGAGGTTCGATGGATGAGCTCAGTGTAACTGGTTACACTGATGCCAGTTTCCAGACCGACAGGGACGACTTTAGGTCGCAGTCAGGATTTGTCTTTACCCTAAACGGAGGAGCCATATCTTGGAAAAGTCAGAAGCAAGATACAATAGCAGATTCTACTACAGAAGCAGAGTATATTGCGGCAAGTGATGCGGCAAAGGAAACTATCTGGCTGAAGAATTTTATCTCGGATCTTAGAGTTGTTGCCAGTATCTTTAGACCGATCGATATATTCTGTGACAACTCAGGGGCTGTGCACAAGCTAAAGAGCCTAGAGATCATCAGCGGACTATGCACGTACTCTGAAAATATCACCTCATCCGAGAGATCATTGGAAGAGATGATATTAGGTTGCAAAATATACCGACGGACGACAACGTTGCTGACCCGTTGACGAAGCCTCTAGCTAGAGCTAAGCATGAGAGGCATGCGAGTTCTATAGGAATGCAGTACTTAGAACATAGCAGCTAGTTCATGTTTTTTATTATTACTATAGATGTAACTTGAAACTCTTTTATTATGTATTTACATTTCATGGGGTTGAAAGAGGAGGTATTTGCATAATTGTTTCTAGTTGTCTATTTTTAGCATGTTTAACCTATCCATGACAAGTCAAGTGTTGAGTTGTCTAAATGCCCGTAGCTACTTAATGTAGTGGGAGCTGCATTAGGGAGATAACGCTATTATAGATATTTGATGATTTATTCGGGAATGAATAAAAAGCACAAGGCTGTGACCAAATATTCATAGATATTTATCAGGGGATAAATATTGGGGTGATCCGCATCGAGTTTACTTCATGGAGCGTCAACATAAGTAAACTTGATAGGTTGTCCTTCGACCTGAGATATTTGGTTTGGGACATAGTAACTTCTGTACTTTACCATGTTCTAACGTCACGCCGTAACAGGGTGATCATAAGGGGCATGTCTAGGTGCAGCGGAAGCTGTGTGCTCAAATTGCAAATAGTCAAGATGGGATTTGCACCTCCTACTTTTAGGAGAGATATTTCTGGGCCCCTCGACGATTAAGACTGCTGAAAATGCGTGGCCGCGCTCGGTTAGAATGATAGGTTTCATTCGGTAAACCGTAACTGCAGAGTGTCGAGATCAAAGCCGAGAAAATCTGAGTATTTAGAAGAAGATCCCTGCTCCATGTCTAATACTCACATTACGAAATATCGCGATGCAAAAGGAAAAGCCTAGATAATCCAATGGGTGGATTATGTCTCTAGATATAAGAGATCTCATAGTCTGGTTAACCTAAGTGTCTGGCTAGGGACCTCCTTAGGCCAACGATGTACAAGAATTGTTACTTATCTTGCACAAGTGGGAGTCCGTTAGATTGTGTGTAGAGATAGATAACAAGTACCATCGTGTCCAATACTATGTGACACTAAATGATCACAATGCTACACACCCAATTAGAACCATTTGAATTTTACCTTGTGTAAGAATAATTAATTAGTTAATTAATTATTAAGAGAAAAGAAAAAAATAATTATTTATTATTTAAAGGAGAAGTTAATATTTAGTTTGAATATTAACAGGACCAATTAATTAATAGTTATTAATTAATTAGAAAGGTCAAAGGTTATTTTCTGTAATTACTTGATAGTTTAATTAAAGCTGGACTTTAATTAAACGGGCTTAGGCTTTAATAAGGTTATATATATAAATACCTTATTAAACCTTAGAAACACATTAAGTTAATTACATGTCAAAAAGAAAAATAACCCTAATCCTCTCCTCCTCTCTCTCTCTCTCTCTCTCTCTCTATCGGCGCAAAGCCGAAGCCCCCCCCCCCCCCGGGGTCGACGACGTGACACGCACACACACGAAGGATCAATTTTTGATCATTGGTAAAATCCTTGGCGGTCTAGCAGCCTGTTCGAGGTGGTGCAGTAGTGGTGTTCTACCTTTAGCATTCTAGGATTGAAGTTTCAAGTTGAGCTGCAAAGGTATAACTTTTAATCCATTACTTCTCTTTTAGTTTCTGTACGAGTTAGATGAGATCACTGGAGGGGGTTTTGATTTATTCCGCTGTGCATGTTATTCTGATATGTTTTTATATCCTACAAAACCCTTCATATAGACATACCTATACTAATATATGTATCTAGGTTTATAATGAAGCATAAACTATTATATTTGTAGTAACCTACCTATATCAATGCATGTTCGTAAACAAATATATATATTTAAACATGTTTGTATTTGTATGTGTCATTGTGATGTATAGAGTATATTAGTGTCTTATAGTGATTTTTTTATTTGATTATGCTTATAATGAAACGTGTTTGTGATTAGGTGTGTTTTACATTGAAAAAGATATAAAATATAATGAAAACGATTTTCGTCCTTGGAAAGCGCTCGGAAATTTCCGAGGGATTTCCGAGTGGTAAAATGTAATTTTTATATATTTATCACTTTATAACATAAATTATCAAACATATAGACATACCTATACTAATATATGTATCTAGGTTTATAATCAAGCATAAATTAGTATATTTGTAGTAACGTACTTATATGAATGCATGTTCGTAACCAAATACATATATGTAAACACATTTGTGATTTGTATGTCTCATTGTGATTTATAGAGTATATTAGTGTCTTATATTTAAATATTTGTTTGATTATACATATAACGAAACGAGTATGTGATTACGTGTGTTTTGTATTAAAAAAATAGTATAAAATATAACAAAAACAATTTTCATCCATGGAAAGCCCTCTTATCCTAGCCCAAACTTTACATAAACCTAACTCAAACCCTATTTTATATGTATCTCTTATCTGGCCTCCACCACTAACCACTGCCTTCATTTGTCTCCTATCCATTTACTGTAGCTCCACCAACAGCCACCATCCTCTTATGCGACAAATCTTCCTCCAACCACCGCTTCCACCCATTCACCCAATCGGTGAGATAAAAAAAAATCCATCCCTTCACAGCGCACCACCACTGCACCGCCGCTTTCCACCCCAAACCGTTGCCCCTTCTTCAATCTTAACCCCTTCAGACTAGTGTCGAGCCCTAAACACACTGTTCCACCGCCCTCCACCACAACAACACCATCAAACCACCTGTCTATCCGCCATTACCGTCGCACCACTCCGCCTTGAACCCCAAAAACAGCCGCTACACCGACTAGGTAAACCGCCAACAACCACCACAAACACCATTAATTACCTCTAATCCGCCACCTGCCACACACCCCTTCCTCCACCGAATACTTCTCGACTCCACCGCTACTGCTCATAACACCACCGCCGCTGACATCGTTCCACCAGTCCACCACCGTAGATCCACCTCTGCCGTCACACCACCGCAGCACCGTTCCACCTTGCACCTCCAAACTGTAGCCCAGATCCACCGTCGTCGACCATTAAGCATGTGATATCATGTTTGAGGTAAAGATTCGAACACTTCTTCTTAATTTAGTGGTACATTGATTCTAATTGCGGCACTACAATTGAAAGTGGTGATGTATTTGTTAGTAAGCATCTGATACCCATACGGCCCATACTACAATTCATTTAAAGTAAAAAAAAAGAATTTAATATTATTTTAATATTTTATTAATATCACTTTAAACGATAACTTATTTAATGGGTTGATTTAATTAAAAAAATAAGTAATAATGTGTGAATCTAATTTTCCAATATATAATCGTAAATACTAAGTTTGATATTATGTTCGGTTACAATATATGTGTAGAACATATTTTCATGAAAAATACCCATGGGTTATAAAGAGCTCAGTGCGTTTAACATTTAATACCCCTTATTTTGCATTAGTTTGACATATAAAAAGTTAAAATTGATTCTTGTTTTAAATAAATGAATGGTTAATATTATTTAATTAAAATTGATTTATTAAATAAATTTTTAGATTCGTGTTATAAATTTTATTTCAATTAGTCTTTTATATATATTAGAAGTCTTTTATATATATTAGAAGAAGATGAATATTATCAAATGCTAAAAGTAAAGATAAAGTAGTTTTTAGTTGGAGATATCAAGTTGATTAAGATTTGTTATACATAATCATATTAAAATGGTGTAAGTAAAATCTAATTTTATTTTTTCTTTAGGATAACTTTTTTATTTGAAGTTGATTTTAAATAAAAGTTTTTGGTTCCTCTACGAAAAATGATGGCTTCATTGTATGATGTTTTCAAGAGTATTATATCTTATACGAAAAAGAAAATTTCTTCGAGATACCTTTTCAAAGTGTTTATTCTAACATGCTAAACTTTTAATTGAAGCAGGTATGGTAGTGGAAGTGGAACACCCTCTACGGTATAGTAAAGTGCTATAGAGAAAGATTATCGGCGAAACAAAAAATGAAAAGGTTGCAAGATATGAGAGACGTGACTCTAATGAACTTCAACAACTTTAACCCCAAGACTCTCCTTCATCCACATAGGATCCATATCATTTGTACTTCTTAATCAAAAGTTTGAATATTTGAACATTTAGTTGCAACCTTTATTAAATTAAATGTGATGGTCTTTGATTTGTGTATGAATGCTTTCTTTTTTATATTAAATGAAATTTTTAGGTATTACAACAAAATTAAGAATTGATTTTTTATTTTAAAAAATTCATATTTAGTGAAGGTTTTCCAATAGATTTGTGAGCCTATATGTCCTTGGAAACTTGTCCTTGGAAATCTTTCGGAAATGTGTCCTCGGAAACATATCGGAAAATTGTTCTCGGAAATCTCTCGGAAAGTGTTCTCGGAAATCCATCGGAAACTATCCCTCGGAAATCTCTTGGAAATTGTCCACGAGAATTCCTCGGAAAATTTGTCCATGGAATTCTCTCGGAAATGTATGTCATCGGAAAGACCTCGGAAAGTTCCCTCGGAAATCCCTCGGAACTGTTTTCCGAGGAGAGTTTTTACTAGGACAGATTTTCCTCGGAAATCCCTCGAAAAATGCCCATTTCCGAGGGATTTCCAAGGGAATCTGTCCTCGGAAACTCCATGTTTTTCTAGTAGTGATATTTACCAACCACTACCACTAACCACCACCGCCGCTGTAACACCGGGTCTCACAAGCTTAAAATTAGCGGAAATTAAAACCTTTTAAACTTATTTACACAAAAGGTTTGCAGCGGAACAAACCACTGTTTACATATATAAGTCTCAAAAAATCAAGCCAGTGTTACCAACTACGCACCGACCATCGTCACAAAGTATCAGAGTTAACAAACAAGTGTTCCAAAAGATATATATATATACATATATATATATATATATATATATATATATATATATATATAACAACACTACCCAAAGCAACCCGCCTCGCCAGGCCTTCTGATCACTAACCTGCGAAAAGGGAAATATCACGAAACATTAGCTACACTAGCTAGTGAGTACAGATATCACATAAGCATCAATAAGCATGTTATCACGTCACAATATGGCACACAGGGCTAAGCTATCACATAGCGGTGCCCCGACATGTCAGCGGGATCATATCTTGCGAGGTAGCTAGCCTTGCTCAACGATCCGAGCTGGGGAATCAATCACAACCAACCACATCGATGGGGGAGCGAAGAGCAGCCCACCATCACGTTTGAGCCACTAGGACTCCGTTCGGATCTGATCATAGACCAAGATCCTCACTGTATGTCGAGGAACGACGGCCTGTAGAACCTTTAACCCGGAAAACCCATCGAGTACCGTTGATCCTGAAAAACACTCAAGGATCCAGCCACGTTAGCAAACTGACCTCAACCCCTGCGTCTGTCCGGACAGGAATCACAAACACGGATGACACATAGGGTCCACAGTACGCATGCGTATCACATATCACAATTTATATCACATGGTATCACTTATAACACTATATCACGTCATACCTCGCACGTTCACATATATACACATGGCACATAGCAATAGGCAACTGATAACCCTACTTACCGAGTCTCATGGGAAACCGGTACTCACCTCGAGATTACAAGAGGCGGATATGAATTCGGGAATCCCAAGAACACACGGAGTCGTCTGAATCACCTAACACATTAGGTTTAGACTTGGTCATCACATACACATAGTCTACATAGGTTAAAACACAAGTTACACAAGCTGTCAGCACTGGACAGGCTCCTACGGCCGCAGAGGACACGTCCTACGGAAGCAGGTCACACGACAACCACACCGTACGGCCGTAGGGTCAACTTCCTACGCCCGCAGAGGTTTCTTCCAATGAATCATGCCCTACGGCCGCAGGAACCCATTCCTACGCCCGCGGGAGCTATTCTTTGGTGACCTACGACCGTAAGTTACGTACCTACGCCCGTAGACCTTGTTCCTTCGTCCGTAGACGGCAAACCACGCAAAAGCACATCCTACGGCCGCAGAGACCCTGCCTACGGCCGCAGAAAACACATAAGACCTCCTACGGCCGCAGGGAATATCTCTTGCGCCCGCAGGAATTTCCTGCACAGAAAACCTTCGTCTTTGTTTCACGACAGCTCCTTAAATCCCATTTTTAACACCCAAAACTCGATTGAAACCATATCCAATCGTTTATACATGTTGTTTGACATCTAGGGAAACTTATAAACACATTTGTACACAAAAACTAACACAAAAACTCATCAATCACCATCCAAATGGTGTTTCTACTTTATAAACACAAAATCTAGGGTTCTTGACCAAATTACTTACAAAGACGGTGAAGTAGCAACCGTCTCACACTCGAATCAGCTACTGAACTTCCTTGCAACAGATTTGCACTTTGATTTCTTTGAAAACTTGAGAACAAAGTGTGTGTATGTGTGTTTGTAACATGTACGTATGATGTATGTGTTTGTTTGACTTTTATGAGTCAATAAATAACTCCACCGCCTTTGGTGGTCTTAATTAGACAACGGGGTATTTTGTTCCCCTTTTTGACTCACAACTTGACATACGCCATCCCGTTTTAACCAACGGGGATATCTACGGAATCATTACGCGAAACCGTATAACACGACATCACTTTTAGACACGCTTGACACTTTTTCACATTAATTAACACAATACACGTTAGTCACACAAAACACTTAATTTAATTCACTTAAAGTCACAGTACAAGTACCAAAGCACACGGTACAACCCTACACTGTTAAGCCCTTTTCCAGGGTGTTATAGCCGCCGACCACCCCAGCCGCCACCTCCGCCAACCGCCACCGCCACCAACGCTGCCAACCACCTCCAACGGCCACCACCACAACGGCTACCGACCAACATCAACCGCCACCTTCACTACCGTCACCACCGCCGGCGACTACCACCAACCACCGTCGCCGACCACCACCAACCGCCACCTCCGCCACCGTCACCATCGCCGCCGACCACCACCAACTGCCACCGACACTACCGCCGTCGTTAACCACCTCCCACCGCCGCCACCATCACGAAAGTCGTAGATGCCGCGATTGTAAAGGGTAGGTTAGGGGTAAGGTAGGGTAGGTACGTAAGGATGGGGTGGGGGTAAGGTGGGGTGGATAGGTGTGGGTGGGGTAAGGTAGGGGTAAGGTGGAGGTGGGTGGGTAGGTAGGGGTAGGGTAGGATGTGGGTGAGGTGGGGTGAGGTAGGTAGAAGGGGGTAGGGGTGGTCTGGGGTTATGGTGGTATGGATAGGTGGGGTGGGGTGGTGTAGATAGGTTGGGGTGGGGTCGAGTGGGTAGGTAGCGGGTAGCATGGGGTGGGATGGCGGCGGTGGTGATCGGTGATGGCAGCGGTTGGTGGTGGTCGGCAACGGTGCTGGAGGTGGCGGTTGGTGGTGGGCGACGGCGGTGCTGGTGGTGGCGGTTGGTGGTAATCGGCGATAGCGGCGGTTGGTGGTGGTCGGCGGCGGCGGTGGTGCTTGACGTGGTGGTCGGCGGTGGCGACGATTGGTGTTTGTTGGCGGCGGTTGGTGTTGGTTGGCGGCGGTTGGTGTTGGTTGGCGGCGGTTGGTGGTGGTTGGCGGTGGAGGCGATTGGTGGTAGTGACGGCGGCGGCAACGGTAACGGTGGCGGCGGCGGTGACGGTGACGGTGATGGTGGCGGCGGTAATGGAGCGGCTGTAACGGTGGCGGCGGGGGTGGTGGGTGGTCGTCGGTGGTGGCGGTGGGTGGTCGACGGTGGTGACGGTGGCGGCGGCAGCGGTGGCAGTTGGTGGTTGGCGGTGGTGACGGCGGCGGCGGTGGCGGTTGGTGGTCGGCGGGGGTGGACAGTGGCGTCGGCGGCGGTGGGTTTAGAACAAGTGATTTTTTATTAGGATAAGTGAGTTTCTATCACTTTTTAGAATAAGTGATAATAAGTGGAAATAAGATCAGTTATTATATTCTTTCAGAGTTATAAACGCTCTCTCCTTCCATAAAACCCTAATATGCACTCTGACTCCGCCGCCCTCTCTCCTCTGGCCGTCGGCGTTAGCCGGCGGTCCGGAGAACTTCCTTCTTCACCGTTTCGTTTTCCCTTTCTTGTTCGAAATCCCGGTCGAGTACGTTCAGAAGTTCGCATTTCAAGGTTCAGTTTCATGGGTCGATTTTCAGTTTAGATATTTGGTTCAGTCGTGGATCGAGATCCAAGGTTCAGTTCATGGGTCTAGTTTCAGTTCGTGGGTCGCATTTCAAGGTCAGTTCGTGGGTCGAGATCTTTGGTCGAGAAGTTTCAGATCAAGTTCAGTTCGTGAGTCGGATTTCGTGGGTCGCATTTCAAGATTTGAAGTTCGTTTCGTTCACAAGTTTCAGATCTTTGGTCGAGGTACAGCTCGTTTCGCATTCCAAGTTTTAGTTCGTTTCAATTCAAGATTCAAGATCCCTGTTCAAGCTACGGACGTGGTTCGTGATTGTGGTTCGAGTTTCAGATCCCTTGTTCGTGATTGTTGGTGCGTGTTGGTTCGATTTACATCCTGGTGGTCGATTTTACTTCAAGGTTCGTGGGTTAGTTCGTGGTTGTTCGAGTTTACATTCTGCCCAAAAGGTTCGTGGGTTAGTTCCCGGTCGATTTCAGTTCCGAAAGTTGCCCAAAAGATCGCAGCCCGTTGTTTCAGATCGTGGTTTCACTTTCAGATCGTGGTTCGAGGTCGAGATTCTAGTTCGTATGCCGTTGCTCCTTCAAGTTTCGCGTTTGAGTTTTCAGATTGACTTTTTAGTAAGAGTTTTTTAGATCGTGGTCGAGTTGGGGTCTTTGGTCGAGTTTCAGTTCGAGATTGTAAAGAGGATGTCAGATCGTGGTGGGTTCGTGTGGTTCGTGGTCGCATTTCAAGTTCAGATCTTGTTGATCAGATCGTGGTGGGTTCGTGTGGTTCAGATCGTGGTTAGTTCGTGTGGGTGTGGTTAGTTCGTGGCTCGTGTGGTTCGTAGCTCAGATTTTATTGTTGTTTCAGATCATGGTTAGTTTGTGTGTTTCGTGGTTAGCTCGTGGTTCGTGTGGATCGTGGTTAGTTCCAACTGTTTCGGTCGGTCCAGTTAATCTAATCTGAAATATCCTATTGTCAACACCTGGTTGGATGTGGTAACCTTTGTTTGTTAGTTTGTTAGTTCGGGAAGTTTGTTACTTCGGTGTTTAGACGGAGGTCGAATAGGTTCGAGTCCACCAGGTGAATGCCCTTTAGCTTTACGAGTTTTAGATAAGTTGACCGGATTGGTCTGTTCGATACTATTAGTTTAGCGGGTTAGGTGTTCGTGTTTAAATTTTGGTGTTTGTATCATTGTATTAACTAGCATCTAGCTAGTTTTTAAATTATATATATATATATATATATATATATATATATATATATATATATATATATAATACGTTGCCTTTCAAAAAAAAGTGGAAATAAGATCTTATTCATTTTTACATCTAATTTTTAACAAACAGTCTTCTAATGAAATGTCTGCTCACCCGCAGACATTTCTAAAAAAATGTTTGCTTGACATGAAACCCGATCTGGATCCGGTACGAAAACGTGACATGAATCCGAAACGGATCAAAAGAGGATTGACACGAAATCGACACAAGAGTAATGTGCCGGGTTAGGATCAACCCCACAACCCGAAAGTGAGCCTTATGACACGTTTAAGGGTAAAAGTGTAAAATTATAAAGTTTTCTTTGATACTTAGAAATTAAAATTCTAAAAAGAAATTTGTGAATCTAAATAAAGGAATTGCATCTTAGGGCAAAAATCTGCCAAACAAAAGTCTAAAACCCTTAAGGTTAAAAACATTAAATAACAATAAATTATTTACAATTAAAACAAGAAAAATGTTATCCACAACCCTTAGGGCTGTGGATAAGAGTAATAAAATATGGTATCAATTTTTAAAAATAGTAACCGTATGTCATATATAGAAAGTTTGAAAATTAATTAAAAGATGATTCAAGTTGATTTTTTTATAAACATGGAATGTTGATTATGAAACATGAGTTATGATTGTTATTTTTAGAAATTATAATTATATTTATTACTCTTATCCACAGCCCTTATAGTTATGGTTAGCATTCTCCTTAAAACAATAATACATCAATTTGGTATTTGTTATTTTCATTATATGATTTTGATACTTTTACATTTGATTACTTAATATGTGATACTTTAGTATTTTGAAATTTGATTCATAAATCTATTTAATGATGAATTATCTTAAAAATTCGGTTGTTCAATGACATTATATTGCTACATAGAATAGTATAGTTTTTATTATATTCATTTATAAAAGTTGAATTAAAAGGTAATATAAAAATTCGAATTAAACCGAAATAAATACCGAATCTAAAGTTTGAATACAATTGAAACAAACATTAAATATTGAATTTAGAATATAAACGTAAATCATTTTTAAAATTCTTACCGAAAGTTGAAAAACAAACATGGAATTCTGATAAAGAAAGCCATAGTTGAAACAGAAAACCATATTCGAAATCATACTCGAAAACCGTATGCGAAAACCGCAAAAATACTTTTCGATCTCATTTGGCCGAAATGGTTCGACTCGAACACGACAAGAAAATTGACATGACCTAAACCTCACATGAAAATTGGGTCGACACAAATTAAAGCTTGACCCAAACGGCCAAACCTGACTCGAAAGCCGCCGATCACATTTGTCCGGTGTTAAAGTACTTTACAAGCCCGATACTTTTAGTCAACTTTGATTTTCTTGCGATGTGCAAGGGGTAGGTCGTGAGGCAAACTTGTCATTACCCAAAGGATCTTGACCTAGCAGTATTGAAGTTTGGAAAAGATGCTTCTTAACCTCAAGGTTGTGGGTTCAAGTCCCGGGAGTGAATACTTGGTGTAGAATTATATAGGTGTGTGTGTTTAGCTATTAAAAAAAGTCATTAGGATTGTTTATTAGTGATCAAAATGTGAATCCTAAGTGGTTCAAGCCTTCGTCTCCGTCTTTCCCTTTGAATTTCTCATAACTGACTATATTAGTGTTCTTCATATAAGCATAGCATTAAGATCATACAACAAAACTCTTTTTTATGTGAGAATCTTAAATCAATGATGATATTTGTGTGTGTGTGTTTAGTGCTACGACTGATTGTGTCAACAAAAAACCTATAAAATCAGGATGAATGTGCCCTAAGTTCTAATTGCTCCTCCTCTCAGATCTTAATTGTTTCTTTCAAGATTTGTCATCTGGATATTCATTAATCCGCTTTATTTTTATTTATTTTTTATGATTGGGTAGTGGGTAGATTTTTTTTTTTTTTTAATTTGACAAAGGTTTGTTTATTGCTTCAAACTTATGCTAGCTTGATCTGAATTCTTCATTTTATGAACTTGGGTAATTGTGATGAGTTTTCTTAATCATCCTGCAACTACTTTCCCTCAATTTGGTACCAACTCTTAGGTTTGTGCAATCCTATTGAATCAAACTTGTGATTTCCAAAGTTTGAATCTATTGAAATTGACAAACATTGATGGCTTATATGATTTATTATTACCGCCAAGTGTTTGATAAAATGTTCCTTCGAAGCTTAAAAGTGTTTTCTATTCGTGTTTCGAGTTGACTTATGTATTACCCGCGCATACATATGTCACTAAGTTAGTAGTTTATAAACTATTGTGCTAGCTTCTGCTAGAAATACAAAATATATGTTTAAAATAAAATGTCAAAACTTGTTATGAAAAAGTTTAAACAGAGCAAAATTCATAATGTTACAATAAGTTGAAGATTACAAGCTACATTCGAAATGTTGTCTGCCACAAATCATAGTTTCATTCAGTGCAGCAAGGGCACAATCAGCTCAAGATTCGAACCACTTTCGGCAAAGTATCAAAAGAAATGGTGCACCGTGCACGGTCTGCACCACAGCCAAAAGAGCCATCAGGAAAAATCAAACCTATAACATCATGGCATGGTTAACCACCATTGCACAGCCCAGGGCTCACACCATGAAAACAACCTGGAAAAAAGAATATTTAAGTCATAAATATTATGGGTATAATCAAAAGGACATGAATATTAGGGTTTGGACCTTTTTGGATTGGGTTTGAAAATTTTCTTGTTTGGGTGTTGATGTGTGAGATTATTGCAAGTTTGTGTTTGATTTTTTGAAACTATTTGGTGGTAGACGGTGTGATTGCAGAGATGGAGGATCCGAGGGAGATGGTGGTGATGAGGTAGAGAAGAGAATCTTATGGCGGCGGTGGTGGATGGTGGTGGTAGACAGTCTTGGGTGGCAGAAGGTAGTGGGCGGTGCTGGATCTCAGCTGGATGGTGGCACATGGTGGTGGTTGGTGGAAAAAGACTTGAGAGGAATTATAATTAGAGTAATAAATTAATATTTTATTTTTTATTAAAATCTTTATTAATTATAATTAGAATAGTATTAACATTTTCTCAAATGAATAAAAATTAAAAGAAAAACATAAACTACAAAGGAAAGGCCATTTTTGTTTGGACCAACATTAAAACAAATTGCTTAACCCAGACTATTGATGTAATTTTTGAAGTTTAGGGATCACTGGTGGGAAATTTGGTAAACCACAGGGACTATTTGTGTAATTAACTCAATTCCAGCATTTTGCAAGCTATGGATGCTATTTAAAAAAATCATAAGCAGAGAGGTTTTCCCTATACAGGTTACCTGGGGAGGGCAAGTCTTTGACTCAGATGTACGCGGCCTAACCGGGGTATCTCCCTGACCGTTTCCTTACCCTACCCTTCCCTGGCCACCCTAAAGATGTTTACCTAGCGAGGTTTGAACCCGTGACCTCTTTGAAGACGGGACGCCTTACCACTAGGCCACCTTGGTGCTGGTTCTATTTGAAAAATCACAAAAGGTATATCAACACTTGTAACTCTAAAGGTAAACTATTTTGTTATCTAGTTGACTTTCTAATGCTGAATTCTGGAAGTACATATAGTGAAAATAAATAACAAATGGAAAATCAAGACCGCATTCATCACACGTAAAATTATAAGTATATATGCAGTGAAAATAAATTCCAACTTACTTGATTAAGGTGCCGAACCAGTTTCTTATTTGTTTGGACACAATGAGGATAGATGACCCTTTAAACCGCACTCATAGCAAATCCGCCTCCTTAACTTACCATCACTTATAGAACTCGCCACACTATTACCACCTTCTTTACCAATTGATTTAACCTCCTCAACTTCCATGTCATCACTTTTCTTACTCAAACTTGCCACATCAGCAACTTTTTTCTTCGGACATAATGATGATAAATGACCCTTCTCACCACATTCATAACATGTTCTCCTCCTTAGCTTACCTTCACTAACGGAACTCACATTATTACCACCTTCCATGTCAGATTTCTTGACTTCCATATCGTTTGCCACGTCAGCACTTTGTTTTTTTGGGCACAAAGACGACAAATGACCCCTTTCACCACATTCATAGCAAGACCGCCTCCTTAGCTTACCTTCACTAACGAAATTCACCACATTTTCATCACCTTCCACGTCAGCTTTCTTGACCTTAATGTCATTTGCCACATCAGCCGCTTGTTTCTTTGGGCATGCTGATGATAGATGACCCTTTTCACCACATTCATAGCATGTTCTCCTCCTCAGCTTACCATCACTAACAGCATTGACCATGTTATAGTCAACCCCTTCATTATCAGCCGCCACAACACAATCAGAAGTTTCTCTGCCAGAGTTTGCCACATCAGCATCTTGCTTTTTCCGGCAAAATGAAGTAAGATGCCCTTCTTCACCACACTCAAAGCACGCCCACCTCATCACTTTACCTTCACCAGCATTATCAGCCTCCTCTTTATCTTTACCAATGACCACATTGATAGTTTTGTAACCACTATTTGCCACATCAGCAACCCTTTTGTTTGGGCAAGATGAAGAAAGATGACCCTTTTCACCACATTCATAGCATGTTTGCCTCTTTGCTTTCCTTGCCAGATCATCAACTGCTGTAACATTTCCCCCATCTTTACTAATGGTAGGATCTGACTTTGAACCAGGATTCACTGATTTTGGTGGGACCGCACATCTAATTCTCACAGGTCTCCCAAAAAGAGATTTTTGATCCAATTTTAACGCCATTGTTAAAGATAAACTATCAGTAAAATCCACATGAGCAAAACCTTTGAATTCCCCTGTTTCTTTGTCCTTACCAAGTCGTACAGAGGATATACTGCAATCTGAGAAAAATTTCTTTAATTCATCTTCTGTCATATCCCATGATAAATTTCCAACATAGACTCTGTTGTAGCCCTCCAACATTGCAGGGGCAAAGTCAGAAACTTTTTTATCCCGGGTTGCCTTATATGGTTGAATCTTGAGGGACAGTCCACCCCTGCAACAGTGAAATAAGTTATAGTTACATTACAAAAACAAGAAGAATGTTCAATATAGTCCATACTTAATTCATAGTCCTGAGGGACTAATGTTAGCCTTTGGATCAATGGAATCAATGGTCCAGATTGCATTTTAAAATTTTGGGCGGAGTGGCATTTTCGTAATTAACAAGTGATGCTTTTACAATCACATGTGATTGTATACTGAATCATCTGTGATTAAATATTAAAATTTCATAACTATGTTTTTTATATGGACTTTATTGAACACAACTCTACAAAACAGTTGTGATTATCATTTCTCCAAGAAAAAAAAGGCCATGCTGCTCACATATCCGACCCATCGAGTGCCAATGCTCTCTTTGCTGCAGCTTCAGTCTGTAAGAAAAAAAAATTTCATGAATCTACATTACAGTGATTGTAAGTGTTTTTAAGAATAAGGTAATCAATGAACATCTCCATCCTACCCGAAAACTTATCATGGCAATCCCATTAAACTTCCCAGTCTCGGGAAACTTCAGACAGTCTATTTCAGTAATGCTTCCACAACCTTCAAAGAAACTTTGAATATCATCCACGGTAGAGTAGTATGGAATGCCTCCAACATAAATCTTTGTAGAAATACTCTCATCTTCTTTACTGCATTATCATGTAGCCCAAAAATCAATGTAATATGGCTTAGAACTCCTATCTTTGGCGAGACTATTGACAGGACCACAAAATGCAAAGAGCTGAATGATCAAAATCAACAATATCTAATTCGTTTCATCACCCTTTCAGCCTTTCTCTTGAATCTTTTAAGCCTACCACCGTATTGAAATTATTTACAATTCAATAAATGTTATCTAAGTTTTATATTAGTCTCTATGTGGATGTTTGAATGTGTGTGAACAGTGATTATTATAAATTGATTATAGAGACTTTATAATTGAATGCAAACTGCAAACAAACATCAAATACGAAATGGGTATCTAAAAGATTGCAAAATCATACCTATTTTGAGTTTGAATTACCCGTGTCATAGCTTGTTCCTGACTTTCTGCATCTGCTTTAAGCACACCGTCTTCATCATTCTTCACCACCTTCGTTTTCTTGTTCTTTTTCTTCTTATTCTTCTTTTTACTACTCTTCTTCTCACTCAAATTTTTCACCTCAACCTCAGCGTTCTCTCTCTTCCTCTTATTGTTCTTCAATCCACCAATACCCTCTTCATTTTCTCTCTCTTCCACGCCATTTTGATGCTCTGGAGTTGATTTAAGAGATGGTATTTTAACTCTGCGTATTTCCCTTTTCGATAATTTGGGTTTATTGGTTGCTGAATTCAAGAGGGTTTTGAAGGACTCGTGGGTTTGGGAGTCATTGAGATTTGATTGATTAACGTAAGACTCTGATTCGGCTAAGGATTCGGCTAGTTGGGCTCGTAGCTTCTGCTTTAGCTTCTTGTTCGATAGAACCATGCTTCAATATCTGACTCGAGAAACAATGGAGGCAATGGAAAGAAAGAGGCGAATGGGGGAACGGGAAGGTAAACCGGAAAACCTCCTAAAACCCTTTTTTTGACAATGTTACGTGCGTCATTGCGTCACAATTAAAACCCTAACTTTTTCTTATTACAAAGCAAGAGGTTGTTTACGGGGCTACAAATGAGTTAAGTGAGGTGCTGTTTGGTTTGATGAATTCCTTAGGAATTGGTGAGAATTGGAATCCAATTCCACCAAAATCATGTGTTTGGTTCAAAAATAAGAAAGGAAAAAAATTCTGAAAGATGGATTACATTCCTACAACTGATGGAATTTAAAATCCTTCCCTCACCCCATGGAATCTAAATTCCCGAGTTGAAGTCATACCACATCAACCAGAGGGCGACGGGCTTCGACGGTGGGTCGTCGACGGCGACCAAAGGGCGACGGCTAAAGGCCTTCGACGGTGACCAAGGGCGGCGGCGATCTAGGGTTTCGACATACGACGACCAGTGAGGTGGTGGCGACGGCTAAAGGCGTTCGACGGCGACCAAGGGCAACAGCGATCTAGGGTTTCGACATACGAAGGTGGTGGCGACGACTATCGCTCTTTGACGGCGACCAAGGGCGACGGCGATCTAGGGTTTCGACATACGACTACCAGTAAGGTGTTGGCGATCTAGGGTTTCGACAACGACCAAAGGGCGACGGCGACGGCGATCTAGGGTTTCGAACGAGGTAACCTCTTCTTCTCTTCTTCATTCTTCTTTTCGATGGTGGTGGTGAAGGTGACGGCAGTGAGATGGTGGTGAAGGTGGCGACAGTAGTAGGGGCGGCGGCGACAGCAGTAAGGTGGTGGTGAAGGTGGCGATGGTGGTTTGTGGTGGGGAAGTGAATTCCATTTCCTGATATTACCAAACACAACATAGAAGGATTTAGATTCAAATTCCAAATCCCTCAAAATCCAATTCCTTCCCAAAATCCAATTCCTTCAAAAACATTCCATCAAACCAAACACTACCTGAGTGTTTGGGTTAGCTTAATTAGGTCGCTTTGTGTTCGTCTAAGTGTTTTTTGTTTGTTGTTTAATGGAATCATTCAGCGCTGAATGCTGAATCGCTTAGTATTTAGCGTATTTGATTACTGTCTCTGAATGAAGACTGTACCGAATGAAACAGAAGAACGCTGCTGAATCATTCTACCTTAAAGTACATTCTGAATCATTAAGCACCAACTATATTACGCTAAGGTTATAATGGTAATTTGCATCATTCAAAACCTTTATCAAACAGCATATCACATTTAGAGGCAGATTCATTCAAAGCTTTTGAATTATTCAGACCACAAAATCATTCAGTGCTTAATCATTCTGTTTTAATAAAAAAAACCTTAGCTTAGTTTATCATTAACGAGTTAATTTTTTACTGAGCAATTCGAGCTTGAGCTCGTTTGAGCTTGAACTTGAGACTAAAAAAGAGCACGAAATATATATCAAGCCGAACTCGAGCGTATGAGTGCTCGGCTTGAGTTCATATCGAGTTTTTCGAACTTTATTTAATACATGAATGTGCATTTGTATCTCTATATTACAATATTATTATTGATGATTTTTTACGGTAACACTTGTGAAGTTACTTAGGAACTACACTGATATTGTAATTTATAAAGTACGAGGACCAAATATGAAATTTCATTCAAAACACAAAGATTAAAAATGTAATTAACTCGTGTTAATATTTTATAACTCCGTCTTTAGTCCTCTTGAACACACGGACACAGACCATAATTCTCGTTAACTCAAAACATCGGAATCTGCCAAATACTTGAGCTTGATAACCATCCTTTAGGCTCTTACTGGCTTACTGCATTTCCTTTGTGGATTTGGATTTGACCAATGTCAATAAGACAATAACTAACCATTCCAAACTCGTGGTGATCGATAAAATAGGAGGAGTTTGGTTTGTAAACAAGTTAAGCTCACTGAATATTATCGCATATTTTTTAAAAGTTGAAGTAGGTAATCTATTTTACACTATCCAAATAAATAACCTATTTTGTGATGGATTATTAATGTAAGGGCTTGAATTTTTCACTTAGGTTTATGGCTGTAGTTGGAGTTCTCACTCTTAGATCACCGTTAAACCTTAATGACCTAACCAAAATTCCTTCCTATAGTGATGATGAAGTCTAGTCACTCTTCTGTCGGCCATTGTTGAGGTGGTGGCTGCATTGTTTTTTAATTAAATTGGACGACGGTCAGAGACCGATCAGACTCTATCATCACTACCAGAAAGAAATGTTGGTCGTGTCACCAAGATTTGACGGTGAACTAACCGTAAAAAATTCAGCTAGAGCCAAAATCATAATCAGAAAATTCAAATTCTTACTTCTTCAATAAGATACCACAAAGTAGGTTACCTCGATTATAAAAAATAAACTAACTCATTTAAGGAAAGTGAAGCCTACTACGTTAAACTTACGGGAGTTTTCCACATAAGAAAATTGTTTCTATCACATAAGGAACAAATTCTTATAGCTATTACAAGAATTAATAAAGCACACATCTCGGTTGAACCAATTAATCCATGTGGAAGAACCTGTTCCCTAAACTTCAGCAAGCCATGAGTTGATGACATCATGCATCCTCTAGACAAGGGCCACTTTACGCAAGTAATTTTAAAACATAACAAGTCAATCAAGATGTTTACACCCAACAAGAACAAAACCCGGGTTCATTATAAGACTAGTTGTAATCTATACTTTTAACTATCCATGAAAACTGAAAAAGTAAGTCATGAAATATATGGATAATATCACATACAACATGATCACTCACAACATCAAAAGAGAAAGTAGAATTTTTAAAAGTTTTCACACCAACACACATTTTTTTGCTTACATCAACTGCAAATACATCAAGGGTCATGACTGTTGTCCACCTGGGTTTCTGGGAACTATTTGGACCAGATGATATATATGATGACATGGGAAGTAGGCATCCGGTGTATATTGACTTACTGGTCATAGCATGATCCTGGACCATAAGGTGGGCTTCGAGCATATGCATTCGTTACTGGGCTAGCTTGAACACCACGCCTATTCAAGAGACACCTGAAATACTGCAACCTGGTTAATGCTTTCTCAGAAGTGCTGCTTGTGGGTGCCGCTTCCTTTGAGGTCCATAACCGCTCTAGAATCACAAACAAAAAAGAAAAAAAATAAGGTGTTGTTTGCTTTTGAAGACATAAATGTCTTATGTTTTATTTTATATCTTAATCTTCAGGATGTGGTTTAGGTCTTAAGTCTGCGAAAAAATGATGCAGTTTTTTTGCTTCCCAAGATAAGCAAAAATAAGACAAATAAAGTCTTATGTCTGCAAAAAAACAAACAAGTTTATTGGAAACGTCTGGGGGCGGGCAGGCGTTTCTTTGAAAAAACAAACAAATTTATTAAAACGTCTACGTGCCCGCGGACGTTTCTTTAAAAAAGATCTTATTTTAAAAAACGAACATAAACAAGTTGCAATAGAAGTGTTTGAATGTATTTTTAGAGTGATAATGTGACATTAACTATGAGAATTAGAAATGATGTTCGAATGTGTTTCTACTATTTACGGTACATTTATGAATATTTTATTAATGTTGACTATTCGAATAATTAATAAAGAACACGACAATAAAAGAAATTTTATGAGAAAAGAAAAGCTGACGCCTTATGAGATGAGAGCAAGTTATCTAATCCTTATAATAATCAAATATGTAATACCCATATAGTAAGTTTTTGACGAACACTTATTATTTATATTATTGATATTGTTAAAATGTGATATAGAATCCCAATTAACCCACTCTTTTAACTTTGAGAAACCACATCTCATTTTTGGTCTAATATTGTTGCATTGGGTATGAAATTGAGTACCAGAACTAATAAGTTTGACCCCCAAAAAATCAAAGAATAAAAAACCGAATATGATTATTCAAACATGAAACATGTGCAACTTCAAGTCATTGATAATCAGATACCTGCAGCAGCTGCAGCACGAGGCCATATTGTTTGCTGAACATTTGAGGGGTCGGCAACCTCACTCCACATACAAACTTCTCCACCAAGCACGAGTTTCTGCTGTGCAGCATCAGTTATCTCTTCCAATGGTTCAGCATCATAAAACGCATCCCATGTGACATCCACATGATCAAGATACCAAACCCCTTGATTGCTGTAGATGCATTTAAACCCTTGTGCAACCACCTTTGGACATACACCAGGTCCCAACCTGATACAATTTACACCAGTAAGAACTAAGAACCCTAATTAAAATTAAAAATAATATAATAAAATAAAAAGTCAAATTGGAACTTACCAGTTATGCACAACGGTCTTTGGATTGAGCTTTTCAGCAAATGTGTTGAATGTTTCTTCCCTGTGTAGATAGAATTAAAAGACCTAAGAAAATTGTCACATGGATCATCTTGACTGCTGAAGTCAAATTTTGACTTTCCCACAAAAGGGTACCATTTGGGGTATTGTCTTTAGGAACAATGGGTGTAATAATTTAAATGAAACAATAATTGTTTACTTTAAGAAAAAAAAAATCAAGGACCACATGACATACCAGTTGACAGGGGTCCAGTTTTTGGATATTGCTATCTCTTGAGCTCGGAGAACAAAGTATTGATATGCATCCTTAGTCGTCATGTTCATCTCCCGAAGCCTATGTATAGAATGAATAATTTTATTTATAAAGAAGATAAATCATCAGTTAAAAATGTATATTCGAATGCGGGAAGATAATAACTTGACAAGTAAAAATAAATGTTTTACCACTGCTTCACATTTGGGGTAGACATCCAACAATCTGCACCAAGGTTGATTGCATACAACAATTAAAACCGAGTGTAAAGTTAAAATCAGATAGCATCAAAACTATGAAACTAGAAACTATGTATTAGTGTTTGACTTAAATTCGTAATTGATTTGATTAATTGGTTATTTGGTTGCTATCCAAATTAATAGAAGATAATATTTGTCTTCCTATTAGAAAGGAGTTTTTGAGGAACTTGATTTTGTATCAAATTAGGGTTATCTTATTTCCTTATAAATAGAAGTTAGGATCATCATAACTATAGGGGGAAATAGAAAGAATATTGTGAGAGTATTAAAGAGTGTTGAGAGTTGAGCGTCTCCATCTTGTAATCCAAGTTTTTAGTGAAGTTTTTCGTTTAGAAAGGGGAGTAGGCTTAAGGAGCCTTAGTTGTTTTGATTTCACTTTGTGGTAGTCGATCCCAACACGATGTTATAAGGGATCCTAGATAAGTTGAATTACAGTATTGGCTGAACTTAGTGATTAATAGAATGTGTCTCGCCTTGGCAGACCAACTCAATCTATATGTTCCATTCTTTTCAGAGGTGGCAAAATGGTTGGGTTGGGTAACAAAAACATAATGGGGATTTTGGTACAGTTATTTACTAGAGTATACTAGATTAAATGCCCGTGTGATACAATGGTTGGTTTAAAAAAATGATAAATATTAAGCATTAATAAAAGATATTAAATAATAATAAAACACGAAAAGAAATGAGAATTTAATAAATGACTACAGATGGTGTCAATACACAGTCTAGCGGTGGAAGCATCGACGCGAGGGGGAGGGCAGACATGGTGGCAAAGACGTCATATCATGATACAAAGAGACGTGATTGTATTTCTTGTACAAGTCATGGATCATTATTATAACAATTAGGGACAATAAGTTCAAGTCTTTGTTGATTATAATTAAATAGAATTTAAAATGTTTAGAAAATATTTTAAAATGATAAAATTAAAAATTTCGTTATATTAAAGGTAAATATGATATTTGTAAATTAGAGTGGGTAAATATGACATTTTAATGTTTAAGGAGGACATATACGAAAGTATGAAATTATCTCTAAAAAAATTTATTGCAATTAAAGTCAAAACTGAATCTAATTTGGACTAAGAAAAGTGAAAATTATATTTTAATTTTTAAAAAAATAGATGGTCAAGATTGCACAATTAAAATTGATTTGTTAAATACAGAGTTAGGATCGTATATAAATTTGATCAAAATTAGTGTTTTATTTATATTAGAAGATTATTATTAGACAATATCATAATACTAATTGTATTTAAGATTATATATTTGTTATCATACTTAATTAATTATGATGGTGTAGTCTCCTACATTAGGTTTATTTGGTTTCCTTATATATTCCAAATACTGTGAGTATTTGGTCATTACATCATTGCAGATGACAGCAATAAGTCTTCCAATCTTGCACAAGGTACAATACACGTTGACCCTCAACATTTTTGTCCAAAATTTTCAGAAAAAGAAAAAAAAGTTATTGCTCCAAGTATGATTACAAAAACCCCAGTATTTCAACTTTCAAGTAAAATTTCTAACTGTTTAAATATGATTATTCAGGAAGTCATACACATTAGAAATACACTCTATGCAATTTTCGAACTGTTCAACTCATTTGACCCATTTCATAGTAAGTTAATATCTTTGATTTTACTTGTTTGACCCATCAGAGATAAAAACATAACACATATCAACCCATTCATAAATAATTGACTGAGGTTGAGGAAATAAAAGTTGCAAAACAGGTACCATAAACAATACCTCCTCAATTAGAAGGAAAACTTACTAACCTGTATTTACTTCATCACCTCCTAGATGAAAGAGCTCAAAAGGAAATATCTCTCTCATGTCTGCCAACAGTAAAAAGATGATGCGACATCAAGAAATTATTGGGTTTAACAGTTAAGATTACACATTTTTCTTTGAATTATTCAAGTGAAGGAATGAAGATGTTTATGGGTAAATCTACAGCAACCACCAGATTAACTATCAAACTCACTGAAAACACCTTTATGTTTAAAAAAGGCAAGTAAATACAATAAAGATTCTCTCTCTCTCTCTCTCAAAGGAAGAACGGTAAGTTTTGTGATAAAATTGGTGGTTGTCACAGGCATTACTGCAACTATACGTTAAAAATTTATTAAAGTCATCTTTCATCTTGCAATTAACTAAGAACCATGCCTTTTAATCACTCATTGTAATTAAAAAAATCATAATCATGTAGCACCAGCTAACATCAAGTGGTAGATACTTGCTAAAACTATATACATACAGAAATGGTGTGTCATCAATAAGCGTGTACCTTTCAAAATTCCAGAAAGCACCTCAAAAGTGAAGTTCTTTGAAACATCCAGAGGTTCTCTACAGGAAGTTGAAGGCCAAAGATCAGGATATCCGGCACCCCTGCACAGAAAGCATCTCAATCCTTCATTACTGTATACAAGTAGTTAAGTACCATTCATCAAGTGTATTGGTGGAGATAATCAATTAACCACCTGGTTATACAAATATTCATTTCCGAAATCAGTTATCTTTAATTTAATCAAGAAACAAGGATCATGAATCGCATTTACCATGATTCTGCATGCCCAGGAACATCAATCTCTGCCATAACATTGATGCCTGTCACGAAAAAGTCAATATAATCAAGGAAGAGGGTATAACAAAACAAAACACCATATCAATGTATTCCAATCACTTTTACTTTTTTTAACAAACCGTATCTAAACGATCTCTATTTCACTTAACAAGATTTCTTACAAGTTTCATGATGTTTTAACTTTAAAACCCTACATGATGATCAAGATATGCAGAATTAGCGAGAGAATGTCCTACATATCTTAGCATTAATCATAATCATCAAGAATATATTGGGAGTTTGGCAGCAAACACAACAAAACTAAAAAACTGTCAGTAACTTTCACAAATGGCCCATCGAAACTTAAAGATGTAAAAGATTATAAAAATACCTCTCATTTTTGCGAAGCTTTAAGTAACATCATCAAGGAGACATGAAACAAAAAACAAACTTTTAGTAATTATATAACACACATACAAATATTCATGCAAGTGTTCTCAGATCATAAGTATCATATGTGATTGTCCAAGAGTCTTACTTAACTATTTCAGCAGCGTCCTCCACAGTATATCGTTCCCACTTTGTATATGCACCTTTCCATAGCTTTGGATATGCAGGTACTTCTAAAGGAAATGATTGATGGTCTATGATGTGCCAGTGAAGTACATTCTACTGAACATAAGTTATAATATTAGAAATACAAAGTTCGGTAGAGAAACTGCAGGACATCTAACTATGACTGAATCAAAATGAACAAACAGCAAAGAGTAACTTACAAGTTTAGCGTATGACATAGATTCAATTATTTGCTTGATTATGTCAATTGGGTAATAGTGTCTTGAAGTATCTATGGAACAAGGTAAACACATTGCCATTTATTAGCAAAACAATGCAAAACTGTAGTAGAAAGTTAATAACAAAAGATAGAGCAAGATTTCAAATTTATTTATTCTTTATCATATTTTATTCTGAACAACAAGGCCTAATTAATGTTTAACTTTGAGAAGAATTGTAACATACCAAGCAAAAGTCCACGAAACTCAAATCTTGGTTTGTCTTTGATAAACCATGGAGCTTTGTATATTTGTACAGCTTTTGTTCCATAATTGAAACCACATAATTGGCTGAATGTCTGCAACAAGTATTTGGAAGAAACAACATGAGGCACAACGTATTTGTTAAAACTACAACCAAGAAGACCAGATTACCAAAGCCAGATTATGCAGATGGTTTTTAGCAACACAGAAGTATAATCTGTGGACAAGATAACATGATGCGTCCATAAGCAATGTACAAAGTACAAACTCTTAACACAACTATGATTCTATGAACTGTTATGTTCTTACCTCTAATCCACGCAAAGCACCATAAACTGTGTTTGCCTGCATCAAACAAAATCAAAGGAAACGTTTAATTATTGAAATTGACGTTCTCATGTACCATCTTAAACTAAACACTAGAAAATTTAAAATGTTTAATCTTCGATCAATTTTGCTGACGTTTCAGCAGAAATACATGTAAGAAAAAACTTTATACTGAAATCAATGGTCATTGTAAACTTCTACTATTGCAAGATGATAATGCTGACACCATTGCAAGATTCTTTGCCAAATTGATACGACATATACACTTTTAGGGGGGAGGGGGGAATTATCTGGATAGACATGAACCTTTTTTTAAAATCTTGGATGATTTTGCAAGCATCAGAAAAGTCGTTTGTTTCTACATGTGATACTAATCGTCACCAGTTTGTTTAACATCACTTACTCTTTTCTTTATGATAATTCACCTTTTCCATCTTTTTACCTCACATAAAAAAAAAACTAAAACTGATCTGAAAGTAAAGCATGAAACAATTACTTCTCATAACCAGAAACATATAAGAAAGCAAATGAATTCAGAAAAATACTAGTTAAAGAATTAAACATATTTTAAAGAAGGTGCTAGCAAGAATTCAGAAAGTAAACATGTTCCATAGTCGTTATACTTCGTCAATGAAGTTCAAAGCAAAAAAGTAAAAGAATCACACACACGCATATTTACCTCAATGGTAACCTGTCCCATGATAGAAAGCCCATTGTTCTTCGCCACCAACAAGGTATAACTCTCATCCACACCAAGTTGAAGCTACAACAAACTCAAACAGCAAACAATTCACTTTCTGACATATAATTTAGGCTACTACACTTCCACCAAATACAAGAACTCACATATTCGTCGTCGGAATGAACAATGACAGTAAGTTTACTAATATCATAACCTGAATTCCCTGCTCCTCCAAATTTGGAGCTTCCAACATGGTTGAATATGATAGTTCTGTATCTTTCAAACGCCTCTCTTACAATAACAGAATTCCCACCATTGCCGGATAGAGAGATCGACAAATCAGGGTCGACCACCAAGGTTTCATTACCGGAAGTGAATTCTGAGGGCAACGGCCATAGAAATGTGATGGATGAATCATCGGATAAGTGTGAAGTAGAACCGACTGTTCGAATGGTTCGTGAATTGATGGTTGTTGTTAGATAGAGAAAGATTAAGAGAATATTGAAGAAAGAGTAGAGTGAATTAGGGTTTAGAATATGGAATTTGGAGGACATTTTTGGGGAAATTGGGAGAAGGGAGTGTTGGTTGACCTCAAGTAGAGCCGAGATAATGATCTGCCAAGTGTAGTTGACACATGATGCTTCTCTTTATTGAAAGTTTTTTTCCCTCGCGTGCAGAGATTCTACCGCTGTGTTATAGAGTTTTAGATATGGAAAAAAAATAGAAATGATTATAATTTTATTTTTTTTATTTTTTAAGTTAAAAAGAAAATAAGAGAAAAAGTATTATTTTTTATTTCAATCACCAAACATCTCATCCGTTTCTTTATCATCTCCTTGTGAAATAAATTCCAGCTGAAACTTGAACCTTTTATCTTTGGGGCTGTTTGGTTGGATAGATTCTTTTTTGAAGGAATTGGATTGTAGGAAGAAATTAGATTTTTGAGTCTCTGAGTTGACCTTTTCCATGCTCATGCTCAAAATTGAAATATCGCGCTGCAAGGGACAAACCTATATATATGCAAGTTTGTATATATAAAAACGTACCCATTCATGAACAGGGAGTTTATGATAGTTTAGTTTATAAACAGTTAGTTTATAACAGGTTACTTCTAAGCAGGTTGCTTATGAAGTTTTATCACAAGTTACTTTGGGGTATAAGAGTTCTTATAACCTGGTTATCCTAAGTGTCTGGCTAGGGACCTCCTTAGGCTAACAATGTGCAGTAACTATTACTTATCTTGTACAAGTGGGAGTCTGTTGGATTATGTGCAGAGATAATTAATGGGCATATTGTATCCAATGTTATAAGAGACTAAAGGGTCACACTGCTACACACCCAATTCAGAACAGTTGGATTTCACCATAATCTGTGTGGAAATAATTAATCAGTTAGATTAATTACTAAAGAGATAAACGAATAATTAATCAGTAGTATTAATTATTGAAAAGAGAGATATAAATAATTATCCAGTTTGGATTAATTATTAGAAAGGAATAAATAATTATATAGTTATTTATTATTTAAAGATAATTAAATATTAAGTTTTAATATTTAACGGACCAGTTAATTAATAGTTAATTAATTGACTAGTAAAGTCCAAGAGGTCAAAGTAAGAAGAGTTGAAAGTTTAATTAAAACAGTGGGTTTTTAATTAAACGGACTTAGGTCCAATCTAATCTTTATAAATATATCCTTAAAGGCTTAAGGATTAAGATAAGAGACAAGGATTAAACCTAGCCACCACACACACACTCTCTCTCTCTCTCGATCTCGTCTCCCTCACGGTCGATCTCGACCTCGACCGTCGCACTCTCTCTCGGCTCTATCTCTTCTCTTCGTCGAACAAGAAAAACACCCGAGGGGTGTTTGCGATTGCTGATCGACGCACACACACACTCACGTTTTTTAGTATTGAAGGCTTGGTGATCCAGGAGCGGTCTAGCAGCCAGTTCAATCGGAGGTGCAGTAGTGGTGGACTATCTTTAGCAATCCTAAAGTTTTTGTTCAGGTATAATCTTATAACCTTATCTATGGATTGTTTGTAAGAAACTATGTTGATCATTTAAAGTTAATAAAGATCCTAACCCTTTTTGGGGTTTAGAGGGTTGTGTTCAATCCAGTTCCGCTTTTAGGATTGAACCAGTAGAATCAAACCTAGGTTTGACCAGTTTGAGTCATAAGGTGGTTTGGTCAGGTTCAAAACCCTTCAGTGGTATCAGAGCCTCGGCTCTATGATCCATAGTTTCTAGTTTTTATCTGTTTCTAGGGATTAAGGTTTGATTCTTGATCTTCTACTTGCTCTAGGCTGTTTCGAAAATCACCAAGGGCAACAAAAAACAGTTTGTTTTTTTGTTATCCAGTTTTAAGAAGTCTAATCCTATTAATCAGAAAGTTTAAACAGTTAGTTTAAACGGTTAAAAAAGATTGTGATTTTTTAATAAGAACAAGTTTTGGATTAAGATAAATTAAACAGTTTGTTTTAATTAATTAAACCTAGTTAATCCATTGTTGGTTTGTTTGATAGTTAAATAATCTTCTCCATCTTATTTCTTCTCCTCATCAATTTCGAAAACCATAAAGGATAAAAACAAGTTTTTCTGTTTTTATCCAGTTGATAAAAGGTTCGATTTTAACCAGTTAGGTTTAAACCAGGTTTGTGTTTAAACGGTTAAAAGGGATAAACCTTTTATCTAAAACTAGACTTTAACCAGTTTTGAACTTTTTGTTTAAAAAGGTTGAAATCAAGTTTTAGGATAATTAGTTATTAATAAAACAAGTTTTTGTTAATATTAATAATTAATGGTTTTTTGGTTTTTGAATTAAATCTAGTTTTTAATCAGTATATTAAAACAGTTAGTTTTAATAGGTTAAAAGGGATTTAGAATGTTGTGTCAATCGGAAAACGGGAACCGAGAACATCACCGTGTCGGGGGTGACCGTTAGCGGCACGAAGGCCAAATGGGCCTAGCGGTGCCGGTTAGCGGCACTAAGGGTCAAAGTGGGCTTCGGCCCAAGTATTTTTCGATCCAGGACGACACGGGCCCAAAGGGTTTCGGCCCAAGTTAGCGGCGCTAAAGACACTTAGCAACGCTAAAAGAACTTAGCGGCGCTAAAGTCCAATGGGCTTCGGCCCAAGGAGGATCACGGTCCAGCAGGGTTTCGACCCATGTGTTTTTGGTCCAATGGGTTCTCGGCCCAAGAAGGTCTTGGCCCAGTGGAGAAATAATAGTTTTTCCGGATTAATACAAAAATATTATTAATTTTAAGTTATAAAATTAATAAGGTGTTATATAAGCTAATGTTATATATTTTAATTAGTTTTAGTTAAAATATATATTTTTAGATTTTTATTTATTATGACTAGTTTAGTCGTTTTGAATAAATTATAAAAAGAATAAAGTTTATATAATATTGTGGAGAAATAAATAAGAAAGTATTTAAATGACCAAAGGTTGTCGGTTTTAAGTTTTTGAAAAACTAGTAATAAAACTCGACATGAGGATTTATTTCAAGTTTTGAATGAGATCAAGTTTTTTTAAAGTTTTTGTTGGAAAACTAATTTGATCAATTAAACTAGAAGATCATAATTCTCGTTTTTTGTTAATAGGTATTAATCAAAAGGATAAATGAGAATAGTTTAAACAAATCAGGTTGTGTGCTTAACAGCATAGTTTTTGTTTATTTATTATAACTGCGTGGTTGACTTTTATATATATATTACTTATATATAATTGTGTGGTTGTATAGCTATAGTTTTGCCGACTTATGACTCGTTTTTCTTATTCTTCTTTTATTTTTGGTTTTTGGGAAGGCCTGCGTGCCAATTACAATCCCTTTCTTATTTGTAATATTGTACTGGTTCGGGGAGGCCTGCATGCCATTTACAACCCCATTCAATATTGTATTTGTAATAGACTAGTAATAGTTTAACCCCTGACCAAGAAGGACTCCAAGAAGGTGACAAGGTAAATGGTGTTCTATACGCGTAGCACGGATACTTCGGGGAGGTGTCAAGGCTAGTGGGAGCATCACATCAAGAAAGGTGAATCCAAGTCATTTCATCCTTAGGATTGACCTTAGGATTAGTTGGCAAAACTATAGGGCTTTATATGCTTATTATTATCTGCATGGTTGTGATTTACTGCTTTTCATATATATGTATGGTATATATATACATGTGTGTGATGGTAAATAAAAGGGGTTTAATAACAGGTTGTTATTAAACAGTGAAAAACCACGTTCTATGACAAACTAGAATATGACTTCAGTATGGTAGTCGTATTAATTAAAATTTTTATAAATTTAAAAGTTTTGTCAAGTTTATAAGTTTGAAACTTATAAAGGCCGTTTTGTGCATCTAGTTAAGGTACACATGTAAATCGTGTATTTTTTTTAAAACAGTTAGTTTTAAAATGGTTTTTCAAAAACTAGAAAATTAAGTTTTTCTTTGAACTTAATTATAACCCAAGAAAAATCTTAGATCAGTGTGTTACCCACCTAATGATACACCTTGACTGTTAAACGGTACTCGGGTGTCGGAAGTGCCCAAACCTTGGGCATCCGGGTTCAAACCATTGCGGGAAAGGGCATGAAAGATTCTGCGATAATCGGGAGCCCGGCCAGAATTCATGTTGTCGTAGGTGGTGCGATCTATTTTGGTGATAATCGGGAGTCCCGGCCCAAAAAGCACTAGAGTAGAGTTAAACATACTAGACTGGGTCTAAGTGCCCTACGAGGTTCTAGGAGTCGTATCAGTTAGGTACGATTGGTACAGGGTGTTACCTACCAGAAATAGCATGACTTGGCGGGAAGTGCCCAAACCTTGCGTCAAGTATGTGAAATATGGGTCCTAGGTCTAATATATATTATTTATGGGTTTGATGATATATAATTAGAAATTTTATCTGCAATTACTAATAAAACCAAGGTTTTAATTAGTAGATGGCAACCAACGTTACTAGTACTAATAACCTCTCTCTCCGCTCTATCCTTGAGAAGGATAAGCTCACCGGGTCCAACTTTCTCACATGGGAGAGAAATCTCCAGATCGTGCTGAGGCACGAGAGAAAGTGGCATGTCCTAGAACAACCTCTAGGAAATCCCCTTGCCAGCAATGCCAGGGCAGAGGTCAGGGAGGCTTTTCAGAAGCGCTCCAATGACTCCTTGGATGTTAGCTGCCTCATGCTTGCGACTATGAGTCCAGAGTTGCAATCAAGCATGATTGAAACTCCTGCCTATGACATGATCCGCCAGCTGAGGGACATGTTCCAGGAGCAAGCCCGCATGAAGCGTTATGATGCCACTAGGGCATTTAACTCGTGCAAGATGGCTAAGGGGACCTCGGTCAGTGACCATGTCATGAAAATGAAAGGTTACATGGACCACCTAGAGAGACTTGGGCACCCAGTACCGTTGCAGCTAGCAATGGATACGATACTCAACTCATTGTCAGATGACTATAAGCCTTTTATAGTCAACTACAACATGAACAACATGGAGAAATCCATGGCTGAGTTGCACTCCATGCTCAAGACAGCTGAGCAGAGTATCTGGACCAAGTCTAAGGACATTCTTATGGTGGGACATGGTGGACGTAAGAAGAGGAAGGGGCGCAACGGAAAGGGAAAGGGCAAGGCCCAGCCCAGCCAGAGTGCACCCAGGGCTAATAACGACAACAAGGGCAAGAAGCCGAAGCCAAACAAGGCAAGGACCGAGAATCGGTGCTTCAGGTGCGGCGAGGCCGGACATTGGAAACGAGATTGTCCGAAAGGTCACGAGGCAGGAGGCAAGTCTGGCTCCTCAGGTATTGCGTGATTAGCTTCTTTGTCACTTTCCACTTGTTAAAGTTTTTTACGAGTATTCTAACGTCTTGCAATCGTTTATTGCAGGAGGGGATGGAAAGTGATACGGCCCAGCATGAGGAGATCACACATGCAGCATGCGGATATTATTAATATTTACATTTCCTAGTTTATTAAACTCTTAAAGTTTATTTGAACAATTTTTATATTGTTGGTTTATGAATACTTTTGAGTTTATGGAAATTTAATATCCGTGCACGTGTTCTTATTTTATGAATCAATATTAGTTCAGTTGTGACTAAAAGAATACCAATAAGTCAAGTCTTGACTTGATTGGTGATTCATAATAATCTTATGCTATGATTTGTTGTAGTTATATAAATGTTGGCTCCACTTTTTCAAACGCTTAAATAAACAAATATTATTTATAAAATTAGATAGTTTTTCTAATTTAACAAGTGTTTAAGATTTTATGAAAAGTGAATGTTCAAAGTCTTGAACATATGGAAATAATAGTCATTATTTCCGGATAAAATAGTTTTTGATAAAACATTTAAGGAAGTATAAAAATGATTATGGTAATCAAGGGAGTTTTATACTAAATGTTTTGGAAAGAAATTTAAAATGCCCTCATAAGTGTTTTACACTCATGGCAAGTTTGATGAAACCACTTTCTGTAATTAGAAAGATGGATATGTAAAGATCCAAGTTCTTGGTTTCATAAAACGAATTTATTGCAAAAACTAAGTTTTAAAACATGTGTTTGGAACACAAGTTTTAGGCATGGTAGTCAAGGATTGACTAAAGCCTAAAGGAATGTTTTAAAGTAATGCACTTTTTCATAAAAGATAGTGAGAGCATCTGACTAATGTATTTATCAAAGTTAATAAAAGTTTTTTTTAACCAATGTGATAAATACAAGTTTGAACTTCTAGAGTATGTAATTATCGGATGTTTTTAGAAGCTATCTAAAATAGTAAGTTCTTGAGAAAGAACTAATACGAGGAATGCATGATTTATTGAGAGGTACTCGATAAAGATATCATTGCAAGTTTTTGAGTCAAGTTATGACTTATACAAAAATTATGCTCATTAAGTTCAGTAAGTCAGCTTAATTAAATGTTGTTGGTTGGTTAACGTTAGAAATGATAAAATAAGATGTTCTTTAACATTCTTAGTAGTGATATTAGATTAGTGTTGGCATACACAGGGAATCTAATTTCAAGGTTCTTACAAGTAGGTGTAAGAAAGTTTTATCGTTTTCAAATGGATAAATCTAGTAAGATGTAATTTATCTACAAATATAATTAAAGTTTTAATTACAGGAATGTTATTTTATAAAATCAGAAACTAAAGAGTTATTTTCCAGCTTTCTCCAAGTTTAAGAAATTTTATGAAATAAGTAAGTCTAGAATTGTTCTTAGGTTGCAAGAACGATTTCTAGCAAAACCAAGAAATAGTACCTCTAGATACTAGTCTTGAGTTTTAGGTTTTTTATCATATTATTTTTCGTTGTAAGCTGTGATAAGTTACAATATAAAATAATAAGTAATTCAGATGGACACCATGAATCGAGTCAATGAAATGGTAGAAATTATGCACCTTTATTCCAGGGTGGAATATGGAAGGGTGTAGAAATTAGTTTCATTATTCTTCACAATTTTGTATGTTTTGGTTTATCCAGGAATAAACTAGGTTTATTCGAAACACTATCCGTGACTACTTATCTTGGTGGGAACCTTGATAGGGCTATAAAGTCATCGTAATTTTGGGGTAGATTCGATAGTTTATCGAATATAGCTGCAAACAGTTTTTGCGGACCAAAATTTACGGATATTCGTTAGGGTTACGAATATTGGATTAACCCACCGTGAAAAATACTTCGTGGATTCGTGTCAAAAGTATTTATCACATAGGTTATCCTTAAGCCTGAGGTTTTTGGTTTGGGATGCGGTAACTGTTGTCTTCTTAGTGCGTTCTAACGCCACGCCGTAACAAGGTGGTCATAAGGGGCGTGTCTAGATTCAGTGGGAGCCGTATTGCCAAATGCAAATATGCAAGATGGTAATTGCACCTCCTTTTTAGGAGAGATATTTCCGGGCCCCTTGACTGATTAGAGAAACTGGTAAGTGCACGGTCGTGCCCAAACGAACTGATCTGTTCTTTGTCGTTTATCACACAGTTTTGAAATCAAGTATGTCATGAACAAATTTTTGAGTCTCTGAGTTGACCTTTTCCATGCTCATGCTCAAAATTGAAATATCGCGCTGCAAGGGACAAACCTATATATATGCAAGTTTGTATATATAAAAACGTACCCATTCATGAACAGGGAGTTTATGATAGTTTAGTTTATAAACAGTTAGTTTATAACAGGTTACTTCTAAGCAGGTTGCTTATGAAGTTTTATCACAAGTTACTTTGGGGTATAAGAGTTCTTATAACCTGGTTATCCTAAGTGTCTGGCTAGGGACCTCCTTAGGCTAACAATGTGCAGTAACTATTACTTATCTTGTACAAGTGGGAGTCTGTTGGATTATGTGCAAAGATAATTAATGGGCATATTGTATCCAATGTTATAAGAGACTAAAGGGTCACACTGCTACACACCCAATTCAGAACAGTTGGATTTCACCATAATCTGTGTGGAAATAATTAATCAGTTAGATTAATTATTAAAGAGATAAACGAATAATTAATCAGTAGTATTAATTATTGAAAAGAGATATATAAATAATTATCCAGTTTGGATTAATTATTAGAAAGGAATAAATAATAAATAGTTATTTATTATTTAAAGATAATTAAATATTAAGTTTTAATATTTAACGGACCAGTTAATTAATTGACTAGTAAAGTCCAGGGGGTCAAAGTGAGAAGAGTTGAAAGTTTAATTAAAACAGTGGGTTTTTAATTAAACGGGCTTAGGTCCAATCTAATCTTTATAAATATATCCTTAAAGGCTTAAGGATTAAGATAAGAGACAAGGATTAAACCTAGCCACCACACACTCTCTCTCTCTCTCTCTCTCGTCTCCCTCACGGTCGATCTCGACCTCGACCGTCGCACTCTCTCTCTCGGCTCTCTCTCTTCTCTTCGTCGAACAAGAAAAACACCCGAGGGGTGTTTGCGATTGCTGATCGACGCACACACACACACACTCACGTTTTTTAGTGTTGAAGGCTTGGTGATCCAGGAGCGGTCTAGCAGCCAGTTCAATCGGAGGTGCAGTAGTGGTGGACTATCTTTAGCAATCCTAAAGTTTTTGTTCAGGTATAATCTTATAACCTTATCTATGGATTGTTTGTAAGAAACTATGTTGATCATTTAAAGTTAATAAAGATCCTAACCCTTTTTGGGGTTTAGAGGGTTGTGTTCAATCCAGTTCCGCTTTTAGGATTGAACCAGTACAATCAAACCCAGGTTTGACCAGTTTGAGTCATAAGGTGGTTTGGTCAGGTTCAAAACTCTTCAAGTATGATATCCAACAAAAATATTATAGCCCAATTATGTAAAGAGTTAAGGGAAGAAAATGATGACATCTAGATTTATAGTAATTTGGCTGAACTAATTGGCCTCTGCCAATAATTTATTCACAAGCATAACGACTAATATCTTACACGGAAGAAATCATCGTTCATAACGAATCACTATTTTCACAAGGACGTTATTACCTTAAGCAACAAGTTAATTTCTCCTAATAAACAACCACCATAATTTTCAAGTCACCCTTTTCACAAGAAGATGATCATCTTAAGTAAACTCCTCTTATTAAGTTCTTCCCCCAATAACTTTTATAATAATGTTCTTCACCAAGAACACTTTACCCCCAACAAACAAATAAGTTATTTCCAAAGAATTTCTCTCAACAAAATAATCTCACAATACCAACAAACGTGTGTAAAATAATGTTTCTCTCATAAATAATGAAAAGATGAATGATTTTGAAATGAAGCTCTCTCTCTCAGTCTCTCTCTCCTGTTATTGAATTGTTCTACAGTTCTAGAATGAAATAAAATTTTGATCTTTGATCTTAACAACTCATGAATTATACTTAGAATTTTTATTTAAATAATTAAGCAGTAAAGTGTGTAAAATTAAAGAGAATTTTCTGTAAAAGATTGATGGTTTAAATTACATTTGTTAGTGGTTGTTTTTATAGAGATTTCAAAAATGATGATAATGAATTCAACACTTACACATAAACATCGTGACTTTACCCCTCTTAAAGTCTTTGATATTTAGTCACTCTTTCGGAGTTGCTTTTATTTTATGAAACATTATATAGTATGTGAAAAACTAACTACGACTTATCCTAGTGGTATAGAGGGTTTTACCTTACTGTGAGGCCTCGAGTTCGAGCCTCATTGTGGGGTTTTCAGGAAATAATAGAGAATGGTTTTACTTCTTCATGACGCGTGGTTTGGGGCTCACATATTATCCTATATGAATGTTACTGCGGACCCATTCTACTAACATAATTTCATTGTTCAAAAATATATATATATATATAGTATGTGAAAATCCTATGAACATAAAAACACAAAATACTGAATGTGCATACCCGAGCCTTTTCTAATTGGTTTTTCGTAAACGAAAAACCGAGTCAATCATAAAGGACATATCAACAATTAAACATGTACTTGAAACTCCCACTTGTCATGACAATATTTGTCTTGCAAAACGATCTTCAAATAGACTTTTTTTTACTTCCTCCAAAAATGGACATATTCAAATTAAACCAAAACTTTATCTTGTGTGTGTGTGTGTTTTTCTTTTATTTTTGTTTTTTTAGCAAAGTAACCTATTTTACTACTATTGTTTTTAAAACACTATTTTACAACTACTAAAAATACAACAAGATGTTAAAATGAATTATTATTATATATAAGATGAAAAATAATAATTTACAATCAAATTAAATTTCTTAAACAACCAACATAACACATAATAGATCATGGCTTGCTACGTATAAAATAACACATGTTAACTAAAATAACAATACTTGTTACCAGACTAACTTTACAACAAAAAATTGTAAAAAACCATAAAATATATAAACATGTAAATGTTGTCAAAAAAAAAAAAAGATCTACATTGTTTCTACCCATAGAAATAGCGTCCAATTCTTTTGTTAACAAGAACCTGAAATACTTTCTTATAATAAAGTTTATTAAACATGCATAAGTGATTCTCGTTCAATTGATTGGGTTCGCGGTTTATAAAACCTCATTTAGCACCAAAAATATGAACAACAATTTTAACTTTTCTAAAATCTCCCACCAAAGATCCATACGTATGTGTTAATAAAACAATATATAATAGAACTATATAAAACAATTGGATGTATATATGTAGTAAGTTAGCAATTATTAAAATGTCAGAACACAAGAACATGTATTAACATGTTAACGCTTTCTATTTTCTATAAGAACTAGTCTATTGGATGTATATAGTAAGTTAGCAATCATTAAATAGTTAGAACACAAAGAACAACATGTGTTAATATGTTGATAACATGTGTAAAGAAAGAACAAAAAAAAGAGAGAATACAAGTCACCAACTAGCCAAACCTAATTTTCGGCCAAGATCAAGAGGAGGGATATGGAGCTTCTCCAACTTTAAATAAATACATATTGACTTATAACATATAAGTATATAAATTATAAGTTTACTTCTAATTTATATGTTCTATATACTTAGATGTATTATTGTAAGATTATTATTTCACATAAATAATAATATTACGAACAATCATATATATATATATATATATATATATATAATCAATATAGAACCAACTCCTAAACATAGAACCTAAAAACCATTCTGGATCTTTAGATTAACTTGATCAATGACTCATATTAAATTATGGCAAAATTATAATAACCATATAGTAATAATGAACCATATAGGCTCCATCCACATTTAAGATGATTGATTTTGTTCTCTTTAGTACTATGTCTCACTGGTTTGATAAAAAGATCCAAAGTTGATGCTACGAAGCTTGGTCATATCGAGAGACACCATTGCCCAATGGAAGATTCTATATTCTCCTACTTCATCTTCATATCCACTAAGTTATGATATATGCATTCTATTAATTCTCTTTTCTCATCTCTGCATTGATTTTGACATATGTTTTAATTTTGTGAGTATGAGTAGAAGGATATTGTAGGAGGATATATAACTAGTCTTGCCCCATACATAGCTAAATATAATCGACCAAGTATACTCTATTAATGCAAGTATTTTGGAAGACATCTTTATTTAATTTCGAACCAAATAGACCAAACTTTACAATATAAAACCAACATCCATAGTCTAGTGTCCCACTTTTCACATCTTAAATTCTTTCATTCTAAAAGTAAATCCATTGGGCTCCAAGGTGCAAGCCCATTTTAAAAATAATAGCCTCTACGATTCTTGACCATTCTATCCAATATCCATGACCTCCTACAATGAATGATAATATGCTCTTATGTCTCACTATATTGTTTACAAAATTGACGATTCGTATTTCGTATGTGTTTGATGAAACTAGCGGAGACTTGGGTTAATTAATTGAAAATCTTAAGTTTAATTCATAAACTCTTTGGAAATTTTTTTAATTTTGAGGGATTATATTTTTAATAATTCCGTCAAGATTTTAACATCCGAACGAGACTTGAGAGCTAGAGATTATGAAAACTAGAATCTCAAATCCCTATAATTTCCCATAAGCTTGTTACCAAACACACCTTTTACACCCTTTATGATGTAACAACTTATTCCGTAATGAAACTATAGAAGTTAACACGTTATAAACGTACAAACAAAATATAATGTTCATGTCAATTCTTTATGAAATAGACAAAACTACGTGTTACATAATCTACATTTTTTTTTCTCTTTTAATTAAATTGGTGCTGAAATACGTGGATATATGGATTCTTTGTATCATCTTATATTCACAATATTCGTTCAATAATGGAATATAATATAATATAATTAATTGTGATTCGCTTTTCTAGATGTGTATAACGTAGGCCACGAATTCATAAAATCCATATATAAACCAACATATAATTATGTGGCTCGCCAAGCTCGTATATAATTAATTTTCTTAGGCTACACGTTATACCTTACCTGCAGCCACATCAGCGCGATATCATTCTCCCTCTCTTACCTTTCTCCTTTACCCAATCTCAAGTTATACCTTACCTTCTCTTACCCAATCTTTTTTCAATTTTTTATTTTTTTTTTATTTTAACAAATAACCAATTATATAAATAATATAATTCATTAATTAAATTAAATAAAAATTCAACTAAGACTACAAATAAAAATTACATAATTTAAACTTAAAAAAAATCTAAACTTTAAAAAAAAAAATACATAATCTTAAAAACTAAAAATTAGTCGTCTTCGTTGTCGATTTCTATTTTTCGGCGGCCTTCTACTTTGTACACTCGATATTTCCTCATCGTCTTCAAAAATAAGCTCTGACACGGTTTTAAAAACCTTTTGCAGCATCGTGTTATTTCTCGCGTAAAAATCAAAACTAGAAGTTAATGTCTCGTTTGGTAAATCCATAATAAGAAAAAAAATTAGGGATGAAATAGGTAGAGAGAATGGTGTGAAAGAGGTAAAGAGAATGGGTGTGAAAGGGTATAAAATTAGGATAAAAATGAGTGTTGGATGGTGAAGTATTTATTATTGAATTATAAAATAAGAAAAAAAGAAAAAAAAAGAAAAAAATGTAGCTGATTAAACGTTGAGGGGGTGGGGGTGGGTGGGGGGTGTTTGCCTCCAATTTTCCATCGAGTATGCCTACCCGAAATCCTTACCCGATGCGCCAACCCAAAACCAAGTTTTGGTGTTCCCAGGCGAACCCGATGGAACTCGATGCCATCGAGTCACCCATAACGACCAGCCTTAGTATTTATATTACAGGATCATCTTGAGGAGTTATTTGCAATAATATAGTTTTAGATGTCAACATAACAGAGTAATATGTATGTTTTTAATAATATCAGGTATCAATGATAATTCGTAATTAAAGTAATCACACATAATTATAATAGATGTATAAATTTGAAAGATAAATTATGAAAAACAAAAATGTGAATGCTTAGACTATAAGGGTATGTGAACATGTATATATACTCACTAGATTCATGACCCATGTAATACATGGGTGAGTACAAAGAACTGTTTTGAACAATAAGTAACGTAATTAAAATATATTGTTTATATTAGAGTAGAAAGTCATATAATATACGCGAGATAAGAGAAATTTGTTTCTAAATGTTTGGAAATAATTTTGATCATGCATATATTCAAAATTACACAAATTGTAACTTTCGTGTAGTTTTACACATAATATTAAAATTGAGATAGTTGATTACATTTCGGTGTACTTAACGCTTAGATTAATATAGATACTAAAATAAATCTACTTAAATTTTGAGATAACACTATCAAATTTTAAGTACAAATATTTTAAATTACGTATAACAATTAAGAATTAAAGATAAGTGCAACATATTTAATTTGTTAAAGATGTATAATCCTATGAAAAAATAGCCCCACATAAATAGATTATCTAAATGCCAGCTCATTATAAAATTATAACGGGAGTTTGAATTGATTTGACTTTAAAAAGTTATTTGAATTAGTTTGACTTTAAAAAGTCAAAATTGATTTTTTTGATTATAAGTGGATGAATGGCTAAAATTAAATCTTTTGTTAAATAAAGGGTCGTCTAATTAATTTTTTCTAATTAGTCTTTTATTTAGATTAGAATATAAGGTATTTACTAAACATACCTTGTACTATGACCAATGTCAATAGCAATATTAAACTCAACTAAAATATAAATGAACACGACTTTATGTTCTAACATCCTTTCCTTTTATGTTCATTTTACAATTAAGCATAATAAAAGAATATTATCTTCTTCGATGGACCGTTTGATCTTGAGCATAAATAGAAAATAAATGTTGAGAGAATCTCCAATTTCAGCATCCTTATTATTTTTCGTTAAACATATATATACCCCCTTGAATGGAGCTATTGATATTCAACATTGACTCGAAACTTTTTCAATACCTTTCTCCTACTTAATCTTTCATACAAATATCTGAAGGGTTTTTTTTTATCATATAACTGATTCGAATATTGGCCCAACTCAACTGGGTGATCATACCGAACCGATAAACTAGTCTAATCCCTTAAAGTGGAAACCGGAGTTAAAGTTCACCCCCAAAACCCGAGAGGGTAAGGATCTTTTGGGTACTAATCAAGCAAATCACGCGATATACACACATACATACATATCGATATATACGTACATGTATATGAAGGAGAAGGGTAAGAAAAATAATACCGACATGCTCAAGTATAGTCCACCTGAGATGATGCAAATCGAGAACCCCTTTAGCAAAGGTCTTGCAATCAATCACCACACGAAAAACACGAACTCATGTATGTGTGCGTGTGCGTGTACGGTCGCCAGAAAGAAGTCGGCGGCTTCTTTCTCTTTTCTTGTGTGGCCGACAGCAAAGGAGAGGGAGGGAGAGAGGGCAAGGTAGCTAGGGTTATATGTTTTCATCCACACTTTAATCCTTAAGCTAACCCTTTTATTTATACTAATCACCTTATGGGCTTTGATTAGTTTAAATAAAACCCAACTAATTAAGCCCAAATGTTTATTATTATTATTATTAGTTTATCATAGGCCCATTAAACTAATAAAGCCTATTACACATATATAATTAACTATTATATATATAATAATAATCCTTATCCGAAAATTCTATATGATTAAATACCTTAAATCATAATTCAGATAATCTATAATTAATACATTATATATATTTATTTAACTAATAAATATATATATAAACACTTGTATCAATTATTGGCTTAATTAATCCTCTTTAACAAGTTAAGACGTAACTTATTATTACTGATTTATAATGACAATTATAAATCCTTTATCTCCGACTATGATTGCATAACTATTCGTATTACATGCACTCACAGGTGTGACCCTTGAGTGTCTTATGGTATTGGATGTGGCATCACTGGTTCACTAACTGTGCACATAATCCAACAATATCTTCTTATGGTAGACATATGGTGAAAAGTAATGTAGATTGCTGTAAATTATCTCTTTAAAAAGTCTTAAGAGATGTTTGACAAAGCAAACTACAAATTGATATCTCAATTCAGGTAGCACATGAAGACATGCATTCCACTTAGTATTCTGATTCGATCTTGTTTAACATACATAGATGGATGAGTAGAGTTGTGACTCGTGAAGTTATGAGCAGCCATGTTCATATCACGACGAGCAACACGGTGAAGAATAATACGATGAGCATAACTGGTGTGCACAAGGACTGCTTGTTTTTCTGGTTATAAAATCTTGGGACACAACCTCGTTTTAAATTTATAAAAACGATGTTACTAAGCAGATACTACACACGACTCAGGCAAGTATAACCTGGTCAATAGTAGTATAGACTCGGTAAGACCGGATGTCGTTCCACCAGGACAGGAAGCTACCAATACTTAAGTCTCATTGTTGTTTGATCAGCAGGATTAATTAAAGTAAATAACCAAATTAACTAAATTAAACAGGAAATACAACAACTAAAACAGATTAACACCGAAGGCAAACAGACAGGATAACAGATTCACTCAGGCTTTCGAATCATCGAGACTAGTCATGGCAATGACACAATACAAAACATAATATGGGGACTTGAATAGTTTAAGTGCATAGCATGCTGTTCTAATACTTGACAAAACCATATTATCATGCACAAATCTTCACTCGAGTTATCAAGACTCAGACTTAGCAATTAAACATAATCAGGCAAGCAACGGCATATAAGGATTTAACTACAGATCCACCAGATCACGTCCAAATCACACTACAAAGACATACATCTTTTCAAATGACATATCCAGTAGTCCTCAGAACCCAAAAAGGTGTTAAAGTGGTTAAATTAGTTAAAACAAGCAAAAACAGCACACTGGTGGTGAAAATGGCTCCTACGGCCGTAGTAATTATCTACTACGGTCGTAGCAGCCTGGATAGTCCTACGGTTGTAGGGATTTCTTCCTACGGCCGTAGGGACCCATCCGACAGAACATTCAAATCTAACATAAAGGCATTCAACAACAAATTACAATCTAGACTTTAATCTCAGATCATAAACACATGTAAACTGGTACAATGGGGTCATAAACTCATCTAAACTCAAACCTCACAATTAAGGGATTCTTAATGTTTAGTCACATGATTTCTAAAGATATGAACATGTTAAACCTACCATTTCTAGTATAGCCAACACTTCTTAAAACATGAATCATGTGATATGCACATTGAACACTAAGACAAGCATAACAAAGGCATACATGTGAGTTCATTTCATTTCACCATCTAAACATACCAACAAACATCTTTGTGAATCCTTTAATCATTAGTAGCATGTTTAACCCATAAATACACCAAATAACAAGATTTTCATCTACAATCATAAGGCATGCATAAAACCAACATATGATTAACATAACCAATAATGGATGAACCTGAAATGATTCAAATCATATTCCAAAAATGACATCTAATGACAACCATGCAAGATGTATCATTTCTAATAACAAACTCAACATGGAATTAATAAAATCAACCATCATTCTTGAATATTCATATGTTAAAACATGAATGAGTTATCATATACACATTATCACACATGAACATGGTTAGATTAAACATACTAAATTGATAAAACACATTTGTATTCAAGATTAAACATGCATATATGAATCAAGTCATCATAAAAGTCAAATATATTGCCATAACTTAGCCAAGAATCATCTTGGCCCAAGTGAAATGAGTTTAGTTATCCATATACAATAATAGTAACATTACGACATCTGGAACACATGGGTACATGATTGATATAATAAATGGAAAGAGTATACCCAAGCTAGCAATGATATAACTAATGAATCCAAGCTCCAAATGTTGTTCCAAGCCTTCAAGATCCAAGCTCTCCTCCTTAGAATCACCAAGAGAAGTCCCCTGGAGTGTTAGGATATTTAGAGAGGGTCTATGGAAGTGTTTTTCCGGAGTGGAGGTGAAAATGGTAACCCTTTGCAAAATGGAAGAATTCTGAATTTAATCTGCTGTAAGTGGGCTTCCTACGGCCGTAGGAATAAGCTACTACGGCCGTAGGAAATCATGACTGGATTTTCTACACACGCAACGTTAAACCATTTGTCCGGGACACGCAAGATCTGGCAGGCAATGATGGATTCTAGAAGATGGCTTCCTACGGCCGTAGGATATAATCCCTACGGCCGTATGATCATTTTTTCACTATTCTTCTATTTTCTTCAATTCTTTCCTTGTTTTGCCCATTTATTTTGCTTAAAGCTCCTTGTAACCTGCATGGTGAATGTTAAACATATTAGATCCATATTAGAAGTATTCACCTTGTATTTGGGCTAAGTACGGGGTATTCTAACATGTAAAACATGTATAAAAACGCATATATCAAAGTCCCCACACTTAAGCTTTGCTTGTACTCAAGCAAACTCTAATGCAATAGCTAAAACCAAAGAATTTCTAAAGGCAGCACATTAGTGCAAACATGTATCATTCCGACATAGAAGAGATCTAAAAGCATGACAAACATTTTAAACGTAGAGTTAAGAGTTGCTTTCATGTATTGAGATAAAGAAAGGCAGATTCAACACGCATACAATGAGTTGTGACAAGTATCTGACTTTATACCTCACCGGAGATCACTCTAGCACTCAATGTGTATTTGGGTTAAGTATATAAGTGCTCGTGTGCTAGATTGAAGCAAAGACTCGTATAAGCTTTATCACGTATCACATCTCCACCAATCAACATAATCATATGCAATTATCAAGAAGACTTTGTCGGGTTGTAACGTGGCTAGGGCTAAGGGTAGGAATGGGAATATATAAAAGTGGCTAAAATAGAATCCAGAAATCAAGTTCAAAATCGTCAAAGCTGCTATTATTGAAGGAATACAGAATATCACACTATTTTTGGCGAGAGTACAGTTCATTAAGTAGAAATGGAATCAGAATTCTCTGAATGATGGCTAACAACCAGGTAATACCGACAAAGAATTACTACTCAATGTATGACAGGCTCAAAAATAGTCAAGGAAAGCATGTCAAGTAACTGAATTTCTTAATTTTCTCTTTTTCTAATTTTTTTTTTGATTTTCTCAGAAAACTCAGCTGTATACAGCATGAAACGAAACAAACCAAGGGATATATGTATTTTTCATATCCCACTAATCGATGTATGAACAACTGACTCTGGAAACATAAAAATAAAATAGACTAAAACAGGATAAACATGGTTAATGAAATGAAAGGCTTAGGCTCAAAGTGGATAACTAGGGGTAAATATATAGAAATTGGCTAAAAATAAAAGTATATAGGCTGAAATGGGGTTTCCTAGTGCTTCTATCACTTAACTGCAACAGTTTAGTTCATGATCTCGACATGCATACTAGTAAGCAAGTTCTACAATCAAAGCAACAATCAGCATATAAGTGGGCAATTCCATGAGCTAATCATGTAAGAAATGAAGTGTAGTGGCTCAAATGCTCAGGAATGCATATCAAGTGTGGCTTGTGCAATTGAAGTCAAACACTTGTTAAAACTCAAGAATTCGTGCAAAATCGTTTTCATAAAAGCTGAAATGTTACTTGTTTAAAGTTTATCATGCGAGAAGATCTAAACATGTCCAAAATGATATAATTTTGCGAAAAATTTACGCCTAAATCAATTCTACGGTTTAAAGCATAGTTAGCATACAAGAGTTTTCAACAGGACACAGAATAGCAGGCATGTTATATTAATCCCTCCCCACACTTAAAAGTGTACATTGTCCCCAATGTACTAATAATAAACAATAAAGTGCGAGAAAAGAGCTTTAAGAACTCCCTGAACAGCAATTGTGCGTCTGCATTTATTAAACTCCGAAGGCGTTGGCTTCCTCCCCACACTTAAGCTGAGCTGCCAAGATATCACGAATATTCTTGCAAAACAACAACTCAACCAAAAGTGAAACATAGAGAGGGACAAAAACATCACAAGCTATGGCAAGCAAAAAGGAAACGAACTACAATAAATACATAGCCGAAATAATGTACAAGTGCTTTGATGTCATACAGATATGCAAAAGTAAGTACAGAACATCAAACACATCAAAAAGTGGCATGTACTACAAACAACCAAAAGCGTACAGCCAAGCTAAACTAGAAATACATACAAAGAAAACTACTACACATACTATCCCCACAAAAATAACTATCGCGGAGGCGGCTGCGAAGGCCCGGCTCCATCAGTGAAGTCCCGGAGCCTCTGCGGATAAGCTGGCGGCTGTGGCAACTGCTGTGAAGATGTCATAGTGTCGGCCGCAATGAGCTGCACCATGCTGATCATATACTGTCGATGAGCCTCGGCATGTGCATACTCAACTCTCTGTATCTCCCTGGATTCCCGCTGCATCTCAACCAGCTCAGAAACTGACCTCTCCAACCTCCCAATCCGAGCCCTATAATCTCTCGTGTAAACCTGGGCTGGCTGCCGGAGAGGTGGTGTCGACCCAAAGAGATCCTCAATAGTAAACTCATGGTGTCCGCTCTCTGGGGCACCTCCAGCAGCTACTTCCTCTGCTCCTGCTCCTGCTCCTGCTCCTGCTCCTCCACCACCTGCTGCCTCCTCCTCTACCACTCTAAGAGGCTCCCAAATTGACCCATCAGGGTTGATCAATCTCATACGGTTCTGGATCCTAGCAGCGACTTTCATACGCTGCAGGACCCCTAAATCTATCGGAGCGGCTCTAGCGGAGCGAACGAGATCATCAGTAATCTCGGCAGTCAGGAGGCCCATAGCCTCGGCTAAGATAGTAACGTACCCCCCTCCATAGATAGCCTGCGATACACGGGTGGTACGTACCTGGAATAGAAAACGGGCCAGGCACAGAGCGAGCTGGCAGGGCCTCTGGTGAACCATCGTATATAGATAAAACAAGTCAGTGAAAGTAACAGAACCAGAGGACGCGCTGCGGGCGGTCATGCTGTGAACTATCGCCCGATGCAGAATGCGGTGCAGAGGATCCCGGAGCTTCGTGCTCTTCGGCACGATGGCGGTGTTGTAGGCGCCAGTGCCAACCTCGTCCCAAAAGGAAATCCCGCTCACACCCTCGGGCCAATCAGTGATGCCCTCGGCAAACGCCGGAGTGTCCAACTCCTCGTCCGTAAATAAACCCATATTAACGGCAAACTGCCGCAATGAAAGCCGCCTCTCCGCCCCTAGTAGGCGGAATGTCAGGGCGTCCTCCCGCTCATAATCCAGCAGCGGGGTAACCAAGTGAATGGTGGAGAAAAACTCCAATGCAAGCTCATGGTAGACCGCCCCCTGAAGACTGTAAAGCCTTTGCCAATGAGGGCCACATGTGGTCTGAGCACGGCCCCTGATATGAAGAGTGGCCAAATCATCCCAAACCAGATACCTGATGGGCTCATATCCGTGACTATCAGCGCGCCCCATCAGGACATCTCTGTCAGTACGATCCTCCTCACGGTCGAAGCGGAGAAAAGGAGGAAGCGCGGCATCAGCTGGCCGCTCGACCGGAACTCTGTCAGGGTCGACTAAACGTGGGAACTGGCGAGGGTCTATCCGCGGCTCTGGTGAAGCCTGTCTGCGCACACGTCTAGGAGGCATAGCTGAAATGAACAGAAATCAAAGTAAGACGTGCGCACGATGGCTAGACATCCTATCGATCGATACATGTTTGCTTTGGTATGCTGTGGGTCCCCGAGTAATGAAATTGTCCAAAGGATGAACAAATTTGAAAAATGGTTGAAAATGGGGTCCTACGGCCATACCATGATATTACTACGGCCGTAGCAAGCAAACCAAACAAAACCCTAAAAGATACATGGTACGGCCGTATAATAACTGAACTACGGCCGTAGCAAGCAGTTTATAGCAAAACCCTAATTAGAAGTACTACGGCCGTAGGGTTTAACTACTACGGCCGTAGGAACGTTACGAACATCAGAAAACGGGCGGCTAGGGTTTTGTTCTCTCGATCGACATATGGGCAACTATAATGGAATCAATGTACTACATATTGAACGCAAGAGTGAGGGGAGCATTTTAATACCTTGTTTTCGAAAAATGGCCGGGAAATGAGTGAGATATGGACGGAGATCCTCGGTGGTCGTCGGGGTCGTTTTTGAGAGAGAGAGCGTAGGAGAGAGAGAGAAAGCGTGCGAATGAAATCTGGAATGGGGATTGTTATAGGAAAGTTCCTACGGCCGTAGGAGGTATGCACTACGACCGCAGAGGGCTCAGAAGGGTCCTACGACCGTAGTAATGTTGCACTACGGCCGTAGGGATGAATTTTGACAAAAACCCATTTTGCATCAGATTTTCAGTTTAAACAACTTTTTGGTAAACGCTACTCTCTATAGGCCTCTGGAGAATGTAAGGGGAACGTGCTAGTAGTACAGAATTGAAAGCACACAACTAGATTAGCGAAATTATTAACGGAAACGGAAAAGGAAACCCGGAAAGTGGGCATCCGACAAAAAGACAATATGTACAAGTAACACACTATTAGTACGGTGTGTAAGCGAACACTTTAACGCGTTGAAATGCGGAGTGTTTTCCTGTCTCTCCAGACTGAATGCGAATTGAAATGAGAAAACATGAGAAGCTATACGGCATGAACATAGGCATGACCTTGGGATTATAATGGGGCTTAGGCTCGAGTTTGCTTAGTCGGAGACTTACCAACTCATCAATCATTGCACCAGCATTACTATTAGGACGTAAGACCCCCTCGGCTTTTAGCTTAACGGGGTCTTCTCGAAGAGCACTGGCACACTCTGACTGAGATATCGTCGGCAAATTCCTACAAGCGCCCTCATGCAACAGAGCACCGCATTTCCAACATTTCCCTACATATTTAGCAAGCCTTTTTGCCGCATAGATGGAAGTGCCTCGATGAAATTTGGCAAAGTTTTGGTCTCTCCTCACGTGTTTCTCATGTCTCATGACAATATCGCGCAGAATATCAGAGGGCAATGATGAACGCAGAAAAAGGCAAGAAAGGAGGGAAAGAGAAGCGGAGGAAAGCATATCCAGTTCTTTAAGGTCTGCCGGTAAAAGACCCAACTCACCCCGCTAAGGTGCGGCGGGGTGAAGCTTCAGAACCTCTCTGGGTTCCTCTGGAGAATGCGGGATACCAATTTAATTCTTGAGTCGGTGGCTGTTGACCTTAAAAGTTACTCCCTCGGAGTTTGTGATGTCAACAGCCCCGTGCGGGTAAACAGTATGGACAACATAGGGGCCTGTCCATCTGGACTTCAACTTGCTAGGGAAAAGACGAAGACGAGAATTATATAGAAGCACACGATCTCCCGCCTGGAATTGTTTGTCCTTCAGGCGGGAGTCATGGAAAGCTTTCGTCTTTTCTTTGTACATTCTGGAATTATCGTAAGCTTGGAACCGTAGTTCATCAAGCTCACTTAGCTGGAACAACCTATTTTCTGCTGAACTCTTTGAGTCAAAATTTGCTGCTTTCAAAGCCCAGTAAGCTTTGTGCTCAAGTTCAACAGGAAGACGACAGGCTTTCCCATAAACCAACCTATACGGTGTAGTACCGATAGGTGTCTTGTAAGCAGTGCGGAACGCCCAGAGTGCGTCGTCTAATTTCTCAGCCCAATCTTTTGGGCTGTTACCAACGGTTCTTTCCAGAATTCGTTTAAGACCGCGGTTGGTAACTTCGACTTGTCCGCTGGTTTGCGGATGATATGCAGTAGAGAATCGATGAGTAACACCATAACGTTTAAGTACTTTCTCTAACTGTGCATTGCAGAAATGAGTACCCCTATCGCTTATGAGTGCTCTGGGGGTACCGAATCGTGAAAATAACATTTTCAAAAATTTACAAACTACCCTTGTGTCGTTTGTAGGCAAGGCTTGCGCCTCAGCCCATTTTGACAGATAATCGACCGCCACAAGGATATATTTGTTTCCGTGTGAACCAGGAAAAGGACCCATGAAATCTATTCCCCAAATGTCAAATATTTCACAGACTTTGATTGGATTTTGGGGCATCTCATTTCGAGATGAGATATTTCCAGATTTCTGGCATGAGTCGCATGATTTTACGAACAAATGAGCATCCTTGAACAGGGTAGGCCAGAAAAAACCTGCATCCAGAACCTTTCTAGCGGTGTAGCTAGGTCCGTGATGGCCTCCTGTTGGGCCTGCATGGCAGTGCTGAAGGATGTCAACAGCTTCAGAAGTACTCACACATCTACGGATTATTTGGTCGGCTCCTACCCGAAAAAGATAAGGATCCTCCCAGAAATAGTGTTTCAGCTCGGAGAAAAACTTTCTCCTCTGTTGGTGTGTGAGACCTTTTATCATCACCCCTGCTGCTAGATAATTTGCTATGTCAGCGTACCAGGGGATCTCCTCAGTGCTAGTCACGGCGAATAAAAATTCATCCGGAAAGTTATCTTTTATGCCGGACTCAGTTAGCACCTCAAGATTTGGATTTTCTAGGCGAGAGAGATGGTCTGCAGCCAGATTTTCTGCTCCTCTTTTGTCTTTGATCTCGATGTCAAATTCTTGCAAGAGCAAAATCCACCGAATAAGACGGGGCTTCGCATCTTGCTTTGCGAAGAGATAACGGAGAGCAGAGTGGTCAGTGTAGACCACTGTTTTTGATAACACCAGATAAGATCTGAATTTGTCGAACGCAAAGACTACTGCTAACAATTCCTTCTCAGTAACTGTATAGTTTTCTTGAGCGTCAGTCAGTGTCTTGCTGGCGTAGTAGATCGGCTGAAAGTGATTATTTATCCGTTGGCCCAAGACAGCGCCAACAGCGAAATCACTGGCATCGCACATAAGCTCAAATGGTTGCGACCATTCTGGGCTCGTCAGGATGGGAGCATTTGTCAATTTCTCCTTCAAGAAGTTAAATGCGTGATCGCACTCAGGAGAAAATATGAAAGGAGTGTCTTTCTCAAGGAGATGGGTTAACGGCCGAGTGATTTTCGAAAAATCTTTTATGAAGCGCCGGTAAAATCCTGCGTGTCCGAGAAAACTCCTAATGCCTTTAACATTGGAGGGTGGTGGTAGCTTTGCAATAACATCTATTTTAGCTTTGTCAACCTCGATTCCCTCATTTGAGATTTTGTGACCCAAAACTATACCTTCTCGTACCATAAAATGGCATTTTTCCCAGTTAAGCACAAGGTTAGTTTCTTCACAGCGAGACAACATCTTGTCTAAATTATGAAGACATGTATCAAAGGAGTTACCGAAGACTGAAAAGTCATCCATGAATACCTCGACACAATCCTCAATCATGTCATGAAATATAGCCGTCATGCATCGCTGAAATGTTGCAGGAGCGTTACATAACCCGAAAGGCATACGCCGGTAAGCAAAAGTACCATAAGGGCATGTAAAAGTTGTCTTCTCTTGGTCCTCCGGTTGGATAGGAATCTGAAAGTATCCGGAGAATCCATCAAGGAAGCAATAAAAGGCGTTTCCAGCCAATCGCTCCAACATTTGGTCGATGAAAGGAAGGGGGAAGTGATCCTTACGTGTGGCATCATTGAGTTTGCGATAATCAATGCACACACGCCACCCCGTGACCGTACGAGTTGGGATTAACTCGTTTTTATCATTCAGAATGACGGTCATTCCTCCTTTTTTAGGAACAACCTGGACGGGACTGACCCACGGACTATCGGAGATAGGGTAGATCAAACCAGCATCCAGCAGCTTTATAACTTCTTTCTTAACTACCTCTTGCATCTTGGGATTTAAACGTCTCTGATGCTGTACACACGGCTTATAATTATCCTCCATGAGAATCTTATGTGTGCAGAAGGATGGACTAATCCCCTTGATATCAGAAATTTTCCATGCAAGGGCAGTTTTGTGATTTTTCAGAACCCGTAATAGTTTACTTTTCTCTTCAACAGTAAGGTTAGAAGCTATTATCACAGGCAGCTTCGAATCTTCCTCCAAGAATGCATATTCAAGATGAGAAGGAAGTTCTTTGAGTTCAAGAGAAGGCGGGTCCACAATAGATGGTCGAGAAGCTGAGCTCTCAGATTTTTCAAGGACCTCGAAAACATCTGAGATAGGTGTCTCGTCAGGTGGAATAGTGCTGGTTAGCTCATCGGAGACAAGCTTTACCTGCTCTACATCCAAGACATCCTCATCTAGGATTTGCGTGTCAAACGCATCCTTCTCTAGAGTTGGAATAATGCGATCCACGGGATGACGATGAAAGATATCAACGAAATAAAGAGTGTCATCTTGGCTAGTTGGGTGTTTCTTTGACTTTTGGATGTCAAAAGTCACTTCATCCTTATCTACTCGAAGCGTAAGCTTTCCGTTGCAAACGTCAATTAATGCTCGAGCAGTGGCTAGGAATGGACGACCAAGAATGAGTGGGACGTTTTTGTCCTCGTCCATGTCTAGGATGACAAAATCTGCAGGAAACACAAATTTGTCAACCTTTACCAAGATGTTCTCGACTATCCCACGTGGATATTTGACTGAACGATCGGCTAGCTGAAGTGACATACGAGTCGGTTTTGGTTCTCTTAGGCCCAGTCTAGAAAATACAGAGTATGGCATCAAGTTGATGCTGGCACCTAGATCAGCTAGAGCGTTGTTTACAGTGAGATTACCAATCAGACATGGGATTGTAAAGCTCCCAGGATCGGTTTTCTTTGTTGGCAACTTATTTTGAAGAATGGCTGAGCACTCCTCGTTTAAAGTCACCAACGACAGGTCCTCCAATTTCTTCTTGTTGCTGAGCAAATCCTTAAGAAATTTGGCATATTTAGGCATCTGTGCGAGTGCCTCAACAAATGGAATGTTCACATGGAGTTGTTTGAATAGCTCTAGGAACTTACCATATTGTTCCTCCGTTTTCTCTTTCCTTAATCTCTGGGGGAAAGGAATGGTAGGCTGAAATATTTTGACCGGAGGTTCGACTTGCGCGGTACTTGCTGGGTCTAGCCTGTTATGCGCCTCGTCAGAATCCTTCGATTGGACCTGTTTTTCCGTTTCTTTGGATTGAGAGGGAAACGGTGGTGGTATCGTGGTCGTCCCACTACGCAAAGTGATTGCCTTTACGTGTGCTCTCGGATTTGCATCCGTATTGCTCGGGAGACCTCCCGGTGGTCGCTCTGACAAGAGCTTAGATATCTGGCCAACTTGATTTTCTAGATTTTGCAATGAAGCTTGTTGATTTCTCAGAGTTGCTTCCGTTTGATTGAGTCTAACATCTGTTTGGTTGAATCGCAACTCGGATTGTGACAGATATTGTTTCACAAGATCCTCCAGATTGGAAGATACTGAAGATGATGATGAAGATTGATTTGGAGGTGGTGGTTGAGTGTTATACTGACGTGGTTGCTCATATGGTTGCGGTTGTCGATTAAACTGTTGAGGCTGACGATCAAACTGCTGAGGCTGACGTGGTCTCTGTGGGTATGGAATCCCTGGAGGGGGTTTAGTGTTTTGGTTATGATAACTGAAGTTCGGGTGATCCCTCCATGCATGATTGTAGCTAGGTGCATTGGGATTATACTGAGACCTTGGTTGATTAGAGACGAAATCAACCTCCTCGTGAGCAGGAGTTTCCTCCTGGCATTGATCACTAGGATGTGGTCCTGAGCAGAAATTACAAGTAGCCTGTTTAGGAGCACACATCTGATCCATTTTCTTTGTCAACTTCTCTACCTGAGCAGAAAGATCAGATAAAGCGTCTACATTGAACACTCCACCGTTCTTTGGCGGTTTCAGTCTCGTGGAAGGGTTCCATTGGTAGCTGTTGGTTGCCATATCTTCGATAAGATCATAGCACGCTTGTGGGTTCTTGCTACCCAACGCACCTCCTGCGGCAGCATCTATCATCTGCCGAGTGACAACGGATAAGCCATTATAAAATATGAAAATTTGATTCCATAGCTCATATCCGTGTGAAGGACATCTCCTCATGAGATCCTTGTATCTCTCCCAGGCATCATAAAGACCTTCCCCATCAGTCTGCTGAAACGATGAGATATCATTACGCAGTTTGGCCGTTTTGGCCGGCGGGTAGTATTTAGCTAAGAATTTGGCAACAAGATCATTCCATGTAGTGATGGAATTTACCTGGAGAGAATTAAGCCACAGCTTGGCTTTGTCTTTTAAGGAAAACGGGAATAAACGCAAACGAATGGCGTCATCAGTAACACCATTGATTTTAAACGTATCGCAGATTTCGAGAAAACTGCGGATGTGAGCGTTAGCATCCTCGTCGAGTAATCCATGAAATTGAACAGAATTTTGAACCATTTGAATTACATTTGGTTTGATTTCAAAATTGTTCGCTGCCACCCTAGGTTGAATGATGGTGTTCTGGATATTGTTAATATCTGGACGAACATAATCATTAAGCGTTCTAGGTGGTGGTGGTTGTTCTTCCGCCATGTTTAGTAAACGTTCTCTTTGACGTTGGCGTTGAAGGCGTCGGCGTCGTCGAAACTCACGCTCCGGTTCTTGAAAAGGCTCAATTTGTTCAGAATAGAACAAACTGACTGAGGGTGCGAGAAAGAGGTAGAACAAAAAACAAGTGACTACCTAATCAGGCACACCTAATTTAAGTAACAAGTGACAAGATCAAATCAACAATTAAACTATTTCTTAGAATTTCCTGTCCCCGGCAACGGCGCCAAAAACTTGGTGTGCACAAGGAGTGCTTGTTTTTCTGGTTATAAAATCTTGGGACACAACCTCGTTTTAAATTTATAAAAACGATGTTACTAAGCAGATACTACACACGACTCAGGCAAGTATAACCTGGTCAATAGTAGTATAGACTCGGTAAGACCGGATGTCGTTCCACCAGGACAGGAAGCTACCAATACTTAAGTCTCATTGTTGTTTGATCAGCAGGATTAATTAAAGTAAATAACCAAATTAACTAAATTAAACAGGAAATACAACAACTAAAACAGATTAACACCGAAGGCAAACAGACAGGATAACAGATTCACTCAGGCTTTCGAATCATCGAGACTAGTCATGGCAATGACACAATACAAAACATAATATGGGGACTTGAATAGTTTAAGTGCATAGCATGCTGTTCTAATACTTGACAAAACCATATTATCATGCACAAATCTTCACTCGAGTTATCAAGACTCAGACTTAGCAATTAAACATAATCAGGCAAGCAACGGCATATAAGGATTTAACTACAGATCCACCAGATCACGTCCAAATCACACTACAAAGACATACATCTTTTCAAATGACATATCCAGTAGTCCTCAGAACCCAAAAAGGTGTTAAAGTGGTTAAATTAGTTAAAACAAGCAAAAACAGCACACTGGTGGTGAAAATGGCTCCTACGGCCGTAGTAATTATCTACTACGGTCGTAGCAGCCTGGATAGTCCTACGGTTGTAGGGATTTCTTCCTACGGCCGTAGGGACCCATCCGACAGAACATTCAAATCTAACATAAAGGCATTCAACAACAAATTACAATCTAGACTTTAATCTCAGATCATAAACACATGTAAACTGGTACAATGGGGTCATAAACTCATCTAAACTCAAACCTCACAATTAAGGGATTCTTAATGTTTAGTCACATGATTTCTAAAGATATGAACATGTTAAACCTACCATTTCTAGTATAGCCAACACTTCTTAAAACATGAATCATGTGATATGCACATTGAACACTAAGACAAGCATAACAAAGGCATACATGTGAGTTCATTTCATTTCACCATCTAAACATACCAACAAACATCTTTGTGAATCCTTTAATCATTAGTAGCATGTTTAACCCATAAATACACCAAATAACAAGATTTTCATCTACAATCATAAGGCATGCATAAAACCAACATATGATTAACATAACCAATAATGGATGAACCTGAAATGATTCAAATCATATTCCAAAAATGACATCTAATGACAACCATGCAAGATGTATCATTTCTAATAACAAACTCAACATGGAATTAATAAAATCAACCATCATTCTTGAATATTCATATGTTAAAACATGAATGAGTTATCATATACACATTATCACACATGAACATGGTTAGATTAAACATACTAAATTGATAAAACACATTTGTATTCAAGATTAAACATGCATATATGAATCAAGTCATCTTAAAAGTCAAATATATTGCCATAACTTAGCCAAGAATCATCTTGGCCCAAGTGAAATGAGTTTAGTTATCCATATACAATAATAGTAACATTACGACATCTGGAACACATGGGTACATGATTGATATAATAAATGGAAAGAGTATACCCAAGCTAGCAATGATATAACTAATGAATCCAAGCTCCAAATGTTGTTCCAAGCCTTCAAGATCCAAGCTCTCCTCCTTAGAATCACCAAGAGAAGTCCCCTGGAGTGTTAGGATATTTAGAGAGGGTCTATGGAAGTGTTTTTCCGGAGTGGAGGTGAAAATGGTAACCCTTTGCAAAATGGAAGAATTCTGAATTTAATCTGCTGTAAGTGGGCTTCCTACGGCCGTAGGAATAAGCTACTACGGCCGTAGGAAATCATGACTGGATTTTCTACACAAGCAACGTTAAACCATTTGTCCGGGACACGCAAGATCTGGCAGGCAATGATGGATTCTAGAAGATGGCTTCCTACGGCCGTAGGATATAATCCCTACGGCCGTATGATCATTTTTTCACTATTCTTCTATTTTCTTCAATTCTTTCCTTGTTTTGCCCATTTATTTTGCTTAAAGCTCCTTGTAACCTGCATGGTGAATGTTAAACATATTAGATCCATATTAGAAGTATTCACCTTGTATTTGGGCTAAGTACGGGGTATTCTAACATGTAAAACATGTATAAAAACGCATATATCAAAGTCCCCACACTTAAGCTTTGCTTGTACTCAAGCAAACTCTAATGCAATAGCTAAAACCAAAGAATTTCTAAAGGCAGCACATTAGTGCAAACATGTATCATTCCGACATAGAAGAGATCTAAAAGCATGACAAACATTTTAAACGTAGAGTTAAGAGTTGCTTTCATGTATTGAGATAAAGAAAGGCAGATTCAACACGCATACAATGAGTTGTGACAAGTATCTGACTTTATACCTCACCGGAGATCACTCTAGCACTCAATGTGTATTTGGGCTAAGTATATAAGTGCTCGTGTGCTAGATTGAAGCAAAGACTCGTATAAGCTTTATCACGTATCACATCTCCACCAATCAACATAATCATATGCAATTATCAAGAAGACTTTGTCGGGTTGTAACGTGGCTAGGGCTAAGGGTAGGAATGGGAATATATAAAAGTGGCTAAAATAGAATCCAGAAATCAAGTTCAAAATCGTCAAAGCTGCTATTATTGAAGGAATACAGAATATCACACTATTTTTGGCGAGAGTACAGTTCATTAAGTAGAAATGGAATCAGAATTCTCTGAATGATGGCTAACAACCAGGTAATACCGACAAAGAATTACTACTCAATGTATGACAGGCTCAAAAATAGTCAAGGAAAGCATGTCAAGTAACTGAATTTCTTAATTTTCTCTTTTTCTAATTTTTTTTTTGATTTTCTCAGAAAACTCAGCTGTATACAGCATGAAACGAAACAAACCAAGGGATATATGTATTTTTCATATCCCACTAATCGATGTATGAACAACTGACTCTGGAAACATAAAAATAAAATAGACTAAAACAGGATAAACATGGTTAATGAAATGAAAGGCTTAGGCTCAAAGTGGATAACTAGGGGTAAATATATAGAAATTGGCTAAAAATAAAAGTATATAGGCTGAAATGGGGTTTCCTAGTGCTTCTATCACTTAACTGCAACAGTTTAGTTCATGATCTCGACATGCATACTAGTAAGCAAGTTCTACAATCAAAGCAACAATCAGCATATAAGTGGGCAATTCCATGAGCTAATCATGTAAGAAATGAAGTGTAGTGGCTCAAATGCTCAGGAATGCATATCAAGTGTGGCTTGTGCAATTGAAGTCAAACACTTGTTAAAACTCAAGAATTCGTGCAAAATCGTTTTCATAAAAGCTGAAATGTTACTTGTTTAAAGTTTATCATGCGAGAAGATCTAAACATGTCCAAAATGATATAATTTTGCGAAAAATTTACGCCTAAATCAATTCTACGGTTTAAAGCATAGTTAGCATACAAGAGTTTTCAACAGGACACAGAATAGCAGGCATGTTATATTAATCCCTCCCCACACTTAAAAGTGTACATTGTCCCCAATGTACTAATAATAAACAATAAAGTGCGAGAAAAGAGCTTTAAGAACTCCCTGAACAGCAATTGTGCGTCTGCATTTATTAAACTCCAAAGGCGTTGGCTTCCTCCCCACACTTAAGCTGAGCTGCCAAGATATCACGAATATTCTTGCAAAACAACAACTCAACCAAAAGTGAAACATAGAGAGGGACAAAAACATCACAAGCTATGGCAAGCAAAAAGGAAACGAACTACAATAAATACATAGCCGAAATAATGTACAAGTGCTTTGATGTCATACAGATATGCAAAAGTAAGTACAGAACATCAAACACATCAAAAAGTGGCATGTACTACAAACAACCAAAAGCGTACAGCCAAGCTAAACTAGAAATACATACAAAGAAAACTACTACACATACTATCCCCACAAAAATAACTATCGCGGAGGCGGCTGCGAAGGCCCGGCTCCATCAGTGAAGTCCCGGAGCCTCTGCGGATAAGCTGGCGGCTGTGGCAACTGCTGTGAAGATGTCATAGTGTCGGCCGCAATGAGCTGCACCATGCTGATCATATACTGTCGATGAGCCTCGGCATGTGCATACTCAACTCTCTGGATCTCCCTGGATTCCCGCTGCATCTCAACCAGCTCAGAAACTGACCTCTCCAACCTCCCAATCCGAGCCCTATAATCTCTCGTGTAAACCTGGGCTGGCTGCCGGAGAGGTGGTGTCGACCCAAAGAGATCCTCAATAGTAAACTCATGGTGTCCGCTCTCTGGGGCACCTCCAGCAGCTACTTCCTCTGCTCCTGCTCCTGCTCCTGCTCCTGCTCCTCCACCACCTGCTGCCTCCTCCTCTACCACTCTAAGAGGCTCCCAAATTGACCCATCAGGGTTGATCAATCTCATACGGTTCTGGATCCTAGCAGCGACCGCATGCACATGCCATGCGACCGCATGCACATGCCATGCGACCGCATGGACACCCCCATGCTACCGCATGTACATGCCATGCGACCGCATGGATACCAGAAACCCCATGCGACCGCATGCACATGCCATGCGACCGCATGGACCCCAGTTACAGTGTTCTTCGAGTCTGTTCGCGCACAGCTTCTGTTACACTCGTTTTTGACACATAAACCAACCAAAACTTGATTCAAATCACTCCTACACTTTACTAGACATCTAGGGAAGCTTACAAACACTTTAAACATCAAAACCCACCACTATTACTCAATTTACACCATTAATTTGGTGTATCTCTTTCAAGAACACAAAACTTAGGTTCTAGCATAAAAATACTTACAACAATGGTGAAGGATAGCTGATTGACACACGAATTGCTACTGGAACAACTTTAAATCAGTTTGCTTCCTAATTTGCTTCTTCAAAACTCCAAGGAACAAAGGGGTGTGTGTGTGTTTGTAAGTTTTCTAATGTGTGTGTGTTTTGAAAAGAGTCAGGGGATAAGGGAAAGCTACAAACCGACTTTGGTTCTTTTACTAAGACACGAGGTATTTTGTTCACCTTTCCAACTTACAACTTAACACACATTATCCCGTTTTAACTAACGGGGATATTTACGGAATCATTACGCGAAACCATTTAACACTTTATCACTTTTAAACACGTTTGACACTTTTCACATAAGCACTCTAATTAACGCATAACACACGTTAGCAACTTAAAACACACTAATTCAAATCACTTAAATTCACTGTACAACTATCCAAGCACGAGGTACAAGCTTACACAACTAGGCCCAATTTCAGGATGTTACAAATCTACCCCTCTTAAAGAGGATTCCGTCCTCGGAATCTAACCACGATCACTTATACGATCACACATTACCTCAATCATCCTGCGTTAGGCCACAACCACAATTTAACATGAAAAGCAACTAACACAAAACTTTATTTATTTCAACTAACTGTAAAGTTACACTTCGCACGTAAAGCACACACTACATTGACACACACTTCACTTAACTACATTAGACCACTCTACTATTATCTCAAAGTTTACACAACACTTTCAACTAGTTAGGGCACTCCGAGGATTCATGCCCATACTGACTACATTCGTAACAATACTTACCTAAACATTCTTTAGCAAAGTGTCCCGGAAGTCCACAGTTGTAACAAAATTTCTCTCTATACCTGCATTCTCCAGTGTGATTCTTACCACAAATTTCGCATGCAACTCTACTTCTAGATCCTCCGGCCTCAGCCTGAGTCTTTGTCTTTTGGACTTCCTCATTTCGTTCCTCTATCATTGCACGAAACTCTTCTCGTACAGCGTTTCTCATATCGTCTTTCATTTCCTCTTTCACTTCATTTCTTATGGCTGCTACAATTGGAGGCATATTTTTCTTAAAACATTTATCAAACTGATATGTCATTACTTCTCGCAGGTGACGCGTAGGCACCGCCCCGCGTTTACTTCCATAAACAGAGATATAGTCCTGGACTTCTCCTATAGTAGTCAAATCCAAGGTCTCTTCACGGTTCTCATTTCCAGCTTGTCTATCCGTGTCTCTATCCATCTTACTGCAATCAAAAGAACTCTTAGTTAGTATAAACACAAAACATCATTAAAACCTTTCTACTAATCATCAATTCAATCTAACCACACTTGGACGTTATCGACTGTCCGCAATTGACACACATTATTTCTTAATACACTAATTAAGTCTCATTTTATTACCACTAATACTATTCTTTCACGTTATTAACAGCATCACTTTATTTCTCTTATCGCATTCGCGTTCATTTAACACAATTTTTCATTTATCCTGAACTAACTTTCTTAAACCAAACTCTTACACTTAATCAACATAAACAATGCATTACCGCAATTTGCATCGAGCTAAAACACTTGTCTCAAGAAACAACAAAACCTCTATCACATCTACAGAATTGGATTTCCTCGACAACATCATTGCCGAATTAACCCATTCCAGTTCCAACATTGAAACCTCATAAGAAACACAATTTCAATAAAAGTAAGAAACAATCTCACTACAGCCAACAACAACTCATAAAACACTAATCACATTTACAAATACTTGAACATCAACAACTTACACTCTTAAACGAGTTTAGTCAACACCAGTACAAACACTTTCAGCTCACCAAAGTCTACAAAACACAAAATAACCAAAACTATACATCTGGTCTCTTTAGCTTCACTTGTCATTATCTACAACGCTCAGCCCTTTTACACGAGAAGAGCCATCTATCTTTTGCCCTGACACAGATCCTCCAGTTTCTGCATTCTATCCCATCGGGCAATCACTAATTCGGTGCCCTAACTTGTGGCACCTAAAACGCACATTTCCTTTAAACTCGCATTCTGCAGTTATGTGACCAATCTGTCCGCACCTCAAACACCTGGTAGTAGCTTTGGAGCAGGAACCAGTGTGATACGCATGGCACTGAGAACACCATGAACAATCAAACTTTGGCTTCTTATTCGACTTCGAATTTCTGCCTACACAAGGCTGCTCTTTCGCAGGACCAGATTTAGAGGATTTCCGCAATTTCCTCTTCTGACCCTTAACTGTCTCGTCTCCCTTACACTGGAGGCAATCTCCCTCAATTTGTCGAGCTATTTCAAAAGCTTGATCCAAACTAGACACAGCTCTAACATGCGCTCTATACTCCAATAGCAACATTTCCACAAACTTGTGAATCTTCGCACTTTCATCTGCTTCTAGGTGAGGGATAAATCTCACCTTATTAGTAAAAGCATGTATCAACTCTTACACTGGCTTATCTCTTTTCTGGAGATCATCGAACTCCCGTTCCATCTTTTCTAAATCGTAGTCGGTGCAATATTTCTTTGTCACACGTTCAGAAAACTGCCCACACGTCATTGCAACAATCACTTCTCCGTTCACTAAATCCTTCACGGAGTCCCACCCAAAACATGGCATCACCCTTCCGCAGATGTACCACATACTTGACACGGTACTCTGGTTCACAATCACAAGACTCGAAAGCTTGATCCGTCTCTCGAAGCCATCGTATAGTATTCGAAGGATTATCACTACCCTCGAACTCCTTGGGTCCTCAAGAAAGGAACTTCTTGTAGGAACAGCGCTCCGGACTCTTACGTTTGACGGATTCTAACAATATCTCCCTCGTCACTCGGAGTTCTTCTTCAAGGTGCAGAGCATACGCCTGCCACTCTGTACTCGGCCTCGAGCCTTGAGTATCACGCAGAGAAGATTCCTTCTCAGTTTCATCATGAGTACGAGATACCTCATCCTCCACTTGCTTATGAGCATTTTCACTATCAGCTAGCTCCTCAGACATTCTCACTTACTCACTATACACACGAAAACCACACTTAGCACATCACTTATACGACATCTACTAACACGGGCGCTAGTACACAACATATCACAATCACATAACACTTACATTCAGCCCCAATTACCCTAACAGGAACACTTAACGATGGTCGGGTCTGAGTTTGAGATCGAATACTCTTCCGAGTATCCAATTCCCTCAAACTTAGGCTCTGATACCTAATTGTAACACCGTGTTTCACGAGCTTAAAATTAGCACCAGTTTAAACTTGTACAACTTATTTATCAAAAGCTTGCAGCGGATATAAATCACTACTTATAAATTATCATATGGTTATCTGATTAGTTAACATATCAAACAACAGGTGTTACCGTAACTAACAACCGACCACCGGATCACAAGCATATTAACAACAAATAGTGTTCCTCAAATATAGATACTACGATTACCCACGAGTAACCCAAGCTCGCCAGGCCATCAGTCACTAACCTGCGAAAAAGGGAAATCTTGCACCGTTAGCTACAACTAGCTAGTGAGCACCAATTTACACATAAGCATCAATAAGCATGCTATCATATCACAATAAGGCACACAAAGCTAAGCTATCACATAGCGGTGTGCCGACATGTCAGCGGAATCATATCTTGCGAGGTAGCTAGCCTGGCTCAAGGATTCAAGCTGGGGAATCAGTCACAACCATCCGCATCGGCGGGGGAGCGAAGAGCAGCCCACCATCACGTTTGAGTCACTAGGACTCCGTTTGGATCTGATCATAGACCAAGATCCTCACTGTATGTCGAGGAAAGGCGGCCTGCAGAACCCTCTGGGATCCGTAATTGACCGTTGAATCCCATACACCCAGAATTTACAATCAAGTACCGTTGATCCCGAAAAACACTCACGGATCCAGCCGCGTTAGCAAACTGACCTCAACCACTGCGTCTGTCCGGACAGGAATCATAAACACGTTTGACCCATAGGGTCCACAGTACGCATATGTATTACATATCACAATTTATACCACATGGTATCACACATATCTCTATATCATTGTATCACTGTATATACACATGGCTGATCCAATCAGGATCCAATTACATGCGCATATACATTATCACATTAGCTTCCGCTCAAACTCAATGAGCAGAATACAAATTACACTTTAAACATAGCATACATTTGTCACACAAGTCATAACCCTACTTGGGTCTATCTCGTATCACTTCACTTATCTATCGTCACTACCATAATCACATTACACGTGTTATAACACAACACGTCACTTCACCACTTACCTCGCACGTGCATACGTCACTGTCACAATAGCACGTTTCAACACACAAAAGATAACCCTACTTATTGAGTCTCATGGGAAAACCGGTACTCACCTGAAGTTCTCACTAGCCAGATACGCCACACGTGTCTTCCGGTCCCTCAAGTATACCTAACACAGCATATACACGCTTTGTTATCACTTACACATAGCACACTTAGGTCAAAACGCAAGTTAAACAAGCTATCAGCCCTGGACCCCTGCTTGCGGTCGCAAGGGACCTTCCAAACAGCCCTTAAGGTCGCAAGGATATCCCTTGCGGTCGCAAGAGGTCTTTTCCCCCAATTCAATGCTTCCGATCGCAAGGGAAGCCCCTTTTGGTCGCAAGCATGATTCTAGGGTTGGTTACGATCGCAAGTTACGTACTTACGGTCGCAAAACTTATTTCCGTCGCGCTTAGGCGGTAAACACAACAAAACATAGCCTTACGGTCGCAAGGGCCTTACCCTGCGATCGCAAGAATTACAGACAACCCATGCGACCGCATGCACATGACATGCGACCGCATGGATACCAGAAACCCCATGCGACCGCATGCACATGCCATGCGACCGCATGTACCCCCATGCGACCGCATGCACATGCCATGCGACCGCATGGACCCCAGTTACAGTGTTCTTCGACTCTGTTCGCGCACAGCTTCTGTTACACTCGTTTTTGACACATAAACCAACCAAAACTTGATTCAAATCACTCATACACTTTACTAGACATCTAGGGAAGCTTACAAACACTTTAAACATCGAAACCCACCACTATTACTCAATTTACACCATTAATTTGGTGTATCTCTTTTAAGAACACAAAACTTAGGTTCTAGCATAAAAATACTTACAACAATGGTGAAGGATAGCTGATTGACACACGAATTGCTACTGGAACAACTTTAAATCAGTTTGCTTCCTAATTTGCTTCTTCAAAACTCCAAGGAACAAAGGGGTGTGTGTGTGTTTGTAAGTTTTCTAATGTGTGTGTGTGTTTTGAAAAGAGTCAGGGGATAAGGGAAAGCTATAAACCGACTTTGGTTCTGTTACTAAGACACGAGGTATTTTGTTCCCCTTTCCAACTTACAACTTAACACACGTTATCCCCGTTTTAACTAACAGGGATATTTACGGAATCATAACGGGGATATTTACGGAATCACGAGTAGCTCGGCTCATTTACATCCCTTCCTGCATAAACTATTAAAGGAACCACCTAAATTTGTTTTCCTTCTGAAAACTTACACTTATGGACTTTTTTAGATTGAGACGAAGTCGTGACTTTTTTTCTACACAATGCTGTAAGTGTGGTCCAACGATTAGATTTTAAGCACAAACCGATTTCTTTTGGTTTGAAAGTTCATGCTTTCTAAGTGTGACTTGCTCTTACTATCCAACAATTGTTGCTCAAGATTTCTTATCTTGACACCTTCTTCAATCTCAAGTTCATGACACTTGTTTTCTAACATGCTGGTTTTTCAGTCAATTCAAAAACTTATAAAGTAAGTTTGGCATTTTCTTGTATCAAATCATCTGCTCTTTTTTGCTGTTTATTTGCATAGTCTACATATTAAAGAAGATACGTAGTACTATCTTCTCTCCCTTCTTTAATTTGATAATTTCTTCTTCTTTAACACGAAATGTGATTGATATTTGACATTGAATCTTTGAGTACAATTATAAAAAGGTGATGAATTGTGATTGGATGAAATGAAATTGAATGAATTACAATTGGTGGAAATTGTGATTGAACAATTGTGATATGATGAAATGCGATTATGATTTGTAATTGAATAAAATGCGATTGTGATTTGTGATTTGATGAAAATGAGCTTGGCAAATTGTGATTTGTGATTTTATGTAATTTCCTAGCTTGTTTTTGTAACCCTAAATTATATTTCTATGTCTCCTTTCTTTTATTAAGTTTTTAAAAGCTTGTGATAAATCCTCTAATTGTAAATATATATATTTGTCAAGTCTTAAAATGCACCAAAAACACTGTTCATAGGAGGGTTTTGTTAACATGCACCAAAAACATTGTATATAAGAGGGTTTTGTTAACATGCACCTTATCTATATATTATACTTATAGTTCAATTTTTTAATATCAATTTTACTTTTAATAAGATATAAGATATTTTAAAATTTTACAGACATAATAAAGCATTTACATTTTTTTATAAATAAATCGATAAAAACTTGCATATACGTATATTCCGCGGCGTAGCGCGGGTCTATTTACCTTGTTTCTTTATATAGCAGAGTAAAATCATTATTGATATCGAAATTCATAAATCATGTTTTTGGTTTATTACTACATCCGTCCCATTTTTATTGTCCACTTTTGACTTTTCAAAGTCTTTCTTTTTCAAATTTGACCTTAAATATTTTTGTTTATGTTATATAATATTTGATAAAAATTATATCAATAAAATTACATTTAAACCACAATGCATTCACATATATATATATATATATATATAATATCAAATATTATATAACATAAACAAAATTTAAGGTCAAAGTTAAAAAAGAAAAACTATAAAAAGTCAAAAGTAGATAATAAAAATGGGACGGAGGGAGTATTATTTTTTAAGAGCAATGAATCATAAAAATCACAATCCAAAAGGCAACCCCCTACGTGTAAAAACACAATATCAACTACAATCATTTGTTATGATCCACCGTTGAAAAACACAATGCTCGGGCATGCCACACATGTTGACCAATCTATTTTCCGACCACTGTTTCTTCTCGTGACCCACAAAAAACTGCGAAGCTGAAATTCGAAGATGGAATCTATGTGACTTCCTCTATCTTGTTTAAAAACGATGCGATTTCGGTGAAACCAAATTAGATATACAAAGACCCAAAGGACCGCATGCCAAATATTCTTGCCATTTTCTGCTTCAACCGTTCTACAGGGGTGAACCCATGATTTGAAATTGGTTGTGACACCATTTGAAATGGGTGGTAACACTGGCTCGAAAAAATCGAAATTTACACTACGAAATGGTAACAGCGTCTCAAAAAAATTTAAAATTTAAACGACGCAGATAAATTTGAAGTGTGTCTCGTGCCCCCGCCGACAACACCTTGGGTCCGCACCCGCTGTTCTATCACTTTTGAAAACAACTTCGTCCCCCAAAGGTTAAGTCTCTACCAACTGAACACTGATTCCCACATATTTTTAAGTCTTCACACTATAACAAAGCATGTTAATAATAAACCATTTATGACCTTATCACTTGCATATTTAAGTTTTTTATATTTATCAAAACATCTAATGATATAAACTATTTATAAAACTATATATATTTTTAGTAAATAGATACCAAATTATGGAATATCTATGTGTACAGTTATTCGAAATGTATTCAAATCTACACATTTTGCTGTTGTGAGCATTGAACATTAATTTTTGAAGTGTGTATAAGACTTTTAATTTTTCCTGCTATTGTGTGTATTTAACTTTATATCATATATACTAAACTTGTACTTTTTTCCCTTTTTATTTTCAAAATACATACAATAGCAACCAATTAAAAGTTTGATACATATAATATAAACTTTTGAAATTCAATACACACAATTGCAAGACGTGTAAAGTTAAGTACATTTTAAAGAACATTGCTTAATATTTATTTTAGGGCAAATTGCGCGAAAATACAACAAACTATAGCGAAATTACCATTGTATACAAACAACTTCATTTTTTATCAAATAATACAAACAAGTTTCATTTTTGCGTCATTGTATGCAACCGGTAACCTGATTATCAGGTTACCGGTAATTTCTTTTATTTTTGAATTTTTTTAATTAGGATATTCATATGTTCTTGGTGTTCTTCAAGATCTTCATCAATCATCATCATGTTCTTCAAGATCTTCATACAATACATGATAAACAATAAAACTTTAAACCAAGAATCAACCCCAAGAATCAAGCATCAAGATACTGACTAAAAACTGCCAATAAACATTTTGAATCGTAGCTTCATGAATTGCAAGGAAAAATATGAACAAACAAGATATGTAAGAATCACAAACTTGTTAAGCAACCAAGTGCAAATGAACCATAATGGCACCAAGATGAATCTAAAACATGAAAACTAGATGAAGCAAACTCATGAAACCAACACCACCGTCGCAAGATGAATCTGAACCATAATCAAACGAACCTGATGTGGGTCGGCACATAAAACCACCACCTTCGTCTGAAGCCTTGAAACGCCACCACCGCCGGCGCCTTCAACTCACCACCACTGTTGTCGAAAAGCCTAAATACGATAAAACCCCACACTTCCATACCATCCTAATCACTTTCGAGTTCATTTTCCGGTCAACGGAGCGTTATGACGCATCAACATTCGAAACCCTAAATACGATGAAACCCTAGATCTCAAATTCGGCACCGACGATAAAACCTTCAGATCTGGAGTTCTTCAATTTGATATGTGGGGAAATCATCGGTTAAAGCCCTATGGTGTGGGCAAATCAAATCTGGAGTTCTTCAAGCCCTTGGAGTTCTTCAAGCCCTTGGAGTTCTTCAGATCTGGAGTTCTTAAAGCCCTTGGAGTTCTTCAGATCTGGAGTTCTTCAAGCACCATGGCAAATTCAGAGCATTTGTTGGTAGCGGTGGCAGTGGGGGTGGCGGTGAAGGCTTACGCCGTAAAACTTATAACTTATTGGAGGCTTATATTCAGAGCATCTGTTCTTAAAGCGCTTGGAGTTCTTCAGATCTAGAGTTCTTCAACCAAAGATGAAGATGGTGGTGCTTTTCCATGAATTTCTTAAAATATTTTTAGAAAAAAATAGAAATTAAGAAAAAACCGGCTGTTTACCTACTATCACAGGTAACTTGTATACAATGATGTGTTTTGAAAAGTTGGTTGCATTTTTAGGTACAAAATGAAGTTGGTTATATACAATGGTAATTTCGCTATAGTTTATTGTATTTTCGTTCATTTTGCCCTTTATTTTAAAAGTCACATAATAAAAAGCGATTAATGCACTAAAATGCAATTAATTATGGCTAAAATGTCATTGTATGCAATTAACCTTAATTTGTCTCCAAAATACAATCAACTTGCAAAAACATGTCATTGTATGCAAGTTGATCAATTGATACCATTGTTTGAATCATTTTTGCGGATGTTGCATTATTTGAGAAAACTAATGACACGTTTTTTTATACAATGACACATTTTTATAAGTTGATTGTGTTGTTTGAGATAAATTAAAATTCATTGCATACAATGACATTGTAATCAAAATTTATTTTATTTTGATGTCAAAAATTAAAAAGTTTTCGCTAGTGTAACACCCGGTGCGGTTACAATACACTAGACGGTGCCTTTCAAAATTTCAGTACATTAAATGTAAGTTATAAAGCTAAACACATATAATAGCAAAACCATGTAAAGCTGGATATATATATATATATATATATATATATATATATATATATATATATATATATATATTGGTGTGATGTAAGACTGCGGGTTTTTCTGGTTATAAAATCTTGTGACACAACCTCGTTTTAAATTTATAAAAATGATGTTACTAAGCAGATACTACACACGACACAGGCACGTATAACCTGGTGAATAACAGTATAGACTCGGTAAGACCGGATATCGTTCCACCAGGACAGGAAGCTACCAATACTTAAGCCTCATTGTTGTTTGATCAGTAGAGTTAAAATAAAAGCAAGTAACAAGATAAACTAATCCACAAAGCAACTAAAACAGACTAACACCAAAGGCAGGTAGCAGGATAACAGATCACTCAGGCTTTCGAATCATCTAGACTAATCATGGCAATAACACAATACAAAACATAATATGAAGACTTGAATAGATTGAGCGCATAGCATGCTGTTCTAATACTCAACAAAATCATATTATCATGCAAGAATCATCACTCGAGTTATCAATACTCAGACTCAACAATTAAACATGATTAAGTAAGCAACGGCATATCAGAATTCAACTACAGATCCACCAGATCGCGTCTAAATCAGACTATTGAATATACATCTTTTCAAATGATATATCTAGTAATCCTCAGAACCCAAAAAGGAGTTAAAGCAGTCAAATTGGTTAAAACAAGCAAAAACATCACACTGTGGTAAAAATGCCTTCTGCGGCCGTAGGGCATATATCCTGCGGCCGTAGAAGGTTGTACTGTCCTGCGGCTGTAGGAATTTCTTCCTGCGGCCGTAGGAACTAGTATGACAGAACAGTCAGATCTAACATAAAGGCATTCAACAACAAATTACAATCTAGACTTTAATCTCAGATCATAAACACATGCAAATTGGTACAATGGGGTCACAAACTCCTCTAAACTCATACCTCACAATTAAGGGATTTTAATATTTAGCCACATGATTACTAAAGATATGAACATGTTAAACCTACCATTTCTAGTATAGCCAACACTTCTTAAAACATGAATCATGTGATATACACATTGAACACCAAGACCAGCATAACAAAGACATACATGTGAGTTCATTTCACCATCTAAACATACCAACAAACATCTTTGTGAATCCTTTAATCATTAGTATCATGTTTGACCCATTAATACACCAAATGACTAGATTTTCATCGGATATCATAAGGCTTGTATAAAACCAACATATGAATAAAATGACGAGTAATGGATGAACCTGATATGATTCAAAATATATTCCAACAATGATATCTAAAAACAATCATGCAAGATGTATCATTTCTAATAACAAGCTTAACATGGAATTAATAAAATCAACCATCATTCTTGAATATCCACATGCTTAAACATGAAGGAGTTATCCTATACATACTCTCACACATGAACATGGTCAGATTATACATACTAAGTTGATAAAACACAATTGTATTCAAGGTCAAACATGCATAATTGAATCAAGTCAACATAAAAGTCAAATATATTGCCATAACTAGCCAAGAATCATCTTGGCCCAAGTGAAATGAGTTTAGTTATCCATATACATCAAGATTAGTACTACAACATCTGGAACACATGGCTACATGATTGAATTCAGAAATGGAAAGAGTATACCCAAGCTATGCTATGATACAACTAGTGATTCCAAGCTCCAAGATGTTGTTCCAAGCCTTCAAATCCAAGCTCTCCACATTAGGATCACCAAGAAAGGTTCCTGGAGTATTAGGAGGTCTGGGGAGAGTGTTTGGAGGTGTTGGTCTGAAGTGGTTTCAACAAATTGGAAAAAGATCCTTTGCAAATGTGCAGAATTTTGTTTAAATAAGACTGTCACAGGGCTTCCTACGGCCGTAGCAACTTCCTTCTGCGGCCGTAGGATGGGCGGTGGACTTGATTTGACAGTTACAAATGTTAGAGTGGGCGGTTGTTGATAAGGTTCTCCTGTGGCCGCAGGAAAAATCCTCTACGGCCGCAGGACAGGTTTATTCATGATTGGGTTTTCTTTTCAGCTAATATCAGCTAACCACCGATCAGGTAGCTCCTGCGGCCGTAGGACAGAACTTCTGCGGCCGTAGGGTGGTGTTTTTCATCAGCTGACCATTTTTCTTCTATTCTTCCCTTGTTTTGCCCACTTATCTCACTTAAAGCTCCTGAAAAACCTGCATGGTGAATGTTAAACATATTAGATCAATTATAGGAGTAATCACCTTGGATTTGGGCTAAGTACGGGGTATTCTAGCATGTAAATCATGCATAAAAACGCATATATCATATATATATATATATGAGAAGGTTCAAATGAGAATGAGAAATTAATTGGAGACTAAATCTTAGCCGTTCATTTTGTAAGTGGAATTCATGGATGGAGAGCATGGGGGAATAGAGTGTGGCAGGGTGCATGTGAGGAATTCTTGGGTGGGCAATGACATTGAAAGAGGGGAATTGGACGGCTGGGATTGAGTCTCCCGTTCTTAATTAGTTTAAGGTTCTCATTTGAACTCCCACTATATATATATATATATATATATATATATATATATATATATATATATATATAGAATTAGGTTCAAGTAAAAAAGAATTTGGCTACTTAATGTAAGGAGAAATAAGGGTATGACACTTGGCATTTTTAGTCAAAGGATATTATAGGTAATACATAAAATTTCTCTCCCCACCTTTTAATTATTCACCCACGTCCCAAGACCCCAACCCACGTCCCCAATGTTTCAAGTCTTCCTGCGCAAACCCTAGAAGCTCCTCTGCCGCACCGACCTCCCAACCTAAAAACCCTAGACGTCGCCGCCTACCGCCTCCACCGATTTTCATTCGCTGAATAAGCTTCGCAAACGCCTCTGCAAACGCCGCTGTTGATTTACTTCTTTGCAGCCGCTGCTTTTGCTTGATCTCAGGTTGTGTTGCCTCCTGTTTTACGTCGCCGGTTACATTGTTGTTGCAGGTACCGGTCTCCGACCGTCTCTTACCGATTTTGCGTATTCCACGCCTGCGCCGTTCATCGATGCATAATTTCTCTACAGTTATATCTTTCGTTCTTCGCTCGTCGGTGCACAATCCATGACCGGCGATCTGTTTCTTGTCAGAATTGATGAACAATCCATGGTTTGGAGTCATCGATGCACAATTTATGACTCGTTGATGAAACTCAACCGCCACTGTGCATCTGCCGCCACCGTGCATCGTAACTTTGTCTTCTGTGCATCTGGCCGACGGGAACAGAGTTTGGCCGACGCCAGGTGTTGGGGAGATAGCAATATCAAACCTAAATCAAACCTGTCTATTAAGTAAAATAGGATTTGATGTTAACAAAATCATATATTCAGTTTTGGACTTAGATCAATGAAAAACATGTGTTGTTTTTCATATTAGACTTCAAGAATTTCTAAGTAAGAAATGTCAGCTGACGAATCCAAGTGTCAGCTGAACACTGTGTATCAGCCAAAGGACCAGCTTCAGAAAGATCAGCTGAGAAGAAAAGATCAGTCAAAGAGCATCAGCTGAGGAATCACATTTGATCAGCTGATAGCCTAGAACCATCAGCTGATGAGGATTTCAAGATCAGCTGAGCAGTCAAGGATCAGCTGACACAATCACAGTTATTAGCTGATGCCTTCCATCTGTCAGATAAGGTATTTCCTACTTATCCAATCTTCTCTTTATAAGCTGACTATACTCAAATGATTAGCTGAGCCCTTGGGAACAGCTGACAGTTGAGTTAATCAGTTTATTAGCTGCTGCTATGATTTGTATTATCAGCTAAACAATTTGATCAGCTGAGCAAGTCTAGTCAGCTGAGTCTTTCACCTTTATCCTTAGCTGAGCAAAATTATATTTGCAGTTCAGTGTCTGTTAGCTGAGTCTTTATTGTATATCTCAGTTAATAACTTTTCTATGTAATATTTTCTTAAAGTCAAAGGCAGAACATGTGTTGTTCTTAGTATGCCTTAGATCTTTCTTTGTAAAAGTACTTAGCACTTTTTGGATCTGCAAAGATACAAAAAGGATAGATCTTTATCCCCTGGAAAAGGAGAAAGATACTCTTGAAAAGAAGATCTTGAAGATATGATGATTAAGTATGGCTGGCAACTCCATACTTGGTAAAGTCAAATCTGCCGAAAGCATGGTGTCGATTAAAGCACAAGCATGGAAAGATAAGGTTACCATCTCAAGACATAAAGGTAGTAATTTAATAATATAATAATAGATAGTGGGTATACTCTTTACTGAAAAGTACTTTTACTTTACACACTTTGTGTATAAAGTTAAATTACTTTTCACCCACTAACTTTATCTATTATAATATTATTAAACCAAGTACCTTTGTCTCCTTCTCTCTTCATCAACTCGGACACACTTTGCTTATATATACTCATGCATGGAAACATGTTAAGTATGCGTTGAAGAAGCACTGAAATCTCATAAGTTGAGAATTAGAAGAGTTAGCATTTTACTTTCAGTGTAACAAACTTGTTCATGTGTTGAACGTTTTAAACATTAGTTGTTTGAGATTAGCATTGTCTATGTGTTAGACAAATCTAGTTGCCACCTTTTATTGAACTTAGATTTTCCGCATCTAGTTCATGTAATTCTTGATTAACATCAATAAGAATTATATAAAAGTAAACCGTGTGTCACTTAAATTTTTATTTCCTAAAGTTTGTATTCAACCCCCCTTCTACAAACATTTGTTGTTGTAGTATCCATTCGGGACCAACAACTGGTATCAGAGCAGGCTAGATAATTCATATCTAAGATCTGTTTTGCTTACTCTTCAACTGCTTCTACCCCACACTACAAAATGGCCACTTCTGTTGCTGCCTCTAATGGTTCTTCTAACAATGGTTCACTCACAAGGTGTCCTATATTTGATGGAGAGAACTTCTCTCTCTGGAAGAGTAGAGTTCTTCTTTATATGTCAAGCCTTGATGATGTGATGCTTAAAACTGTTACTGAAGGTCCTCATGTTCCTTCCTCAACTATCCAAGTAACTGAAGCAACTGATGAAGCTCCTGCTGTTGAAAGACTGATTATAAAGCCTATAAATCAATGGTCAGATGAAGACAAAAGGCTTGTTAATCTTGATGTTAAAGCAAGAACAACCTTAGTCTCTACACTACCAAATGATGTCTATCATCAAGTTCTTAACTGCAAAACTACAAAAGAGATGCTAGACACCTTGACCATTGCATATGAAGGCACTGAAGAAGTGCAGGAGAACAAGAAACTCCTTCTGGTTAGAGAATATGAGTTCTTATTTGCTCATAAAGGTGAAAGTCTTACTCAGACCTACACCAGGTTCAACTGCCTTATTAATGACTTAAGAAGGGCAGAGGTTCCCAAGAGGAATAAGGAACTTGTAAACAAGTTTCTAGACTCTCTCCCAAAATCTTGGGATCATTTTATCACTGTGCTTAAACATGGTGAGAAAATCAAGGGTCTTTCACTGGTTGGTTTATATGGAAATCTTATGAATCATGAACAATCAGTGAAACAAAGGAAGATCTCTACCAAGGATATGAAGGAGGCTGCAAAAGCTCCATCTACTGCCCTTGTGTCTAAAGATACAAGATCTAGGAGTTTTGCTGCAGTTGTGGATGAGTCCAGTGATGAGGAGAAAGAGGAGGAATCTTCTGATGAAGAGCAAGTGGCTAATGGGGATGAAGTTCTGGAGAACATGGACAGCATTGAAGCTGCTGTTGAGCAGGCTGCCATGTTGGTTAAAAGGTTCAAACCTTTCTTGAAAAGAAAGGGTGTCAAAAGGTTTGAAAGGAAACCCTACAAAGGAGAAAGAGCCTTGTCAAAACCAAAGGCTTCTGAAGGTTGTTTCTCTTGTGGCAAGACTGGTCACTATGCCAGTGAATGTAAGCCCAAAGTAAACACAGGCTTCAAGGGTTCCTCAAGCTCAGACAGCAAGATTGATTATGAAGCTAAATATAAGAAGCTTCTTGCTGCTGTCCTTGACAAGAAGAAGAAGAAAGCTCAGAACAGGGTGCTGGTAGCTGAAGAAGAAGATTGGGCTGAGGAAGATCTCTCAAGTGATGAAGATGAGGTCCTCACAGCTCAGTTCAGTTTGATGGCTAGCACAGCAAGTACAAGTTCCTTTGATGAGGACATGAAGAAAGCTGCCAAGGCTTGTACTTCTCCTGACTGGGATCCCTCTTCTATGTATCAGGTTGGAAAATTTATTAACTATGAAGATAATGAAAAGAACACTATGTTTGATTATCTGTGTGTTGAGTTTCAGTCAAATATTCAAAGAGAAAAGAAGCTAAAATTAGAAATAGAATCACTAAAAGAGAGATTAAGTCTTAAAGATGAGAAACTTAAACAAATGACAAAACTAGAAGATGATTTAGCTAATCAAAAGATACTTAATCAGATCTTGGTAAAAGAAACCAATGAAGCAACAATAAAGTTTAATGACTTTCAAAAAGTAGTTAGATCTTGGTGTGTTTCTGCTGAGAAGACCACTCAGTGTGTCAATGAGCAGATTCCAAAACAAGTTCAAGCTATTATTGGTGGAAATTATTCCCAAGCTGCTAACTGTGTTGATTTTAGTAAGAACATAAATATCTTAGAAAAAGCTGATATTTTACCTCTTACTTTTCAAAAGATAGTAAAAGAAAAAAGTATTATCACTAACAGATTTGTCAAAAGTAAAAGTACTCAGCTGAAAGACTCAACCTCTTCAAAAGTTGGTTCAAGTTCTATTGTCTTAACAGAAAGCAAAAGAACTGAAAATTTAAGTGTAAAGGAAGTAAGTAAAGGAATGTAATCATTTGTTGATACCAAAGAGACATTCTGTTGTCAAACCTTGAAAACTGATACATTAAATTTAGGAACTCAGCTGACTGAAAATTCTTTAGCAAATGATGTTACATCAGCTGATCGAAAAGTAGATGATAACTGCTCAGATGATAGCCTGTCAGCTGATCATGGATCCTCTTCTATTTGTTTAGCTGATCAAACATCACTTCAAACTCTTTTAATAGGAGAAACTAAGAGAAAAGGACATTTTGTTTACAAAAAGTCTAAGTCTGCCACACCTAAAGTTGATCAAAAACTCATTTTAACTAAGGGTCAACCTAAGGTGACTGTAAACAAAGACCTTATTAGTTTACAGAATCAGCTGCAACAGCTGAATGGTGAAATCTGTCAGCTGATGACCCATAGTCATCAGAAAACAGTTAAGACATCTCTTAGTCAATTACCAAAACATGTTAAAAGCTCCAAAAATAAAAAATGTTATAAATGTGGGAGCATAGAACATAAGGCAAGTAATTGTTCTCTAGAAGGTAACTCAAGACAGCGGACTGATTATGATAACACAGCTGTTTCTATCATTCGTAAACAACCTAATATGAAGTGGATGGCTAGGTGCAATCCACAGGGGTCCACTTAAATGTGGATGCCCAAATGTCAATAACCTTCTTTCAATCACATCTATGCAGGGTCTGAACACATGGTATCTTGACAGTGGATGTTCAAGGACCATGACAGGTTGTAAAGCTTTGCTTAGTAACTACAAGAAGGAAAAAGGTCCAAGAGTAACCTTTGGTGATAATAATTGTGGGCAAACAAAAGGCTACGGAGAACTTCATAATGGGAACCTAACCTTGTCCAAGGTATCATATGTTAAAGGGCTTAAGTACAATCTCATCAGCATAAGTCAGTTATGTGATGGTGATCATAAAGTCCTCTTTACAAAGACAGGTGGTTCCATTTTAGATCAAGAAGGTAAAACAATAATTTGTGCAAAGAGAACCAAGGATGTATATACTCTTGATATGTCATCTGGTGATCCATCCAAGTTAACCTGTTTGTATACCAAGTCTGTAACTGACACAAACTGGTTATGGCGCAAAAGGCTTTCCCATTTAAACTTCAAAAACATTAACAAGTTGAGAAAGAGTGAACTAGTGTCAGGACTACCTTCACTGACGTATGTTAAGCCTAAACCTTGTTCTGCCTGTGAGAAGGGAAAGCATCACAAGACTTCGTTTCCATCTAAGCAAGCCTTTTCCATTACTGAACCTTTCTACATGTTACACATGGATCTATTCGGTCTTGTTGCTACTGCTAGTATTGGTGGAAGTAAGTAAGCATTGGTAATGGTTGATGAATTCTCAAGATACACCTGGGTCATCTTCCTAAAAGCAAAGAGTGAGGCTGCTGAAGAGATTATTAGCTTCATTAGAAAGATGGAAGTGCTTAATGGTAATCTGGTAAGGATGCTTAGAAGTGATCATGGAACTGAATTTAGAAATCAAACTCTTGAAGGTTTCTGTGATGAGAAAGGTATATCTCAAAACTTCTCTGCTCCAAGGACTCCACAACAGAATGGTGTAGCTGAAAGAAGAAACAGAACTTTGATTGAAGCTGCAAGAACCATGCTGTGTGAGAGTGGGTTAGGATTCAACTTCTGGGCTGAAGCTGTCAGCTGTGCATATTTTACTCAGAACAGATCCCTTATAATAAAGAGGCACAACAAGACTCCTTATGAAGTGCTCAAGGGAAGGAAGCCCAACATCAGCTTTCTGCACATCTTTGGGTGTCAGTGTTTCATTCTGAACCAGAAAGATCAATTGCAGAAATTTGCACCAATAGCTGATGAAGGTGTGTTTGTTGGATATTCTGTGATCTCCAAAGCTTACAGAATTTACAACATCAAAACAAAGGTCATAGAAGAATCAATCAATGTAAGTTTTAATGAAAATGACTTTGTTGTTTCCAGTTCTACTAATCCATCTACAGGTGAGGAATTTAATGATCTGCTGAATACTGAAGACAACATTCCAGTGTCAGCTGATCCACTCCCATCAGCTGATCCAATCTCATCAGCTGACATAGATGACTTAGATGAACCTGTTCTAAACTTACAAAATACCTCTGCACATCCTATCCTAAACCAACCGACACTTTTACTAAATGAAGGGAACCATGATTCAACATCAATGGACTCTAATTTCATATCAAACATTCCCTCATCAGTAGAAGTCTCATCAGATTGTAATTAAGAAATTCTGTCAGCTGATTAACCAGAAGTCTCATCAGCTGATCCAAACCAAAGAATTTCAATTCCCAGAATCCAAAATGCCTACAAGGACCTCAGAAATCATCCAATTGATCAGGTCATAGGTAACATAGAAGCACCTGTACTAACAAGATCAAAAGCTTGCAATATTTGTTTATACACAGGTTTTGTTTCTATGATTGAACCAAAGAAGGTAGATGAAGCTCTAAATGATCCTCACTAGATAAATGTCATGCAAGAGGAATTGGCTGAATTCACTAGGAACAATGTATGGACTTTGGTGCCAAGACCAAAGGACAAATCCATCATTGGTACTAAGTGGGTGTTTAGAAACAAAATGGATGAACAAGGGCTGATCATCAGAAACAAAGCAAGGCTAGTTGCACAGGGGTATTGCCAAGAAGAAGGTATTGATTATGATGAAACCTTTGCTCCTGTTGCAAGACTTGAAGCCGTAAGACTGTTTCTAGCTTATGCTGCCTTCAAAGACTTCAAAGTATTCCAAATGGATGTTAAGAATGCTTTCCTCAATGGAGAATTGAAGGAAGAGGTGTATGTCAAACAACCTCCAGGTTTTGAGGATGCAAGCAAACCAGATCATGTATACTTCTTGAACAAAGCTTTGTATGGTCTGAAGCAAGCTCCAAGAGCCTGGTATGATACCCTCTCTTCTTTTCTGACCAATAAAGGATTTATAAGAGGAAGCATAGATAGCACTTTGTTTATAAGGAAATTCAAGGGTGATGTGTAACACCTCGCTTTTGAAAACCAGATTTTTCATTTTAATAATAGAAATTCAAGAATTCAAACTGCATGGATCCGTTTATAAACAGAACTTATGCCAAACCTATTTTTCAAAACTCATTAACAGCAGCGGAATTATAAAAGTGGCTATAATTACAACCAAAAATCAGCCACAGTATACAAAAGATCAGTTGGTGTTACTAAACTGTTCACCGACCACTTAACCAAGTTTATACTAGCATAAACAGTAATTAAAAGTAACTAAACAAGTGTTCCTCCAAAAGATAAATAACAACCAGCAGGTACCCAAAGCTCACACGCCTAAGTGTCACCTGCAGTCATGGGGAGAGTATCTGTTAGCTAATTAAAGCTAGTGAGCATAAGATAGCATATTCAGTAATATAAACATATCACATATCAACAATATATCAAACAGTGCTATCCTAGCATCTCGCGATGAGCTGGCACAGCCAGAAGGAAGCATAATCTTGTAGGGTAGCGAGCCCGGCTCAACACTCCTAACTGGGGAAACCAGACACATCAACCGCGCGGGTGGGTGAGCGGGTAGCGGTCCACCGTTGCGTTATGGAGCCATAGACTCCATGGGGTATAGCAATCAGCTGATCCCCCTCATCGCACGAGGAACATTGGGCTAGCTAAACCCTAAATACCTATCTAGGTACCGTTGACGCTATCATCGACCCGCAGGCCTCAAGGCATCCCAGACCGCAGTCTGGCCTCGTTCAAGGACTACAAATAGCCCCCATATCTCGGATCCGATCACAAACACATAATTGACCCATTTAGGGCCTCATAGCGCGCATACATATCATATCATAATCATGATTCAATGGTTACGTGTGTCATGCATAAATATAGCATACAGTACGCATTTCAAGCATACAACAGTGTTAAGTACATTTCATGGAATTACTTGCACATACAAATAACATGTAATACGATTATATTAATTAGTATGTTATCCTATACTCACCTGTGAGGCTAGAGACTAAAGCAAACAGAAATCGTGATCGTCGCGTTCTTCTTCCGGGTCGTACAGCTTACCTATAAGATAATACTCGTGTTTAGTCACTTCACACAAGTACATTAACTAATAAACTAATATGATACCCCTAATGTTGCCATTAGACTAATTAGAATCCTAAACGAGCATCCCGTACGACAAAACGTCGAAAAACAGCACAACAGTGCACTGTTCATAACAGACAGTCCCTACGGCCGTAGTAAAAATGTCCTACGGCCGTAGGACCATTTTAATAGAACACCCTCCTACGGACGTAGGGAAAACTTACTACGGCCGTAGGAACCAATTTACAGTCAGTGTGCGAGAAACAGCCCCCTGTTCAGTCCATTTTCAATCCAAACCCAATTCCAGCAACTCCAAATCCATTTCCAGTGTTTGTATAACATACAAGGTATCAAAATGAGTCTAGAAACATACAACTAACAAGTTCTAACTAAGGATTGAAGCTTTAGGATCAAAATCTTCAACTTTGACCCATTTGAAGCTTTTCATGAAATTTGATTCAAACCACTATTTTAATTCATGAACTTGGATTCTAATCACTTAGAATTGAGATAGGAACAGATTAGAATACTTAGAATCATTTCTTGATTCCAAATTCGGGTTTGAATAAGTTTGACCTAACTCAAGAACAATGAAGAAGATGGAGAAGATGGACTTACAAAGAGGAAGGAGCTGATGATTCTCGAACTATGAACAGATTATAAGCTTGAATTGATGCTAGAATTAATCCTTATGATCTCTCCCGTGAGTTAGCTTCAAGATTCAAGAACAATGAATGAGAAGTATGTGTTGGTGTGTATGCGTGTGTCTGTGTATTTGAGAAGGGAGGCCGACTTAAGGTCTCCAATCTTATCCAAATGGGGTATTTTGTTCCCCTTCTCAACTTACAACTTAATACCCGCTTACCCGTTTCAACTAACGGAGATATTTCCGGAATCATTATTCAAAACCGTTTAATATATTATTAAATTTATCTATTTTCGTTATAATATTTATTATCATGATTTCTTAATTATTTTAATAATAACTCTAATATTTAATATAATTCTAATATTTATTAATAAACTCAAGATTCGGAACGTACCGAGAGTATAGACAACTAGGCCCATTTGAGGATGTTACATGATGTGATTCTTGTACAAATATATGTAGATGATATAATATTTGGGTCTACAAATTTGGATCTTTGTAAAAAGTTTTCAAAACTCATGTCTGATAACTATCAGATGAGCATGATGGGTGAACTAAACTATTTTCTAGGTCTTCAAATTAAACAAGAGGTTGATGGAATTTTCATTCATCAAACAAAGTATGTAAATGACTTACTTAAGAAATTTGAGTTTGAAAATTGTTCTTCAATGAAACACCCATGTCCACTGCCTTAAAGCTTGGAATGGACACTGATGGTAAGTCAGTGAATATTACAGCTTATAGAGGTATGATAGGATCTCTTTTATACCTAACCGCTAGTAGACCAGATATTATGTTTTCAACATGTCTTTGTGCTAGATACCAAGCAGATCCCAAAGAATCTCACTTAGTTGCAGTTAAACGAATTTTCAGGTATCTAAAAAGAACTCCTAATCTAGGTCTTTGGTACCCCAAAGACTCTGATTTTGAGTTAGTTGGATACACTGATTCTGATTTTGCAGGTTGCACACTAGACAGAAAGAGTACATCTAGTGGTTGTCAACTATTAGGTGGAAGATTAGTCAGTTGGTCAAGCAAGAAATAAAACGCTGTTTCAACTTCTACAGCTGAAGCAGAATACATTGCTGCTGGAAGCTGCTGTGCTCAATTGCTATGGCTGCAGAATCAACTACTGGATTATGACTTATAGTTTGAAAACTCCCCAATTCTGTGTGACAACACCAGTGCTATATCTATCTCTAACAATCCTGTTTTGCATTAAAAAACTAAGCATATTGAAATCAGACATCATTTTCTTAGAGATAATGTGCAGAAAAAGAAAGTTTCAATGCACTATATAAACACTGATGTTCAATTAGCTGACATTTTTACAAAACCTTTGGATGAATCTCGGTTCAACTTCCTAATATCCAAACTTGGCATGTTAAATTTGTAATATATTCTCTTCTTAGGTAGTTAATATTGTGTGAGAAAATAATTTTATTTGTGTGTGAAATGAAGTACTTATCTAAGCTTCTACATGTTTTACTTATGGTAGATCAGCTAATGAAATTATGTCAGCTAACGACCATCAGCTGACACTATATCTCAGCTGATAAACCATCAGCTAAGACTTAGAAGCTCAGCTAAGTGCATTCATTAGCTGACACTTATATTATCTCAACATGGATCAACTGACACTCTCTTTTGTCAGCTGATGAATTTCAAAAGTCAAAAATATTGTGTCCCCACACTTATTTTATTAATTTCTCATTTGTATTTATTGTGTTAACTAGGTATTTAAGTTCTTTTATATTGTCCGTTTGTTGTCTGTGTATTTAATATATATTCCGTCTATTACCTTTTTACAGAAGTGACAGTTACTTTTTGAAAAATATTTTTGTGACAGTTTAGGTTTCCAAGGAAGATTTAAAGGTGTTTTCGAGCGGTTATTCATTTCTTAAGCCTTCAAAATTCCCAAACACTCTTTATCTCTCAATCTTTCAAACCCTAAACTCTCGTTGCTCAAACTTCATTCACTCTGTAATCATGGTGATCTTCAACCCTGCAACTTCTCCAAACGCCATTGCTGGTGAGAATGTCACACCAAACTCAGAAATCACCATTCGCCCAAACAACTTCATAATCAACACTGACATTCCCACAAATAAATTAAACCAGGGATACGAACAAATGGTAGCATTCATAAATGCTCATCCCCTGTTTCCATGTCTCTCTGCCCATCCTTTCTTCATCTTTCCAAACATTGTCGGTGAGATGTGGTACACTGCAAGGTACCATACGGATCAAGAACTCATTACCTGTACCTGTCTAAATGGCACAATCAACATCAACATCAATGTCAATACTCTTCGTCAAGCCATCTCTCTGCCCAACTTAGCTCCATATCAACCTTTTGCTCAAATGGATCAAGTATTGGAGGTCTTACCCCTGATTGGCTACAATGAAGCTGTCACCCATGGTCAATATAAGTTGTCTGTGCTGGGACACCCATGGAAGTACCTGGCAAGTGTAATCACTCGGTGCTTTGGCCATAAGTCTGGAAGCTTTGACCAAATGAATCAAACTGAACTGATGATTCTGCACACCTTGGTCACAGGGAGGAATATTGACTTTGTCCAAGTCATATTCTCGGAGATGGTGGACAAGATCACTCTTGGCACTGCAAAGAAATCCACCAGAACTATTGTTCCTTATATCAGGTACCTAAGCTTACTTGTACTTCATCATCTTCAATGGGAACAATACACTGGGATTGCTGTTGTTTTGGACACAATGACCATTCCACAAATGGGTCAAAAGATCTTTCATCTGATAAGGGAAGATCAGGGTCCAGCAATCACTGCACAGATGCAAGAGCTCATTGATATTGCTAATGATAATGATGAGGAGGAAGTGCATGAAGAAGTGGCTCATGATTCTGAGTCCCCTGATGTTGTAACTGAGGAAGTGGCTCAATCTGTTACTCATGATGAAGCCACATTTGAAGGAGAAAATTTAGATGACAGTGATGGTGGTAATGACCATAATGATGCTGCTGGTGAATTTTACATGAGAGATGAGCCTTATCAATCTGGTTCTACTTCATCCAGTCAATATGGAATGCCATTACAAATGTTTCCCTCTAGTTCCTCTACTTCAAAAAGGTCCAGACCCCTAAGCACTGATGAAAGTGATGAAGAATCTGATGATGATTCTCCAAGTAGAACTCTTGGAGGTACTATTGCATATCCCAAACCTGATCAACAACAAGGATCAAGTGACTCTGTTCATAGAGCACCAAGTAGTGGAAATGAAGATGTCCCTGATGATGAAGAGATCTCTGATAAGCTGGAGGAGCTCATTGAGATCAGTAAAACAAGACACATCACAGGTACACTCTCAATTTCTGAGGACACTCATTTGGTTGACCCCACCAATGAGAACCCATCCTCACCTCTAGTTGTAACACTCCCACAACAGCCAAGCTCTAGTGTACTCCCAACAGTCACTAGTTCTACTCCCTTAGTAACCCACATAGAAACAAGGTCATTAGAGATGGTGCACACTGCACTTATCTCAGAGGGATTGCACACTGCACCTCTGACCTCAACTCCTATAGCTACCTCTTATTTTGAGGGGGAGCTCATGGAAGTTGACATAACCCTTCAACCAGTGGATGTGTCCTCACAACAGGACACATCTGTAAATATGGGATTGCTGCAATCTGGGTCACCCTCCCAACAGGGTGATGCCATTGAAACACAGACCTTCTCCCAAGGTCATACTGTGTCTACACCCCAATTGAGTTAAGCCTTTCCCTTAGTAAGTTCACAACAACTTGCTACTGTAATAAGGGATACCCCTTTGAGTGCAACCCTCACTCACACTCACTTACTTGCACATGTTTTTGATTCAATTCTTACACATACTAGTGCACTACCTGTCAATACTAGTGGCATAAACCAGTCATTAGTACAAGGTCCCATTTCTGCTCCCAGTGATCTTAGGCCTATAAACCAAGGTCTAAGAGAGGGACCACAATCCATTCCAGTTCGTGGCACCATATCTCAATCAATCACCACCCAACCCATTCCCTCTCCTACTTTTGAACCCTCACCTCAAATCCTTCAAACCTTATTATCTATATCTCAAAAGATGGATAGTCTTCAAGCCTCCTTTACCTCTTTCCAAACTCAAACAGAAACTCAAATCTCTCACCTAACCAATGAGATTGAGTCACTTAAAGCCAACCAACCCAAACCCCAACCCATCCCTGCCCCTGTTGATCTTTCCCCTATTCTTACCAAACTCGATCAACTTCTAAACCAAACATCTACTCCTATTCCTACATCCTCCCCTCCTATACCTGCCCAAACCATTTCTACCTTAAACCATACCATTTCCAATCTCCATTCCCAACTCCAAACCCTTCGACCCTCACCCCCTGATATCTCCATTACCATTCCTGAATCTCTTCTAACTATCCCCACTCTCTTAAAAGACATTGATACTGAGGTCAATAGGTCCAGCTTTTCTGCTAAGATAAGGCACAGTGATATTCTGAGAGAATTCTCCAATCTCACTAACACTATCCACAGCCTAAAACCTCTTATCTCACATTCATACTCAACCATACCACCCTTTACCTCTACACCTATCCCACCTCCTTATTCTTTCACTACTCCTGATGCCTCTGCAAAGCCTGCGGTTTTTCCCTCCTCTGATGATGACAAAAAAGGGGAGAAGTCAGTTAGGACAAAGTCAGTTTTACAAACAGAGGATGCATCAACCCCTGATGAAATAGGATCACCTGTTGAGGGGGAGAATAAATCTGAGGGGGAGAAACCTGCTCAAGAAGAGCAGAGGCCAAAGAGAAGGCTAAAGCAAATGGCTAGAAGGACAAAGAAATCAAAGCAAGGTGAATCCTGTGCTCCAATTGAACTACCATCTGAGGATTCTGATGATGATGATGAAGATGAAATGCCTTTGTCCTCTATGTTTAACATAAGGAAGCAGAGCTCCTCCACTACAGCTCCACCAGTCCAAGCTTCCTCTCCAGTTCAATCAATTCAACCAACTCCCAGCAGTTCATCAAGAAGAAAAGGAAAAAAGATAATGACTGCTAAGGAGATTGAAGAAGAAGAAAGAAGAGAGGAAGAGCTAAATCAAGAAGATGAGAATCTCAGAGAGTTAAGTGAACTGGCTGCTGCTCTTGGTTCAACCATTGAAGAAGTTCTTAAAGCCAAAGAGAGACACCAGGATTTCACTACCACTGAAGATCTTGCTGCTGCAGTTGGTGTAACTGATGATGAATTGAGAGAATTACAAGAAGAAGAAATCATCATGCTATCCTCTCAATCACATCCAACACAGGTTGCATCACAGCAAGATGATCCTTCTGTCAAGAAAGTTCCTAAAAGAGGAAGAACTCACAGAGAAGCCATTCAAGCATTGCATGAGTTCAACTTTGGAGCTACAACTCAGCAATCTGAAAGGGAGATCAAAGAGGTCTTGGATAACAAGAAGAACTTGATAGAAAGAAAGGATCGAAATCTCATTTCCAGAGTCACTCCATATAAAGGAACAGATGAAGGGCCATATCTCAGATTAGTAAGAAGAGATGAAAGACAAACACATGAGAATGCCTACATCCATCACTGCAAACTGTTCTCCTTCACTGAGATGATTGAGACTCTGTACCACCTCCTTAAATCCAAAAGTGAAATTGCCCCAAGGTTTATAAACAAATTCGAATTCTGGATCAGAATGGCTGTTTACCACAGGATATGCACTCATGATCAATTTGTGGAACACATTGATATGATTGAGGATGCCTTCAAGAAATCCTCCAAAGCTTTTGTACCTGCTGAACGGATTATACTTAATCCTGATCATCCTTACCTGTCTGCATAGGAAAATTTCAACACTGCTTTGCCCTCCAACATTGAGCCAGAAATGTTTAAGTACATAACTAAACCCGAGAGAGGGATTTTCTTCAAAGACAGAGCTAGTGTTTGGAGATTCCTAAGAGAAACTGACTTAGGAAGAGCCCCTGGAATATTGATCTTTCAAGCTGCACGTTTAACAAGGGGACAGACAGGAAGTGAACATTTTGAAAATCTGATTCAAGCAAGAGCTGAAGAGTTGTTGGCTGCCAATCCTCTGAACAGACTTCTGGATGTAAAAAAAGAACCTTGGTGGGAATGAAGACAACTTCATAACTAGAGTAGATGTAATTTCAATTCCTAGAATAGTTCAACTTCTGTACTTAGTTTAACTCATAGTTAGATTACATTGTACAAACTCTGATGTAAACACTTTGTTCTGTAATCAAGCTTGAAACTTTGATCATGGACTACTTAGCTAAAATGCTAGTATAAATGACTCTTAGTAGATAGCTCACATAGTGTAAATATAGAAAAGATCAAAAATCCTAAAAACAGAAAAAGGATAGAAAAGATACCACAAAAACAGAACTATGGTACTTCATAAATGAAAAGATTCCCAAAAACAGAATACCAGGGAACATATATTAAAGAGTTACCAAAAACAGATAGCTAGGTAACCAAAATGCACTTAAAAGTTTTATCTTTACAAATTCGAGTCAAACTGATTCTTCTTAAACAAGATAAGGTTTTGTCATCATCAAATAGGGGGAGATTGTTGGGGAGATAGCAATATCAAACCTAAATCAAACCTGTCTATTAAGTAAAATAGGATTTGATGTTAACAAAATCATATATTCAGTTTTGGACTTAGATCAATGAAAAACATGTGTTGTTTTTCATATTAGACTTCAAGAATTTCTAAGTAAGAAATGTCAGCTGACGAATCCAAGTGTCAGCTGAACACTGAGTATCAGCCAAAGGACCAGCTTCAGAAAGATCAGCTGAGAAGAAAAGATCAGTCAAAGAGCATCAGCTGAGGAATCACATTTGATCAGCTGATAGCCTAGAACCATCAGCTGATGAGGATTTCAAGATCAGCTGAGCAGTCAAGGATCAGCTGACACAATCACAGTTATTAGCTGATGCCTTCCATCTGTCAGATAAGGTATTTCCTACTTATCCAATCTTCTCTTTATAAGCTGACTATACTCAAATGATTAGCTGAGCCCTTGGGAACAGCTGACAGTTGAGTTAATCAGTTTATTAGCTGCTGCTATGATTTGTATTATCAGCTAAGCAATTTGATCAGCTGAGCAAGTCTAGTCAGCTGAGTCTTTCACCTTTATCCTTAGCTGAGCAAAATTATATTTGCAGTTCAGTGTCCGTTAGCTGAGTCTTTATTGTATATCTCAGTTAATAACTTTTCTATGTAATATTTTCTTAAAGTCAAAGGCAGAACATGTGTTGTTCTTAGTATGCCTTAGATATTTCTTTGTAAAAGTACTTAGCACTTTTTGGATCTGCAAAGATACAAAAAGGATAGATCTTTATCCCCTGGAAAAGGAGAAAGATACTCTTGAAAAGAAGATTTTGAAGATATGATGATTAAGTATGGCTGGCAACTCCATACTTGGTAAAGTCAAATCTGCCGAAAGCATGGTGTCGATTAAAGCACAAGCATGGAAAGATAAGGTTACCGTCTCAAGACATAAAGGTAGTAATTTAATAATATAATAATAGATAGTGGGTATACTCTTTACTGAAAAGTACTTTTACTTTACACACTTTGTGTATAAAGTTAAATTACTTTTCACCCACTAACTTTATCTATTATAATAATATTTAACCAAGTACCTTTGTCTCCTTCTCTCTTCATCAACTCGGACACACTTTGCTTTTATATACTCATGCATGGAAACATGCTAAGTATGCGTTGAAGAAGCACTGAAATCTCATAAGTTGAGAATTAGAAGAGTTAGCATTTACTTTCAGTGTAACAAACTTGTTCATGTGTTGAACGTCTTAAACATTAGTTGTTTGAGATTAGCATTGTCTATGTGTTAGACAAATCTAGTTGCTACCTTTTATTGAACTTAGATTTTCCGCATCTAGTTCATGTAATTCTTGATTAACATCAATAAGAATTATATAAAAGTAAACCGTGTGTCTCTTAATTTTAATTTGCTAAAGTTTGTATTCAACCCCACTTCTACAAACATTTGTTGTTGTAGTATCCATTCGGGACCAACACCGGGTTACTCTGATTTGGCCGATGGCGGTTCTAGGGATTTACACGTTTTCTCTTCCTTTTGTAATTTACCATATTAACCTTTTGTAATTTTTTAATTCCGAAAATTATGGTGTAAATAGTGACTTTTTTGTTTGACTTTTGATTAGATCCTGTGGTCCAGATTTCACCTTACATTTAGTAGCTTTATTTTTTTTTGTAGAATAACCCTACCCTATATATATATTAATAAACTAAACCCATTTTTATGATCAACTTAGCTGTCAGTATGGTGAATTTATATTTGTTTAAATTACTTTCTTAATAGTAGTGAAATTTAAAAAGTAGGTAGGTTTCAAATTTATGTCATTATCGTATAATTACACTATGAAAAAAACGTTTATACAAAATAACAATGTAAAATTCATTAATTTTCTTTTCTTATCTTTTTCTTAATTTTGATTTTCACATGTAAGGACCAGTTTTTTTAAATAATAATAATAATATATCATAATATTAGAAAGTTGAACTTGTAATTACATAACTTTCAAGCTTAGTTACAAAACATGTTTACAAAAGTTGTCTTTACGATATTAAGCATTCCAAATGATTTTACCTAGCGGAAAAATGTCAATCACGTACTAGAGCTTTACCTTTATCATCCCTTGTAATAGTAACACCATCTGTTAAGCACGAAGCTTAGTGAATACATAACCACTACCAACAAATAGTTGAATGCACACGTCATAGATATCAAATCATCACATATATGGTCCCCGACCACTGGTAGTCCCTGACTACTTGAAGCCACATCGACTTCTTAGATCACATCAATCTATATATGCTATAACATCGTCTTATTAGTCAACTCGACTAATACTATTTGCGGGCTATCAACATCATCACACAATATAATTATATAAAGTGCACCTACAAGCAATTTGTTAGTAAGATTATGTAACTCACTTTGATCGGTCTTAATATTGAGTATTATTTTCAATAATCAGATACAATTCACCAATCACCTACAAAAAATATTATTAAAATTAGTTTTTAATTTTCCTTTTCTCTCATTAAATGTGAGCTACACTGCCTGCTATATGGCCGTGTAATCCTACACGTCGGTTTACACGGTTACACAAGCAGTGTTGAACTAGTGTCTAACCCTAACCCTACATGGCCCGTGTAGCATGATCATACACGATCAAAAGTTTTGCTACATGGCATGTGTCACAAAAGGGCTGAACAACCAGTATACCGAAACACAGCTCGTGTTCCTCTACACGACGCTATATACACGGCTGACACCCATGTATATAGCTCGTGTTAACCATATCCCAGCAATCTCTTCGCCGTGAACAATTGCCAATCCTACTGAAAATTGAAGTTTACCTAAATTTGATACATCCTAGTGTATCTTAACACTAGCAAACACTTTTTAAACATCCATAAACATGTTCTAAACAAGTGAGTAACACACTTTGCTCATCAATCATTCAAAATACTCTATGAACTAAAGATTTTGACCCATTTATTTGAAATTAACAATAACAACATCATTTCTATGAATTAAACACTAATAACTGACAATTTCAGTAACCAAAACTTATCTAAATCATCAGCAAAATAATTTTAAATTACCAAAAACTATTATCATCCTAACGAATGATAAGGTTCTTACTATTGATATCAAATAAGTCACATTACATACCTTTTTACTTGAATTGTGAATATACTAACTTTAAATCTTTCAATTTTTGGTTTGGACTTTGATTATCAAGTTCTCATCCTCTCTCTCAAGCTTTCTAAGCACACCACACACTAGCCCTTTGGAATTTTGACCAAGTTTGACCGACTCAAGCTTACCATCTTTCTATAAGTAGCAAAGTAGCCCCTCAAAATTACTTTTTCTTGTTTAGGCTATAATTATAATTAATTAAAATCACTATTTTTGTTTTCATTTTATTTATATTTAAGGTAAGCAAAAAATTTGGTAATATTACGAGTCTAATCTCCAACTCCATAAAATCAGTAATTTTCTCGATTTAATTAAATATTTAGTCATCCTCAGGTGTTGCATCACATTTATCTTAATTTAGCAAATATAACAAGTAGAAATATTAAATATTGATATATGACCTCTAATATTAAAAAACCTTATAAAATCTCTAAATATAAATAAAAGAATAAATATGATCATGTTTATTAGATACCGTGTGTTTGTTTTAAAAAATTTAAATCACAACCGTCTTTGTAATATTGAAAATTTAATTTAATTTTAAAATAAATTAAAATTTAGCGTTATCTTTACCATATGTTTTCCTTTCTCCAAGATTCATAGTAGTAATTTGTATTTATTTTTGTTGGCATCTAAACAATTATGAAGAATTACCGCTCATATCAAAAATTCAATTTTTATATTCATCTAAAATAAAAAACAAATTGTACTAAAATATTAATAAACAATCTTTTAATTTTTTTAATATCAACAAAAGACTATGTAACACCGCTAAATTTTTTTTTTTTAAAAGAGTTATCACTGCGGAAGCGAATAAACAAATATAAACTATTCACAAGGATGCTATAAAACAACTGACGACTGACACAAGTGTCAGTGTATCAAAGGTCAGTGTTACATAATTACAAACAGGCTCTTCAAACAAAATATATCAGAGTGTGTGTCAGACATTCCCAAGAACTAACAAAACTCCCAACTCCCAGCAAGATCTCAGAGGACCGGCGGTTCGGCCGAACCTTCAACCAAATGCCGGCCTAGCATAGGTTTACCGATAGCCCACTTGTCATTCTCACACAGTAAAATCCCTTATGTTGCAACAAATGCATCAAAAGGTCTAATACTGATTAGCCGATGACAAATAAGCCCAGCCTAACATGGCTGACCCCATCAAAACAACCCAGTGTCAACAAACAGCTGTTAACCAATTACCACGTATGCCTATAGCACCAACAGATCAATTACTAGACAAGAAAGTCTATCAATACATAAAACAGTAAAACCTGCTGCAACTAATACCGTTACAACTAATACAATTCGTGAGTTAAAAGTCCACTCACCTGCGTCCTTCAAACACCAAGACCAGTTGTCTAATGTCACTAAGGCTTCGGATCCCCACCGCCACATCATGACCGGGCCCTAAATGCGGGTGTTACAAATCTCCCCCTAAAGAAGATTCCGTCCCCGGAATCTCATCGCGCTCAAAGAGGTTAGGGTAGCGGTTCCTCATGTCCACCTCAGTCTCCCACGTCAAATCAGAACCTAAATTGTGCTTCCCTTTAATCAAAACCATAGGAATCTCTTTTCTACGAAGCCTCGTTGTCTTACGATCAACTATCTCAACGGGTTCTTCTACCAACCGCTTTTTCGAATCCACTTTCAGATCATGTACTGGGAGAATCTGACTTTTATCCTCAATGTTACATTTACGCAAATAACAGACATTAAAAGTATCATGAATACCCGCTAACTCAGGTGGAAGGTCAAGAGGAACCGTCTAGTCGTTGACTATCTGTCGTATACTAAACGGACCAATGTATCGTGGAGCTAGTTTCCCGCGCTTCCCAAAGCGAATAACCCATTTTCACGGAGAAACTTTCAGATAGACCAACTCACCTTCAACAAACGAAACTGGTCGGCGGCGTGGATCTGCGTACATCTTCTGTCGATCTCTGGCAGCTTTCAACTTTTCCCGAGCAATCGCGACTTTCTCAGCTGTCATCTGAACAATTTCGGGACCCGCAAACTGTTTCTCACCTGCCTCTAACCAACAAGTAGGAGTACGGCAGCGACGGCCGTATAACATCTCATAAGGTGGCATACCGATACTCGAGTGATACGAATTGTTGTACGCAAACTCTATCAAAGGAAAGTGTGAATCCCAAGAACCACCATACTCTAACACGCAAGCGCGTAACATATCCTCAAGTGTCTGTATGGTACGCTCAGTCCGACCGTCTGTTTGAGGATGATAAGCTATACTCAAATTAACACGCGTCCCCAATTCACGATGTAAACTCGCCCAGAAATTAGAAACAAATCTAGGATCTCGATCAGAAATAATAGAAAGAGGAATACCATGCCTGGATACAATCTCATCAATGTACAACTGAGCCAGTCTGCTGAGTGAAGTTTTCTCGCTGGTGCCAAGAAAGTGAGCACTCTTCAAACGGTCAACTATCACCCAAATCTTATCATGTTTCCACTGAGTACATGGAAGTTTGGATACAAAATCCATAGTGATGTGCTCCCATTTCCACTCTGGTATCTTCAGCTGTTTCAAAGACCCGTAGGGTTTCTGGTGTTCTGCTTTGACCTGTGCACAAATATGGCAAGATTCCACGAATTTTGCAACATCTGTCTTCATTGTAGGCCACCAATATAGCACTTTAAGATCGTTATACATTTTAGTACTACCAGGATGAACAGATAATCTCGACTTGTGAGCCTCTGACAAAATCAAACCTCGAAGCTCCCCGAGTAATGGCACCCAAACACGAGACTGATAAGTCATCAACTAATTCAGCTTTTCTCTTTACCATGATCTCTGACTTCAGGTTTTCATCTTTCAAGGCCTCCAGCTGAGCGGATTTGAGTCTATCCACCAAGTCAGAAACGATCTCAACACGCATGAATCGGATACTATCAACTGCTCCCTTGCGGCTCAAAGCGTCTGCTACAACATTTGCTTTCCCCGGATGGTATCGAATCTCACAATCATAGTCTTTAATCAGTTCTAACCACCGTCTCTGCCGCGTATTAAGCTCTTTCTGGGTAAATACATACTGCAGGCTCTTATGATCAGTACAGATAACACATTTAGTGTCGTATAAGTAGTGCCTCCACAGCTTCAATGCAAAAACTACAGCTGCAAGTTCTAAATCATGGGTTGGATAGTTCTTCTCATGTGGTTTCAGCTGACGAGAAGCATAAGCAATAACCCTGTCACGCTGCATTAAAACACAACCCAAACCTGCAAAGGAAGCATCACAGTATACTACAAAGTCATCAGATCCATCAGGTAGTGCAAGAATAGGAGCCTGACACAATAGTTGTTTTAAAGTCTGAGAAGCCAACTCCTGTTCATCATTCCACTTAAATGGCACATCTTTATGGGTTAATTTAGTTATAGGACTCGCAATTTTCGAAAAGTCTTTGATAAATCTGCGATAATAACCCGCCAATCACAGAAAACTTTTAATCTCAGATGGTGATTTAGGAGCATTCCAGTTCATAACCGCTTCAACTTTAGCTGAATCGACTTTAACCCCATCTTTACAAATAACATGCCCCAAAATTGAACCTTCCGTATCCAGAATTCACATTTAGAAAATTTCGCAAAAATATGCTTCTGTCTTAAAGTTTCTAAAACTTGCCTCAAATGAAGTTCATGCTCAGACTCAGTTTTAGAATATACCAGGATGTCATCGATAAATACAATCACAAATTTATCCAAAAACGGTCGACAAATCCGGTTCATTAAATCCATGAATACAGCAGGGGCGTTAGTTAAACCGAAAGGCATAACTAAAAACTCATAATGACCATACCTGGTACGAAACGCGGTTTTAGGAATATCAGCATCAGAAACAAGTACCTGGTGATAACCCGAGCGCAAATCAATTTTAGAAAAATAAGAAGCACCCTGTAGCTGATCAAACAAATCATCAATTCTGGTTAAAGGGTATTTATTTTTAACCGTCCTCTTATTCAGTTCCCGGTAGTCAATACACATGCGCAGAGTACCGTCCTTCTTTTTAACAAATAAAACCGCTGCACCCCACGGAGAAGAACTAGGACGAATAAAACCCCTGTCTAACAAATCCTGAATCTGAGTCATCATTTCTCGCATTTCAGAAGGAGCCAACCTGTAAGGCGCTTTAACTACTGGACTCAAACCTAGAATTAGATCAATTCTATATTCTACCTCACGAACCGGAGGTAACCCAGGTAATTCATCAGGAAACACTTCCGGGTATTCCGAAACCACCCGGATATCAGAAATAATCTGCTTCTCCTTTTTGACATCAATAGCATAAGCAAGGAAATATTCACACCCTTTGGCCAGATATTTTCTAGCCTTCATAAACGAGATAATAGAGAAAGCAGAATGAAGCCTCTCTCCGCGAGCCACTGCGTGTGACCCGTCAGATAAAGGAAAAGAAATCAGCTTCTTATGAAATTTAATGTTAGCCCTATTCTGGCTCAACCAGTTCATACCCAAAACAACATCAAATCCAGATATAGGCATTAACAAGAAAGAAACTGGAAAACAACTACCATCAATGTCAATTTCAGCTCCAGACACAGCCGTTGTGACTGGAACCATTTTACCATCAGCTATCTCTACTTCTAGTGGAGCAGTAATATTTGAAGTAGGCAATTTCAATTTATCACAGAAAGCCACCGAAATAAAGGAGCGATTAGCCCCCGAATCAAACAACACACGTGCAGGTACAGAGTTTATGAGAATAATACCAGTGATGACATCATCGGTGGCAGTAGCATCATCTACTGTCATACGAAAGGCTCTACCCTCGGGTGCAGGAGGGTTCTTCCTCTTCTGACCTGATGATGATGATCCCCCAACTGCTGCTACCCCTGAACCTGACCCCGTCTTCTTTGCAGAAGGACAATCTCCTTACCTGTGACCCTCCTTTTGACAGTTCCAGCACACATTACGAGTGAATTTACAATCTTTCACCTCGTGTCCCAATGCACCACATCTGATACATCGCAAAGTCTGGAGTGTACAAGGTCCGGTGTGAGAAGACTTACAGTTTTTACACCACAGTAACCTCTGACCCGAGCCACTAACAGCCGCTTTAGGGTTCTGCCTACCCTGTCCCTGATTACCCTGCCATCTCTTCTTCTGCTGAGTACCAGTATGCTCTGTCTTTGATTTTTACAAGGCAACTTTATCCCTGTTCATCTGATCACGTGCCTTGACGTCATCCTCTGCTGATTTAGCTAAGGTAAAGGTTTGTGACAAAGTGTTGGCTAATCGAGTGTTACCTCTGTATTCTGGTAACAAACCTCAACTTCTCATTAAACTGTCTGATCAACTCATCAACTGTCATCCTCTCAGTCATATGCAAATCAATAAAATCTTTTCTGATTTTATTCATCTCAAATGCACCACAATACTGCTCACAAACTTTCCTCTGAAACTGCTCCCAAGTAATAGATTCCATCTGTTCTTTGGTGAGGTGAGCTGTCAACGAATCCCACCAAGCCGAAGCATCCCCTGTGAACATCCTGGTGGCATAAGTAACCCTAAGCTCCTCTTCACAGTTACAAGCATCCAGAACTTTAGTCATCCCTCTCAACCAGTTTAAAGTTTCAGCAGGATCTATGCTCCGTTGGTACTCCTTTGGTTTACAATCCCTGAATTCTTTGTACTGACATTTCCTGGGTCCCATTTGAGGTGGAAACCCAAACATAGGATACTGATAAGACCCCTGAGATGTGACTGGATAGAAATACTGAGGCTGAGTTGGCTGATATGTAGAGAAAATAGGTACCGATACTGGAGGAACCTCAGACTGAGTAGAAATCACTGGAGGAATCTGTGCCTGAGAAGTATGTACCTGTTTCTGTTGCCGAAGCTCCCGTACCACTTCTCTAAGTTCCTGCAACTGATCCTCTAACTGATAAATATATTCCTCTCGATCAGTATCAACATCTATAACTGAAGGGTTTTGAACCTGATCAAACCACTTATGACACAAACTGGTCATACCTGGGTTTGATTCCACTGGTTCAATCCTAAAAGCGGAACTGGATTGAACACAACCCTCAGTTAAGGGGCCCGGAAATATCTCTCCTAAAAAAGAGGTGCAATTACCATCTTGCATATTTGCATTTGGCAACATGGCTCCCACTGAATCTAGACACGCCCCTTATGACCACCCTGTTACGGCGTGGCGTTAGAACGCGCTAAGAAGACAACAGTTACCGCATCCCAAACCAAATACCTCAGGCTTGAGGATAACCTATGTGATAAATACTTTTGACACGAATCCACGAAGTATTTTTCACGGTGGGTCAATCCAATATTCGTAACCCTAACGAATATCCGTCAATTTTGGTCCGCAAAAACCGTTTGCAGCTATATTCGATAAACTATCGAATCTACCCCAAAATTACGATGACTTTATAACCCTATCAAGGTTCCCACCAAGATAAGTAGTCACGGATAGTGTTTCGAATAAACCTAGTTTATTCCTGGATGAACTAAAACATACAAAATTGTGAAGAACAATGAAACTAATTTCTACACCCTTCCATATTCCTCCCTGGAATAAAGATGTATAATTTCTACTATTTCACTGACTCGATTCACGGTGTTTATCTGAATTACTTATTATTTTTACATTGTAACTTATCACGGATTACAAAGAAAATAATATGATTATAAACCATAAAACACAAGACTAGTACTTTGAAGTACTCCTTCTTGGTTTTGCTAGAAATCATTCTTGCAACCTAAGAACACTTCTAGGCTTACTTATTTTATAAATTCCTTGAACTTGGAGAACTGGAAATAACTCCTTGTTTCTGATTTATAAAACAACCTCCTTGTAATTAAAACTTTAATTACATTTGTAGATGTATTAAATCTTACTAGATTTATGTCCTTTTGAAATGATAAATCTTCTTATACCTACTTGTAAGAAACTTGAAATTAGATTCCCGGTGTATACCAACACTTATCTAATTCCATTACTAAGAATGTTAAAGAACATCCTATTTTATCATTTCTAACGTTAACCAACCAACAACATTTAATTAAGCTGACCTACTGAACTTAATGAGTATAATTTTGTTTAAGTCATAACTTGACTCAAAAACTTGGAATGATATCTTTATCGAGTACCTCTCAATAAATCATGCATCCCTCGGATTAGTTCTTTCTCAAGAACTTACTGTTTTAGATAACTTCTAAAAACATCCAATAATTATATACTCTAAAAGTTCATACTTGTATTTATCACACTGGTTAAGAAACAACCTTTTATTAACTCTGATAAATACATTAGTCAGGTGCTCCCACTATCTTTTATGAAAAAGTGCATTCTTTAAAAATATCTTTTTAGGCCTTAGTCAATCCTTGACTACCATACCTAAGACTTGTGTTCCAAACACATGTTTTAAAAAATTTGTTTTATGAAACCAATAACTTGGATCTCCCATATATCCATCTTTCCAATTACGGAAAGTGGTTTCATTAAACTTACCATGATCACAAGTATGAAACACTCATAATGGTATCTTAAATTTCTTTCCTTAATAACATTTAGTATAAAACTCCCTTGATTATAATAACTATTATAATCATTTTTATACTTTCTTAAATGTTTTATCAAAAACTACTTTACCTGGAAATAGTGACTATTATTTCCATATGTTCAAGACTTTGAACACTTACTTTTCATAAAATCTTAAATACTTGTTGAATTAGAAAAACTATCTAATCTTATAAACAAAACTTGTTTATTTAAGCATTTGAATAGTGGAGCGATCATTTATATAACTTCAACAAATCATAGCATAAGATTATTATGAATCACCAATCAAGTCAAGACTTTGACTTATTGGCACTCTTTTAGTCACAACTGGACTAATCATGATTCATACAATAAGAACACGTGCACGGATACGGACCAAAAAAAAATTCCATAAACTCAAAGCCAAAAAGTTTCCATAAACATGTAAGAAAAATTATCCGAACTTAAAAGAGTTTAATAAACTAGGAAATAAAAATATTATTTAATAATATTTGCATGCTGCATGTGTGATCTCCTCATGCTGGGCCGTATCACTTTCCATCTCCTCCTGCAATAAATGATTGCAAGATTTTAGAATACTCGTAAAAATTTACAAGTAGGAAAGTGACAAAGAAGCTAATCTCGTTTCCAATCTCCGGCCTCGCCGCACCTGAAGCACCGATTCTCGGTCCTTGCCTTGTTTGGCTTCGGCTTCTTGCCCTTGTTATCGTTATTAGCCCTGGGTGCACTCTGGCTGGGCTGGGCCTTGCCCTTTCCCTTTCTGTTGCGCCCCTTCCTCTTCTCACGTCCACCATGTCCCACCATAAGAATGTTCTTAGACTTGGTCCCGATACTCTGCTCAGCAGTCTTGAGCATTGAGTGCAACTCAACCACGGATTTCTCCATGTTGTTCATGTTGTAGTTGACTATAAAAGGCTTATAGTCATCTGACAACGAGTTGAGTATCGTATCTGTTGCTAGCTGCAACGGTACTGGGTGCCCAAGTCTCTCTAGGTGGTCCATGTAACCTTTCATTTTCATGACATGATCACTGACCGAGGTCCTCTTAGCCATCTTGCACGAGTTAAATGCCCTAGTGGCATCATAACGCTCTGTGCGGGCTTGCTCCTAGAACATGTCCCTCAGCTGGCAGATCATGTCATATGCAGGAGTTTCCATCATGCTTGATTGCAACTCTGGACTCATAGTTGCAAGCATGAGGCAGCTAACATCCAAGGCGTCATTGGAGAGCTTCTGAAAAGCCTCCCTGACCTCTGCCCTGGCATTGCTGGCAGGGGGATTTCCTAGAGGTTGTTCTAGGACATACCACATTCTCTCGTGCCTCAGCACGATCCAGAGATTTCTCTCTCAAGTGAGAAAGTTTGACCCGGTGAGCTTATCCTTCTCAAGGATAGAGCGAAGAGAGAGGTTATTAGTACTAGTAACGTTGGTTGCCTTCTACAAATTAAAACCTTGGTTTAATTAGTAATTGCAGATAAACTTTCTAATCATATATCATCAAACCCATAAATAATATATATTAGACCTAGGACCCATATTTCACATACTTGACGCAAGGTTTGGGCACTTCCCGCCAAGTCATGCTATTTCTGGTAGGTAACACCCTGTACCAATCGTACCTAACTGATACGACTCCTAGAACCTCGTAGAGCACTTAGACCTAGTCTAGTATGTTTAACTCTACTCTAGTGCTTTTTGGGCCAGGACTCCCGATTATCACCAAAATAGATCGCACCACCTAAGACAGCATGAATTCTGGCCGGGACTCCTGATTATCGCAGAATCTTTCATGCCCTTTCCCGCAATGGTTTGAACCCGGATGCCCAAGGTTTGGGCACTTCCGACACCCGAGTACCGTTTAACAGTCAAGGTGTACCATTAGGTGGGTAGCACACTGATCTAAGATTTTTCTTGGGTTTTAATTAAGTTCAATAAAAAAACTTAATTTTCCAGTTTTTGAAAAACCATTTTAAAACTAACTGTTTTAAAAATACGATTTATATGTGTACCTGAACTTAGGTGCACAAAACGGTTTTTATAAGTTCCAAACTTATAACCTTGACAAAACTATAAATTTATAAAAATTTAATTAATACAACTACCAGACTGAAGTCATATTCTAGTTTGTCATAAAAACGTGGTTTTTCACTGTTTAATAACAACCTGTTATTAAACCCCTTTTATTTACCATCACACGCATGTATATATATACCATACATATATATGAAAGGCAGTAAATAAATCACAACCACGCAGATAAAAAAAGTAAGCAAATAAAGCCCTATAGTTTTGCCAACTAATCCTAAGGTCAATCCTAAGGATAAAAATGACTTGGATTCACCTTTCTTGATGTGTTGCTCCCACTGGCCTTGACACCTCCCCGAAATGTCCGTGCTTCGCGTATAGAACACCATTTTCTTGATTGCCTTCTTCAAGTCCATTTTGGTGGAGGGATTAAACTATCACTAGTCTATTACAAATACAATATTGAATGGGGTTGTAAATGGCACGCAGGCCTCCCCTAACCAGTACAATATTACAATTAAGAAAGGGATTGTAATTGGCACGCAGGCCTTCCCAAAACCAAAATAAAAGAAGAAAAGAAAAATCGAGTCCTAAGTCGGCAAAACTATAGCTATATGAATCACAACCACGCAATTTATATATAAGCACTATATATATAAAAGTCAACCACGCAGTTATAATAAACAGAAACTGTGCTGTTAAGCACACAACCTGATTTTTTTAAACTATTCTCATTTATCCTTTTTGATTAATGCCTATTAACCAAAAAACGAGAATTATGATCTTCTAATTAATATTTATCTGACCAAAAGAGTTTTTCTAACAAAAACTTTAAATCCCTGATCTTATTCAAAACTTGAAAGAAACCTTATGTCGGATTTTATTACTAGTTATCCAATAACTTAAAACCGACAACTTTTTGGTCAATTAAAATATCTTGTTCAATTCTCCATTTTATTATATAAACTTTATCCTTTTAGACTTTATTAAAAAATGAGTAAACTAGTCATAATAAATAAAAGTCTAAAATATATTTTAACTAAACTAATTAAAATATATATAACACTAGTTTATATAACACCTTATTAATTTTAGAACTTAAAAAATAATAATCCTTTTGTATTAATCCGGAAAAACTATCTTGGGCCAACATCTCCCGTCAACCCGCATAACCCACTGGGCCGAGACCCTCTTGGGCCATAAGCCTCATTGGGCCGAGAACCACCTTGGGCCGAAACCTCTTTGGCCGAAGCCCATTCGTCCCTTAGCGCCGCTAAACCTCCTTTAGCGCCGCTAAACCTTCTTTAGCGCCACTATCTTGGGCCGACATTACTGGGCCGCAGTTTACTGGGCTTAGCGCCGCTAACTCCTCTTTTAGCGCTGCTAACAGTTATGGTCACGGTTTCAGTTTGCGTTTTTCTATTTAACAACAAAATTTCAAATCATTTTTAACCTATTAAAACCAACTATTTTAATATACTGATTAAAGACTGGATTTAATTCAAAAACCAAAAACTATTAATTATTAATTTCAACAAAAACTTGTTTTATTAATAATTAATTGTCCTAAAACTTGATTTCAACCTTTTAAACAAAAAGTTCATAAAACTGGTTAAAGTCTAGTTTTAGATGAAAGTTTATTCCCTTTTAACCATTTAAACACAAACTGGTTAAAATCAAAAACTTTTATAAACTGGATAAAAACAAAAAAACTTGTTTTTATCCTTTTATGGTTTTCAAAAATTTAAATGGAGAAGAATAAGATGAAGAAGATCATATAACTATTAAACAAACCAACAAATTAGATTAACTAGGTTTAACCGATTAAACAAACTGTTTAATTTAATCTTAATTCAAAACTTATTCTTATTTCAAAAATCATAATCATTTTAACCATTCAAACTAACTGTTTGAATTTTCTGATTAATAGGATAAAACTGATAACAAAAACAAACTGTTTTGCTACCTTCTTGATTTTCGAAAATTACCAAGAACAAAAAAAGAGAACCAAGAATAAAACCTTAATCTAAAACAGATAGAACTAGAAACTATGGATCATAGAGCCGAGGCTCTGATACCACTGAAGGGTTTTGAACCTGACCAAACCACTTATGACACAAACTGGTCATACCTGGGTTTGATTCCACTGGTTCAATCCTAAAAGCGGAACTGGATTGAACACAACCCTCTAAACCCTAAAAGGGTTAGGATCTTTAAACTTTAACTTGATCAACATAGTTTCTTAACAAACAATCCATAGATAAGGTTATAAGATTATACCTGAACAAAGCCTTTAGGATTGCTAAAGAAAGTCCACCACTACTGCACCTCCGATTGAACTGGCTGCTAGACCGCTCCTGGATCACCAAGCTTTCAACACTCAAAGACGAGTGTGTGTGTGTGTGTGGATACCTTGCGTCGATCAACACCAAAACCGCAAACACCCTTGCGGTGTTCTTCGTGATCGCCGAAGAGAGAGAGACCGAGAGAGAGAGTTCGGCCGAGAGAGAGAGAGAGGGCAAGATCGAGAGAGAGAGAGAGTGTTGTGGCGGCTAGGGTTAATCCCTTGTCTCATCTTATCCTTAATCCTTAAGGCTTTAAGGATATATTTATAAGGATTAGATTGGACCTAAGCCCGTTTAATTAAAAGCCCGCTGGTTTTAATTAAACTTTCAATCTCTTCACTTTGACCCCCTGGACTTTACTAGTTAATTAACTATTAATTAACTTAGTCCATTAAATATTAAAGACTTAATATTTAATTCTCCTTAAATAATAAATAACTATTTATTATTTATTTCCTTTCTAATAATTAATCCAAACTGGTAATTATTTATATCTCTCAATAATTAATACTACTGATTAATTATTCGTTTATCTCTTTAATAATTAATCTAACTGATTAATTATTTACTCTTTCTCTTTAATAATTAATCTAACTGATTAATTATTTCCACACAGATTTAGGGTGAAATCCAACTGTTCTGAATTGGGTGTGTAGCAGTGTAACCCTTTAGTCTCTTATAACATTGGATACAATATGTCCGTTAATTATCTCTGCACATAATCCAACAGTAACTATAATACCCGCTGATGTAGGAATCTCTGAGGGACCTGCAGAGGAAGTACCAACTCTTCTTGGGGTCAAGGGGGCATTAGTCAAGTTTTCATTATCGGCCATATCTGTTCCAATCACAACACCTCAACACTTATTAGATAAACTGTTAGTACTCCACATACTAACAACAACTAGACTAGAAAGTCTATCAATACATAAAACAGTAAAACCTGTTGCAGCTAATACTGTTACAACTAATACAGTTCGTGAGTTAAAAGTCCACTCACATGTGTCCTTCAAACACCAAGCCCAGTTGTCTAATGTCACTGAGGCTTCGGATCCCCACCGCCACATCATGACCGGGCCCTAAATGCGGGTGTTACAGACTAACTTTTATCATCTTAATTAAATAACTCTAACTATTCGTTTAGTCAAAACTAGTTTATTGCCCCGTGTAAAAACACGGGGATGTTTAAAGAAAAGTATAAAATTTGATGGTATGAAATTATAAGAGGTATGGTAAAATAAGTGTAATAGTGTTTCAGAAGTGTTTTGAGATATTAAAATTTTCAGATAAAAATAATAAAATATCACCAAAAATTTACATATGTCAGAATTTGTAACAAAAACAATAACTAAATTTTTTGAAGTACTACTATTAATGGTAACAAAAAATAAAAATATACTAATTTTTAAAAAGTGTCATATTACAATAATATTTATACCAAAACGTAGATAAAAATGAGACGATCGTAAATATATAATTATTTTTTTCTCTAAACATGTATCACAAGTTACTAAACATAATTTATAAACACCATATAATTAATTACATTAATATACAATTTTTATAAAACCCCCTTACATTTTCTTAATAACCCCTCACATGTTTTATAAAAATCTCTCATAATTTTCATTCAGGCCCCTTCCAATTAATTTAGATTTGGAATTCGATGCCTATTAATCTTTCTAAAATTGTTTTTGAAATTGAATAATTTTGAAATTGAATAATTTTGAAATTGAATATTGTGATTGGTTGATTGAGTTTTAATTTATGGTTATTTTAGAAAAATTTGCATGTCTTTTATATATAGATATAGATAGATAGATAGATAGATATAGATAGATTATCATCATTCTTTAATTGAGCTATTCTAATAATTCATTTGGTCAAAATTTTTAACTCAATTTTGAATTATAATCAATTTAATTTTCGTTACTTTTAAGTTTAAAATAACAAATAATTAAATTTAGTAAATTGTAATTATCCACCACTAAAGTCGAAGATTCTCTAACTCCTACAAAATAATATTCGCAAAAAAGTGACTATATAAATTCAAAAACACTTCCACTTTATTATTTTAATCAAAGAAATACATAAACATACACCAGGCCAATTTGATCCTCCATAAATTGGGTTACGTGTTTTTCACTATTAGAAATACTTTCGATATAGGAAAGGCCAATGCATTGATTAATAAAATATATACATAGTGTTGGAAGGGTTGTTTAATCATTATTCGGATATAGTTGAAATTGCTAATGAAACTATTGGAACTACTTATCAAGTTGTCGATAAAATTAGTGGAACAATTATTCAATTTCCATGCCCCTTATATATTATAATTTCTTATTTTTGTGTTTCAAATATATGAAAGTGACAAAAGTAAAGAATGTGTTGTGGCTCGAGAAACTCCATACTTTCATAATATCTGTGTCGCGTATTTTGTTTTTTTCTAATCATGAACTATTAATATTAGTTTGTCAAATTGTTGTGTAACTGTATTTGGATTATGAACCATTGAGCTTTGTTTTATCGTTTGAGTTATGAACTATAAAACTTGAGTGTTTTGTGTTTTAATCTTTAATCTATTGTTTGAATATTCTATTTTATAAATTTGAACTTGTAGAAAAATAACAAAAATGAAAAAAGCATAATTTTCAAATAACTATGACCTAGACTATAGACATCCGTCTCCTTTTAGACACCCGCTCCATCCCAGCACGTAGTAATTGTTTATATGGTTAAATAATATTCTGTACATACTATATATTCAAAGCGAGACCTAATACTTGTAGCTTTTAATACTTTATAGGAACATAAAAACAATTTGTGGGAAAAGTAGTTGTATAAAGCTTGGAAGATCCCACTTAAAAAAGGAAAAGCTCCACTATCTTCTCCTGCACTTCAGTTTCTACAATTATCTTGTTAACGTAGACGTTATTGTACACGATTTTTTCTCTTCCGTCGCAGCCTGCCCCACTCCACACCCGTCTAGTAAACCACCGCAAAATACCGCCACGTTTCACCTTCCACCAATCACGTAGCGAGTGTCATTCACGCTCCTATCCTGCAACTACAGCCACTTGCTTACCTACCAGGATCGGATCTTTTTCTAATTCCATAAATACCCTTTCCCTGAGGATATATTTACATTCTAATACCATTCCGTCTCTTATATGTACTCCCAGATTCTGCTGTTTGTGTAGCGGAGTACAAGCATATTCAAAACTCGGAACCCTTGTTGAACTTAGGTTCTAGTTGTAATGGTGGAACCGATGAGCGGTGACGGAGATCATGGTGGCTCTGAGGAGGAGTTTCTGTTAAAGGAGATAAATAGCGGCGGTGGAGGTGGAGGCGGAGGTGCTGGTGGTTGTGACATGTCATGGCGGTTGAACTTCGACGGGTTTCAGCTGTCGACGGAACATAAAGAGAAACCTCCTCGAGGTCTACATGACTGCCTTGGGGTTTTAGGTACAGATATTACTTGTTCGTTTCCCTTTATGTGTTGATTCTGATTGTTTAATTAAATAATTTGATTTGAAGTTGCTAAAATTGGAACAAATAAGAACAATGCTGTTAGATGCTGACGAAACCTTAATTTGTTTTTTAGTTTAAATTGTTTGACTAGATTTGTTCGTTATGTTTTGTTTTTCATATTTCATTTACTTCATCTTAGTATTTGTCGAATTGATTTAATAGCTATTTCGATTCTGTAAGAAACGACAAATACTCTTATATTTAAACTGTGTGATAGAGATGGTAGTTGCCTACTCTGTTTCTGCTAATTGCGTGAAGTAATACCGACTTGATTTAAGAAAAATTAATGGAATTCTATAAATTTGATTCCCTGATAGTTTATGTTGTTTGAACATTGAAAATTTATTGCTTATCATAATGCAAATGCAAATTACAGCCAACGGCAATATAAAGATTATGCATACATCAGCAACCTAATTGAGTTGAACTCAGACTGAATTAAATTGGTTCACCTACCCACCATCATCCCAAAGTTGACCAAAAGGAATCACAAAGTCTTTGCCAGGTTCATCTTCACAGTAGACATTATTTTTGTACACACACCCTCTCTGCAAAGCTTACATATATTAGGTTTCTGCAAAGAATGAGTTTCATTAAGGCCACTACTGACATAGATGATCTATTCAACTAAACTCATGTTATAAGTTATTGAATTCTATGTCTCAAATACAAAATCTCTGATTTACTTTATATATCAATTCTACCTTCCTTACAAACTGGTCCTATATGACAAAATAAGCTGGTACAGCTTCTTAACTTCTCATATCATGACCACACGAACTTGCAAACCAGTTGATCCTCAAGTGAGTACCTCATACTAGCAAATCTATTACTTATACTCGCTCCATAGCTTCCGAAAATAGCTTCCTGCACTTTAACACAAGCTTGTAAAACTTCTGGTGACTGTGTTGATAGCACATTTGAATAGCCACAATGTTCAATAACAAACTAACAATAGTTGTATTTTTGTGTGTGTGTGTGTGTGTGTGTGGGGGGGGGGGGGGGGGGGGGGGATCACACTGAAGGCAATCAAAAGCAGCATAACTTCTTCAGTCATTCCAGACCTTAACCTTGATCGATTCTTTGAACAAAAACACTACACCACTTCACAGGCACAATATCAAATTACCAACCTTGATATGCCTGCTTTGCTACTACATTCCCAGCCTTATTGTGTGTTGTCTAATACCAGACACCTTCTAGAACTCAACATAGTCTTCCTTATTTTTTCGATAATGTCTTTCTTCCACCATGGAGTAGCATGTTTCCATTCACAAGTTAATCATCTCTGGTGAATCACTCTCAATCCTTAGCTCAGAATCTTCAGTGTTTTCTACTACTCTAATAGTAATCAACTTACCATAAATGGCTCCAGAATAGCCTAGAGTCCCCCCTGCAGAAGTGAGAAAATCAGCAACAGCTTTGAGGACACACATTTCACCTTATCAACACTCTCTCACAACACTCTATCTGCGCCTGCCTTCCTGTTGATTTCGCACAGAGCACAATCCACATTGAAAATCATACACCCTTCTTTTAGTACTCTTCCTTGCTCTTGACCCATTCCTTTTTGGACAATCTTTTCATCAAAGACTTGGGCCTGAAAAAAAATATCCATCCAAGATTCAAAAACTTCTGGCCATTTCGTTGCTGCCCAAATACCAACTCTCAATCTGACAAGATCACAGTGAAAAATTGCCCTCTTTCCCTCTATAATCTTTACAATTCCTATTCATCTAAATTATCCAATAAACTAAGAAAAATGCAGCATCCACAACTTATTTGACTTGAAAACCCCTCAAGCCAAACCATTTAACAAAAAGATAACTCACTGTTGCTGGACAGTCCATGTAATTTCTCATCTTCTCATCGTTTCTCCAAATTTGCCAAGACACTGGAAAATGAATAAACAAGTGGGATATCATCTCTTTTTGTGAAAAACTTCTATGGTGTATCGTCCACGTCCAAATACGACAACTCTTCAACAGAAGTACCTTAGGTGGTGCCCAATGCCTCCAAGCACGAGCTATCTCAACTTGGCCTCCTTGTTGCTTCACTATTTTTTAGAAACTTCTCGAGGTGTATCCACTGTTCTTTTTTTTTATATTGCAAAATCACTTTATCATTCACATGCTCTAAAATAGTTTTCTTCTTAATCATCTCCAAGTGCTTATTGTAGACTGGAACTTCCCAGTCTCAAACCGGCCTTGTCAAGTCAATGTTCCATCTCTGATCACTCTATTGCCAACAGCCAAGCTCACTAATCTTGCCTCCTTTGTTTGATGACAACACATAGATTGCTTATGCTTTGTATGCTTATTTCTTGTAGCACTAGTGGCTGCTTCGTAGTTGGTATGCAAACCTGAATTTAATGGAGTTAACTTTTGATTTCTTTATGATTGTATAATCAACTTATCTGCTTATTTGCCTATTTGGCCATAAAAAGAAATAGGGTAAGGGATAAAGCGTATTAGTTACATCGAAGTTTAGAAGTTGGTAGTGCTTGCTGAGTTTTAAGAGAATAAATTGATTGACTATCTCCCTTGCTTTACTGAAAAAGATCATGCAAGGAAATTATAAGAGTAGGCCCTATTGTCTACTGATTGACTACTGCTATCTTTTAAGATTTTGCCTGGAAAGAAAATAACATAATAGTTTATGCATGAAAGATCCTTTCTGAAAACCTGTTACTATGAGAAAGCTTCCTGTTTGTTTTTCTATTAACATCTGAGAAGATCAAAGAACTCCCTATCACGTTGTTTTTGACTTCTTGGAAATAGAGTATCATTCGGCTTCTCTATGATTCACTTTAACCTCCGTTCAATTCCCAATTTCTCAGTCCCAGAAGACAATGTAGCAGAGTATTACCAGCAGCAGTTTGAGACGCTTGAGGGCTTTACTGAAATGGATGCCTTGTCTGAGCGTGGTTTTGTGCCTCGATTGTCAGCGGTAAATCTCATTTTATATAAAAAAACATTTTTTTAGGAAAGATGAAATTGCACTGAGAATCTGAGATGCTTGTTTGCTTGCAGGAAGAGAAAGCAAGCTTGGCAAGAAAGGAGACACTTGCCATTAGAATATCTAATGTTGCAAACATGGTTCTTTTTGTTGCAAAAGTTTATGCATCCATTAGAAGTGGTTCATTGGCCATAATTGCATCGACATTGGATTCACTTCTTGATCTTTTATCAGGATTTATCCTTTGGTTTACAGCATTCTCCATGCAGACTCCAAACCCTTATCAATATCCAATTGGGAAGAGAAGAATGCAGCCTTTGGTTAGTCTGCAGCTCTTCACTTGGTGCATTCACTATTTCAAGTTTTCAACTTTCATTATTTGTGGCCTTTTGCATGGTTAAGGTTAGAAGAACTTGGACATACATGTCTAACATCACTACATCCGGTGGTTTCTAAGGACAATGAACAAATTGTTATGGTATATGAAGAAGAGTTGCTAGAATAATTTCGATAACAAGTTAACAACCATGCACTTAGCCAAATATGAGCTTTAAATGGGATGCTTGTGGATCGACTTGATAGTATTTTTTCTTCATATGTATGATGTTTCTTACATATAAGAGTGCATTCATCTTCACTGCACTAGTGCACTTTCATTCTTTTATTTATGTATTCCTCCATGGCTCCATGTTTGTGTTTCATTTTCCTTCTTATTTTCTATGTGCTGCAACAGCATGATATTACAGTTTATTTTTGTAGTCCACAATGTGTTTATGATCTGAATTAGTGTTTTTAAAGGAGCATATAGTCTTATTTACAGTTTCAGGTGGCCCATTCAAAGTAAAGGACCCCTTTTTTCCGTTAGGAGTTTACCTAACTGGTAATTAAAATTTCACTTTGATTCATGGAAGTGAGTATAGTGACTCGGAAATTCTTATTCAACATCTTATACTGGATGGGAACATCATCCAGAAGAATATGTTATTCACAAAAATACAACTTTTAATGGGATACTTTTAAAAATTTTGATTATTCTTTGTTACATCTGTGTAATCAAATGCCTGATACGGTTTTGGCTGCTTGCTATGCATTTCATTTCCAATTATCAATTCTACTTTGACATAACAACCCATTAGAATGCTGATTTCATGCAAATCAGCACTACTGCAACAAGTTTAACTAGCATGCAAATGACCTATCAGTTATCGACTCTTTAACTTTACTCTCTAGTTAAGCATGACGTCTACTCTAAATTTGCTACCCTGGCACTAAAACCTGAATATGCAAAAATGATTTGCAGGGAATTCTTGTCTTTGCATCTGTCATGGCAACACTTGGATTGCAGATTATTTTGGAGTCTGTTCGCACATTGGCGTCTGATGTAAGTAATTAACTTTAAGCTTTTGAGTAAAATATGCTAATTCAAGAAATTGGTGGTTGATAAGTGTTTCTACAAAACAACTGAACTGCTGAGATCTGCTGTTCTAAGTCTCTTGGTTGGACTTAAACTGAAAATGGTATGAGCGTAATGCATAAAGAACAAGTATCAATAGACATTTGGATTTAATAAAAAATAATAATTAGAATAAAAATGTACGATGTCGAGCATAACCAATGTACCAATAGGAAAAGGAAATTAAAATATAACGGCACTAGAAAATCTGAACTTGGAAAGGAACACAAAAACATGAGGAAGAGAAGAAAAAGAGAAAGGCCAGCCAAGACAATAGGGAAAAACAAAGAAAAGCAGAAGACAAAAACATAAGCAATATACAAAAAAAAAAAAAAAAAGAAAGAAACAGAAGGAGAGAGAGAGCTTTTTTTTAACACATATCAATTGTGAATTAAAGTTTTTGATATCCATCAATATGAATGTTTCAGGAAAAGGATTTCAACTTGACGACAGAGCAAGAGCGGTGGGTTGTTGGGATCATGCTTTCTGTGACATTGGTGAAACTTGTGCTGTGTATATATTGCCGGTCTTTTACAAATGAGATTGTGAAAGCCTATGCTCAGGATCACTTTTTTGATGTTGTCACTAATCTGATTGGCCTAATAGCCGTGCTACTTGCTAATTATATCAGTGACTGGATGGATCCTGTTGGAGCTATAATTGTAAGTTGACTAAGTTCTTTCTACTTTTCCTCATTACATATTTCCCTCTCTTCTTTACTCCACTACATTGTTCTTTGGTATTTCTGCATGCATATGCTAGGTGACAGTTTTTATATTCTTTGCTTGTCATTAATGAGTCAATTCAGGCTTCCTTTATATAATTTTTTTTTCAAAATGATCAAATAAAAATTAGCTACAAGGTAAATAACATACAACTTCCGACGTTTTATTTTAGGGTTTAGGGTTTAGGGTTATAGATTATTTTAAGATTATAGATTATTGTTTTGATAATAGCTTTTTTTGGTAAGCATAGTTGACAAATTTGATTATTTTCAAAAAGAGGATCAAATATGGATAAGTGGTTAATCCACCCCGTTGCTACGTGTAGTATATGCCATGCTTAGAAGTTGCACACTATGCACCATTTGCTAGGTAGGATGTTGGGTTATAGTCAATATTTGTGGCTTAAACCCTTTGCAAACAACTGGTAATGAGGTCATTTGTTTGAAATCGATAAGAGCATTTGACAAGTTAGAGGAATACATACACACAAACTCATACATACCCCCCATATACGTAACACACAGACACACACATACACACACACACACACCCCACTAGTATGGTACTTGCTCAAAGGGGCAATGACACAAGTTCTTTTGGCTACATGCCATCCTAGAACAAATATATAGTTAACTAGATGTGGTTACAATACTATATTTTCAAGTGGGGTTACTCCCCCTGCCCACCCCAAGCACCATCTTTGCTTTTTATCATAAATTTATTCTCACTCTTTATATGTAAAAATAATAGTTAATACCAATATTAAATTTACTTGCATACAATTTCTTGTATTTTTCTCTCCATTTTTCTAAACTTATCCCCATTTTGATCCCCTTTACAAATCACACCCCACCTAAAACAAAATAATAAAACTTAGAAACAAATTGATTTAACTATATTATTTATTTATTACATATAATTACTTGTGCTATTTAATAAAAGAAAAAGAAAGTTCAATATAGAAACTTTAATTGCTAAATATTAGATAAATATTCTTACATGTAATTGAAATAATTAAAGAAATAAATGAAGTAATTAAGGAACGATTGCTTTAAATGATTATACATTGATAAATAATAGTGCTACTTAATTAAGGAGTAAGATAAAATAGTAGCAAGAGTGTGTACGCATTTTGTATGCATTCATCTGAAACGTTGGTATTTTTAGTTATGCTGTATTTTTTTAGTTATGCTATTGTTACCAGTCAAATTAAACGAGTGTCATAATGTAAGCCGAATTGTTCATTTGCTACTATTAAAACTTAAAACGTTGTTAGTTTGTTAAGTTTTAATCTAGGTTTGCCAAAAACACTAAGATCTATGCATAGTTTGTTAAGCTTTCACTTGAAGAGACCTGAATTTTTTTACCCGACCCGTTTTATCTACAAATTTGATTATTTGTTTTTATCTATGGTATGATTTGATTATTATTTTGTGCCACCTGTAAAATAAAAAAAAAATTAGGTCTACCAGTGTGCCCCCCTTATAATTTGATAGTGTAGTATTGTGAACTTATATCCGCATTTTGAAACAGCTGGCGCTTTACACTATTCGCACATGGTCACTAACGGTGCTGGAGAACGTTAACTCATTAGTTGGTAAATCAGCTGCACCTGAATACCTACAGAAGCTGACATACCTTTGTTGGAACCACCACAAGTCTATAAGACACATCGACACCGTGAGGGCATACACTTTCGGATCACACTACTTTGTTGAGGTAGACATCGTCCTCCCATCAGACATGCCTTTGCAAATAGCTCATGATATTGGGGAGTCGTTGCAAGAGAAACTCGAGCTTTTGCCTGAAATAGAGCGTGCTTTTGTTCACCTTGATTATGAGTACTCTCACAAACCTGAACACGCACAAACACATCATTAACCAACTGCAACAAACCCATGATTCTTTGACCTCCATCCACAGTCAACCAACTGTAAGTTCTCACAAACATATCTACTTATTGTTGTTTGATTCTTTTCTGCATGTAAAACCATGATCGCAGTAATGGTGATTACTTATATGCCGAGCTCCTTCATTTGTGTAATGATTTATTGATTCTCGGAGCTAATGAAGCGTATATATAATGATGAAACTTTTACGACGAGCGTGAAAGTAGATCATGCGATAATGTCTACGACATAATGACCAACACTTCACAGTAATAACTGACTATCAGTAACTGTAAAGTTATTTAGTTACTCACTCGCTCTTTCTCTACCAATTGTAACATTCAAAAAGAGAATCTATTTGGTCCGTCTTGCTCGTCACTTGTTTCACAAACAAGCATCACTAGTGACGATAGTTACAACCTTTACGAACTTTAACATGACGAAAATAGCGAGCAATTTTCGAAGATATAATGAGCTTGTCACTTGTTACTCTGTGTCTACTAATAATGAGTTCTTAATTCTTTAAGAACTCTTATAATGGCTAAAATTAAATTATCTAAGCAGTTTAGATAATTTATTTTCAATTTTTTGAATAAAATTTTATTACAATGACATTTTTTCCGTACAACAATTTCAAAAATACCGTTTAAAGTCTTGGCAAAATGTCGTTATTGCTCACGTAAAGAACTTGTCATAATATTAGTACATAGGCTCACCAAAATCTACCGAGACTACTCTTAAGACTTTTGGTGGCGTATGGTTCGTAGAATATTTCTAAAGGAATTGAGTTCTTTGAATGAATTGTAATTTGAATATGTGACTGGTAGGAAATTGAATTGGAGTCTAATTCCATATTCTATTTGGTTCGCAGATAATGTAGATAAATTTAGGTATTGTTTGTTAAAACAGAATGATTAAGTACCGAATGATTATGTGGTCTGAATAATTCAAAGGCTCTGAATGAATCTGCTCTGAATGTGTCATTCTGTTTGATAAAGGTTCTGAATGAACAATCAAAATTATGCAAATTAGCATTTTAACCTTAATAATGATATATTATATTACTAGTTTAACACCCCGTGTATAAACACATGGATGATTAAAGTTAATTTTAAATGTTTATGTATACTAAAAATATTGTAAAATATACAAAAAGTATAAACTAATAAATAAACAAAAAATACTCCGTGTATAAATACATATGTCGATAACAAATACCCCGTATATAAATAGTATCACAAAATAAAATAAAGAAAGTACTTGATATGATATATTTTGACGTTATAATCTTATTTTTTTATATATATTAAAGAAAGATTAAAGTTATCTATAAACTAATATTTATGTTTGAGTTACTTGTAATTTTTCAAATTCATGTGTTTTAAATATACATAGTTTTTAAAGTTTAAAGATAAAGATGATAGTTAATTTTTAATATATATTAGATTTGATATATAGATATTCAAAAAATATATAATTATATCTTAAAATTGTGCTCCCAAAAATAATGCAATCTATATGTTTATCATTTTTTTATGTGTTGTAGAAAATTTACAATTTACATGAAAGTTTCCGGCTCAATTTGAAAGGTGCAACGTTGTTGAATTTTTATTATTGATTTAATTAAAGCTTATCTTTATCTTAATTTACAATCACATTAGTTTGACTCTAAAAATTCAAAATTAAAATTTTAGAATTAAAAGAATAAACGGCTAAGATTAAATCTTTTATTAAATGAAGGGTCAATGTTATCTAATAATTTTTTTCTAGTTAGTCTTTTATATATATTAGAAGATAAGATAAGATTGTTTAACAATGCAACATGTGAAATAATGAGTATTAAGGTAAAATACATTGTGCTTAATGATTCAGGTTGAATGATTTAGCAGTGTTCTTCTACTTCATTCAGCACAGTCATTATTTAGAGGCATTAATCAAACACGCTGAACGCTGAACGATTCAACATTCAGCGCGGAATGGTTTCATTAAGCAGCAAACAAACAACCCCTTAGTATCATACGAGACTGAGAGACATCATGTTTGCTTGTATCATATATTACAAAATGACACTCGAAAACGTAGACCACGCAATTTGTATTTAGATGAAAACGACCTTCTATCATCACATATCAGAACTCAAATAAGTGAACAAACATGCGCGACAAACGTTAGAGAAGTCAAAAACCGGAGTTGCGTAATAGCCTTCGGTCGAATTTGACCAAACATATTTCACAGATCCAATTTCCAGTCTATGAGGACAACTAGCTCACTCGATGCTTTTATTATCTATTATTTTCGATTTAGATTTTTATAATTATTATTTTTTTGGTAATAATGTTTTATGAATGTAATGAAAATTATATTTTGATTATTTGTTATATCTATATTTGTATACAATTTATAAATATTTTATTTAATATAATAGTTAAATGTAAAATAAAATAAATTAAAGATAGGGAAAAAAGATTGAGTTAGGTGACTTACGCTATACTTGGATTTGGAATAAGAAAAAGATAATAGAGTAAAAAGTGATGTAGCGGTGTGGTGCTAATGGCCTGATGTGGTATGAGATTAGAAGAGATGGACGTGAGTGCTATACTCATGGCCTAATACATGTTGAAAGATAAAGGTAAATGATAAATTAAACCTTAATAATCTTTTAACAAACCAATTTTAATTATACAATCTTAAAGAATTTATTTTGGTAAAAATTGAAATCTTATTTTTTTTTTGTCAAAATTGAATTAAATTTTTTAAAAAGAATTTCATATTTATTTTTCTTAAAATTTAAAATATGATGTTGACCCACTCTAGTTGCCCCAAGTGTAATAATAATGATCGATGACTTGTATAACAAATATAATCATGTCTCTGCGTATTATGATATAAGGTTTATCTTGTCACATTTCCCTTCTCCCACTCGTCAACGGTTCCACAGCGAGTATGAGTGTTGATTCGTCAATCGTCAGATTTCTAAATTATCATTTAAATCATTTAATATCTTTTAATTAATATTTAACATATATGATATATCATTCTCTTAAAAACACCGTATATCACATATGCATTTAATCTAGTTAATTAATACATATCTAAAATCTAAACAATAGTAAGACTGAAGTTACCAAAACTCATCCACTCAATAAACCAATCTAAACAGTCTTGCTTAATTATCCTACACACTTTATTATAAACAAGGTGAGAGAAGGGAGACTACGGTGGTTTGGCCACGTTAAAAGAAGACAACCTACAGCACCAGTTAGGAGAGCAAAATCTATTTTAGTGGATGGTAATAGGAGGCGTTGTCGTCCCTGTCTGAGGTGGGAGAATATAGTTAGAGCTGATTTGAATGAGCTTTGTCTCTTTGATGACATGATTTTAGATAGACTGTCATGGAGAAGGAGGATAACGATCCAGGACTAGGAAGTACTGAATTTTCACTTTGAAACATAAGGCATAGGTAGAAACCTCATTCACCAATGTGGTGAATATTTTTTTTTCTTTCGGCTTACATTTTTTAGTTGGTTATTCCTCTATACCTTTACTTGTAGTTTATTAGTACTTTTAATTTATTTAGTCGTCTTGCTACTTGTATATTATATATATATATATATATATATATATATATATATATATATATATATATATATATATATATATATATATTATTTTATTTATTTTTATGTTTTTTTTGTTTTTTTATTTATTTCTTTACTTTTTTATTTTTTATTTATTGATTTATTGTTTTTCTTTCCACACTGTCGGATGTCCTTTTCAGGAAGCAATCTCTTTGCCTTCGGGTAAGGTATGATTATCTACATTCTACCTCCCCCATACCCCACGTTAGCGGGATTGAGTATTGTTGTTGTTGTTGTGACTTAATTATAACGTATGAAATCTATTAATTCTCTTTCGTAATTTTTTTGATTTTGACATATGTCTTGATCTAACGAGAAAGATAGTTATGATGATTTAGTAAAAGTACATATCTCAAATCTTAATAAGAGGACAGCTACCGGGGATAAATACTACATCACACAACCCTCTCTAAATTCACAATCACACCTGAGCAAAATTTAGAGTAAATTTGCCACTGCCACAGGATTCAACAACCACTCTTCCTACTTTAAATCTCTCTTATTTGGTGCACTGTACTGTTGTATATCTCTATTCCTTGTAGAGATATATATTTTCATTAATATATTGATTGCTTTTCCAAAAAAAAAAAATATATATATATATATATATATATATATATATATATATATATATATATATATATATATATATATTTCATAAACTCTTTTAGTGAATTAATAGCAAGTTTAATATAATAGAGGTGTGTTCAATAAAGTCCATGTAAAAACATAGTCCTAAAATTTTAAAATGCAATTACAGGCGATCAAAATACAATCACATGCGATTTTGTAAAGCATCACATGTGATATACAAAAATACCCTTCTGTTTAAAATTTTAAAATGCAATCTAAACTATTGATGCCATTGATCGAAGGATTAAAATTAGTCTCTTAGGACTATGACTTTAAATTGATCATTTTTCATTTTTGTTTATATTCTAAACTATAAAGATCAAATTTACCTTTCAATCTTTGAATTAAAACTAGAAAATATGTAAGTAACGTTGCGTTTCAAAAGTATATATTCATCGATCTAATATTCTATATGAGAAAGAGAATGGGAAAGAGGATCATGAACGGAATGAACTTGGGGTGTAATGTAGTCTAGGTACAACATTATTATTGACCCGACATCCATGCCAAATCCACAGTTCGTCTTAATTCTTTTTTATTTAAATGACACCAATCAATAATATAATTTTATTTATATTTAACTAAATTAATAAGATTTTACTTCGTTATCGTACATATTCACAAAAACAAACCGAAAATAAAAATATTTGACTTTCTTTGAAATATTTTAGTTTTAATTCACTGTACTATTATTATATATTTGATATTTTTATTAAAACAAATTTTATTATAATTTAGACAAGTTTAAGTTTCATTCAAAACGTAATAGTTGAATATTAAATATCACAGAATTTATAACTAAAACATTCAAGTCTTTAAGAATACAAAAACCAAATATAAAAAAGAAAACATTTGATATTAGAAACGACACCTAAGTTCCTTGGAGAATGATGACCATGTAAGAGCAAATGTACAAACTTTCGTCTGTTTGAATTGATATTTGTGAGAAGGACGCATACAGTTAAAACACTTATAGATAGATGATTTTAATCTTACGAATTTTTAAATAAATTAATGATAAAAAAATTAACATAATACTATTTTAAATTGTTTTTGAATACGAAAACACTTGAAATAATTACTACTACAAGTATATTTATGTAAAGAATGAGTGAAACAAATTTTTTAAAGAATGAGTGAAACAAATTAACGAGGTGTTTTGACTTAACTTATTAAATGTTTATAAATCTGGCTTTACCAAAGGGATTGTAGCTTATTGATATCAGGTTTTATAAATAGTGTCCCTCTTTTGAGAGGTTGTGCATTTAAGTCTCGTTATAAACAATATAGCAGATTTAGAGGTACGTTTAGTGGATTTTATACCATTAAAAAATAAAAATAAATAAAAAGTTTTTTTAATTAAGAAAACAATTAAAAAATCACCATATTAACTTCCATAAATGTTCTTTAAAACAACTTTTGCATCTTTACAAATTGCTTAGAAACTCCAATTATAGAAAACGGAGTAAAAAAGTAAGATTAACCGGACCTACAAATCATTGACGTCACCAACTTTACAAACTAATAAAACTCATGTTTAACAGCAGAGGCGCCATTGCTGTGCGTACTTCATTTCACAATAAGGGCGGCCATGGAGATAACTTACGCATCCTCTAGTCTCTCTGACCTCGTCGCATCCGCCAGGACTCCGACGCCGGCGACCTCTCGTGCTGTTAAAGTCATACCTTTCCAGCACCCGCACGGCGACGCCGCTGATGCACTGTCTACTTCGACGGCCTCGTTTTCTAGATGGAGAACGAAGGTGCAGCGGATGAAGACGGTTGATTGGATTGGTTTCTTCCTTCCTTGCTCCAGATGGATTCGTACTTATAATTGGCGTGAGAATCTCCAGCCTGACGTTGTCGCCGGCGTCACCGTTGGTATTATGCTCGTTCCTCAGGTACAATTCGGGAATTGAAGTTGATTACCTACAAAATGTGATGATTGAAGTTTTCTTCCAGTGGCTGATTGCTGTTTTTAAATGATTGTCCTGTGTTTGACTAGAAAACTAGATTTGGCATTTTGTTTCCACTTGGCTCGGATGCATTTAATTGGCTGTCATTCGGCCGCATGAATGGATGATGCTTTCTTACTTCAGTTTTGTGTAAAATTTGATGAAATTCAAGACCTATCCTATGATTAAAAATGTATCTATCTAGGCAAACTATTCATCTAAAAATCTAAGTATACCTATAGTTAAATTATACACGAAAATTGTCACATTTAGATCAAGAAATTTGGAATTTAGACTTTTGACATTAGTCTCTATTAGTTAATCTTCGTGGATTCAATTCTTCTACTGGATGAATTATGAGCTTTATCTCCATTGTATAAGCTTGTTGCCAATTTAACAAACAATTATATTCATATTGTTAACCAGTGGTTAAAACTTAAAGGTTCGATCCATGTGATCTCTATATTCTTTGGGCAGCAGTCGAATCCTTTTCTGATACAGTTAACACACCTTGTATTAGGTAATAATAGTTTACATATTACCGTCTTATTCATCTTTTAGAGGGGGCGGTATGCTAATATGGTTTGAGCTCGAGTAATTTGATGAAGCTTGACTTGTTTGACTCTAAATACCGCCCCCTCTACATGTACAAAGTACACTGGTTTGTTGATATTATATCATGTTTCTTTCTAGGAGTCTATTTAAGCACTGCACTGGTTTTTGAGGGTTCACCTCTTTAGAAACTCCAATGAGTTTCATTATTTGTGTACTTCTGACTGTTGGATGAAATGTTGCAAGCACTAGTATTTAATCCTTCTTCTTTTTGTCATCAGTCTATGTCATATGCAAAGCTGGCTGGACTTCAACCAATTTATGGACTTTGTAAGTTGAACACCTGGTCCTTACTTTCTAACTGTGCTTTCCTCATAGTTATTGATATGCTATATAGTTTTATTATGTATATTTGTGTATGAGGGAAAAAGAATCAAGTGATCACAAGATGATAGGTACTTTTTTTTTTTTTTTTACTGGCAAATGGGCACACTTCCCCACCTCTCCGGTGTGGGTTCGAATTGCTTGGTGGCGGGTTTTCAACCGCCCCTCGTTATTTGGCTTTAACCAAGGTTCGAGCACCACAACTTCACTCCATGGAGGAAACCCCGAAGGGAAACCCCCCCCCCCCCCCCCCCCCCCCCCACCCTCTGCATGCAGCAGGATTTGATCCCCCTACCCCTTGCGAGGAAGGGGGGTGCCTTACCAAATGGGCTAAACCCCATTGGCAAGATGATAGGTACTTGATGAGATGGAAATAGAAAAACATGATATGTAAAGCGGCAGGGTCCATCACATAAAGACTAAAAAAAGAGTGTGTATATATTTTTGTCAGTGTTCACAAGATACCATTTTCCTTTATGAGTTCCAAAAATTAAATTTCACTTGGATTTTGTTTTCTTCAACTTTACTTATGTTGGTGGAGGCATTGTGAACTTAACTAACAATATTGAATAGGGTCCCCCGATCCTACAATACCGCAACATCCATTATATATCTTCTGTGTGTCTCTCAAACAGCCTAACAGGTGTGTTTTTGTTTATTCTTCATTTCAGATACTGGATTAGTGCCTGTATTTGTATATGCCATATTTGGGTCCTCTCGCCAGCTCGCTGTTGGTCCAGTAGCCTTGGTTTCTCTACTGGTCTCTAATGTGCTAGGCAATGTTGATTCATCAACTGAATTATACACAGAACTTGCTATATTGTTGTCGCTCATGGTTGGGATTCTAGAATGCACAATGGGGCTCTTGAGGTACTTTCACTGCATTAGCTCTTTTGGGTTTGAAATAAATTTCCCTTTCGAATATAAATTTGCCAATAAATCCACACTTCTTATTATGCTATTTACCAACATCTTCGTTTGCTCAACCACTGTCATGTCATGTTCAAGAGTTCTATATATCCTTCACAATTTAAATCCTGTATTCCCAAATTAGCATCAAATCAATGGTTTTTATATTTTGGGGAGTACTAAATTTGATACCAATTTCAGGGGGAAACTTGCTTAGTATTGACACCATCTGGAATTCTGGATGTTTATTTTCCCAGTTAAACTTGACTGACGTGAATCCTTTTCTTTTTCCACATTGTTGGTTATTGCTAATAAAGGATGATGCCTTTTTGTATTTTTTCTAAATAATTACAGGCTTGGATGGCTCATTCGCTTTATCAGCCACTCTGTTATTTCGGGGTTTACAACTGCTTCAGCTTTTGTCATTGGCTTATCTCAAGCAAAATATTTCCTGGGATACGATGTGGACAGAAGCAGCCAAATAATTCCATTGGTTATGAGTATAATATCAGGAGCCGATCAGGTCTCTTTTTCTTCACCCGGATCTATCCTATGAATGTTTGTGATAAAATTTTGGGGTTTATTTGGACATATTTACAAAGAAACAACATGTTGATACCTATCATATAGTCATTAATCATTATACATGCATATTGAACTGTAGAGTGCCTGTGCTTGCTCTTTTTATGTCCTTCATTATGTAGAATGGTTCCACCTTTCCTGTCAATATTTCAAGATAACTGCATATACATTTGTTTTTTGCATATGCTCTAGACCCACAATTATCTATACCCCTCATTTTCTTTCATTTCTATGTATTAATCACATAAGACACTGAACTTGTAGTGACAGTAGTCTTACCAGCAATAATTCATTTTCTTTCTGGTGGGGGTGGGGGTTCCACAAGTGCAAAAAAAAAAAAAAAAAAAAAAAAAACTCAGACTTGAACTAATATATGATAATTCTCAATTTAAAAGATCAATTTAATTTGCTCTTATTTATTTCACAATGGATTGTGGATTCTGCATTTATTTAGCATTATTTGTGTTACTTTTTCTTGACCATTTGCTAAATTTCCTTGCTTGTAGTTCTTATGGCCTCCTTTCGTGATGGGTTCTTTTATCCTAGCAATCATTTTGGTCATGAAGCATTTGGTACTCACTTTCTCTCTACTCGATTTTCCTTTCGACCCATTGTGCCGATGACCGATGTTTTTCTAATTAATCTTGATGGTTCCAAGTACAGGGAAAAACTAGGAAGAATCTGCGATTCCTTCGAGCTGCTGGTCCCCTCACTGCTGTTGTTCTGGGTACAGCCTTTGTGAAATTATTTCATCCCTCTTCCATTACTTTGGTGAGAATAATTAGAGAAGTTCTTTATAAAGTACTGGAATTCAACCTCTAAAATAAATCAATTGATCACGAATCTGAAATTGAGATTTATATAATTTAGTTAATTTATTACTTTTGTTTGTTCTTGTTTCATTTATTTGTTTTTGCTTGTTTGGTTCTAATTGGTACTAGTTCTTTTTTTAATATATAATCGTTGCTCCTAATTTGTATTCGTATCCTAACCAAGATGGACCATATCACTAATACACAACATGCCTTTGAACTGTTTATTCATTTGAAGAAAAGCCACATTTTCTAATACCAGTTTAATCTTTCATAAAGCACCTTCGGCTTTGGATGTTTTGTGAATGTTTATTCCAACAGAGGCCATAGTTAGCAAGTGCTTTGGTCTTAATGCACAACTCTGGTTCCCTCTATCTTTTATTGTTTCTAAAATAAATATTACAAATTTCTACCATGAAATCTTCTTCAGATTTTTTTCGTCAATCTTGAATTGCTGATAAGTCTAGTGTATTAAATCTCGAACAAGCTATGAACTAGTGAATTATTGCAATTTGTTAAATTTCTATTAGATAGAAGTTTAACTTAGATATAAGTATTTGAATATTTTGTTTTCATTAGAAAACTATTTACTCTTTGTACCTTTAATATTCTTATTTTAAAAATGTGAAGTCAAGTTTCATTTCTCAATCTCAAGCCCAAAGGTCATGGGCATGGTGTTTCTACTTTAAGCGACATGCATATGATAAAATCTCTGTTATAAAAATATTTCAGGTGGGGGATATACCTCAAGGGCTTCCACCATTTTCCCTCCCTAAAGACTTTAGTCATGTGAAGTCCTTAATCCCAACTACATTCCTCATTACTGGTGTGGCTATACTGGTAAAGAAGATTGCTCTTTAATTATCTGCAATCTTTAGTTTTTTCATATATATTTTTTATAATTTCAACCATGTAATAATACCTGAACGTCTGCACTGCAGGAGTCTGTGGGGATTGCTAAAGCCTTGGCAGCAAAGAATGGATATGAACTGGACTCAAATCAAGAGGTGCTAAACAAACACCATGCTCAAGTTGAAAATATTTAATTTTTTATAGCTTAATAGTTATGTATAACCATAGTGACTGAAAAAAGATGATAGCTAAAATAATTTGGTTTACATGGACAAGAAGTATGTCACCTAGTTTTCTAGTCATGTTTCCTTAGTTACATTAAAAGATTGATCTGGCGATAATAATTAAGATGCCTCTAAATGATAATGATCATATATTTACTTACAGTAGTTATGGCTACTAGTTTAAAATTTGTTACTAACACATCGTCAATTTATAACAGTTATTTGGCCTTGGTGTGGCCAATATATGTGGATCCATGTTCTCAGCATATCCATCAACAGGTAAGAACAGTTTCTTAACTTAGGTAGTCAAATTTGATAACAATTAGATTACGTATTAAATTTTTTTTATTAGATTCTATATGTTGATATACTTCTGAAGTAACAGTTTCTTCCTACTGAATATGTTGTATAGGTTCCTTCTCGAGGTCAGCAGTTAATCATGAGAGTGGGGCGAAAACTGGTTTATCTGGAATAATCATGGGCATTATCATGACCTGTGCTTTGTTATTTATGACACCATTGTTTGAATATATACCTCAGGTATGCACCCATTAGCTCCTCATTTATGACATTATTGCTAAATTATTTTGGTGCTCCTTTTTAAAAGAATTTCATATCCTGCTAATCGAACTTCAGTCACCAGATATGATTTAAAGTGATCATAATGATGTGTTTTATAATTATGAAGCAAAAAAAAAGGCTCATTATTGTTGTAATTTTTTCAGCAACAAACGCTTTAATGTTGACTTGGTCTCTTGTGTTTTATTTGCAGTGTGCTCTTGCTGCTATTGTCGTCTCTGCGGTAATTGGGCTGGTTAGTATATCTATTATCTCCTGTTGGGTTTGAATTAATTCATACTACTGAATCTCTGATATAAATGCCAAATAATTTCTAAAAATGATTTATTAATAAAATCTGATTCTTAGAACTCATAGAAGTAATCAACTCCTCCACAAATTTTTTGTACCCTCTTTGATTTGAACCACTCTTGAGACACACACATATATATACATACTTACATATGTATATCGGTATATGTATTCTTGTTTTCTACCCAGATTCTGATTCTTGATTGTGTGTTTGCAAAAGGTGGACTATGATGAGGCTATATTTTTATGGCGAGTAGATAAGAAAGACTTTTTTCTTTGGACAGTTACTAGTGCAACAACGTTGTTCCTCGGGATTGAGATTGGTGTTCTTGTAGGGGTAAGCATATACAGTATATCATAAATTGTCTCTTTTTTGTAGATATTTCATTAGGCTTATCATAATTTATAGGACATTAGACTTCATGAACCTTCAGTACTAGAGATAGCTGTTCTATAGTCCACTTACAGATAAAAGGGTCAATTTAGGATGTATTATGGTAAATTTTTTAAATATTAGTTAAAATGGAAACGTGTCAACTGGTTCGAAAGTTAACCAGAATGTATTCAAAATGCATCGACCCTCCATAAGTTATCTTGAAATTTAGATTATCATTGTTACAGTATCTATAAATTCAAGAAAAGAAAAGGTGAAAACCAAAAAGTGTTTGCAGGCTTGCAGCCCATCCAATTTTGATCTGTTCTAAGACTCACCCGTTTTGACCCCCTCCTGAACCGCTTAATTACCAAATCTGGTTGGTGCTGCATTATCTTTTGATGTTATTAATATGTCCAAACAAATCTTTCCACTTTTGGTGTTAAGGGAAAAAAAAACATTTGGGCAAATACTTAGGTTCTGAAAATTGCTAAGTTAATTGAACATTTGGTTTTCTTGATCTGTAGGTTGGTCTTTCTCTTGCTTTTGTGATACATGAATCAGCAAATCCGCATATTGGTAAGCATGCTATATATATATATATATATATATATATATATATATATATATATAGGCAAAAGTTCAAACGAGAACTGTTTTTCGTACGAGAACTGCGAGAACCAATCTGAGCCGTCCAATTCCTTTTCTTTAATGTCATTGCCCACCTATGAATTCCTCACAGGCACCCTGCCACACTTGATCGCCTCCACGCTCTCCATCCATGAACTTCCCATATCTAAGGAACGGCTGAGATTGGTTCTCGCAGTTCTCGTACGAAAAAAAGTTCTCGTTTGAACCCTCCCCTATATATATATATATATATATATATATATATATAGGAAGAAGTTCCATTGAAAACCATTTTTAATGCGAGAAACGCGAGAACAGTCCAATTCCCCCTCTTTTAATGTCATTGCCCACCCATGAATTCCTCACATACACCCTGCCACACTTGATCACCCCACGCTCTTCATCCATGAATTCCAATTATCAAATCAACGGCTAAGATTGGTTCTCGCGGTTCTCGCATTAAAATCGGTTCTCAATGGAACCCTCCCCTATATATATATATATATATATATATATATATATATATATATATATAGGGGAGGGTTCATGCGAGAACCGTTGTTAGTGCGAGAACCGCGAGAACCAATCTCGGCCGTTCCTTGGATGTGGGAAGTTTCATGGATGGTGAGCGTGGAGGGATAGAGTGTGGCAGGGTGTATGTGAGGAATTCATGGGTGGGCAATGACATTGAAGGAGGGGGAATTGGACGGCTCAGATTGGTTCTCGCGGTTCTCGCAAGAACTTTTTCCTATATATATATATATATATATATATATATATCTTTGTACAAAGCTCAACAATATCTTTGTGATTAACGATAAGTTTGTATCATTGCAGCTGTGTTGGGTCGACTTCCAGGGACCACCGTTTATCGGAACATCCAACAATATCCAGAAGCTTATACATACAATGGAATTGTAATTGTTCGAATTGATGCACCTATCTATTTTGCCAATACAAGCTATATTAAAGACAGGTGAAAACTAATGTGTCTTAAAATTGTACGTTATTATCAACTATGAAGTAACTCCATAAATAGCTTCCAAGAACTTTTTACATCAGGCTCCGGGAGTATGAAATTGTCGTCGATCAATCTAGCAAACGTGGACCAGAAGTTGAAAGAATATATTTTGTAATATTGGAGATGGCACGTAAGTTCTTTTCCCAATTTAAATACTCAAAAAAATAGCTTTTTCAGTCACTTGCTTAATACTTATACATCTACTAGACTAAAGTATTCATCAAATTTTATGTTGTTTTCAGCTGTTACTTATGTAGACTCCAGTGCAGTTCAAGCACTAAAAGAATTGTATCAAGAATACAACTCGAGAGACATCCAGGTACATAACATTTTCATTCTATCAGTACAAATATTTGATGATAGGCGAATGTTCAAATGAAAATGAAAAATTAAATGAGAATGGGAGACTCGATCTCAACCGTTCATTTTGTAAGTGGAATTCATGGATGAAGAGAGTGGGGGGGATAGAGTGTGGCATGGTGCATGTGAGGAATTCATGGGTGAGCAATGACATTGAAAGAGGGGGAATTGGATGGCTGAGATTGAGTCTCCCATTCTCAATTTGATTTAAGGTTCTCATTTGAACCTTCCACTTTGATTTTTGATATTACCTTAAATCTTATGAATAAAAGTTTCGACTATAATTATATGATGCAGATAGCTATAGCCAACCCAAACAAAGAAGTACTATTGACACTAGCTAAATCAGGATTCATTGAGCAAGTAGGTAAAGAGTGGTGTTTCGTGAGAGTGCATGATGCTGTTCAAGTTTGCCTTCAACATGTCCCGAATCCAAACAACCCAACACCTAAAATACCCGAATCATCACCTGATAGAAGTAGTTTCAGGTTTTTAGAAAGTTTAGGACCAAGAAGGAAGGAGGATTTATCAACGTCTGAAATGGAGTCGGGTCTCGTTTTACCTAAAGATTCCAACCCGCAACTGGAACCGTTGCTACCAAGGAAGTTTAAGTAATATTGCATCTGCAAGTCGCATAATATTACTATTCATTTCCCGAGTCCCCGCCACACACACACACACACACATGATTCTTTTCTATGCCGCCTGGCTGCGAATGTTCACAGCTGTCCAACATTTCGAGGGTGATGTGATCATTGGTGTATATTCTCGTATTCTTGTAATGAAACAATAATGTTGAAAATTATGTAATTCTTGTAATGAAATAATAATGTTGAAAATGATGTGATTGTTGTAGTGATCCCACATCGGTGAAGGGGAAAAAGGGAAGGGAGTGTAGGGGGTTATAAATAGGAATGATATGGCTAGCTGTTAAAATTGCCTTAAACTAATGAGTAAGGAAAACAAAGCGAGCGGTGAGAGCCGGTCGCCGCGCTACTCAAAAATCAAATAAGCGCACGAATTTATGGAGGGGTAATAGGCTGGCCGGGTGTTGACGCTGCTTACTTTGCAGAACTCTCTCGTGCGGGCCTCCCGATCCCACCCCCATTTTTTTCAGTTTTAAATTTTTTATTATTAATTATCTATTTCAGTTCTATTTATCTACATGTTATTAACTTATTATTGATTAACTAAATGAACGATTGATTATTAATATACGAGCACGAAAAATATCTTTTTGTTAATTCGAACACGGCCTTAAGATTTATTTGTAGGACCAATCATTTAAGAATGAGAGGGTGTGATTATTCAAGTACTGTATATATAAAAATTGATTAAAATACTATAAGAATGATTATAGACGGGATGTGACGGTATCATTATATGAAGAGACGTATTTATATCTCTTATAGAAGCTATTGATAAATATTGTTGCAAGCACCGGCACTTAAGATTGGAAGAGAGATGGTTTTGCAATGGATATTTCCGGTCTTTTGTTCGCAAGGGAAAGATTGCGAAGCGCCTGGAGTTGAAAATTTTCTAAATGCTAAAACCAAAGGCGTATATCACAAACCTTAGACTTAATAGAAGAAGACAATAGACTTTAGTCCCCACTTCGTGTGAACACTCACTACTGCAATCATGCCTTGCCTGATGACTAGTAAAGATTGCCAAGCATGTCCATCTGACCACTCATGAAAGCTTTGAACTTCAATTTCCATATAATGGTTAAGTGGGAAGGGTCTGAAAGAGACTACAACAACTATAAGGTAGTTGATTGAATTATGATACAAAGATGAAAAAGGATCGAATAATCACCGAGTGATGAAAATAGAATAGACCCATATCTATTGTGTTGTGTACTTAGCGGGTATACAATATAAAATCAACTATAAAAACTTCATACCGTACTCTGTTTTTCCTCCTCTCTTTGTGCTCTATCATAAGAGAGTATACATTCCAAACTGTATCCCACTTACGCAACAAGTCCCACAAAGAAATCCTAAATAACAAATTAAAAAAGAGAAAGTCTATTGGTTATAGTTAAAAGGATTTAAAATGATTATAAAATAGGGATACTTTCTTATATACCCTTATTAAACACTTAAATATCTTATTTACCCACCTTAAATTTAAAATATCATATATACCCTTATTAAACTTGATAATATCTTATTTGCCCAAATCAATATTTTTATTAATTATTAATCATTTTAAATGAACTTAAATTATAAAAGATGATTAAATGACTATTATACCCCTTTTTTAAATCTCTTCATAAAATATCTTCCATACCCTCACTAAACTTCTAATATGTCTCGTGGCTTATATGACACTTGGAATCAAGCTTTAACCTTAATTTTGATTTTTAAATCATCATCACCAATTCAATTAAAACCCAAACCTTGAAAATTGACTCTGAAAAGCAATTGATCATTTCTCCATTTCATATTGATAAAATCGTACAGCATAATTTTGCAATATCACTTAAATAAACAAACAAACCAATAGACACACAAAGTACTCAATTAAGCTCAAACAAACTGCTTGTCCTCTTCTCATTATATTGCACTCTTATTTCATCTTGCAAGCCCTCCTCAAGTTTGATCGCATCCAATTTGTTGTTTCCAAATGAAGATCACAGCTCAGTTTGGTCATTCCTCTTTAGTTGGTACAGCAAGTACTACCCACTGGTCTAACTAGCATCCATCTTTTCTCAATCATTCGTGCTCCTCTCAAACACACTTTTAACCAGATTTTGTGCACTAGTTCACATTTTGTGAAGGATTTATATGCTCCCCACAGCTACATCTTCACCTAAATCAGCCTCGTCGACGTTAAACAGGACCATATTAACCCGAACATCAGCAGATTTACAGCAACCACCACCCGATCTTGTTAATTAATCCGAAACCCACAACAACTTTCGCAGAAAAATAAAATAGCAAACAACAACCAGCAACATAGCAACACAGTATCCCCTTTTGTTACCCACTGTCGAACTACAGCCCTAACCACCAATCTGTTATTTTTTTCTACATTAAACATCATGATTCATTTATCAGGATACTCAGAAATCAATAACATATAAATCCCCATTAATAGTTTGATGATTAAACCTCCTATACACACACACACACATATAAATCCACAATGAGAGCACCACAAACAAGCCTGGATCATCAAAGTGAATATACATCCTGAAATCATAATTCATGTAACCTGCTTACAGAGGCCCTCGTCATTTATTTAACATGGAATCAATGCCTCTATAAACTGTTGTGATTATTAGCATGAAATAAAGCAAAAACCCCAACATTCTGCTTAAATAGATTAACACCACACACACCATGTTAACACAAAAGGAACGTAATGTACAAACTAATAAGGGAATCAAACATGGACCCATGTTAACACCACACCATGCAAACAGTAAGCAAATGACGTCATACTAGAAAACGAACATAAAGCAAACGATGGAAATCAAACCTAGACCCGTATTATCGGCGGTGGTTGCTACAGCCGGCGGCGGAGAACGGTGGCAGTGCAGCGACGGCGGAGAACGGTGATAGTGCAGCGGCTGCGGAGAACGGAGAGACACCAGTTCGGGAGAAACCGATTGCCGTCCGTACGTATTATCGATCGAGATTAGGGTAAACGTCTAAGGCTAGGGCGATATGGTCTTTTTCATTTTTTAAATAATTATAAATGATTTAAATTGATTATAAAATAATAAAAAATTAATAAAAATGATGATTTGGGTAAATAAGATATTAAGTGTTTAAGAAGGGTATATAGTATATTTTGAATTTAAGGAGGGTAAATAAGATATTTAAGTGTTTAATAAGTGTATATAAGAAATTATCCCTATAAAATATTCTAAGATAATAAAGGTAAAATTTTGATTAAGTAATATTTTGAAACAATATAAAGCATAAATATGATATTTATAAATCAGGATGAACAAAAACAATATTTTAAAATTCAAGAAAATAATAAGACCAAAAGTTATGTATAATCATTAATATAAAATAAATTACATAATACATTTTAAAATTTAATAACTTATATAATAAAACTTTAAAACTTTAACACTAATTTTATAATTAAATTTATAATAAATAATTTATCAAAATTCGTATTATAGGTTAAATACTAAAAAACATATATTAGATTTAATATTAATAATTCTCAAAAAAGCATAAGAACCTGTATATAAAATTTTTGTGTAACTCCTATAACTTATTAAATATATCGCAAAATTTTTTAATATAATAAATAAAAAATTTAAAATATTAGACTTATAGTTATAATATTTGAATTCAAAATATATTTGTATTAATTTGTCATTTAAAAGTCAAAACTGATTCCTCAATTTTAAGTAATTGGATGATCAAGAATATATACTACCAATAATAATAAGGGCAAATTGCCGATAAAGTTAACTATAATATCCAAATTTGCCAATAAAGGCAATGTCAATTTTTTCGGACCAACAAATGATTATAAATTTCAATTTTTGACGAAAAAGGAAACAATGACTTGTTATACCTAATGACCGTCCAGTCAGCAGGTTACCGATAATGTGGCTACATACTTGGCAATTCAGTCATCATAATAAGATAAACCAGTTATACACGTGGCGGTCCATGTCATCGTTATTTATTTTTACTTTTTTTAAATAATATTAATCATTATTTATGTAATAATAAACTAATAATTAACTACTAATTAGCATTTTATAATAATTACTTAACTATTAATTACTTACCATTCAATTATGAATTATTCTAAACATTAATTAACTATTTTAATATAAATTTATTGAAAGTGTTTTATGGTGTTAAACAAAGATTTAATTAATTTTTAATAAGAATTTATTTAAGAGTTTAATAAGTTAATATCAGTGTTCTAGTGTTCTTGAAGATAAACCACCGCCGCCCCGCCTCAACCACCGTGAACCTCGCCGGACCACCATGAAGTGTTGTAGAACCACCGTAAACCATCACTACGTCCACACAAACACAATAATCACATACACGAACACCATGAACGGGTGACCATAGATCTGGAACACTAACACCAACGAACAACCTGAAACTTGAAGAATAGAAAGAGGAAGATCTGAAACTTGAAGAACAGAAAGATAGAGAGAGAGAGAGTGAGAAAGAGATGAAACTCGAAGAACAGAAAGAGAGAGAGAGAGAGAGAGATCTCGAAGAGATTTGAAAACCCTAAACTTTACGAACACATCTGGAGAAATGGAGAACAGATCTGGACTTTGAAGATTAGATCTGGAGAAAACCCTAAAATGAAACTTACGTGAAAACCCTAAGTGGTGGAGAACAGATCTAAACTTACGTGAAAACCCTAAAAGAGGTAGTGAAGCAACGATGGTGGAGTCTACGGTGTCGGATGAGTCTACGATGGCGGTTGCAGTGTGGTGGTGGTGGTTGAGCCGTCTAGAGAGAGAGTAGAGAGAGAGACAGCCGAGTACTAGTGGTGATGATGGTTGTTGTGTAACACCGTGATTTTCAAAAAATACCGTTTAACAAAAATTTTCAGTTATTAATCAACCATAAGCAACGGAAGTCTTAAAACCATAAGTACGATAAACGTAACCCGACAAAACCACAGTGTCACACCGTGTTCAAACCGTTAAACCATTACGAATTCAAACCATAATTAAAACAATAAAAAGTTCATTGGTATCAATGTCTAAAAAAAACTGTCTACCCAAGCACCCGTCTCACAAAGCCGATCTCTAAGCCACCTGCATGAGTACAAGACACCATTTCAAAAGAACAAGTGTCAGCTTACGCCTTGTGAGTCAATATGGTTAGATTAACAAAATCCGTAAAAGTATTAAAGATGAAGCATTAATACAATTATCATGTAACCAAACCCGTCCCGTATATATATCCGACCCACCCCGTTAGCCCACATATCATACATCATATAAATGGGTCAAATAACCATTTCAATAAACATAGCATGTCAAACCGTACACAAACCGCATATCAAATACCAACCATGTACCATATACCGTAGTCCGAATATCTACCCGCTAAATTTCCCTAGCCATTGGGCCCCCGCCAGCTAGGTAACCCCGTTCACTAGTCACACGCTAAGCAACCCGTTCATCGATTGGGTAGCTACTCCCGATCCATGCATGAGTGTACATTAGGCAATGCTTTCGCTACTCCGACTATGCTAGTACAAGAACCGCGTTGACGTTCAAGTGTAAGTACAAACGGGGGCAACCGATATCAACCCCTCCTGACACTCACGTGATGCTATCGATATGACTACACTTGCTGTCATACATCACTCCAGTACCCTCATACCATGCGTTGCAAAGGTTATCTAGAAACCCCGCAACTCCGTATATGGCTAGCACTTAAACCTAGAAGGTCATTAAAACCTAATAGGTCCTTAAACTGTAAGCGAGCATAAAGGGTTTCTAACCCCACCCAGCAAGTCATGTACATGTATATAAATCATATAAACCGTAAATTAATCGTAGCATGCATAAACAACCTTGTAAGCATACATAATCATATAATTGCAAGTAATACACTTAACTTAGCACATTAAAACTATCGTTATACATATTCGTTTAATCTAAAAAAAATAGATTTTGTCGTTGTACTCGGTTTTGTAAACTATTGAACTCACCTGAAGTTTCGAGAGAATAACCGAAAGGATCACCGTAAGAGTTCACCGAACACCCTAACAAAATAGCGAGTCCTAGTAAGTATCCGAGTCGTACGATTCAAATATAATAACTTAACGTGAATTAATAAAAAAAAAATCCTAATCTTAATCTATATAAGAATCAAAATTTTCATTCTCCAAGTTAAAAGTGTAAACCATTAATTAGTTTGTGATAACAATTAACTCCTAAACAAATAATTAAATCATGATTCCAGCCCCTAGCACCACCTACGGTCCAAAATCACAACCAAAAGAAGACTAATTGTAATTCCCTATTTTATTTTATTTTTCCACCGTTCCATTTGCCGACTTCACCCTCATCCTAATCGTAGTTGTCATTGTTCACTTGTAGTTCAATTACCGTGAACCTAAAACGTAATTGCATGTATCATGAAATCAATCGTTTTTTTTAATAACCATATATATAACACAGTGAGAAAAATCCTAGTTCAACAAGAATCGTAGTTGACAACTCCAACTTCAATTATACTTCCATCATCATCTTATAACCAAATCTAACAACCTTCACCAAATGCTCATAATCAAATCATAAACACATTCTTAAGGATTACAAACACTTACTTGATCAAACAATCTTCACCAATTATGCTTGATCTTTTTTTTTTTTCTCTACCGACTTCAAGAGCCCAACATTTTGTAATCTAGAGAGAGAGAGAGTGTAGAGAGAGAATGTTAAAAGAGAGAGTGTAGGTATTGGCTTAATTAGTTAATTATATTTAAAAAAATTTATAATGAAATAAAAATGACAGATCAACATTTTGGGTAAATAAAAATGCCACATCAGCATTTTGGTTGCCACCTCAGCTAAATTCTAACCGGTTACCGGTTTCTTTTTTCGTCAAAAATTGAAATTTATAATCTTTTGTTGGCCCGAAAAAATTGACGTTACCTTTATTGGCAAATTTAAATATTATAGTTACCTTTCTGGGCAATTTGCCCTAATAATAACAATAATAATAATAGTTTTAAAAAATGAGATAAATATTTTAAAAATCAAAGTACAGCAAACTTGATATTGCAGGTTACATTACATTAATTGAAAATCTGGGATAGTTTAATGTATTTTTACGAATAAAATATAGTTCATTACACACAATATTAAAACGGAGATATTTTATTATATTTTGGTACACTTAATTCTATTAAATAATTAATTAAGTTATATTAAAAAAAAGTTTAAATGACTAAGACAATCAACATATATCACATGTTTTACATACTTTTTGTGTCTGCCACATTACAACAACATCATTCTCTCATCCCATCACACAAACCGTTGCGTCTATTATATCTCATCACTTAGTTTTAAAAAAAAATCATTGAAACTCACAAAAATCTCGTGACCGTGAGGGAGCCCAGTGATGGTCTTCGCGATCGTGGGCGAGTCTCACGGAACCTTCACGAGTCTCCTACGTGACGGATGCGGACGGCCTAAAACAAAACGTGAATCGGCGAGTGATAAATGAGTGAATGTAATAAGATAGTAAGATATATATATTTTGATTTTCTAAATGTTACTTGCCGAATTCGTGTTTCGAAACCCTAGGCTTTGAGAGCAGAACTGAATAATTAGAGAGCTTTCGAATTTTACCTGTGATAATAACATTGATCTAAGTTTAATTTTGGGAAAAACTTGTACACATTGAGTTTTTGCTAATGAGGATTTCTCTTTTGAATTATTGATGCAGAAAACAAATGGCCAAATGCCTTTGAGTGATTGGTTCATTCATGTGTGGTATAATCTGTCAACAACTACAAGCAACACTCTGAATTTGCAGTGTGAAAGGTAATGGCGGGTTCTGTTTTCCGCTATTTTCCATTACAAACAAAAACAGAATGACTGTGACGGATCCGTCTTAGTAATTCTTCTTCGTAATTGATCAATTATGTGCCAAATTTGTTATTTCTAAGTTAGGAGCAGAGTAGCAGTTAGTATTATGCTAAAGCTTGAAATGCATTGTGTTATCGTGTATGTAAAGTAGCTTGTGATTATGTTTAATGTTTCTTGATCTGTGATGTTTAGTATTTTTGTTTGTTTGTGAGATCTAAACAACAGATTTGGAACAACCTTCTTCAAGGTTTTGATGTTTTTGTCTTACTCTTTGTAGCTATATAAGTGATTTCATTAGCGATTGTTAATTTATGATTAAGAAAAAGAATGAAATTTAGTATGTTAAGTTGGTATATATGTTTCTTATTTTGGATTTGAAGTGACCCTCTTCTTGGCTGATTATTATACATACTATAATTTGGATTTTTTCTGATTATATGATAGAATCATGCATGAAAGGGTGAAAGAAAGTTTCATAGATATTCTTGTGGATTGAGAAGATGATTACAAGATTCATTGAATGCCAGCAGTAGCCAAATCATCAACAAAATGGAGTTAGATAAGGCTTAGCCAATTACACAGCCAAATTGTGAAATGTGTGAGGATTTTGTGGTTGTAGGTTAATACCTTTTTATGATAAGATCATCCTTCTCAATATGTAAGGGTGTTTTCACCTCTCATTTGACTGTACATTTGTAAGCAAGTGGTCCCAGTACTTTGTTCATCTTTCCATTGGTGTATCTATGTGATTTCTGTCAATATGCTCTTTTCTATGAATGAAGTTTATAGTTTGTCAACTTGTGTACCTGGGCCCTTTCTTATTATCAAGTGTTAACCTTTTTTTTTTAGAGATTTCATGCATACTTCACTCATAGATGTTGTCTATATTATTAAACATGTGTTTCATCCGTGCTTTTGTTGACCGTAGAATATAATTATAAGGGTACAAGGTTTAAGTTTATAATCAAGAAACAGCTAAATACTTGGTTGACATACGCAAAATTATGGAAATCAGTCATTGTAACACCTTCTAGGAAGCTGTATTTGGAAATTAGTTGCCATTCACTATGTTGTTCTCCTATAATCCCAAAGTAAATGCGACGATTTCTTCATTTTCCATGCATAATTTAAACTTCATATTTGAGTTTTTGTTGTATCATGTTAACTCTGCCTGTGTAATGTTATATAGCTGCTCTTTTGGAAATTAGTTTCGAAACCTTTGTAGTTTTATTGTGCATTTAAAGCTATTTGTTTTCTTGTCAAGTAATCACTTTTGCTTGTCAAGTTTTTGCCTCAATATGAAAATTACAACTCATTCCATGCATCCTTACAGTTGTGACCATGTTTTACTCGTACAAGTATACGGAAGATACGTCGCTATGATCTTTGACTTATCAGAATGTACACATCAAGGGTCCCTATTCTAAATTTCCCAGATGTTACAAGGCGGTTTTTCATGCTTCCTAGGAATCGTCTATATTTATGGATGATTATTTGTGGGGTATGAATTTTAAGGTTCTTTTTGTTTTTTATTTGGGGAGAGAGGGGGGGAGGGGGGAGGAGTTATCTAGCTTTGTAAAATTACATACTTGCCATGAATCCTTATTGTTGTTACTGGCGAATGTTAAGTCATTATAGTGTTGGGGTGTTTTTATGGTTGATAATATGTGGGGGTGTTTAGCGTTGTAACCTTAAGGATAGGGAGATTACTGCTTGTATGTCGCTAATATTTCTAGCTTGCAAATCTTCACACCTGGCTCTTTTTTCTTTTCTTATCTTTTTCATTTGATGAAGATAACTTTGCGGTGAATTGGAGTGTTTAAGAGTCTGAATCAGCAGATATGTTTGTGTTCATCTTTCTTCAACAGTTTGTGCCACTTGAAACTTATATCTACTTTTTCTTCAACAGGGATCCGCAAAAGAAGACAACAAATCAGCCACTTGACAGGAATCTTTAAAAGAAAACAGAAACTTCAAGAAACACTGAATCTAACAATGATGCTGGTACCATAATATCTCCCTGCATTAAGATCAATAATGAAGTAGTGCAAGCCTTTCTCTAGTCTTGTGGCCGTCGACCAATTATAGAGAACGAAGATGCCACATGGATAAATCTTATATGCCAACAGAGCATCAATCAGTGAGTACTAGGTATGTAGCAGCATCCCCAGTATATTCACTAATTAGACCCGAGTGGTTTGATCAAGAACGCCATTTGTCACATCCTTATTTGATCAAGGTTATTATCAAGGATGATGAAATTTCTGGCTTTATATGGTTATGATGTATTCCTCCAAATCAGAAGTGATGAAATGGTGTTATAGTTTAGAGAATGTCGAAAACGAATGGGACCCACGGGTCACGTGGAGGGTGGCTGCCAAATAGGATTCCTAGAAGACAGAAATGTTCAATTCCAAATCTCCTCTAATCTCTTCTCAACCAGTTATCATCTATCTCCCACATGGACTCCTTGGCCCACCCCACCATCTCTCCTTCATTTTCATCTCTATATAACTTTCTAATATATGCGTTTTTCTCGCTTCATGATCGCCTTGATCGATCACTCTTACACGTCTCCATTTATTATTATAATCATTACAAGCAGTGTTAGAAAGAGTGATTTGTAAGATGGGCGACTCTTCAGCTTCTTACATACACATGGTAACAAGAACAAAAAAACACACATGGTTTATATTGAATATTTTGTATTCATCATATTCATACGATCATACCGTGTATACATATATGATAGAACATAACATGCATGTTTTTGATCTAGGTACAACATATGATAGAAAAGTGTCTGATCTTTCGCATGAGCAAAGAAGAGTGCATGGAAGCCCTTTCTAAACATGCAAACATCAAGCCAGTTATAACCTCAACCGGTTAGTTAATTAGTTTCCCAACTATAAATCTATCACCCTATATAATTTAAGATAACTTGAATTCAAGCGTGCATGCGCGTGCACACACACATAATATCTCCATATTTACTTTTCTTGATCTTACTTTTGGTGTAAAAATGTGATCTTCTCCATATGCACATGTTTTATTTTTAATTCTTGTTCATTTAAAGAGTTAATGATGCAAGTGGCGGCTTACTTTTGAGTTTTTTGAACATTTAGTTCAATTTGGTATATGAATATCATCATGGGTACTTTAGTGTGAGCTTATATGTGTTATTAATTGTTACATGATCACACTGGTCATTGTCACATAACTACCACATCAAAAACCTAACATATGGACACCATTTCTGTAAGTAAAAGATTATTGCACAAAGTCATTTATGCTTTTGCTTAGCTTGAATGATACATAGCTAGTTACTACCACCCACCCACGTGGTATTGTTTTGTAGAATCACGCTTCTCTTTTGATCTGATCATCTTAGAGGTAGTGAGATGAACGGGTTGGATTTTGAGGCAAAGGGATCATTCTTGGCACCCGCTGGGTTGACCTGAAACACCTTTTTTTTGTTTTTTAATTTATAAAGAAAAATCAACACACTAGGTTAAACATGATCAGATAACTAATATTATTACAGTAATAATATATTTCATTGAGTAAAAGATTTAGTGGGGTTTTTGTGTCATATATTATTCAGGAGACTTTCACTCTTTCAGTACATATGGCTCTTTTTGGCTTACTTTTTTTAACAGCAGAACACACTCCCTAAACCTATTGTTAGATCAACACTTTTTTGACTTACTTTTCCTTTATTTGACCTGTTTGTGATTAAAAATTAACCCAAGACCTACAGTTTATTAGTAAATGCTCACGTTAGATATATGATTAATGTAATTATGCAGTTTGGAACGAGTTAGAAAAAGAGAACAAGGAGTTCTTCGAGTCATATTCTCAGTCTCAATCTTCAAGTGGAGCAAACCGAATGTCAGAAGCTGAAACGAGCGAGTTGATTCATAAAATGATATCTGACAATCAATCAAGCAACTCAGATAAAGACGACTAATCGAGTAATTAGTGAACTTAATCTCTTGTTAATTAATATAACATATGCCTGCCTGCCAGTAAATGTTAATTGTTTCTAGTATTGACTTATGTACGTTTAGGGTACCATGTATTATTGGTCGTCTTGATCACCATCCTGATCAGGGAAATGACTAGAAAGCCCTTGGGCAATGATTGGATGACATAAGGGAGGGATATTTTAGTAAATTCAGGTGGGGTGGGGGATATTGAATCTTAGTGTATCAAATTTGCTGGGAAGAAGTCACTGTCTAATGCAGAACCTCATGCATATATTATTTGTAACAATGGGAGATCTCATGTGATGTGAGGATTGTCCCTTTTTTGTTCTTATGTTTATAATAAATGAAGCTAAATTTGTTGTTGGTCCAATTGTCTATTTCATTTACTTCATATTTTTTAAAATTAGAATGAAAATGTTAAAATGTTTAGTAAAAATGATGTATTTTACTAACTTTGGACACATTTACATACATACATATTGTATTACATCCTTAGTGGGTTTGTATTCTCTCTTATGAGAGATTCGAAACGATATATAATGTGTCCAAGACGGAGTATGTGTGAACAAGATATCGATACTTAAAGTTGTATACTTGGAATGGATTTTGGCAAAACCAAGTGGGTGTGGGAATGTATCCTATATAGGAGGGAGGAGTAACCTTTTATTGGGTTTATAACCATGGAAGTATAAGGGGCTTATAAGCTTCATTGTGTTGTTTTACTCCTAGTCCTATGGACGTGCAGGGGGGGATTGCTGATAGTGAATTTCATAGGCTAAAATCGGTGAACTTGTGTCTGAGCGCGACCTTCGGACATGAATGCAACTCCTTTGTGTTGTTTTACTCCAAGTCCTACCGGCGCGTAGGGGGGGATGCCGATAGTGAATTTCATAGGCTAAAATCGGTGAACTTGTGTGTGGACGCGACCTGCGGACATGAATGCAGCTCATTTGTGTTGTTTTACTCCAAGTCTTTGCGGCACACAAGGAGGGATGCCAATGGTGAATTTCATAGGCTAAAATCGGTGAATTTGTGTGTGAGCGCGACCTGCAGACATGAATTCAATTCCTTTGTGTTGTTTTACTCCAAGTCCTACTGGCGCGCATGGGGGACGCCGATACTGAATTTCATAATGTAATATCGGTGAACTTGCGTGTGGGCGCGACCTGCTGACATGATGCAGCTCCTTTGTGTTGTTTTACTCCAAGTCTTACCGGCGCACAGGGGGGATGCCGATGGTGAATTTCATAGGATTCATAGTGTTGTTTTACTCCAAGTTCTACTGGCGTGTACGCGGGAGGGAGGGGGGGGGAGGATGTTGATACTGAATTTCATAGGCTAAAATCGGTGAACTTGTGTGTGGGTGCGACTTGCGGACATGAATGCAACTCCTTTGTGTTGTTTATCCCAAGTCCTACCGGCGCGCAGGGGGGATGCCGATGGTGAGGTTAAAATAGGTGAACTTGTGTGTGGGCGCGACCCGCGGACGTGAATGCAACTCCTTTGTGTTGTTTTACCCCAAGTTCTACCCGCGCGTAGGGGGGATGCCGATGGTGAATAGGCTAAAATCGGTGAACTTGTTTGTGGGCGAGACTTGCGGACATGAATGCAACTCCTTTGTGTTATTTGACTCTAGGTTCTACCGGCGCCTGTGGGGGGGGGGGGGGGGGGATGCCGATGGTAAATTTCATAGGCTAAAATATGTGAACTTGTGTATGGGCACGATCTGCTAACATAAATGCAACTCCTACTTGTGAAGTTCACGTGGCCTTGTTTTGCTAATTTTTCTAATATAGAATTCTAATTACACATATACCAAATTCACACAGCTTCTCTCTTTGTTCTTGCGTTCAAGTTTTCTGGCGACTCTTTATGAAGGTAATGATTTGTGTATAACCGTTTTTAGTCATACACAACAAAATTTGTAGCTTTGACCTTTATACCCATGAATTTGTTTGTAAGATAAGCAATTTAAGGTGATTTTATTTGAATTTCTTTGATAATCTAAATTGATTCATGTGATATGATATATGTGAGTGTATGAATTGTCTTAGATACTATAATTGATTAATATGACATGTCTGATATGTGACAAAGATGGAGTCCAAATAGTAGTATCCGTAATTTAAGAGTGATTTTATTTAAGGGTTTAGTTTCGAAAAGTATACCGAACTTGTCATTTTTTGCTATTGTAATACCCAATTGTTAAAACTCCCATTTAGTGTATCCAATTATCTAAAACTACCAATTAATGTATTGGGTTACCTGAGTAATTCTGTTATTTTTTATTTATTTTAGTATAACACAAATTACACATGTACAACCATGTGATTAATGAATGTCACATCAACCCATGAAGAACACTAAATGAAGAACAACTTGACAATATGAAGATGAAGATGATGAAGAACAACATGAACAATAAACCAAGATCCAAAATCACTAAAAAACGAAGAACATTAAGCCTAGATGCGATGAAGAACAGATCCAATATCCTAAATCGATCTAAACATCACAAGAAACTTACTGTCGATTTGATCTTCATCAACCTAAATCATAAGATCAGAATTTTTATGCTATTGAAGCAGAGATTCTGTTCACAAAATCATAAATTATAAGAACATAATCCATGTGTATAATCTTCATGTTATGTTTTGTTTTCGATTAGATAAGAACAAAATCATAAAAATTGGGTACATCTTCACATGAACCCTAAATCATAAGAACATAAACTTAAATCAACTAGCATTGCACCCGCGCAATGCGGCGGCGATGATAATAGTTTGTGCTGGACAACATGTTTGATTTTAAAAGTAGGGTATGATATGTGTGAAATGCGGTGTTAGTCAACGTATCCATGTTTTTCTCCTTTTTCCGATTTCTTTAATTTTTTTTACAATAAACCATTTTAATAGTTGTTAAAATAGTTTTTGAAATATATTATTATTAAATAATTAGAGAAAAATATACTATAGCCTTAAATTTTATTGATGTAACTAATTTAGCCAAAATTAGATAAGTTAAATAGTTGTTGTGACGTTTAATGATTTATTAACGTAATGGTTGACTTAAATTAGTTGAGATAATCAAGGGAATGATTGGTTAGACTATTGTTTTAAGTGTTTGTATCTTAAGCATAAAAACTTGTACTACTTAAAATTAAGTAGTCTTCAAAATTTTAAAAAAAAAAGAAAGTTAAAATGGTTTATAATGTAGTATAGATTGAGAACCAAGATCTGTACTCCGTGCCTTCGTGTTGCAGATGAAGATGAAACACAGATATGTTGAACACAAAGCAGCAGTAGATGAAGAAACAAGATGAAGTTGCGATGAAGCCCTAGGCGATGGTGGTTGTTGTGGAGCAACCGATGAGATTTGCAGTCAATGGTGGCGATGAAGATGATGGCGAAACCCAAAACTGAAGCAGTCGATGGAGTCGGTGGTGGTGGTGCCGTCGCCCCAAATCGCAGATCTGTTGAACACAAAGCAGCAATCGATGGTGGCAATGAAGATGAAACACAGATCTGTTGAATCGTCTTCAATCTTTAATCTTCGTCTTCAAACTTCGACTCCACCATCATTTGAGCAGATTTAAGGAATGAAGATGAACCCAGAAATCGAAGAAATATCGAAGATGAATCCAGATTTAGGGAATAAGTATCGAAACCCAGATCTCATATTTAGGGAATGAAGATCTCACGATTTGGATTTGAATCATGGGTTATTCATATGTTCATAAAGTTATTATTATTATTATTATTATTATTATTATTGTTATTGTTATTGTTATTATTATTATTTAATATTACACAAAAAAACCATGTACCTTCTATAACCGCCACGTCATTCATAACCTTTGCCATAACACCTTTAACCTACTATCAAAGGTAGCGATATACTAAATGGTAATTTTTGAGACTTTGGTACACTAAATGGTAGTTTTAAAAGATGTGTATACATAATAGTAAAAAGTGACAAGTTCGGTATACTTTTGGAAACCAAACCCTTTATTTAAACCCTTTATAAATCTAAATTAATCTCTTATAATATAATGTGCGTGAGTGTATGACCCAAATAATAACATTTTAATTTTAACTGCAATAACCTAGTTATGTGAAGGCCCTTGGATGAGGCATGATATTTGTGGTGGAATCTTATAGGTGTTTTTGCAGATTTGTCTGTATATGATAATTGGACCGACATTTGGCATCAAGTAGGCTTGTATTATTGGCGTTTCTATAAGCCTAGAGCATATAAGGAGGAGTAGACATATATGGCTTCAAAACTTGTTAACCCATCAATAATTCAACTTTCATCATTTTACTATTTGCATACTGTGTAACTAAAATATCTTTATGTTTTTTGTTGTGCAAGCTCATAAAAACAACACCTACCAGGCCACCACACGGGCACACACAGTTTATTAAAAAATCGATTTTAGTATTATAATTAATCTCTGATTTGAGATATCAATAGTTAAAATCGAATTGAGGGTTAAAAAATACAACCATCTAAGATCCTCAGTGTAGCATCACCCGAAGGTGGTGGGGTAGCCTATCGGGCTCCTCGGATAGCCAATGAACACCAGTACGCCCCCTTTCGGTTTGGTGGTCGGTTCCCTACACCTGATGCTCACCCGGGATTTTCTTTTTTCTCTTCTGTCCAACGGCTAGTTTAACGGTAAAATTATATATATATATATATATATATATATATATATATATATATATATATATATATATATATATATATATATATATATATATAGGGGAGGGTTCATGCGAGAACCGTTACTAGTGCGAGAACCGCGAGAACCAATCTCGGACAGAAAATGGTTCTCGCATGAACTTTTTCATATATATATATATATATAAATTGGATCAATAAAGAACCATGTGTTAAACAAAGAACCTAAAGAACCAATCTGGACCTTTGGATCATCAAAATCAATAGATGAGATTGATCGGTGGCAAAACTGTAATTATTATGTATTAATTTAAGAAGAATAGGACAAAAATGTAATTATCCCCCACCCCTAAACCCACGATTTTAAAAAAAAAACCACAAAAAACTTTAAATTGCCATAACTTTTTAAATTTTGTGAATTTAATCAAAAAAATTATACCATTCTTTTAGTTTTTTAATCCTCTTTCAAACAAGATCACTCTTCCTATACTTTTCTAAAATTTTTTTGAAAATGAATTTTTTTTTTTTTGCATTTTGGCAGCTGTACAGGAAAAACACATTTTTTTTGCATTTTGGCAGCTCGTCGCTAATGAGCTGAATGTCGTCGCTAATGAGCTGAATGTCGTCGCAAAAGGTTCGTCTCAGATCAGAAATTAGCGACGATGAAGTTAAATCTGTAGTCGCAAATAAGCAAAGTCGTCGCTAATGACCTTGCAGTCGTCGCAAAAGGTTCGTCTCAGATCACAAATTTTGCGTTTTTTCGTTTTTTGCATTTTGCATGTTTATACGGATTTACGTTCTGCATTCTGCATGTTTTTTGCATTCTGCATTATTTTGCTTTCTGTATTCTTCATTCTTCATTTTGCATGTTTTTTTTGCATTTTGCATTTTTCATGTTTTTTGCATTTCTGCATTCTGCATTTTTTTGCATTTTGCATTCTGCATTCTGCATGTTTTTTGCATTCTGCATTCTGCATGTTTTTGCATTCTGTATGGTTTTTGCATTCTGCATTCTGCATTCTGCATGATTTTTTGCATTTTGCATTTAATATGAACACAACTCTAAATGCAAATTTTGCATTTTGAAAAAAAAAATTTCTTAAATATATCAAGCCCGGTCTTGTTTGAAAGAGGACGAAAAACTGAATCTAACGGTATAATTTTTTTTGTTAAAATTCTTAAAAACGAACGAGTTATGATCATTTAAAGTAATTGTGGTTTTTTTTTAAGTTTGTTAGGGGGGGGGGGGGTTGCTTGAGGCTGCTGTAGTCATTCGAGAACCGTTGTTAGTGCGAGAACCGTGAGAACCAATCTGAGCCGTCCAATTCTCTCTCCTTCAATGTCATTGCCCACCCATGAATTCCTTACATGCATCCTGCCACACTCTATCCCTCCACGCTCTCCATCTATGAACTTCCCATATCCAAGAAACGACCGAGATTGGTTTTCGCGGTTCTCGCACTAACAACGGTTCTCGAATGAACCCTCCCCATATATATATATATATATATATATATATATATATATATATATATATATATATATATATATATAAATTGGATCAACAAAGAGCCCCTTAAACAAAGTCCCCAAAGTCCCATTCCTAGCCGTTAGATCGATCAAATCATTGGTTCAGATCTATAATGACATTATTGTAAAGCATTTACTAAATTACCCCTCAAATAAAATAAATGGAAACTACTAAGTGAAGTAAGTATTAAATAGAGTTAAAACAATTCTTATATTTCATTTATTAACTAAACATTTCATATTAAGCAAAATCAACTCAATACAAAATAACTTTATTATTAAAATATAATTACTTAGCCAAACCTTTGATTATAAATATTCTATCATATACTAAACAAGTAAACATTTTAACTTAATTAATATAAACTATGTATAAGAAGAACTCATAAACTTAAATAACATATAACTGGAATTTATAAACATCTTAAAATAGTCATATATTAAAATAAAATAAAATAAATATCCACTATTTTACTCTATTTATAAACAATTTTTCCATGTATTTTCATACAATTTACCTAATTTTTAAGTACGTACCTTTTTTATTATTTTATTATTTTCAAAATTCATAAAGAGTTTACGAAGAGTAGAAAAATAAAGAAAATGAAACAAAAATAAAGAAAATAGACATGTAACATTGTTATTTTTAATAGCAGACATGTAACATTGTTACCAAAAGAAAATATTCGTTGTCACCTTATTACGTAAATACCTTACCTCTACGTCTTAATAGCGGACATGTTATTGAGTAGAAATTATTTGTTACCGCCGCATTGCGCTGGTAACATGCTAGTATGTATATATATATGGGAGAGTTCATTCGAGAACCGTTGTTAGTGCGAGAACCGCGAAAACCTAAATTAACCGTTCCTTGGATATGGAAAGTTCATGGATTGAGAGCACAGATGGATACAGTGTGGCAGGGTGCATGTAAGGAATTCATGTGTGGGCAATGACATTGAAAGAGAGGAAATTGGACGGCTCAGATTGGTTCTCGCAGTTCTCGCACTAAGAATGGTTCTCAAATGAACTTCTTTCTCTCTCTCTCTATATATAATATATAATATATATATATATATATATATATATATATATAGCATAGTACCCGCACAATGCGGCGGTTAGAAATAATTGTTGCTCGATAACATCTCCATTTTTTATAGTGTAAGACTATTATATTCACGTATTATAATGACCTCGAACAATTTTTGTTTGCAAGATATCTATTTTCTTTATCCTATTTCCATTAATTTTATTTCTCTTTTCTTCATCTCTTTTATTGATTTAAAAAAATTAAAACAATAAAATGAGAATGAATAAAGAATATTAAATATACTATAAATTTAACCTTTTGTTTTGATTACACGAGCCACTTAAAAATCTGGAAATATCTATTAATTTAGGTTACATATTATTAGGTTTATAAGTTTTAGCTATACGTATTTTCTAACACTTAAATTCGAATATGTGTTATATGATAAAATATTTAAACTATTATTGTTATAAAGATCCTTATTATTTAATTTTAATTTACATTAAATATAATATATGTTGAAAATTAATTTGCATGGACTTGAATTTTTTAAACATTATTTATTATGGAAGGTTTAGTTATAAAAATTGTATTTAAGAAGCTAACTAAATCCATATAATTGTTTCCTTATATATTTAAATAAAGGGTAAATTAGTAATTTCAAATTACTTAAATTTAAGAGATTAAGACAATAACCTAATGCTTTATAATATAGTATATATATATAGGCAAAAGTTCAAACGAAAACTGTTTTTAACGCTATTAATGACTCATTAATAGGGGTATTTTGGTAATTTATATATTTACCCTACCGTGAATGATGTCCGTATGAGCCGTCATTAATTTGCGAGGCTTGATTTTTCCGAAATAACCCTAATTAATGCGTTATTAATGAAGAATTAATGAGCCGCCAAAAAATCTTAGTCATCGTTTAATATTAATCAAATGCTAAGATTTGTTCTCACAGTTCTCGTACGAAGAGAACCAATATTAGTCGTTGATTTGATTAGTGAAACTCATGGATGTAGAGCGTGGGAGATCAGGTGTGGCATGGTGTATGTGATGAACTCATGGGTAGGTGATGCATTGAAGGAGGGGGAATTGGACAGCTCAAATTGGTTCTCGCGGTTCTCGTAATAAAAATGGTTCTTTTTTTAAGTTTTTCATATATATATATATATATATATATATATGGGACGGTTCAAACGAGAACGGTTTTTCGTACGAGAACTGCGAAAACCAATTACAACCATTGATAAAAGAGATTGAGGGTTGAGATTAAAAAGTTGTTAATAGATAACCTTAAACTAATCAAACTTATTCTTAATTAACTAAGGGTAGTTTGGACATATTGACATTACCCCCACATATTTTAAACTAATATATACATCAAACGGAAATGTGTTAAATTACGAAAATTATACCAAATTAACAAGAAAATTATGCTCTTTAATTTGAGACCGGTCTTGATATATTATTTTTAATTTTTTTTTGTGTTTGCTGTGTTTTTTTTTGGTAGAGCTCGCCATTTGCACTAGTGCAAATTTTGCACATGATGCACAGATTCACCTAGTTTTTGAGTATAGATGTAAATATGTTTTGCACAAGTGCAAATTTTGCACATGATGCACAAATTCACTTAGTTTTTTCAGCACAGATGTAAATATGCATTAGTGCAAAGTGTAAAATTTGCACTTGTGCACAGTTGAGCTGTACCGAGAAAAAAACTCAGCAAACACGACTTTTTTTTCTTTCAAAAAAATATGTCAAGACCGGTCTCAAATTAACGAGCATAATTTTTTCGTTAATTTGGTATATTTTTCGTAATTTTATACATTCTTGTTTGATGGATATGTTAGCTTTAAAAAAGTGGGGGTAATGTAATAATGTCCATAATACTCTTTCCTATTTAATTTAAATAAAAAAGACAGTAAATTAAATGATTGGCCATAAATGGTTCTCGCAGTTCTCGTACGAAATACATTTCTCATTTGAACCACACCCTATATATATATATATATATATATACACACACACACACCCATATATATATACATATATACATATTATTCATTAAATTTATTTTATATGAAAGTTTTTAATTAATAGTGTTTTAATATTGTTTATACACTTTTCCTTAAAAGCAATATGAGATGGTACAAATAATACTAATATTATATATTGAACTTGAGACATTAAATACTATTTAAAACTTATATCGTTTTCATGTTAGTCAATAACAGAATATTAGCATAGCTTCTAAAAAATTAAAATATATTAGAGAAAAATAAATTAAAATTGGCTGTAATTAAGACATTTATTTCTTAAAGAATAGAAGAAGATGAAAGGTTTAATGAGTTAATGGATGAGATTAATGTAAACAAAATTAAAGGTACAGATTTAGTTTTGATTGAAAATGAAGAACTCTTAATTTTTAGAGGAAAGAGAGTGTTAAATGCTTACTATAGTAGTAGTGTGTGTGTGTGTGTGTATATATATATATATATATAGGCAGGATCAAATAAGAACACTTTTTATTTGGAGAACTGTGAGAACAATTGATGACCCTTAGATAGTAGTAATCAATGGTGTATATTTTTCTCTCATTTTTTTATTTACTTAAATTACAATTAATAGTTAATAGGGCATTTTTGTCCAAAGCAAAAAAAATTTCTCCCCTTTAGATACTCATGTTTCCAAATATATGATCAAAACTTCTTCTCCTTCTATCTCACATCTCAAATCATTTTTTATCACTCTCTTTTTTAATTCCATTATAAACGTAGATTATATATATTTTTTTATCCATTATACATTCATTTTTTATCCATAAAAGGGTTAATTGATTTTTAATCCATTATGCGCTAATACATGTGTATCAATTTTTTTGTTTATTATAAATTAATTTTTTTTATCCATTATACATCGACTTTTTAATTGAGGCATTGTTTGATTATTAGATGTTATCGCCATAGGTTCCAATTTTTAGTAATGTGAATTTTGAGGCCTTTAATTTGGCTAGTTATTTGCATTTGGTTTATGATTTGAAATACTACGATGCATCTTTTCTAATGGTCGTTTGCATCTCTCTTATTATCCATTGCATCTAGATTATAGTTTGAGATGATCGGTTGCATGTTAACTTCTATATTTCTTCTATCTTTTTTTGTTAAATATTAGTAAAAAACATGCAATTGAACCTTTTCCGGCATTTTTAATTGGTATATGCAACGGTAAATACTTTTTTTAGGGGTGAATTTGATTTTGATTCGTACATCTAAATTAAGTAATTTATAATTTATGTATGTTGCATCTATTTTTATTTTTGTTTTTATACATATTTTCAAGTTATCTATGTCTTACATTAAAGTGTTTTACTTTTTCCAAGTTCTTTTTTAGAAATTCTGGATGCAACAAACTTTTTTGGGTTGATTGCTTGAAAAATGTTGGGATTGCATCTAATATTTGCATTTGATTTGTATGTACTGAAATATATCAAAACTAATATCAAACTAAAGAGGATTTAAAGATGAAATTAGTGGTATGGTTTTTTTGTTTTAATAATTATATATGCAAAATATATATTGATTTTAAAATCAATGAAGTAAAAAATATGTTATGTAAGGAGAGTTCTTAAGAGAGAGGAGAAGGCTTAAAATTCCCATTTTATCCTTTTTGATGAATGGTGGAAAATTGTTCTCATTGTTCTCCATTTAAGAGGTGTTCTCTCTAGATCCTTCCTATATATATATATATATATATATATATATATATATATATATATATATATATATATATATATATATATATATATATATATATATATATGGGAGAGTTCATTCGAGAACCGTTGTTAGTGCGAGAACCGCGAAAACCAATCTCAGCCGTTCCTTGGATATAGGAAGTTCATGGATGGAGAGCGTGGAGGGATAAAGTGTGGCAGGGTGCATGTAAGGAATTCATGGGTAGGCAATGACATTGAAGGAGGGGAAGTTGGACGGCTCAGATTGGTTCTCGCCGTTCTCGCACTAAGAAAGGTTCTCAAATAAACTTCTTCCTATACACACACACACACACACAATAGTTTAAATGAGAAATATTTTTCGTACGAGGACTACGATAACTTTTTTTAACGCCATTAATGACTCATTAATATGGGTATTTTAGTAATTTAAATATTTACCAACCGTGAATTGTGTCCAGTTGAGCCGTCAAATATTTGCGAGACTTAATTTTTCCGAAATAGCACTCATTAATGCATCATTAATGAAGCATTAATGAGCCACCAATATAGCCATTGTTTATTTTAATCAATGACTAAGATTGGTTCTCACAGTTCTCGTATGAAAAACAGTTCTCATTTAAACCCTCCCCTACGTATATGTATATATATATATATATATATATATATATAGGGGAAGGTTCATACGAGAAGCCTTTTTAATGCGCGAAGTGCGAGAAGCAATCTCAGCCACTTATTTGTATAATCTTGTTTTTTAATTTTTTTAATTTAAAAGGGTATGATGGTAAACTAAAACTTTTCTCTCTCCAATCTATTTCTATTTCTTATTTTTCTCTTTCCTAAATTTTGAATAAAAACAAAAAAAAAAAAAAATTTAAAATGATCTACTAGTAAATTATTAATTTTACAGAGTTCATGGGTAAATTATTAATTGTATATTAATACGATGTTCACTACTGCACACAACTTGCGATTTATAAAATTTCCGTTATGTATACAGTATTCATTGGTGATCACATCCACGACCAACTTTTATTATAGAACACATCCACGCCCAACTTATCAAAACCATTAACAAACTTTTTAAACCTAGTAATTCGAAGTTCACTAGTGAGCATTATATCCAAAATTCTAGATTTTTAGAAGTTCTTTTTTTTGTGTTCATTAACAAACAATAGAGAATTTTAAAAATGTGATATTCTAATTAGAAACATTAACAACTAATGATTATGTTCAACCATGAATAGAAAAATAAATTATACTTATAGAACAAAAAAACGTTATTTAACCTATATTTCAAAATTCAGTAATGAACAATACATAAACATCCCAAAACAAAATGTTACGTTAACCTAAGTTTCTATATATTCACAGTTCACTAATATACAATATAATCACAACCAAAATCCACTCCCTAATAATTACAAACATTAACTCAGAATTTTTTAAAAAACAATCGGATCTAGAAAATCAACTTTAAATATACAACACTTTAAATCTTCAATTGGAGTATATGAACTTACGAACTCGCACTTTTTAAACAAGAATTCAAACAAAACTCATTTAAAATAGAAATCTTCAAAATTCAAATATGTATATCAATAATCACAAATCAAATATCACGGCGCATATAAAACAAAAGCACACTTGTGTTCATATTGAGAGCCCATACTAACAATTGTGGTGGTGCGGCCGTTGTGTAGCAACATTCCAGAGGAGTGGCGACGGTTGATTAATAACATGATATTGTTTCACTATAACCTGACCGTCGTTGACCGAAGCTTTAACATCATGATCTGCTATGCAGCGGGATCGTCTTGTAGAAAGTAAGAGGCTTTAGTCTCAACTTGGTGATGCTGTTGGGTGAGCGGTGCAAGTCGTCGGATGTCATTCATCCATTGCTCTACGTTGTCGTTCTTTCGGTGATATGCTTCATCTTCTCAAATCTCTAAAGCAGCGGTGTCTAATGTGTTTACTGTGTATGTCGGCGGTGGCAGTAACAGGGAAGAAGAAGACGACGGGAAAAGGGGCGGTGGGAAATGTCTCAAATCTCTAAAGGATGTGTGCACCCGGGGGTGGTAGTATTAAGGAATAAGAAGGGAATAAAGGAAGGTGGAGAGTTGCCTAAAAATAATGGAGGGGAATAATAAGGATTAAATCATGTAATTAATTAGGTTTGTTAAAATGACCTTATTGTCCTTTTTATTTAATTTAAATACTCTATAAGATTTAATTTAATTACAAAACTGCCATATCTCATCATAACCTTTGATTTAATAATCCAATGGCTATAAAAGTTTCTCGCACTTCTCGCATTAAAAATACTTCTTGTATGAACCATCCTATATATATATATATATATATATATATATATATATATATCCCTTTCTCCCCTATAAATACATCATTTCACATTTCAATATATTTCATCCTATAATTTATTTACTTCTTATTCTTTCATGAACTCATGCAACCCAAAAAATATATATTCCTAATTCTTCCAACTTCCTCCCCTATCTTTCAACACCCAATTTAGAAACCCGACCCAAGACGATGACTATGTTCCCCAAACCAAATAACTGAAAACACCATGATTCATCCCGCCCAACAATCCAACCTGAAAACATAAGCAGGAAATAAAAAAAGATTTGAATAACGAGCAAAAGTGTTTGCATGGTCCAAAGAGGAGGGAGTGGAGTTAGTTTTAGCATGAGTTGACGTTTCGTAGGGCCCATTATAAGAAAAACACGCAAACGAGTGTTATATATATTATTTGTAACACCATTATTAAAAAAAAAACCGTCTAACAAATATTTTTAATCATCAATCAACCATAAGCAACAGAAGTCTTAATAACATTAATATAATGAATGTAAACCGACAAAATCACATTGTCACACCGTGTTCAAAACCATTAAACCGTTACAAATTCAACCATAAATAAGATATAACTGTTCATTGATATCACTATACATAAACTATCTACCCATAAAGCACCCCATCTCACAAAGCCGATCTTTAACACCTGCACGAATACAAGACAGATATCAAAAGAACATGTGTCAGATTACGCCTCGTGAGCCAATAGCGTTAGAATAACAAAATCCCTATAAAGGTATTAAAGATGAAGCATTAATACAGTTATCATATACCATACCCGACCTGTATGTGTATTTGACCCATCCCGCAAATCTCGCAAAACATGTATCATGTATATAGGTCAAATAACCGTAATCAGTTAACATAGCATATCACATCCGTTCACATACCGCGCACCTTAGTCCATATATCTACCCACTAAGTTTTCCTAGCCATTGGGCCCCGGCCAGCTACGTAACCCATTCACTACTTGCACGCTAAGCAACCCGTGCATCGATTGGGTAGCTACTTCCGATCCATGCATGAGTGTACATTAGATGAGGCTTCGCTATTCCGACGGTGCAAGTACAAGTATCATATTGTCGTTTAAGTGTAAGTACAAACGGGGCAACCACTATCAACTGCTATTCCGTCCAAAATTTTAAAATGTAATCTGGACCATTTATACCATGATCCAAAGACTATAATTAGTCCCTTAGGACTATAAATTAAGTAAAAACTATATTAAACATTCTTATATAAAACTTATGTTCTTATTTTTAAAGTTTACCTTGTCATGGTGTATATTTATGAAAGTAATTTGCGTTAACAATATATATTTGGTCATGAATGTTGATTTTAGCAAGTCCAAAAATTGTTTGGACAACATGTCTTTGCGGGATAATTTTCTTGTCACATAACCAAAACCACATCGTAAAACTCTACCCGTTGTCTTGTCACATAACCAAAATCACATCATCAAACTCTACGCGGATGAGATTTTGAAAATATATAACCACGGTTCTAATGTAAAATGCTAGTTTTGAAAATACAAGTGTGTTTATCATGTGATAGAATGTAATGTATTTTTGAATTGAAAGAGAGAAATAAAGGTTTTGAACATATGCGAAATTTGTCTAATGGCTTTTTTAGAAGAAAAAAAAAGAAAAAAAAAAGAATCTCCTATCAAGAAAACACACTTTCATGTGCATTATCTCAAGAAAATGATGTTTATTAAATAGGTTTGTGTGAGTGTAATGATCATCTATGTCCATGAATGAGAGGAAGAGCTATATTTACGAACTAACATTTTATAAGGCACCTTTATAAGTAAAAGATAATTGCATTAACTAAACATGTTTAATATCCTTCCGCAAGTGAAATGGGGGCGGACCTATATAAAGCATTTTTCGAAAGAATTCAAATTGATGACGCGATAGACTTTTAGTAAACATGCCCGCCACTTGAAGCTTGGTTGGAATGAACATTGTATGAAGCTTACCACTTGGAACAAGTTCCCTAATGAAATGATAATCAAGCTCAATGTGTTTGCCTCTCTTATGAGATACCGGATTCTAAGTAAGAAACAAAGCGCTTTGATTGTCAAATAAAAGTGTAGGACGGCCATTGGGTAAAGCATGAAGCTCGATATTCAGACTCACAACTCGAACGAGAAACAGTAGGTTGTTTTTTTTAGCACTCCATGATATACAATTGTCCCCCATGGATATCGAGTATCCATTGGTAGAACGACACGTATCAAGACAACAAGCCCAATCAGCTTATCCAACCAAGTTTAACGGAGTGGATTGGGAGAAAGTTAACCCAAAGGAAAGAATGCCTTTAATATATCGAAGTAAACGTTTTAACAGCTAGGTAATAATAGGTTTTATTTAGCAACATATATTATAAATTTTACTTTCATTTTTTTTGACATTTTTCTTTGACATCACAGTATTTGCCTTGGCATAATTTTTAACATGTGATTGAAAATTTATAATATAATAACATAATGATACAACCTATCTTTTTCTAAAGATTAACGGTGTCGAGTAACGCTTACAAACTAGTAGACAAAAATGATTAAATCATAGTTAAAAAAACATGCCAAAAGGCAAAAAATATTATATATAAATGATATGAAGATGTTTACTAGATAACGATCTAATCTATTTTAGTATGTGATAAATCCTCGTGTTTAGAAGGAACAAAGTCTCAAAAAGCCCTATATACCTATGAAAGATGCGACCATTTATATGTCAAATTTTTTTAATAATTGTTAAAATGTAAAATATCATATATATCCAAAGCGTAAGTTTAATGATCTTAAAACATATTTTAAATATTTATATATAATATTTTATAAGTTTATAAGGATACATATGAAATTGACTCTAAGGTCTTGTTTGTGTCACCGTAATGCGAAAGAATGAAAATGATTTTAATTACATTTATGTTAGTTATGGATGACATTTCTCTACCTAAAGGAATATTAATACTTCAAAGAATTTACTTTCTTCCCAAATAATGTTACCAAGCGCAATAAAATTTGATTTCAATTCTATTACATTTCTTCATATTACGATGAAACAAACTGGAGGACCATGAACATTATATTTTGTCACAGACGAACCAACGGTGAGTTTGATCAATAGCACATGCAGCACAATATTACTCCACTGTTAGTATATATAATTATATAATTTTGAAAAATTAAACTACGAATGCAAAATTATTAAATTAAGAGTATAACACACGATTTTAGGTGACTTTTTACATTGTGCTCAAAACAACGCACTTGTAAAGGGACGCCATAAATTTATATGATATAGCCTAGTGGCAATAATGGTCATTGTCCTTCTAGAACTTATGGATTCGATCCTTTTCTAAGTAAGTATTTTGAAAAACCTTAGCAACCTCTTTAGTAGCATGATCTTCTAATATATATAAGAAAGACTAACTTCAATTATATCTATTAGATAATTCTAGTCATTAAATGTAGATAATATGAAATCTTAACCATCTATTTTAATAAAAATTAAAATCTAATTGTTACTTTTTTGGTCAAATTTGGATTCAATTTTGACTCTAATTTAAATCAAAAGTCTTAAAGATAATTTCATATACGTCCTCTTAAACTAAAAAATATCATATTTTACCCATCTTAATTTACAAATATCATATATCATATATACCCTTTATAATTATATAATATCTTTTCATTATTGTTTAATATTTATTATTTTTTAAACCAACTCGTGTATCACACGAACATTTGATTTAGTTTATATATTAAACGGGTAAACCATATAGGTTTTTAAGTTCAGATTACCCGGAAAGGATAATTCTTTGACTCAGATGTGATTTATCTTTGTTAATTATATGTGAACTGCCCAACTACTCCATTGTAGTTATAATTTGTGTGTTACATATTACGTTACCTTATTTATTGTACATGTTTAGAAAATGATATCTACTTCAGTTCTTATTAATTTTAGTGTATTAATAAATTGTTCATCTTTGAGACCGACCTCAATTAAGTAATTAACTTACTTTATTCATAATTTCATATACCTTATAGGTATGTAAATATTGTTAATAAGTATATGGGTATTTTACAAAAAAAAACATAAATAATGATAGTAATTTTATCATTCTTTTTTGTATGTATCCTAAATTTTACTCGATTTTCGTTTATGACAAGACTCGAACCCGTACCACAGCACCACTTTGACAGTTGCTAGGGGTGTTCTTCGGGTTATTTTTTTCGAGTAGTTCGGGTCGGATAAAGCGGGTATATTGTTGTCGAACTTTTAACCGTTAACCGAACCAAATTGCAATTCTGTTAATCAGGCATCTGTGAGTTCGGGTTTTAGGCCAGGTCAAACCGGTTATACCCGAAGAAAATAAAACTTTTTAGTTTAAGCCATTTTTAATTGGCATTATTCGCTTTAATGGTATTTTCTAACTCGATCGAAATAACATTTAATAAGAGTAATTTACATTGGATCTAAGAGTAAAATGGTTGAGGGTAGTTAAGCTATATTTCTCCTTATAAAGCCAAAGTAAGGGATGTGCGATGTGAATGTAACATTGTGTTGAAATGAATAAACATTATCAATTCAAGTTAAACACTAAGAGAAATATATTCTAAATGATGTTATTTAATAAAATGATTCGTCGTATGCAAATTATATTATATCAACTTAGTAAAACACCATTTTACCCATTTTCAATCAAAGCTAATACATCTAAAAAAAGAAAATAAAAAACTTAATTGGACATTATGGTATACCTGAATTTTAAATAACCAAACCGCTACTTGAACTTAATAGCGGGTAAACCAAATACTCGATTTTTTCTACCCGAAACCTAAATTAACCAAAATCCTATGAAACGATCTTTTTATTCAATTAATTGGTTATTTTTGACACCCATAACAATTACCACTGAACTACAACCCAAACAATAATAGCAATTATATCTCTAACATGATACTTGTATGGGACAAAAATATTATTATTGTTATTATTATTAATTATTTAATTTGACCTATGAAGAGAAGAAGTATTTTGTTTTTCTTTGGGCCACTTTCATGGGCTCTCTCTCTACCCATCTATTGCCATTAAGTTTAAGCCCATACGATAACAAATTAGTTTCTAATTTTTAGCTGTTTAACTTTCATTATATCGATATTTCAAGATAAATTAAACAGACGATTTATCCTTCTGTTGTTCACATAATCTCAGAAATAAAATTGTTAACAAATAACTTTATATAAGCTCGTAAAAACGCACGGGTTAGATTGGGTCAGGTAGCTAGTCAAAATGAACGGTTATAGATACTGTGTTAATGTTCAAGTCAAAACAGACCACTATAAGAAAGTATTGACTTAAAAATACATTTATGGATAAAATCAAAGATCTACAAAAAGGTCTAACAACAACATCCTGGATGATAGATTGTTTGTGGATATTTGAAACAACTATATTGTGATCATAAGACCACATGTACTCGTAATATAACGAGCGCGTCATTTGCAAAATATGGTGCTCGTGATGCTTGTCAATAGCTCGTCATCCATTAGGGGAGTTTAGTCATTTGCTTTTCCACCTCTTGCTCGTTACCATCCCAAGCTTGATTTTTTCTACAACCAATCAAATCAATTTATATTAATATTATGTGTGTCCAGTAATGATAGTGATGACGTGGAGGTTAGTCATGTAAGTCATGACTATAGTTGTGTTAGTCATGACTATGTCAAAGACCGAAAAGCAGATGTGACAAAGAATCATGACAGTCATACATGTCATGACTACCGGTGACAGACTTGAAGAAGTCCGAGATCGTATCATCATGTTTTGTTAATCAAGTACTACAATAGGGTTTTTTAAAATAATAAAAAGAACTTTTATCAGCTGCATGCTCATTTTGAATGTCATTAATTGTTGTTAAAAAGTAAAAACTCAATTCTTTAAGCATGCCACTTGCTTAGACATGCACATATACCGGTTTTTACTATATCCGGTTATAGTAAAAACCGGATCGGATTTTTCGGACAAAAAAAAAACCGGTTACGAAAAAAACCGGTTTAGTATTAACCGGTTTTGATATCGAATTCCGATACTATTTTATCCGGTTTCGGTTTATACTATAACCGGTTTTTATAAAAACCGGTTTTTATAAAATCCGGTTTTTATTCGGGGCAAAAAATCCGGTCTGCGTATTTTTTATGTAGCCCACTGTTTTTTTTAATTTTTTTTGTTTTTTTTGTTTTTTTAAAATACATTTCCTATAATATATACTATAAAAAAAGCATACATGTGAAAGAAAACTCAAATTTTGATTAATTTAAATACTTAAAAAGTACAATAATAAAATTACAAACTTCCTAATTAATAATATCCAAATTACAAACGTCCAAACATCTTAATTTAAAATACTTAAAAACATTCAAACTTAAAATTAAAAGAGGGAAGCTAGGGAGGAGCTTCGGCATCGCCATCACCCCTACGTAGCAACCCGTTCGATAGCCTCCTCTTCATCGTCTTCTTCGTCGGGAGATGATATTCCAAGTTCCACTTCTTCATTGTGTATGTTTGATTCCAACTCGACGTCAATTGGGTCTTCTAGTGTGGTCACGTTTTGTCTTCTAGCCGCGCCATCCAAGTAATCTTTTAAACAAATACACACTTCCACCGATTCGGGACTCAACCGTGATCTTCTTGCGGATACGACCCTGCCACTCACAGAAAAAGCAGATTCCGAAGCTACCGTAGAAGCTTGGATGGTTAGTAGATCACGGGCCATGGCGGCTAGAACCGGAAATTGTGATTCCCTTTCCTTCCACCAAGCCAAAATATCAAAAGTTTGAAAATCCTCATATGTATAGTTTGCGATAAAATTGGTTGACATGTAATTCCCCAACTCACTACTTGGGGTGGCACCACGTGCTCTCTTGGATTGAGAGTTCATAATCGTGTTAAAAAGTGACAAACCCGCATTACTTTGGCGTCTACTAGATTCCGCTCTCATTTGATCATGAATGACACTAGATGTCCCGTATTTACCCAAATAAATCTCAAACATATCTCGAAAACATTTGTTGAAATAATTAATTTGGTTAGTTATAAAATCGGGCTCATCTTCGGTAAGGTTAAAAGAAAATGCAATTTGTTCGATTAATGTTTCAACTCCACCAACGTTTAAACAAGGGTTCAAAGCGGCGGCACAAGTAAATACCGGAGGAATTTCCTTAAAATATTTTAAAAGTTTTTCTTTCATTTTTTCCCCAACGAGTTTCAACTCTTCACATTCAAACTCAAAGTCATTAATTTTGTTAGCCATAAAAAACAATTGGTTAAGCACCAACGTACTAGTGGGATAATAAACGCCGGATAAACAAGTTGTTGCGTCTTTAAAAACCTCAAGTAATTCGTGTAGTTTTGAAATAATTTCCCAACCCTTATTTGGATACTCGTGTGCTACAAGACCTTTATCAAACAAGTTTTTATGAAAAGTTTGCAATGTGTCTCTTTGCCTTAAGGCGTTGTGCATCATCAACCAAGTAGAGTTCCAACGAGTTGGGCAATCCAAACTAGGACCCAAAGCTTTACAATTCACCGACTTGCAAAATCGTTTATAATTATTTAATCGTTTGTTGTTGGAGCAAAAAACCAATTTGATCATTTCTTTAAATTCTTTTCTTTTGGAGTCAATAACCTCTAAACCGGCTTGCACGGAAAGATTGATGATGTGTGCAACACAACGAGTATGAAAAAACACACCGTCTAAAATCGGTGAAAGTAGTATCTTTAATCTTGGAACCGCGTTTGTGTTATTTGACGCATTATCAAACGACATCGAAAAAACTTTGTTTTGTATGTTATAAACACAAATCACCCTTTTTAAAAGCGCAAATAAATTTGCGCCGGTGTGTGGTTCACCAAATATCTCAAACGCGATTGTACGTTTCATCATTTGCCAACTATCTTGGTCTAGCCAATGTGCCGTGACGGCTAGAAAAGAATGTCCGGTGTTATGTGGAGAACTCCAAACGTCACATGTAAGTGACACACCATAACGGTGTTCTTGGAATCCTAAAATCATTTTTTCTCTAGCCGCACGCCACATTTTTATTGCATCACGCCTAAGGGTAGTACGACTTACAGCGGTGTAACGCGGTTGCATTAGTGTTTGGATGGTTTCGGTGAAATCTTGATCATCAAAGTGGTCAAACGGCAAAGCTTTTGTAATCACGAACCTCGTAAAAGCGTCTCGTAATTTCTTGTTGTCGTAAATGAAAACACCACCTTGATTCGTCATGTTGGCTTGAGTTGCATCGGATGTTGCTCTTAGCGCCTTGCATGACTTGGTAATATGAGCCCTCAAAGTAGAGTTGCCTTCGGGTGCTAGAAACTTGTGACAAAGTTTGCACCGAGCCCTTTTTGAACCGTTGGACATCTCGCACAAGTCGAAATGTTCCCAAATTTCTTTATTTCTATTATGCTCGAGAATCCTCACCACATCGGGGTTTCCTCCTACGGAAGATGCTCCCGTATTCGGCATACTACTACCACCGGCACCCGCCATGAAATAAATCTAAAAAAAGTGATTTTTGGTGATAAAAAGTATAAAACTTTGAGAGAATATGAAAGACTTCAAGTGGGATTCAACCCATAACATATCCACACTATATATAAGATTTTTGGGTGGCAAATTTGTAAAAAAAATAGAAAAAAACGGTCAAAAAACCTCACCAACGGCTATAAAACGGCTATATTTTTTAACAGCTCCCGGATCGGATAAAAAACGGATAAAAACCGGTTTTTTTATAACCGGTTTTTTATCCGGTAAAAAAACCGGTCACCCTTTTTCTCCCCTAACCGGTTATAATATCCGGTTATAAAAAAACCGGTCCGGTTATAAAAAAACCGGTTTTGACAAAATCCGGTTTCGGATATTTTTTCGTATAAATCGGATATTCGGATTTTTTGTGCACCTCTACACTTGCTTGAGGCTTTTTCTGATGTGGACTGGACTAGGTGCCCAAATGAAGTCCATTAATGGGTTGGCTTGCAATTTATCTTAGGTTTAAATATGCTTTTATTGAATGATAAAATGCATAATTTTTTCTCATAACAAAAATAATACATGTAACTATCATCATTTAAGACTCTAAGTTAACTGATAATTCTCTTAGATATCACTTGAATCATTAAAACAATGAAATGACAACGGTACCGCCTAATGTAGGTGATGATAGTTTTATGTATCATTTCCTCTAAAATAAATTCGGGCACTCTCTAGGTATTCACTAGCCTTTACCTCATGTCTTTGCTTTTGACATCTTCGGTGCAACTTATCTTTCTGCTAATCCAGTATCCAGCTATTCATTTTTTAACTAAAAAACACTTAGAGTGTGTTTGGTGAAACTAGTTGAGGCTGGAGCTAGAGGTGGGGTCTGGGGCTGATTAATTGATAATCTTAAGCCCAAATCATAAAGCTACTTAAAAACGCTTTTATTTTTGGGCTTATGAGGGATTATGTTTTTAATAATCTCCTCAAAATTTTAACACCCGAACGAGGCTAGAGGGTTAGGGATTATGAAAACTAGAATCTCAAGCCACTATATTCCCCTATAATTCCGTTACCGAACACACCTTTAAAGGAGACCTTTGATTTATAGTTCATAAGTTCTTATCCACTCTTAGCTTCTTTTTACTCTTAGACTACTTCTTTGTTCAATTTCTACAATCCAAGTTGTAGGCTCTCGCTCCTTAGTTTGAGGTGATGTATCAAACTATATTATAATTAATTATTAATAAATAACTTGAACTACTTTCCTATTCTTATTAAACTAGCTTAGGTTCAAAGTTATCCGAGTTTTTATATATAGGAAGCGATTGTAATCTAACAATTTAATTAACCGGTGTACTCTTCTCAAAATTTATTGGGTGCCTAAGGGCCCTTAATTAAGGTCTTAACTAACTTGAAAGTGAATATTTTCTTGTAATGATGATACACCAAAGTTAATACATTGTAGTATAGGGACTTGGAAGCCTGTTCAGCGGGATGAACACCCATGGATTGGATAGGTGAGCGGGTTCACCGTCCCAATCACCATCAAACATTCAAACTCTGTAACATCCTCAAAAAGGGCCTAGTCGTATATACTTTCGGTACGTTCGAGTCTCGAATTTCATATGAATATTATAATTATTTAAGTAAGCTAATATTAATTTATTATGAAATAATTATTAATTGGTGATATTAAATTATAACAAAAATAGATTAAGTTAGTATATTAGTAAACGGTTTTGAATAAGGATTCCGGAAACATCCCCGTTAGTTGAAACGGGTAAATGGGTATTAAGTTGTAAGTTGAGAAGGGGAACAAAATACCCCATATGGATATATATTGAGACCAAAGTCGGTATCTTCCCTTTTCCTTTACACAGACACGATGCATACACACACTACACTTCTCGCTCTCTCTTGTTCTTGAACCGTGAAGGAGAAATCAAAGGAGATATATCATCAAGACTAATTCCAGCCTAAATTCAAGCTTGTTACATGCTCTAATTCATCATTCTTTCATCCTTTGTAAGTTCATCTTCATCTTCTCATCTTTGTTCTTGAGTTTTGGGTATTTAGGTCAAGAATGGCAAAACTCAAATTAGTCATCCATAATTGAATTCATGTGTTCCAATATGTTCTTATATGATTTCTAAGCATATAGGAATCATTGTCTTGAATTAATATGATGATTTGAGTCAAATTTCATAGAAATCACCATATGGGTCAAATTTGATGATTTTGATCCCATAGCTTCAATCCATGATTTAAGTTTGTTAATTATATGTTTCTAGACTTAAAATGATACCTAAGATGTTATAGAAGTACTGGATATTGAATTGCAAATGCTGGAATTGACTTTGGAATGAGAAAATGGCCAAAACAAGGGCTGGAACTCGAAACTGCACTGTTCTGGGGTGCTTTGCGATCGCATGGATATCCCTTGCGATTGCATGGCCCTCCCTTGCGATCGCATGGGGTGACCCTGCAGCAGTGTACATCCTTTTCTTGCTGTTTTTCAACGTTTAGTTGTACGGGATGCTCGTTTAGGGTTCTAAATAGTTTAAGGGCATCATTAGGGGATTCATATTAATTATATTAGTTATTGTACTTGTCTGAAGTGACTAAACATGAGTATTATCTTATAGGTGAATCGAACGACCCCGATGATCGAGACGATCATTATATCTGTTTACTTTAGCCTTTCAGGTGAGTGTCGGATAACATAAGAATTAATATAACTATATTACATATTATCCGAATGTACAAGTAATTCAAAGAAAGGTAAATGATCTGTTTTGCAATTGATTTATATACAATTTGAATCATGCTTATGATATGCATATGTATACATGTTATGATACCATGAATATGATAATTTGCCAGCATGAGGTCTGGTATAGCAAATGATGTTACTAAGTACATGAAACATGTACAAGGTTGATCATGATTATGATATGAATATGTATGCGCGCTATGAGGCCCGTAATGGGTCAACTATGTGTTTGTGATCGGATCCGAGATATGGGGGCTGGTTATAGTCCTTGAACGGGGCCAGCATTTGAGCTGGGGCGTTTTGAGACCTGCGGGTCGATGATACCGTCAACTACCTGGGGTTGCAAACCCAACGTTCCTCGAGCAGTATGGGGATCGAATTATTGTTGTACCCCATGAAGGCTTTGGCCTGATAACGCAACGGTGGACCGCTACCCGCTCACCCACCCACGCGGTTGATGTGTTTGGTTTCCCTAGTTAGGAGCGTTGAGCCGGGTTAGCTACCTTGCAAGATTATGCTTCCTTATGGCTGTGCCAGCTCATCGCGAGATGCTAGGATAGCACTGTTTGATAGATTGATGATATGTGATATGTTTATATTACTGATTATGCTATCTTATGCTCACTAGCTTTAAATAGCTAACAGATACTCTTCCCATGATTGCAGGTGATACTTAGGCGCGTGAGCTTGGGTACTTGCTGGTTATTACTATGTTTTTGGAGGAACACTTATTTTACTACTTATGGCTGTAGGTATTTGTTATGTGGTCGGTGGACAATTTTAAATATTTCGCTGCTTATGTAAGTTTTGAAAAACAGGTTTGGTTTAAATTAAGTTTACAAACAGATCCACGCAGTTTGGATTCTTGAATTGCTATTTTAAAAAAGAAAAAATCTGGTTTTCAAAAGCGGTGTTACAAGTTGGTATCAGAGCCTAGGTTTGAGTGAATTGAGTACTTGTAAGAGTATTCAGTCTCAAACACAGGCCCGACCATTGTTTAGTGTTCCTCGGTGTCACACCCCGCCAAGGCGGAAACGCGAAGTGTGACGGAGAGGATTGTCATAACACATTGATACCATTATAGAGAAAAATACTAAATGCAAATAACTACGTGTCATGACGTTTCCCCGACACAAGAGGGTACTTGTGCCGCGATAAATCGATATTCATGGCATCATAGTCAAAGTAATAAAACAGAATACGCAAAATTTTAAATCCCACAACCCGGGACAGATGGTACAGGCATGCAAGCCCCAAACCAATTATTTTATGTCTAAAGTAGTAATGAATTAAAATGTGTTCAAATGTCTTGAAGTAGGTAAGTCTTGCTAAGTCCATCTAGAATCTTCTACTCATCCTTAAGTAGTGTTATTAGCGTTACCTGAAAATGAACACTCTAAAACGTCAACACAAAGGTTGGTGAGCTCGTAGGTTTAAAAGAAAATAATAGTTTACCGTGTGTAGTAGTAAGATATGTCAATTGTAGCAATGATGGTAAGGCACTTGCATAAATAGCATAGAAAATAACCGAACATCTCGGCTTAATAGCAAATAGTCTTTAGCATGCAAAACCGAACCCCAAAGGTTCAAATGTGTATAGCCTTCCAACATACTATAGCCGGCCGGGAACATAAGTTGGCTCAAGTAGTCATAGTCATCTCATAGGTATCAAGCAATACAAGTTCACAACAAACACATATCATATAACACACAATCGTCATTGAAAGATTTAGTAAAACTCGAACACGGTATAGATAAATATATTGAGTGTCATTTTCCCCCAAAAAGTTATACACGAAAAAGGGGCTACGAGTACTCACCTTAGCTTCGCACAGTTTCTAGTCTTGCAAGAGGATAAACGCGATATCTACAATAAGTACAAGTACACATAAGACACAAAGGTAGGTGTATGGGACCCCTAGCCCAAAGGCGGGTGTTAATCATTGGTACTAGACCTAGTGTCACAAGACAGATTTAAAGGTTTTGCAGGCTGACTTTGCACAATTTTAAAGTATTCCAAACGTACGATTCAGAGACCCAACCTTTTATAACAGTGGGTTCAGTGTATCAACCATAATGTGTAATTTTCCTAGAAATTAATAACCTAGCTAGATATTTATAAAAATTAACGGAAGACACTACTGCCAGAAAACTAGCTGCACACGCGCGATAGAAAGTACGGATTTTATAAAAATATCAAACGACTTCCAAAATTTACACAGAGTCAAAAGGACACTTTGAAAATACCACAGTAAAAATATTGATCAAATATAATATGTTTTGAACGAGTTTTAACACAATAACATAACCCGAAATCTTGCTGGGTAATCTGACAGATTTGCGCACCGTCACGGTAAAAATCATTTGACCAGTCAAACGGCCTCCAAAAATTACAAAACATGGTGGAGATGAAACTAGACTCAAAGCTCTACGTTTCAGACCCAAGAATCGAACAAAAAGGCTACGTATAGGCCTGGTTATGACCTCTATAACACGAGGCACTCTATAACACGAGGCACTCTACTGTCCAACAACAGTTTTATGCACTTTGAACTAAAAATCGAATCTTGGGATCATGGAACACCTTTAGAACCACTAAAACATCTTTTGATTACATGGTGGTGATTAAACATGTTCTAAGGGTCCAAGAACATCATGCTTATAGGAGGATAGAAAGAAGACTATAAGATTTAAAGAGTAGAACACTTACCGAATCGATGATCAACGAATTAATCTTGAAACCTTGGTGCCTTGGAATGAAATCGACAAAGAGAGGGGATATGGGGGCTGAATTTCACGAAATAGAGAGGGAGGAGAGAGTAGGTCGGCCGTTTAGGGGGGTTTAGGGGAGGGATTAGGGTTTTAAATTAGGTTTAAGGCTTAATTACGGGCTTTTAACTTAATACTAATGGGCTTGGACCTATTAAGCTACTTTTAACCCATTAAAACACTAACTTAGCTAAAAAGAACAATCTAAACTAGAAATATACACACACATATATATATATATATATATATATATATATATATTTATTTATTTATTTATTAAATAGTTAAAATACATTTAATTTAAAATAAACAATTATACGAATATATAACGTGGCAGCTAGGTAGTATACTATATCTTAAAATTAAACAACAATGAAGCTAACCCTAGTTTTTAACATATTTCTAAGCCTAATTTAAGCATTCTAAAAATTACCAAGAATTAACTAATGTGCATACGAGTAACATTCGAGTTTCAGAAGTCGTGGATTAAAATATTATCCTGATTTCTGTGACGGTTGTCACAGTATCCCCCGATTGAGGGAATTTCGTCCCGAAATTCATTCTGTAGTCAAGGATTTAGCTTTTGAACAATTGTGGATATTTAGACTACATGTGATCTTCCCGTTCCCACGTAAATTCAGGTCCCTGCTTTGAGTTCCATCGTACTTTTACTATCGGGCTTTTACTCCTTTTTAGTCTTTTGACCTCTTAATTCAAGATCTCCATGGGTTCCTCCACAAAAGGTGAGAGCTGCCTTTACTTGGACATATTTTCTAAAGATTCTCCGTAGCAAGTATTATTCTGATCAGGTGATGGATACACTGGAAGAGAAGTATATGAGTTTGAAAAAGGGTGATAAACCGGTGGAAGATATGATAGAGCATTTTTATGATAAAACAAGGTTTGTGGCTCACTTGTTGCCCGATGAAAAGGCAAAGATTAAACGGTTAGCAAAAACCTTACCACCAGTCTACAGAGCTTCGGTCCGGAGTGCTCCAACTTTAGATGTTGCATTTGAAATGGCCCGGCAATATGAAAGTGACCATGTACAGAAGAAAGAATCCAGTGGTATAGGTTCCAAAAGAAAATTTGAGCAATCTTCCGAGTCAGAAGATTTGGGAGGTGGATCTTGGCAACAACAGGGAGGTCAAGAGTATAATCAATCAACTGTTCCATGGCGTTCACAATGCCGTTCTAAGCATACCGGCCACTGTACCCGGGATACAGCCCGATGTCACAAATGCGGGCGGAAGGGGCATACTACTGAGACGTGTCGCTTCAATGATAATGTTTGTTATAAATGCTATAAACCTGGACATCGCTTATCAGAATGCAGATCAGGTCAGGGACAGAGATCGGTAGGAGTAGGAGGATCTTCTTCGGGTCAGAAGAAAGAGAATGTGCCCCGGGCAACTGGCAGAGCTTATCAGATGACGGCCGACGAGGCCAAGATAGCAGGTGATGTTATAATTGGCACATTCTTAGTTAACTCCATGCTTTATTCTGTTTGAGTCTGATGCTATTTACTACTTAATTTATTCCAAATTTCGTGAAAGAACTAACTGCTTAGTTCTTTTAAGACACTCTCTTAATGTGGAAACATATTGAGATCTTATACGTGAAGGTCAAATGGTTAAGAAAGAAGAATAACCAGTTAGTCTTAGTAAAGTGAAAACGCAACCTCTGGTCGGACTGGACATGAGAGATTGAGGAAGACATTAATGTCTGATATCCCCACATGTTTACAAAAAAGGTGGAACGCCGCCGAAGGTGGAACGATGTGGACACGTATTGATAAAGGAAGCACAACTAATTACGTTGTGAGACGAGAGTTTAAAAGGCAGAAGCAATGAGAAAATAAATGAGGAGAGAACATTGTAGTTAGTGGAAGTAAGTAGATTATGGTATTGAGGATTCTCATGTTGGTCTATTGTAGAATGAGGGGGTAGTTTATAACTAAGTGTGCGATCATAGTAGGAAGTGAAATTGTAGATACGTTCCTATATGGAAGATATTCGGAGTAACAAGGAATTGAACTGTAGTTGTAATAGGAATATAAGAGGTCTGATCCTCTTTCATTGTGCACTATTGCGCTGTTGAGAACATATGAATCCCGATATGTTAAAGTTAAGAGATTAACTTGATAAGACCTGCGGGTCCAAGTTAACTAGATTTGTTGAGTTGACGTTTGTGAACCTCTAACTGATGATAAGTTTAGTTGAAGGCGTTGCTCGTTGTTGGGTTTTAAAGCACCTCCTATGTGTCACACTGATTCAATACTCAAACTGGTTTGAACCAACTTAAGGATGAAAATAAAAACTGTAATTATTCATAAAGCGGAACTTGAATAATTATCAACCCAAAAACCCTAAAGGATTAGAATCTTTGTTTATCACGAGGTATATGTATAAAACGAAACATGTATGTATGTAAAACAATCAATAATGATATGAACATGATAAACAACAAGAACATTCATATTAATATAAGAACATATGATGTATAGAAACAATATACAAAACTTGTATATTTATACATACATATATATATATATATATATATATATATATATATATATATATATATATATATCGATCGGTACTAGTATATATATAATATATATACTCGATCAACAAACAAGAACAAGATGAAGAATATGGATATCATACCTTTTCTTACCTTAGGGTTGCTCAAGTAATAATCCACCCGTGATGAAGCAAGACGAGATCCCGCTAGAAAGGTGAGCAACCCACGAACCACGACCACCATAGCTTGTGATCGAACCAAAAACCGAGTCCTCGGTTTTTCTCTTGGTGTTCTCGGCCGAACTCCATAGGGAGAGAGGAGGAGAGAGTTTTTTCTTTTCTAATTCCATAGAATGACTAACCCTATAATCTCCTATTAATTCACCATATAATCTCCTATTTATAAGAATAGGATTTAGGATTATATTAGGAAACCTTCTTGAATGTTTCCTTATCTTGAATTAGATTAACTTAATCACCAAGTTTAAACTATTAATAATAATATTAGAAAACAATATATATAATTAATATATATATATATATACCATATGTATATATATATATATAATTATAATATATATTTTCTTTATTACTTTTCTTTATTATTAATCCTTATCCAAAATTAATAATTTAAACTTAAATTATTAATCTTGAATATTATTAATTAACAATATATATTTTCTAACTAATAAATATATATTTCCTTGTTAATTAATTAACTTGGTAATTTATTCTCTCCGTAAGTTAAAACCATAACTTACTAACACTGGTTTATAACTAACTGTTATTAAACCGTTCTCCCACTTGTGGTTGCATTACTTCTCGGATTACATGCCTTCACAGGTGTGACCCTTGAGTGCCTTATGGCATTGGACGTGACATCGGGGTTCGACGGTTATGCACACAAATCCTATCAGACTCCCACTTGTGCTTGCCGTCAAACAGGGTACCTTGATGACACTGGCCTAAGGATACCTCTAGACAAGTCCTTAGGTTAACCAAGCGATAAGAACTCTTATACCCAGGTGTGATAATTAAATCCTTATAAAACAAAATTGTTTTATAATTTATAAAACTAACTGTTTTATAATAAAACTCATAAGAACCCCCTGTCTTATGATTGGGTATACTTCAGGCTTTTCCCTCTGCAGCACAACGTTTCGATTGTGAGTGTGAGCATGGTATGAGCCAACTCTTAACACTCAGAAATTTTTTCTCGACTATCCGATTTCGACTTATGTGATAAACGACAAAGAACAAATCAGTTCGTTTGGGCATGGCCATGCACTTCTACAGTCTAGATCCGTCAAGGGGCCCAGAAACATCTCTCTTAAAAAGGAGGTGCAGAATGCCTCTCGCATACTTGCATTTGGCAACACGCTTTCCGCTGACACTAGATACGCCCGTTATGACTACCCTGTTACGGCGTAGCGTTAGGTGCATTCCAAATGCCAGAAGTCCACGCATCCCAAACCAAATATCTTAGGCTTGAGGACAACCTATGTGACGAATACCTTTGACTCGATGACCACGCGGTATTCTTCACGATGTCACTATCCAGTATTCACACCCCTGGTGAATACCCGTACATCCTTGGCCTACACTCCTGGTAGCTGTCTTCAATCACTATGAATCTCCACCAAGGACTACGATGACGTTATTACCTCCCTAATCGAGGTTCCCACCAAGATAGGTAGTCACGGACAAGATTTTGAATAAAAAACTTTTATTCACGGATATTACCAAAACATACAAAATCTGTGAAGAGTAATGGGATTAATAATGTACTCTCCATATTCACTCTCCTGGAATATAGTACAAAATTAATACTAGTCCATCGTCTCAATTCACCGCGTCTATTTGCGTTACTATGTTGGTTCAAGTGGACTTATCACGGGTCACTTCTTGAAACCACAACATTACTATGAACTAAAACAAGTATGCACTAACTAGTGCTCTCACTCATTTTGCTAGATGATTTTTTTTCCGCAAACCTTGAAAACAAGTCTAGTCTTTTTAATTTTATCATATTCCCTGAACTTGGAGAACTGGATTAACTCCTTGTTCCTGAATATATAAAATTATCCCGTAACTATACCTAGTTACATTGTAGATGTATAAAGCTTTTCTATTCCAAGAAATAGACTAATATAATAAACCTTTTGTTTACACTAACCCGCAAACAAAATTAGATACTTAGTGTATAAACACTTATCCAATATGTTGTTTATTATTTTCAACACTTAATTCTTTTATATATATTAATATTGGACATCGAATTCCAATATATAATTATGACATCCTGGGACTAGTCCTAACACCTGGACCATTTTGAATCCTCAAAAACCCGTCATTAAAATTATATACGTTCTTGAAATTCAACAAGCTAATAATCACCGTGTTTATCCGAAACACTTATTAGCTTCTACGCAAATATATATACATATATATTTCAATTTATCAAAACTTGATAAATACCTTTGCGTAGGTCAATTGCTCCCACTGACTATTATGAAAACATAACATTACTTAAAATACATTATTGACTTGGTCAAACTTGACACAAAATAAAAAAAACTGATTTTAAGTATAAATCTAAAACTTAGATTTTGAATAAGAATCTTAAAATCGACGAAACCTTAGACTTGGATTTTCCACATACCCACTATTTCCTATTACGGAAATTGGTATCTCGAAACTTTACATGACTACAAGTATAACACACTTGTACGGATTCTTATTTTAAACATGTGAGTACCCTTGATTATAATAGTCATTATAATCATGCTCACCAATGTTTTATCCTTAAACACATTCTCAGAAATAATAACTATTATTTCAAGTGTTTAATACTAGTTCAAACCTTGAACTTATTTTCATAAATATTTACAATTACTCAATTAGATAAACCTTCTAATCAACAACACCAACCGTGTTGATTCAAGTAATTTCATAAGTTTAGTCGAGCAATTAATATTAATATACCTCAATAGCAATAATTAATGCATAGGATCAACCACTAATAAGTCAAAAACTTTGACTTGTTAGTTAACCTCTAGTCAAACTTGACTAGATATAATCACAAACCACGTGCAAGGATATGTCACTAAATAATTCATTAATATTTTAAAAACAACTTTGAAAAAAAAATTTAACTATGAATTATTAATATCCTTGTTTCTTCACGTGGGATCCTTGCATTCTTGGCACCTTTTGCTTTCATTGACCTATTGCAATAAACGATTGCAAATGTCAAACTCTACTTGAAAGCAAATACTGAAGTTAGTCACCGAAGTTACTTGTGGTGTTAGACTAAACACAACCTTCGTGACGCTTCGGGCAGTTGACCTTGTACTGACCAATCTCACCGTACTAAAGCATCAATTCTCAGAATTTGCTCTGTTCGGTTTAAATTTCTTGCCTTTGCCATTGCCATTTACCTTGACCCTGGGTGCAGATGGTCCTGGCTTGGTTTTACCTTGCCCCTGCCGCTGCACCCCTTCCTCTTATTACTACTCCCCTTATCTATCATGAGAATATCTTTGGACTTAGTACCCATATTAGACTTAACTATCTTGAGCATCCAATGAAGCTCAGCAATGGATTTCTCGATGTTGTAGTTGACTATGAAAGGCTTATAGTCATCAGACAACGAGTTAAGCATCATATCCGTTGCTAGCTGCAACGGTATTGGGTGTCCAAGCCTTTCTAGGTGGTCCATGACATGGGTACTAACCGAAGTACCCTTCGCCATCTTGCAAGTGTTAAGAGCCCTCGTGATATCGTACCATCCTGTACAAACCTGCTCTTGAAACATGTCCCTCAACTAGCGGATCATGTCATAAGCCGATGTTTCCATCATGCTCATACACTATTGGTTGGGGCATTTCCCACCGGCTCCTTGAGGACATACCACTTTCTCTCATGCCTGGCACGATCCGAAGATTGCGCTCCTAGTTGAGAAAGTTAGGTCTGGCGAGCTTATCCTTCTCAAGGATAGAATGGAGTAAGAGATTATTAGTGTTGGATGTGTTTGCCATGTACAATCTCAATCGTGTAGTTCAATTAGTAACACACAATAGACTTTGCTAATACAAATCGATAAAAACCCTTAAATGATAAGTATTAGCCCTAGGATCCATATTTCACACACTTGACGCAAGGTTTGGGCACTTCCCGCCAAGTCATGCTATTTTTGGTAGGTAACACCCTGTACCAATCGTACCTAACTGATACGACTCCTAGAACCTCGTAGAGCACTTAGACAAAATCTAGTATGTTTAACTCCACTCTAGTGCATTTTGGGCCGTGACTCCCGATTATCACCAAAATAGATCGCACCATCTAAGACAGTATAAATTCTGGTCAGGACTCTCGATTATCGCAGAACCTTTCATACCCTTTCCCGCAATGGTTTGAACCCCGATGCCCAAGGTTTGGGCACTTCCGACACCCGAGTACCGTTTAACAGCAAAGGTGTACCATTAGGTGGGTAGCACACTGATCTAAGATTTTCTTGGGTTTTATCCAAGTTTGAAAAACTTGATTTCTAGTTTTGTAAAACCATTTTAAAACTATCTGTTTTAAAATCTGTATATCTTAGTATACCTTGAACTAGGTACATAATACGTCTTATGATAAAAGCATCTTAAAACAAACTGTTTTAAAATACTGATACGACAATCATAAAATATTTAATTTTATAAAATTTTTGTCGTATTCCAATTTTATCATATGCCGTGGTTTTACCTCTGATTAATAAAAACTATTATTAACCTCCTGCTTTAATTTTATAGTCGCATAAAAAATATAAAAGTAAAGCACAACCACGCAGATAATAAACTTGTTATAGTTTTGCCAACTATGTCCTAAGGGGTCAACTAAGGACAAACTAGACAAAGCTAGATCCCGCGGCTTGATCTTGTGTTTAGTCTCCTTACTCCCACTGGTCTTGACACCTCCGGTCTTGACTCGAGCAATTCCATCTTGTTCCTCCATCTTTGAAAAAACTCCATCTTGATAGATCTTCGTCCTTGGTTTTGGTTACAAAAAACTAAACTAGAATACATGAAATCCTATTCTATTACTTTTACATTATAAAAGGGGTTGTAAGTGGCACGCATGCCTCCCCAAAACCAAAAAGAAATACAGAAATGGAAAAACACAACCACAGGTCTAAGTTGGCAAAACCTATAACCTACATGTCCAACCATAGCAAGAACATACTGTTGACTTGTTTAAGTCAAGCATTTGTAGTTGACATGTAGAAACTACAAATGCGACTTAAAGATACTAATGCGACTTTAGTTTACAAGTCAAACTCATTCAACATTTATATATAAACAATATATAAATAATCAACAATAAATAATGCGAGCAACATACATACATACATCATTGATCTATAAACTTTTTCTCGTTACCTCTCATTTAATTAAGCTATTAATTAAGATGAGAAAACTTGACAAAAACTTTGTCAACCTTTTAATCAATTATTTACTATTGGTATAAAAAAAAAACTATTACACCAAATGTGTTTTAATCCAAAAACACTTAATTGATTAAAATTTTCCTTGTTTTACTTTGTTCAACAATAATACACTATTACGGTTAAATATTATATTTTAATCCAAAAATATAATAATTCTTTATTTTAACTTAACTAGTTAAAATAATCCTTTTAACCATAATTTATATATATATATATATATATATATATATATGTATGTATATATACTAATTTTAAGTCCGTAAAACTAATACATATATACAATCTTGTATTATTTAATTATTCCGAATTATGCGTCCTAAAAATACAAACGGTATTATAACGCATAGCCATTGGTCCAAGAGCCCGTTCTCGGTTTTAACCCTAACTGGGCCGATCCCAAACTGGGACGAACCACCCTGGGCTGCCGGACCGCCGCAAAGGGGTCACGGCCTGGGCCGTAGCTGCTGTTGGGCCTGAACGCTATTGGGCCGCGACTGGGCTAATAGTCCGCGTTGCGATCTACTTGGGCCACCGAGGTCCTGGTGTTCTCGGCCGAACTCCATAGGGAGAGAGGAGGAGAGATTTTTTTCTTTTCTAATTCCATAGAATGACTAACCCCTAATTCACCATATAATCTCCTATTTATAAGAATAGGATTTAGGATTATATTAGGAAACCTTCTTGAATGTTTCCTTATCTCGAATTAGGATAACTTAATCACCAAGTATAAACTATTAATAATAATATTAGAAAACAATATATACAATTAATATATATATATATATATATATACCATACGTATATATATATATATATATATATATATATATATATATATATATATAATTATAATATATATTTTCTTTATTACTTTTCTTTATTATTAATCCTTATCCAAAATTAATAATTTAAACTTAAATTATTAATCCTGAATATTATTAATTAACAATATATATTTACTAACTAATAAATATATATTTCCTTGTTAATTAATTAACTTGGTAATTTATTCTCTCCGTAAGTTAAAACCATAACTTACTAACACTGGTTTATAACTAACTGTTATTAAACCGTTCTCCCACTTGTGGTTGCATTACTTCTCGGATAACATGCCCTCACAGGTGTGACCCTTGAGTGCCTTATGGCATTGGACGTGACATCAAGGTTCGACGGTTATGCACACAAATCCTATCACTCGTTTAAAGAAGTTTGTTGGTGACTTATAATTGTGAGTGTAAATAAGACAGGATTCCGAGGACTTTAAGGAGAGTAGATTTGTAACATCTTCAAAAAGGGCCTAGTCGTATATACTTTCGGTATGTTCGAGTCTCGAATTTAATATGAATATTATAATTATTTAAGTAAGCTAATATTAATTTATTATGAAATAATTATTAATTGGTGATATTAAATTATAACAAAAATAGATTAAGTTAGTATATTAGTAAACGGTTTTGAATAAGGATTCCGGAAACATCCTCGTTAGTTGAAACGGGTAAATGGGTATTAAGTTGTAAGTTGAGAAGGGGAACAAAATACCCCATATGGATATATATTGAGACCAAAGTCGGTCTCTTCCCTTTTCCTTTACACAGACACGATGCATACACACACTACACTTCTCACTCTCTCTTGTTCTTGAACCGTGAAGGAGAAATCAAAGAAGAGATATCATCAAGACTAATTCCAGCCTAAATTCAAGCTTGTTACCTGCTCTAACTCATCATCCTTTCATCCTTTGTAAGTTCATCTTCATCTTCTCATCTTTGTTCTTGAGTTTTGGGTACTTAGGTCAAGAATGGCAAAACTCAAATTAGTCATCCATAATTGAATTCATGTGTTCCAATCTGTTCTTATATGATTTCTAAGCATATAGGAATCATTGTCTTGAATTAATATGATGATTTGAGTCAAATTTCATAGAAATCACCATATGGGTCAAATTTGATGATTTTGATCCCATAGCTTCAATCCATTATTTAAGTTTCTTAATTATATGTTTCTAGACTTAAAATGATACCTAAGATGTTATAGAAGTACTGGATATGAGAAAATGGCCAAAACAAGGGTTGGAACTCGAAACTGCACTGTTCTGGGGTGCTTTGCGATCACATGGATATCCCTTGCGATTGCATGGCCCTCCCTTGCGATCGCATGGGGTGACCCTGCAGCAGTGTACATCCTTTTCTTGCTGTTTTTCGATGTTTCATTGTACGGGATGCTCGTTTAGGGTTCTAAATAGTTTAAGGGCATCATTAGGGGATTCATATTAATTATATTAGTTATTGTACTTGTCTGAAGTGACTAAACATGAGTATTATCTTATAGGTGAATCGAACGACCCCGACGATCGAGACGATCATTATATCTGTTTACTTTAGCCTTTCAGGTGAGTGTCGGATAACATAAGAATTAATATAACTATATTACATATTATCCGAATGTACAAGTAATTCAAAGAAAGGTAAATGATCTGTTATGCAATTGATTTATATACAATTTGAATCATGCTTATGATATGCATATGTATACATGTTATGATACCATGAATATGATAATTTTCCAGCATGAGGTATGGTATAGCAAATGATGTTATTAAGTACATGAAACATGTACAAGGTTGATCATGATTATGATATGAATATGTATGCGCGCTATGAGGCCCGGAATGGGTCAACTATGTGTTTGTGATCGGATCCTAGATATGGGGGCTGGTTATAGTCCTTGAACGGGGCCAGCATTTGAGCTGGGGCGCTTTGAGACCTGTGGGTCGATGATACCGTCAACTACCTGGGGTTGCAAACCCAGTGTTCCTCGAGCAGTATGGGGATCGAATTATTGTTGTACCCCATGAAGGCTTTGGCCTGATAACGCAACGGTGGACCGCTACCCGCTCACCCACCCGCGCGGTTGATGTGTTTGGTTTCCCTAGTTAGGAGCGTTGAGCCGGGTTAGCTACCTTGCAAGATTATGCTTCTTTCTGGCTGTGCTAGCTCATCGCGAGATGCTAGGATAGCACTGTTTGATAGATTGATGATATGTGATAAGTTTATATTACTGATTATGCTATCTTATGCTCACTAGTTTTAAATAGCTAACAGATACTCTCCCCATGAGGTGATACTTAGACGCGTGAGCTTGAATACTTGCTGGTTATTACTATGTTTTTGGAGGAACACTTATTTTACTACTTATGTCTGTAGGTATTTGTTATGTGGTCGGTGGACAATTTCAGTAACACCAACAGTCTTTTTGTATGTTGTGGCTATTTTGCTTGTAGTTTATATGCCACTTTAAATATTTCGCTGCTTATGTAAGTTTTGAAAAACAGGTATGGTTTAAATTAAGTTTACAAACGGATCCACGCAGTTTGGATTCTTGAATTGCTGTTTTAAAAAAGAAAAAATCTGGTTTTCAAAAGCGCGGTGTTACAAACTCGCTGAATAGTGTTCTGATAATGGAGGACACTCATCGAAAGAATTGCCAACCTAAGGCTGGCAATCTTTGGGTCAACCCGAATCCGACACGAAAAAAGTGACACGAACCCGAAACGGGTCAAAAGAGGGTTGACACGAAATCGACACGAAAATAAATGGGTCGGGTTAGGTCAACCCGACAACCTGAAAGTGACCCATATAACCCGTTTATGGGTAAAATTTTAACATTATAAAATTTTCTCTAATGTTTAGATTTTAAATTTTGAAAAGAAGATTGTGAATTCGAATAAGAAAGTAACATTATAGGGTAATAAAAACCGTCAAACAAAAGTAAAAACCCTTAAATGTTAAAAACTTACAATAAACAATAGAATATTTACAGTTAAAACAATAATATATCATTGTTGTATTTATCATTTTGACTGTATGATTTTGTTACTATAACATTTTATTAATAGATATGTGGTACTTTAGTATTATTAATCTGATTCATAATTCTATTCAATGATGGATTTTAATTAATCGTTGTTCAAAACATTATTTATTTATATTTTATAATATATTAGTATATCACATTTTTATTATATTTATTTATATAAGTTGAATAAAAGAGTAAAATCTAAATTCGAATCAAACAGAAAAATATACCAAATTCAAAATTCGAATACAATAAAAACGAATACTGAATATTAAAGTTAGAATATAAACAAAAATAATTTTCGAAATTCTTATTGAAAGTTGGAAAACAAACATGGGATTTGAATAATTGATAAACAAAATCTTAGTCGAAACGGAAAACCGTATTCGAAAAACCGAGCTTGAAAGTTTAAAAAAAATTTCCCGATCACATTTTGCCTAAATGGGTCAACTCGAAGGTCGATACGAACCCGACACGAGAAAAGCTGCCACAACCCGAACTTGACACGAAATAAATGTGTCAAAATCGGGTCGACACGAAACTAACCCGAACCCGAACGATACAACCCTGATAACACGAACCCGACCCGAATTGACAGCCAGCCAACCTAATGTAGATCCTTTTTTTATGTATCTAATTTGACCTATAAATACTTGACTATACTTACCAACTTCTCAATACCAAATTGTACATCGTCTCTTCAAACTTCTCTGCTCTTTTATAAAGTTTAAACTCCGTATTCACTCATAAACAAATTGATTCATGCCGAGACAAGGGCGAAATAAAAGAAACACGTTCAACAAGCGTTGTGGATATAAAAAAACATTATCTCACAAGAAGTAGAATAAGGATGAGATGACCGAGAGGAGTTAAAGGAAGTGGCCAACATATTCTTTGAAACTACTACGAAGAAATCTAAAAGAATTGACCATCTTTAATACTTATTAAAAGAAAAGGGTTTTTCCCTTTTTCTAAAAATTCTCCACCAATCATATCATTTGGTTTATTAAAAAAAATTTAAAAAAATACGATTGTTTACGTCATATTACCCCAAATTCCTTAACTCCTTCGACTCCTTTAGGGTTTTTATGCTTTTTCGTATCCGATTTCCAGTATCGATTGAAGCCTGTGCTTCCCAAGACGACTTCCAACATCGAATGAAGCCTGTGCTTCCCCAGCCTAGGGCCGTCAATGGATCGGATTATGATCTAGATCCGATCCGATCTACTCCATTTAAATGATCCAACGGGTCAAAAAATCCAATCCATTGAATATCAAAAAATCCGCCACCACCGTCACCACCACCGCCAACCACCACCGCCACCACCGCCGCCGACCACCGCCACCACTGCCGCCGACACCGCCGCAGTCGACCACCGCCACCGCCACCGCCACCGCCACCGCGACCACCGCCGCCGCTGCCGCCGCCGCCGACCACCACCACCGCCACCGCCGCCGCCACCGACCACCACCGCCGCCGCCGCAGACCACCGCCGCCACCGCCGCTGCCGACCACCGCCGCCGTCCACTACTGCCGCCGCCGACCACCGCCACCGCCAACGCCGCCGCCGACCACCACCACCCCCGCCGCCGACCACCACCGCCGCTGGTAGGGTGGGGGTAGGGTGTGGGTAGGGTGGGTATGGTGTGGTTGGGTGGGGTGGGGTATGGTGGGGTGGGGTGGGGTGGGGGTGGGGTAGGGTAGGGTAAGGGGTAGGGTAGGGTAGGGTGGGGTGGGGGTGGGTGGGGTAGGTTGGGGTAGGGTGGGGTCGGGTAGGGTGGGGGGTAGGGGTAGGGTAGGGTAGGGGTAGGGTGGGTTAGGTATGGTAGAGGTAGGGTAGGGTAGGGTGGGGTAGGGGTAGGGGGTAGGGTGGGGGAAGGGTAGGGTGGGGTAGGGATAGGGTGGGGTGGGGTAGGGGTAGGGTAGGGTGTGGGGTAGGGTTGGGTAGATAAGGTAGGGGTAGGGTGGGGGTGGGGTAGGGTGGGGTGGGGTGGGTGGGGTGGGGTAGGTGTAGGTAGGGTATGGTAGGGTGGGGTAGGGTGGGTAGGGTGGGGTAGGGTAGGGTGGGGGTGGGGTAGGGTAGGGTTGGGTGGTGTGGGGTGGGGGTGGAAGAGTTATTTGATATATTAATTACATAAATAAAATTAAATTAGTAATATTAAATGGGTCGCTCCGGGTCATGATCAATTAATTATTGATCCGATTCAAATCCAACTAAATTCTCAATGTTATTGGATCAAATCCAAATTCAATTAAATGGATCAGCGGGTCAGATCAGATCTTTAACCGATCCGATCTGATCCAACCTATTGACAGCCCTACCCCAGCTGACTTCAAACAACCTTCGATTCCTCAAGCATCTTCGATTCCTTTAGGGATACGGGCTTCCCCAGCCAACTTCCAACATCTGTTCTTCGATTCCTTTTAGGGTATACGGCTTCCAACATCAACGTTCAGGTAATTCGAAAAATCAACTTCTAATGTATGTGTTAATGTTAAGTTTGTGTTAGTACTGAAATCAACTTCTGGTCTTCGATGATTAATTTTGATTACTGAAATCAACTTCTGATCTGTTTCGGAATTCACACACTCCATTGGTATTTTGCTTCAATTACAGCTATAACAGTTCTCTTTACCTGTAAATTCAATTAATACGTAATTGTGAAAGATGCTCTTAGGGATCAATGTAAGCCTTCTCTTTTAATAAATCTTGAAGATGATTAGTTTACATGTTTTTCTTCATTTACAGGAGCAATCTTAGAGATTTTTGTTGTTGAATCTTAAGTTTCTTTTTTTCTAGATGTCCACAATGCTTTACTACTGCAGCATTTTGATTAGTTACTATAGTCACATTACTACTACAAAATGCGAACACTATATTGCCACTTTTTTGTATGCAAGTCTTATCTCATTTAGTAGAAATGTGTAATGGTAGATATGAATCAGTGTTGATTAAAATACGGCCATGGGAGTGATTAAATTCAACCATCAATGTTAAGGAATCAAACACATCAGCACAATGGTAGCCACTCAAGGCCCAAATTACATGTAATCACTCAATTAACCACACACATAGTTAACAACCATTCTACTTCGAATATTTGCTTGAGGGAGGGATTCGTAACTATGTATTGCATAATTTATTTGCTATTTTACTATTTTAGAACCGGGAAACCTGTGATTGAAAACATTATTATTCTGCAATCGAAAAACCCAATTGAAAACAAATCGTTTGAAAAGATTTGTTCCTTTTTTTTTCTTCCTTTTTACTAAGAAGATTCTCAAGAATTTCCACAAAATTAACTTGATACTTTTCTAAGGCATTATAGCGCTGAACCTTTAAGTTATGAGCTAGCTTATTCAACTCTATATTTCTATAATCCAAGAATAGTACTGTTTAGGTTCTTGGTGATGGCATACATTGCAGCAATTGATTTCCAGTAACAATTGAGCAGTTACAGAACTCTAATTATTTGAATTAGATACATATTAGAGGAGCATGTTTGATAGTTACTCAATTCAAGTGAATTTTCACCAGTCATCCCTACTCCATGATATGGCTTAAAGTAAACAGTCCCATTTTCAACTGCAGATTGTTGTATGTTTAGTGTGTTCTGAAGTTGTTAATTTTTTTCTAAAGAAAAATTTCCTTTAATTGCACCTGCTAATAGCAATAGCAAATACTCTTAGTGAGAGCTTTGTCAATATATGATGATCATTATGACAACCTGAATATGCTATTTGATAAAAATTAGTTGCATATTTTCCAAAAAGAATTTAGTTCAGAAAGTTAAGGAAATATGTACTTTAAGCTCTCAAATTGAATAGTTCCTCATTATGTGTGTCTGTTTTGTTTCTCTTACAATGAAGGTTCTTATGTTTTGTTTCTCATAGCTATTAGGTTGCAAACTTTTAAATTTTGCTTCTACTTCGTAACAACGTAAGATTAAGTTTAGAGTTGCCTGTCTATATGAAGTTGAGATCATATGCTACTTGCAATGCCAAATCAGCGTTTGAAATCAAAGTATCATGCTACCTGAGATACATTTTTAATTTTTCTTTGAATTTAAATTCCTCCATGGTTATTATTATGGTTTTATATTCCCTTATTTTAATCTTCAAGGATGTTTAGTTATGTGTTTTCAAATTGACTATTGCAACAAATGTTTAGTTAGGTGTTTTCACGGGTTTATACCTCAGATTTCTCTGTTTTGGTTTTATATTTAGATTTCTAGAGTAATTGCTTGCAAATGGACGATCCACAGAAATCCTAAAACCTAGATTTTATTGGTACAATGTTCTCATAGGAAGAGTAATCGCTTGAATATTTCAATATTATCCTGCCTGAGATTTTTTTCATGCGTAGAAGATCTACTCATAATCTAATTCCATTTCATCTTTTGATGTTCATTTGGGTTTGTAATCAAATTGTAGATTTTGATTTCGTCCAATCAGATTTGTTGGGTTTGCTAATTAACTGATCTGGTATATAAAATTGCATAACTGTTTTCTAAAAGACTGTTCTGTTTATTGCTCTTAGTGAGTAAGTATGAATTTATTTACTTGAATTTCATTTTATTATTCTCCAATGGGCTAACCATGAAACAATTGGAAAGTAAAGTAGTACTTTTCAGGTACTTTTTTAGCATGTAGATTCTACTAATGTTAAGATGTTATCCATACTTTTGCAGAATGATGCAAACCTAAATTGTCCTTTTTAGCAAAAATTAGATGTACTATGATGTATCAAACCGGGCTGTTAAAGAATTGGTGAACATAAACTAGAAGAGAGTAGTCTTTTGTCATCAAAATCATCTCTTAACAAAATTGTGGCTAGAATCGTTTTACGACTTGAAGTTTCCTTCAAAGGTTAGTTCTTACATGATTATTATATGCTTTATCTCTTCATACAATATTTTGTACTTTTGGACTTTTGATACAACAATTGCTCTATGCCCACTGAATGATGATCAATATTTTAGGATGGGGATGTTAAATTTGTTTCATATTATTGTTGCCAAATCAAGATGCACAAAAGGTGTTTATGGAATGTCTAAAAAAGCTTGATGCTTTGCAAAGAAAAATTTAGTCTTACTTAATTACCTAACTTTGTGATGCTTTTATGACAATTGCCAATTAAGGTTTCTTCTTTCTTTATGAGATTAAGGTTCGATTTTTGTCGGTTAATTGTTCATCGATTTGTGGGTATTGATTCTCTCATTGATCAATCTCCCTCCCCACTTCGACTCTGATTCTCTCATTGATTCTCTCTTCGGTCTTCACCTACGTCCTGCTCTCCTCCCTCTCATTCCTACGATACATCCTGCTCTGCTCTTCTCACTCATACCTACATCAGTTGTTTAAGCTATTTCCCTTTTAAACTAATTGTAACGATTACGTACTTGAACATATCAGCTGTTCAACCACTGTTTAGAAGATAAACTGATACTAAGGGGGCTGATGTTTCATGGTTATCATGAAGTGAAGCAGGAGGAAAACAAACTTGGTCAGAAGTTCTTAATAGATCTTGATGCTTGGATGGATCTTCGAACACCTGGTCAGTCTGACAACAAGTCTGATACTATCATTTACAGGTAATAACCACACCATCTCCACTTCTTTTTTTTTTCTTTTCTAAATTTCAAATCAACTTCAAAAGTTGATTTATCCCCAGGCCAACATGATGGAACAGGGTAAGAATATATATATATATATATATATATATATATATATATATATATATATATATATATATATATATATATATATATATATATATAATTTTAAGTCTTTATTATTTAAAGTGTAAGTTAATAACTAAGGTAATGTAATCTATTACAAATGGAACTAATTTTATGTGAAACTTCATTAATAACTGAATGCATAAACTACTATCTAAGGCTACGGAAATAGCATTGAGGTGCGTTTGGATGTATTTTCTAAGCTACTAAAACGTATTATATTATGTTTCAGGTTTAGTAGAAGACGTAAGCATGGAGACGAGCCTCTTAATATACTATTTTGATTCATTATATTATCAAATGTTTCTCTATGGGATTATGTTGTGTTTCAGGATTAGTCATGTAATACTTGTGTATGTAGATCTGTATGTGTTGGTCCCTTGGTGAGAATAACAACAAGCAATAGGTGTGTAGAAGGGGGGTTGAATACACTTTCTGCGGAAATTGAACAAATCAAATAAAAGTGTTACACACAGTAAATCAAACCACAACTAGTCGAATGCTTTTATTAATATGAAGATGATTACAATGCTTTTAATAAGAAGATGATTACAATAACTATCAAGTAAACAACTCTTGATATATAATCACCTAATATAAATCTCTCAATCTCTCAAACTTAGCTATCTATAATCAACTTATGATTATAGATACTGACGACTCTCTAAACAGGATTTTTCACAGATTGAATCAACTAATGATTACTTACCAATATCACAACTGATGTGACAATTCGAACACACGAATGATCTGACAATCTGTGAGTTTCTTGATCACGTTGAACTTACAAACAATGATTCAAGAATCGTAACACATACGGTGAGGTGAGGTTTTTTGGCTCTGTAATTTTTATCAGAATCGTAGTCGTACCTCTAAACTTATCATGAGATAAGTATATATAATCCTGTTGCTACGGTTCCTAACAAACTGGACTAATCCTAATTTGCTAACTAACTATCGGATAACTCGGAATCTTGAATCTTGAATCTTCTTATCTTGAGTCTTCAATCTTCAATCTTGATTCTGGAGTCTTCTTATCCGCGCCGTAGATATAGAGAGTTAAAACAGAATTTAAAACACATTTAAATTCTTTCAAACTGACTTCTTTATTCAGGCTGAGTTACTCAGCTTGAAACTCATCAAGCTGAGTTCTTCGAGAACACACTCGAAAACAAACATGGACTAACATGTATAAGTATTAACTCATCCTTAGAAGTCTAAAGAATTAACTAAAACATATTTAGTAACTCTATTGAGCTGACTCTGCTTTTGAGCTGAGTCACTCAGCTTGAAACACATCAAGCTGAAACTCAATATGTATATCTTATTTTACGCACACAGCTTATCAAACATATTGATAATCTTACTAAGATATAGTCTAAGTTGATCAAACATATGTACAACTTACACTCAGCTTATACTCAGTCTGAATCACTATAAGTGTTCAATCTGACTAAGCTTCATAATTCTGTTTAAGTTATACGTAAAACACATCTTACAAACTTAACTTTGTCTCATCAAATCTTAACTGATGAGATCATTTTCCCAACAAACTCCCCCTATTTGATGATGACAAAACCATCAAACAGTTCTTAAGTTTGTTCAACATAATTATGTTTTAAATCTCAAACTTATTAAGATTTTATTATTTGAACTGATCAAATATTTATTGAACATATCAATTTTAATTGAACTTATCAATTTAAATTGGAATAAACCAACTTTTAGTTGAACACACCAACTAATTACATTAATGAATGAGAACTTATCAGTTACTCATTTTGCTGAACTTATCAGACTTATACATATGAACACATCATAACACAGTTGAACATATCAAACTTTGTATTTGTATTACTTGAACTAATCATAATACAAAATGATTGATCACTTAGATCATGCACACTAAGTGCTTACAAAAATATTAGAACTAATCTAATATTTATATTAGAACTAATCTATTGAGGATGCAGATCTTCAAATTCCTTTATCTCCTTGTATATTTCTTCGAGAATTTCTTGCAGATTAGGGATGTGTTGAAGCTGATCCTTTTGTGATCTGATTGCTTTGTTGATTCTGTATCTGAACCTTGCAGTCTGTTCAGTCTTCTCTACAATTTGTCTCAGAGCAAATACTTGAGATACCCCACAAGTATAAATGTTAGCATCAGCCTGGAAGCATTTTTCACCATTTCTGTCCAAGTACATGAACCCTTTCTGAGGCTTTTCAACATATGTATTCTCTTGAAACTCCATGCCTTCAGGAAGAGCAAGACTGTACATATCTAGATTTGCTAGTCCAGCTGGCTTTGATTGCTTCTTCTTTCCAACTTTATGAAAAGAAGTTAGTAGGGTAGCTATCTCAGACCTGGGTATTAATTGCATCGCATCAGCCCTAGCAAGTAGTCTCAGCAACTCATCTTTAACTTGATTCCGAGCTGTGGACCTTTCCATCTGTTTAATGAGCACTGCCACTTGCTTCCATTCCTTATAACCCAGTTTGTGCAGTTGATTCAGCTCCAGAGAAGGTGTCTCACCATTCTTTAAAGAAAATTCCATTATTATTATCCCTTGAGCTGAGCTCAACTTTAGAGAGTCAATCTGAGAAGAGAAGTGCATCTTTTCATAACAGTGAGATATATCCTCTTCCTCAGCTTGACCTTGCATAGGCAGTTCTTCTTCTTCTTCCTTGGGCACGATAGGCAGTTTGAGTTTTGTCAATTCCTCATTCTGCTTTCTGATCAGCTCAGCCCAGTTTTGTTCTCTTATCTCTTTTTCACTAGCTAACACAGCTTGAGCAACTGTTTGTCTTCTTCTCAGTTCTTCGACCGAGATCCCAAACTGGTCAGCATCCTCTCTTTCTATCCTTCTTGCTGCAATCAGTGAAGCTCTTTCTTGAAGTGTCATTTTATCAGCAGAGTCTATATCTGAAGCTGACGATTCACTAAGAATCACCCTTCTTCTCTTCTGCAGGGGGGTTTCTGATTCATCTGAGCTGAGTACTAAAGGTCTTTTTCCTTTAGCCTTTTCAGTCAGCTCAGGTTCTATTTCTTTCTCTTTCTCCCCCTCAACTTGATCTGCTCCCTCAGCCAATAATAGTAAAGCTTCAGCTTTGACTGACTCAGCTTCAGCTTCTTGAACCTTCGCCCTTTTTGTCATCATCAATAGGGGTCGAAGTCCTTTGTTGTTGGAGGGCAGCAACTACAGATTTCAGCTGCTGAACATCTTCCTCTATAGAATCCAAGATCATCAACATATTCTTCTTATCTTGTTTCCTTTTGAGGTGCAGCTTGTCAAACTGACTCTTAAAAAATGACATCAATTCATCCAAGTCAGCTTGAGATGGTTGGAATTTGGGTGCATCATCCGAAGGTTAGTGTATACCTTCAAACTCATCTGCTCTAGAGTTTGGACCCTGTAATTCATCCTGGTTTGAAGATGAATCATTGACAGGTCGTGCAAGAGGGTGTGAGAAGTGAAGAGAAGTTATTGGGCTCGAGATGTGAAGTGTTTGGGTTGGTGGTTGGCTAATTTGTTTAGAGGGGGGTGATTGACCCTGGGGATTGGTCAGACTTTCAATGTTACCTGAGTGTGTCTGCTCAGGCACAGTAACAGGCTCTCCCATGGCTCGAGTAAGTGTGGGCTGAGTAGACACCACACCCGGTATTGGCTGTTGGGTTGATATGAGCCTTGAGGTTGACACCTTAAGAGAAGGCGTCTCCCCCTCAACTCCTACCTGTGGAGGGATCAGTGTGATCTCAGCTCCAGTGATGCCTTTAGGAATGACACCACCTATGGCAGTTTTTCTTTGGTATGTTAGGATATTCTCCCTAGCAGCAGTGGGCATACTAGGGGTGGCTTCAGAGTGGATTTGAATGGAAGGTGGAGGAGATGGGTTAGACTGAGTTGGTTCCACTGCAGTCTTATCTCCAAAGGTAGATGGAGAAAAGTGAGAAGAGAGAGAAAGTGGAGAGGTCTTACCAAAAGCAGCTTAAATATGTTTTGGTTCATCACGAGCAGAGTGCTCAGCTTGAACTTCGGTCTCGGCTTGGGAAGCTCCCCCTTGATTCGATCCCTCTGCTTCACTCTCAGATGAAGCTGCCTCAACTATTTGGAGCATGGGCGCACTCAGACCCTTTTGCTCTGGGAAGATATCGTTGTTGAACATCTTGGAGCTGAGTGTAGGAAACATGAACACATCCTGATCAGCTTCATAGAGTGTTGTCCCCAGCTCGGCTTCAAATGCCAAGGACAGGTACCTTATAAATGGTACATGAAGATCCCTTGTGGTCTTTATCACTTGGACCTTGAGTTCGTTGAAGAAAAGCAGAGCATAGTACAGATTTCTGTTGAAGTAAATATTTTACAACAGCTGCATTTCGAACTCATTTACCTGGTCAAGTCCTCCAACCTTAGTTCCCAGTGAACAAATCACTGTTGAAACCATGAAGCCCCAACTGGTTGGAAAAGTGGGCTTCTTGATGACACCCTCTGTCTGTGGGTGACCCATTCGAGGTAGGACAGACCTAGCCACTTGCCTTGTTACAGCCGGCTCGAACTCATCAGAACAAGGGAGTCGAAGAACATCCCTTAGCCGCTGCACTGAAAGGGTTACTGTTCTATTGCCATTTAGAACAGTCCCAGTAATCTCTCCCCTTTTCTGGTCGTAAGTACAGGTGTACCAGAACTCTAGTAGATGTTGAGGAACGATGTGAAGGGGTGCGCCACAGAAGGCGAATGCCAGGGGGCATTTACGAATATAAGCCACCCAGGCTTCATAACCTCTGCCTTGTTTTCTCGGAGGAATTGCAAGGCAGGCCCGTTGATTGTTGATTTTAATCAACGGCGCTCCATCGTTCTTAAACTAAGCACCTCGAATCATCCGATCACTGAGAACTAACGTGATTCCGTCCATGTTGGGTTAATTACACTAAGTAATTGGAAATTCGCACTGAGCGGTTTTTTGTTTAAAAAAATTGCACTTAGCAAAGTAGGGTATTGAATCGGACGTATGCACTAAGCAATGGAGGTGTTTGCAAAAGGTAGTTTAGAAGGTGAGAAGTCAGAATTGTAAGCGTAAACTTCTCTAAACCGGTTATGATCGATATATATACCTTTCTTAGGAGAGAGAAAAGTTACCGTTAGAATCCCCTTTTTATCCATTACGCCGGAAAAATTACGGCTTGATGTAACAGTAAGAAGGTAGAAACACATCTTCTTCCAACGGATACAATCCTAAAATAATATTTGTGACCTACACAAATACTATTAACACTGTTGTATTACACCAATACCAAATTAGTATAATACGCGATTTGAGACTTAATCAAATATGCAGTAATCATGAAATAATAACACTGAGTAATTAAACATGAGACACACCAAGCTGAGTAAACTTATTACTCAGTTTAACTCAAGCACTCAGCTTGATTGAAGCACTCAGCTTGAAATGTGCACTCAGCTTGAGTAGAGCACACAACTCATGGTTAATGACACTAAGTCATTTTCGTCTGAGACTGACTCAAACTTTATTTTTAACTACATTTAGTATTTAAAGAATGTTTGGAACCTACCAAACGTGTGAACCAATCACACAGCCTGAGTTAAGCACATAGCTCAGACTCAGTGACACTTAGTCATTTTGTTTGAGACTAACTCAAACTATATATTTTAACCACACTAAGTAGTCAAAATAAGTTTGGAACTTACCAAACAAAAGAACTCATTGTTCAGCTTGATAAGATTCAGTTTATGAAAACTTATTCATAAACTATGCACTCAGCTTAAGACACTTAGTCTTTATCAAACTGAAAACTCAGATTCTAGACACTTAGCTAGGGGTTGAGCATACCCAATTTACTTAGCAGATACATAAACCTCTTTTCATAATGTGGTTTAGTAAAGATATCTGCTAATTGGTCATCTGTGAAGCTGAAGTTAATGTTAACTTTACCTTTTTCCACGATGTCCCTAATGAAGTGATGTCTAATTTCAATCTGCTTGGTTCGTGAGTGGAAGACTGGATTGTAAGTGATGACTATAGCACTTTGGTTATCACAGAAGATAGGAGTTTTCTTGAAACTCATGCCAAAGTCTTGAAGTTGATGCTGCATCCATCGGATTTGAGCACAACAGCTTCCTGCTGCAACGTATTCAGCTTCAACAGTTGAGGTAGCCACTGAGTTTTGTTTCTTACTAGTCCAGCTGACTAACTTTCCACCAAGAAATTGACATCCTCCAGTGGTTGATTTTCTATCTAACTTGCACCCAGCATAGTCAACGTCTGAAAAACCAACTAACTCAAATCCAGAATCCTTTGGATACCAAAGGCCTAGATTTGGTGTACCTTTGAGATACCTAAAGATCCTTTTCACAGCTTGAAGATGTGATTCTTTAGGATCTTCCTGATATCTTGCACAAACACATGTGGCAAACATAATATCAGGTCTACTAGCTGTCAAATAGAGTAATGAACCTATCATTCCTCTATAGGTAGACTGACACACAGATTTACCATCTGAGTCTTTACTCAGCTTGACAGCTGGTGACATGGGTGTTTTCATGGTTGAACTAGAATCAAAACCATATTTCTTTATCAAATCAAGAACATACTTGCTTTGATTGATGAATATTTCATCAGGCTTTTGTTGAATTTGTAGGCCTAGGAAATATGTCATCTCACCCATCATACTCATCTTGTACTTCTGTGACATTATTTTGGAGAACCACTCACACAAAGATTCATTGGTAGAACCAAAGATAATATCATCCACATAGATTTGTACAAGAATCACCTGTCCTTTACTCTTTTTAATAAAGAGTGTCTTATCTATACTACCTCTGGTGAAGTTCATTGATAGTAGATAAGTAGACAGAGTATCATACCAAGCTCTTGGAGCTTGTTTAAGACCATACAAAGCCTTGTCTAACTTATAGACATGATGTGGAAACTTTGAACTTACAAAGCCAGGAGGTTGTTTCACATAGACTTCCTCCTGAAGTTTTCCATTATGGAAGGCACTCGTCACATCCATCTGATAGACTTTGAAGTCTTTATATGCTGCATAAGCCAGGAACAGCCTTATGGCTTCAATTCTAGCAACAGGGGCAAAGGTCTCATCATAATCGATTCCTTCCTCTTGCTTATACCCTTGTGCTACCAGCCTGGCTTTGTTCCTCACTATCACTCCATCCTTGTCCATTTTATTTCTATAGACCCACTTAGTGCCTATAATTGAGTGATCTTTGGGGGCAGGGACAAGGTTCCAGACCTTATTTCTCTCAAACTCATTTAATTCCTCTTGCATAGCTTCAATCCAATCCTCATCCTCTAAGGCTTCTTCAGTCTTCTTTGGTTCCATTTGAGATAGGAAACCAAAGTGTGCAGCGTAATTAGCTGTAGCCTTGGATCTGGTCATGACCTTTTCTTGGACATTTCCAATAATTTGATCTTGAGGATGATCTTTGAGAAATTTGAATGTTGTAGTTGGAGAGTCTGGTTCAGAATCTGAGTGACGTTGGGATTCCTGAGGTGAACTTATCTCCTCAGTCTCAGCAGCATTGTCAACAAACTGATGATCACTAAGATTCTCAGTCTGAGTGACTTCAGCTCCCAAGGGGTTGATGAACTCATCATCCTTCTCAGCTTGAGAATCCCTTGGAGTTTGTGATGATTTCTTTGATGAACACACATCATCATCACTATCATCTCCTATGACATACATAGGATTTGATAAGTTGGTTTCCTTAGGCCTTTCAAGCTCACTCAGACTGACCAAGTCAGCTTGACTCTTATCAGCTTGATCAAAACAGTCTTCATCGAAAGAGACATGAATTGACTCTTCTATGGCCTTTCTCATTGTATTATATATTCTATAAGACTTGGAGATTGAGGAATAACCAACGAATATTTCAAGATCAGCTTTAGGTTCCAACTTTTGGAGCTGATCTCTTTGATTCAGCACATATCATTTTGAACCAAAGATATGGAAATAACCTATATTGGGCTTTCTGGAATTATACATCTCATAAGATGTTTTTCCGTGTCTTTTGACAATGATTGATCTATTTTGAGTATAGCAGGCTGTACTAACAGCTTCATCCCAGAAATAGAGTTTCAATCCTGCCTCACATAGCATTGTTCTAGCAGCCTCAATTAGGGTTCTATTTCTCCTTTCAGCAACTCCATTCTGTTGTGGAGTTCTGACAGATGAGAAATTTTGTAATATTCCCTTTTGTTCACAGAAGCTTTCAAGGGTAGAGTTCCTGAACTCAGTCCCATGGTCACTTCTTAGTTGCTTTACAGACAAACCTTTTTGCAATTCTTCCTGTTTGATAAAACTGATTATCTCCAGGGCAACCTCACTTTTGGCTTTGTGGAATATTACCCAGGTGAATTGTGAGAACTCATCCACTATCACCAGTGTGTACTTCTTGCCACTTAGGCTTGGAGTACTTATGGGTCCAAACAGATCCATATGCAACATATGAAGTGAGTCTGTTATTGAAAAAATTTTCTTTGACTTAAAAGACCCTTTATGGTGTTTCCCTTGTTCACAAGCTGAGCACAATTTGTCTTTGACAAATGTGATCTTTGGTAATCCAGAGACTAACTCTTTATTGGACAGCATATTTATATTTTTAAAGTTTAGATGAGATAAACATTTATGCCATAACCAACTCAGCTTAGGAACAGAATGGGAATACAATCAGGTTTCATTATAGGGATAAACATAATTAAGATCAAGTAGATACATATCTCTTTCTCTTTTAGCTATTAATACAGGCTTTCCCTTAGCATTATAGATTGTTCCTGCTTTCTTCCAAAAAGTAACAACATTATCTTCATCACACAGTTGACTGATACTAATCAGATTGTGTTTGAGACATTTGACATAGGCAACTCTCTGGAATGTAACTTTGCCAGCTTTCATCTTTCCATAGCCTTTGGACTTACCTTTGTCAGGTCTCTGTTTGTTATCCTGAGAAGATTGACTAACAACCTTCTTCTCCATGACTTTGGACTTACCTTTGTCATGACTGCTAGACTCACCAGTTTCAACTGGTTTGGACTTACCACTGTTGATCTTCTTGGACTTACCAAGATTACAACTTTGGACTTACCATTGTTGTACTTTGACCTCTGACTTACAGTGGTCTTCCTATTCTTGTAACTTCTCTCCGAGCCAGATAGATAATGTTGCCTTTTAAAAGGATTTGGATTAAGCCTTTCTATGACTGAAGTTCTTTGAATAGGCTGAGTGCTTAATCTGTCCAGCACAGACTTACCATGCTGTTTGGATGTTGCACTCTTCTCCATGATCTTTAGCCTTTACAAACATATTGTATTTAAGGTTTTGACCATGTTTCTTCTCTGAGGCTGACTTCTGTGACTCAATTAGTAGTCTATCCTCCTCAGAGTCTGTACTTGCTATCTCATCATCAGCTACATAAGCTGCTGTTTGATAGTCACCTCCAAGTACAGCCTTTACCTGTTTAGGTATCTGTTGGTTTATGCACTTTTCAGCAAGTTTTGATGACTTACACCAAGACTCAGTGACCTTTTGGAGTTGGTCAGCTTTGTCTTTAGCTTCGTGAAGTTCTTCACTTAAAAGTTTATTAATGTGACTTTGACATTCAAGATCACATTGTGCTTTCTTACCAACATCAATGAGAGACTTATTTTCCTTAATCTCATTTTTGAGTTTAGTTATCTCATCTTTGAGGTCATTTTAAGACTTAAGGACGGTCTTGAAATCATTCAGCAGATAATCAAAAGCAAGACCCTTTTCCTCATCAGTATAAGAGTTGAAATTACTGACCTTATACATGGAAGCAGGATCCCAGTCACTAAGCTTGCTGTTTTCCTCAGCTTCCTTCATGTCAGCTTCAAAAGTTGACTCGGATAAACCATAATCAACCTCATCTATCTCCAACTCTTCATATTCTTGAGCCATCAGACATACATCATCATCTGAGGTGGATTATTCTGTATCCCAGGTTTCAGCATATAATCCTTTTGCACTGGGTTTGTCTTCTGGCTTTCCTTTCTTGAGCTGAGTATATTTCTTCTTGTATTTATCAGCTCTGTAAGCATTCTTATCAACAACTGATGTTGATTCCACCTTCTTTAATCTGCACTCAGCAGCAATATGTCCCTTCTTCTGATAGTTGAAGCACACAACATTCTTGGGATCAAAGGAACTCTTCCCTTTGCCCCTGTCAGATCTTCCTCTTCCCCTTTGAGCACTTATCAAACGTCTGGCTAACATTGCCATTTGCTCAGTGATATTCTGAACATCATCAGTATCACTTGAGTCTGAGTCTGAGTGGTCAGCTTGAGATTCTGACTCAGTCTCAGATTCAACAACCAGTACCTTGGGCTTTTCTTCTTCTTCTTCTTCTGTGCAACTAATGCAATATCAGATTTATCCAAGGACTCCTTGAGTTGTTGTTGAAAAGTTCTCTTGTGTTCAGTGATCTATTCATGATTTAGCAAGAACCCATAGATGGACTGTAGGTTGTACACATGCAGTGTTTCTCCAGCCCTCAGTGCTGTTGTTGGGTAAATGATCTCATCAGTTAAGATTTGAGGAGACAAAGTTAAGTTTGTAAGATGAGTTCTACATATAACTTAAACAGAATTATGAAGCATTGTCAGACTGAGTATAAGCTGAATGTAAACTGAGCATATGCTCGACCAGTTTATATTATACTTTAGTTAAATTATTAATGTGTTTGATAATCTGTGTATGTCACATAAGGTATATATCGAGTATTCAGCTTGATGTGTTTCAAGCTGAGTGACTCAGCTCAAAAGCAGAGTCAGCTCGACAGAGTTACTAAATATGTTTTAGTTAATTCGTTAGACTTCTAAGGATGAGTTAATAATTATACGTGTAAGTTCATGTTTGAATTCGGGTTTGTTCTCGAAGAACTCAGCTAGATGAGTTTCAAGCTGAGTAACTCAGCCTGACTAAAGAAGTCAATCCAAGAGAATTTTAATGTGTTTTAAATTCTGTTTTAACTCTCTATATCTACGGCGCGGATAAGAAGACTCCAGAATCAAGATTTAAGATTGAAGACTCAAGATAAGAAGATTCAAGATTCAAGATTCCGAGTTATCCGATAGTTAGTTAACAAATTAGGATTAGTCCAATTTGTTAGGAACCGTAGCAACAGGATTATAAATACTTATCTCCTGATAAGTTTAGAGGTACGACTACGATTCTGATAAAAAATTACAGAGCCGAAAACCTCACCTCACCATATGTGTTACGATTCTTGAATCACTGTTTGTCAGTTCAACGTGATCAAGAAACTCACAGATTTCCAGATCATTCATGTGTTTGAAGTGTCACATTAGTTGTGATATTGGTAAGTAATCATTAGTTGATTCAATCTGTGAAAAATCCTGTTTAGAGAGTCGTCAGTATCTATAATCATAAGTTGATTATAGATAGCTAAGTTTGAGAGATTGAGAGATTTATATTAGGTGATTATATATCAAGAGTTGCTTACTTGATAATTACTGTAATCATCTTCTTATTCAAAGCATTGTAATCATCTTCATATTAATAAAAGCATTCGACTAGTTGTGGTTTGATTTACTGTGTGTAACACTTTTATTTGATTTGTTCAATTTCCACAGAAAGTGTATTCAACCCCCCCTTCTACACACTGTTGCTTGTTGTTATTCTCACCAAGGGACCAACAACTGGTATCAGAGCAGGTTGAACGATTTCATAAGTTGAAAGTTCAAGATTCTGAGTAAGTTCAAAATGTCTACAAGCAATAATCTTTCAAACTTTCCACAGATGTCTGCCAAAGGCTGTCTCGTATTTGATGGATCTGACTATCCTATGTTCGATGTTCGATGTCATTACAAAAGGACCTATCATCCCCAAGATTCCTGCTACTGTCAGTGATACGTCTCCTGGCAAAACTGAAAAGGAAACAAGAAAGCCTATTGCATCCTGGACTGATGAAGATTGGAAACTCTTCAATCTGGATGACAAGGCAAAAAGTGTTCTGAAAAATGCCCTGACAAATGAAATCTTGCGCACTGTGACTGGGTGTCAATCAGCAAAAGATATTTGGGACACACTGAGTGTTACATATGAGGGCACGGATCTGGTCAAACAGCATAAGAGAAGTCATTTGAATAGATCTTATGAAAACTTCTTTTCAATGAAGAATTAAACTTTGTCAGATTTGTTCACAAGGTTTCACTATTTGATAAATGACCTACTAAGTGTGGGTGTAAAGAAAGATGATTCTGAACTTGTGCTGAAATTTCTGGATGTGTTACCAGAAAGGTTTAACGATGTAACTACAGCACTGAGGGCTGGAGGAACACTGCACGTGTACAACCTACAGTCCATTTATGGGTTCTTGCTAAATCATGAACAGATCACCGAACACAAGAGAACTTCTCAACAACAACTCAAGGAGTCTTTGGATAAAAATGAAGTTGCATTGGTTGCACAGAAAAAGAAGAAAAGTTCCAAGACACTGGTTGTTGAATCTGAGACTGAGTAAGAATCTCAAGCTGACCACTCAGACTCAGACTCAAGTGATACTGATGATGTTCAGAATATCACTAAGCAAATGGCAATGTTAGCCAGACGTTTGAGAAGGGCTCAAAGGGGAATAGGAAGATCTGACAGGGGCAAAGGAAAGAGTTCCTTTGATCGCAAGAATGCTGTGTTCTTCAACTGTCAGAAGAAGGGACATATTACTGCTGAGTGCAGATTAAAGAAGGTAGAATCAACATCAGTTGTGGATAAGAATGCTTACAGAGCTGATAAATACAAGAAGAAATACACTTAGCTTAAGAAAGGAAAGTCTGAAGACAAACCCAGTGCAAAAGGACTAATTGCTGAAACCTGGGATACAGAATCGTCTACCTCAGATGATGATGTGTGTCTGATGGCTCAAGAAGATGAAGAGTTGGAGATAGATGAGGTTGATTATGGTTTGTCCAAGTCAACTTTTGAAGCTGACATGAAGGAAGCTGAGGAAAACAGCAAGCTTAGTGACTGGGATCCTGCTTCCATGTATAAGGTCAGTAATTTCAACTCTTATACTGATGAGGAAAAGGGTCTTGCTTTTGATTATCTGCTGAATGATTTCAAGACCGTCCTTAAGTCTCAAAATGACCTCAAAGATGAGATAACTAAACTCTAGAATAAGATTAAGGAAAATAAGTCTCTCATTGATGTTGGTAAGAAAGCACAATGTGATCTTGAATGTCAAAGACACATTAATAAACTTATAAGTGAAGAACTTCAGGAAGCAAAAGACAAAGCTGACCAACTTCAAAAGGTCACTGAGTCTTGGTGTAAGTCATCAAAGCTTGCTGAAAGGTGCATAAACCAACAGATACCTAAACAGGTAAGGCTGTACTTGGAGGTGACTATCAAACAGCAGCTTATGTAGCTGATGATGATATAGCAAGTACAGATTCTGAGGAAGATAGACAACTGATTAAGTCTCAGAAGTCAGCCTTAGAGAAAAGACATGATCCAAGCTTGAAATTCAATATGTTTGTGAAAGCTAAAGACCATGGAAATGAGTGCTCAACATCTAAACAGCATGGTAAGTTTGTGCTGGACAGACTAGGCACTCAGTCTGTTCAAAGAACTTCGGTCATAGAAAGGCTTAATCCAAACCCTTTCAAAAGACAAAATTCTCTTTCTGGCTCGGAGAGAAGTTACAAGAACAAAAAGACCACTGTAAGTCAGAGGTCAAAACATGACAATGGTAAGTCCAAAGTTGTGGATCTTGGTAAGTCCAAGAACATCAACAGTGGTAAGTCCAAACCTGTTGAAACTGGTGAGTCCAGCTAACATGACAAAGGTAAGTCCAAAGTTATGGAAAATAAGGTTGTTAGTCAAACTTCTAAGGATAACAAACAAAGATCTGACAGAGGTAAGTCCAAAGTCAGTGATCATCAAGTAAATCAACTTGCAAAAGAAAGTTGAAAAGTTATCCACCACATACAATCCTAAGACTGAGAGTAAGTTCTCACAAGGATATCAACAGTGGTAAGTCCAAACCTGTTGAAACTGGTGAGTCCAGCAAACATGACAAAGGTAAGTCCAAAGTCATGGAACAGAAGGTTGTTAGTCAATCTTCTCATCAAAAGGATAACAAACAGAGATCTGACAAAGGTAAGTCCAAAGTCAGTGATCATCAGGTGAATCAACTTGCTAAGAAAGTTGAAAAGTTATCCACAACATATAATCCTAAAACTGAGAGTAAGTTCTCACAAGGATTATTGGACACTCTACCTCCTGTAATCATTGGAAGAAGGAGATGCTACAAGTGCAGAAGTAGAGGTCATGAGGCTAAGGACTGTGATGCAGAAATCTCAAGACCTGAACAAGAACAAGCTGATCATCCTACACAGGATTCAGCTCCTGCTCAAGCTGAACAGCCAGTTCAAAAAGATGGAGATGCTAAGTGCTCCTCATCTGAACCCACCAAGAAGTGGGTTCCCAAACAAAACCAATGTGTTTAGTTTTCATATCATGTGCAGGGTTCAAGTAAATGGTACTTGGATAGTGGATGCTCAAGGCACATGACATGGTGGAAAGGACTTCTTAGTGATTTCCAAGAAGATGAAGGTCCTAAAGTAACATTTGGAGACAACTCACATGGAAGAACTAAAGGCTATGGAAAGATGAAAGCTGGCAAAGTTACATTCCAGAGAGTTGCCTATGTCAAAGGTATCAAACACAACCTGATTAGTATCAGTCAATTGTGTGATGAAGATAATGTTGTTACTTTTAGGAAGAAAGCATGAATAATCTATAATGCTAAGGGAAAGCCTGTATTAATAGCTAAAAGAGAAAGATATGTGTATCTACTTGATATATATTAATTCTGCTGATCCCTATACTGAAACCTGCTTGTATTCACATTCTGTTCCTAAGCTGAGTTGGTTATGGCATAAACGTTTATCTCATTTAAATTTTAAAAATATAAATATGCTGTCCAATAAAGAGTTAGTCTCCGGATTACCAAAGATCACATTTGTCAAAGACAAATTGTGCTCAGCTTGTGAACAAGGGAAACAACATAAAGGGTCCTTTAAATCAAAGCAAATTTTTTCAATAACAGACCCATTGCATATGTTGCATATGGATTTGTTTGGACCCATAAGTACTCCAAGCTTGAGTGGAAAGAAGTACACACTGGTGATAGTATATGAGTTCTCACGATTCACCTGGGTAATATTCCTTAAAGCCAAAAGTGAGGCTGCCCTGGAGATAATCAGTTTTATCAAACAGGAAGAGTTGCAAAAAGTTTTGTCTGTAAAGCAACTAAGAAGTGATCATGGGACTGAGTTCAGAAACTCTACCCTTGAAAGCTTCTGCGAACAAAAGGGAATATTACAAAACTTCTCATATGTCAGAACTCCACAACAGAATGGAGTTGCTGAAAGGAGAAATAGAACCCTAATTGAGGCTGCTAGAACAATGCTATATGAGGCAGGATTGAAACTCTATTTCTGGGATGAAGCTGTTAGTACAGCCTGCTATACCCAGAATAGATCAATCATTGTCAAAAGACATGGAAAGACATCTTAAGAGATGTATAAGTCTAGAAAGCACAATATAGGTTATTTCCATATCTTTGGTTCAAAATGCTATGTGCTGAATCAAAGAGATCAACTCCATAAGTTGGAACCTAAAGCTGATCTTGGAATATTCGTTGGTTATTCCTCAATCTCCAAGTCTTATAGAATATATAATACAAGGAGAAAGGCAATAGAAGAATCAATTCATGTCTCTTTTGATGAAGACTGTTTTGATCAAGCTGATAAGAGTCAAGCTGACTTGGTCAGTCTGAGTGAGCTTGAAAGTCCTAAGGAAACCAACTTATCAAATCCTATGTATGTCATAGGAGATGATAGTGATGATGATGTGTGTTCATCAAAGAAATCATCACAAACTCTAAGGGATTCTCAAGCTGAGAAGGATGATGAGTTCGTCAACCCCTTTTGCGCTGAAGTCACTCAAGCTGAGAATCTCAGTGATCATCAGTTTGTTGACAATGCTGCTGTTGAGACTGAGGATGTGTGTTCACCTCAGAGTTCTCAACATCACTCAGATTCAGAACCAGACTCTCCAACTACAACATTTAAATTCCTCAAAGTTCATCCTCAAGATCAAATTATTGGAAATGTCCAAGAAAAGGTCATGACCAGATCCAAGGCTACAGCTAATTACACTGCACACTTTGGTTTTCTATCTCAAATGGAACCAAAGAAGACTGAGGAAGCCTTAGAGGATGAGGATTGGATTGAAGCTATGCTAGAGGAATTAAATGAGTTTGAGAGAAATAAGGTCTTGAACCTTGTCCCTGCCCCAAAAGATCATTCAATTATAGGCACTAAGTAGGTATATAGAAATAAAATGGACAAGGATGGAGTGATAGTGAGGAACAAAGCCAGGCTGGTAGCACAAGGGTATAAGCAAGAGGAAGGAATCGATTATGATGAAACCTTTGCCCCTGTTGCTAGAATTAAATCCATAAGGCTGTTCCTGGCTTATGCAGCATATAAAGACTTCAAAGTCTATCAAATGAATGTGAAGAGTGCTTTCCTAAATGGAAAACTTAAGGAGGAACTCTATGTGAAACAACCTCCTGGCTTTGTAAGTTCAAAGTTTCCACATCATGTCTATAAGTTAGACAAGGATTTGTATGGTCTTAAACAAGCTCCAAGAGCTTGGTATGATACACTGTCCACTTATCTACTATCCATGGATTTCACCAGAGGTAGTATAGATAAGACATTCTTTATTAAAAGAAGTAAAGGACAGGTGATTCTTGTAGAAATCTATGTGGATGACATCATTTTTTGTTCTACCAATGAATCTCTATGTGAGTGGTTCTCCAAAATAATGTCACAAAAGTACAAGATGAGTATGATGGGTGAGATGACATATTTCCTAGGCCTGCAAATTCAACAAAAGCCTGATGGAATATTCATCAATCAAAGCAAGTATGTTTTTGATTTGATAAAGAAATATGGTTTTGATTCTAGTTCAACCATGAAAACACCCATGTCACCAGCTGTCAAGCTGAGTAAAGACTCGAATAAAAAGTCTGTGTGTCAGTCTACCTATAGAGGAATGATAGGTTCATTGCTCTATTTGACAGCTAGTAGACCTGATATTATGTTTGCTACATGTGTTTGTGTAAGATATCAGGCAGATCCTAAAGAATCACATCTTCAAGCTGTGAAAAGGATCTTTAGGTACCTTAAAGGTACACCAAATCTAGGTCTTTGGTATCCAAAGGACTCTGGATTTGAGTTAGTTGGTTTTTCAGATGCTGACTATGCTGGGTGTAAGTTAGACAGAAAATCAACTACTGGAGGATGTCAAATGCTTGGAGGGATGTTAGTCAGCTGGACTAGTAAGAAATAGAACTCAGTGGCTACTTCAACTGCTGAAGCCGAATATTATGCAGCAGGTAGCTGTTGTGCTCAAATCCAATGGATGCAGCATCAGCTTCAAGACTTTGGCATGAGTTTCAAGAAAACTCCAATCTTCTGTGATAACCAAAGTGCTATAGCCATCACTTACAATCCAGTCTTCCACTCAAGAACCAAGCACATTGAAATTATACATCACTTCATCCGGAACATCGTGGAAAAAGGTAAAGTAGACATTAAATTTATTTCCACTGATGACCAACTAGCAGATATCTTTACTAAACCACTTGATGAGAAGAGTTTTATGTATCTGCTAAGTAACGTGGGTATGCTCAACCTTTAGCTAAGTGTCTAGAATCCGAGTTTTCAGTTTGACAATGACTAAGTGTCTTAAGCTGAGTGCACAGTTTATGAATAAGTTTTCATAAACTGAATCTTATCAAGCTGAACAATGAGTTCTTTTGTTTGGTGAGTTCCAAACACATTTCAACTACTTAGTGTAGTTATGATACAGTTTGAGTCAGTCTCAAACATATATGACTAAGTATCACTGAGTCTGAGTTATGTGCTTAACTCAAACTGTGTGATTGGTTCACACGTTTGGTTGGTTCTAAACATTCTTTAACTACTCAGTGTGGTTAAAAGGTTCGTTTGAGTCAGTCTCAGACGAATATGACTTAGTGTCATTACCCATGAGTTGTGTGCTCTACTCAAGCTGAGTTTCATTCTCAAGCTGAGTGCACATTTCAAGCTGAGTGCTTGCATCAAGCTGAGTGCTTGAGTTAAACTGAGTAATATGTTTACTCAGCTTGGTGTGTCCAAACTCATGTGCTATTTACTAAGTGTGATTAATTCATGACCACTGCATATTTGAGTCAGTCTCAAATTGCGTATTATACTAAATTGTGTATAGGTATAATACATCAGTGTATATAATATTATTGTAAGTCAATATTATTATATTACATTAGTATCCGTTGGAAGATGATTAGTTCTACCCGCTTACTGTTACATCAAAATTTTACGGCGTAACGGATCAAAAGGGAGATTTCTAACGGTAACTTTTCTCTCTCCTTGGAAAGGTATATATACCGATCAAGTTCGGTTTAGAGGGTTTACGCTTTCAATCCAGACTTCTCATCCTCTCAAATACCTTCCCTCTTCTTTGCTAAGTGCATATATTCAGTACCATCGATCTCAAAACCCTAAGTCGCTCAGTGCGCTATAGACAATCGCTCAGTGCGGATTTCAAAGTAATTACTCTGTGTAATCAAAATTTTGATCGATGGAAGGAACCATTCTAGTTCTAGGTAATCGAATGGTCAGAGGAGCTGCGTATAGAAATAACGGATTGTCGCTGATAAAAATCAACAATCAGCGTGCTTGCCTGGCAATCCCTCTACGCAAGATTAACAGAGGATATGAACCATGGGTCAATTACATTCGTAAATGCCCATTGGCTTTTGCGTTCACCGTAGCACCTCTGCACATAGTTCCTCAGCACTTGCTGGAATTCTGGTATTCGTGTACTTACGATCAAATCAATGGCGAAATCAGAGGCACATTATTGAATGGAGAGAGAACCATTACTCTCACAGCTAACAGGCTAAGGGAGATTCTTCGTCTTTCTCAACATGACGAATTCGAGCCTGTTGTGACGAGACAAGTGGCGAGGTCTGTTCTGCCACAGATGGGTCACCCTCAAACTGAAGGGGTGATCAAGAAGGCCACTTTCCCAACCGGATGGGGTTTTATGGTGTCCACTATGAATCGTTCACTTAGTACCAAGGTTGGAGGACTGGACCAGATCAATGAGTTCGAGATGCAGTTGCTGTACAACATGTTCTTTGGAAGAAATATCGATTTTGCACAGCTCATCTTCAACGAGCTCAAGGTCCCAGTGATGAAGGCCATAAGAGACCTTCATGTACCTTTCATAAGGTACCTGTCCTTAGCATTTGAAGCTGAGCTAGCGACAGCACTCTACGAAGCCAATCAGAAGCTGTCGCTGGTGCCAACACTCAGCCCCAAGATGTTCAACAACGACATCTTCCCAGAGCAAGAGGGACTGAGTAAGCCCATGCTGTTAATTGTTGAGGCTTCGTCTTCTGAGAGTGAAGATGAGGGATCGAATCAAGAGGGAGCTTCTCAATCTGACACGGAGGTTCAAGCTGAGCACTCTGCTCAAGTTGAACCAGCTCATACAGAAGCTGCTTCAGGTAAAACCTCTCCTCTCTCACTCTGCTTCTCACTTTTCTCCATCTACATTTGGAGATAAGACTGCAGTGGAACCAACTCAGTGTAACCCGTCTCCTCCACCTTCTTTCCATCATAAATCCCAATCTGAAGCCACCCCTAGTATGCCTACTACTGCTAGGGAGAATATCCTAACATACCACCGAAAAACTGCCATTGGTGGTGCCACATCGAAAGGCATCACTGGAGCTGAGATCACACTGATCCCTCCCCAGGCAGGAGTTGAGGGGGAGACGCCTTCTCTTAAGGTGTCAACCTCATGGCTCATTCAAACCCAACAGCCAATACCGGGTGTGGTATCTACTCAGCCCACACTCAGGTAATATTGAAAATCTGACCAATCCCAAGGGTCAATCACCCCCCTCTAAACCAATTAGCCAACCACCAACCCATACATTTCATATCTCGAGCCCAATAACTTCTCTTCACTTCTCACACCCTCTTGCACGACCTGTCAATGTTTCATCCTCAAACCAGGGTGATTCACAGGGTCAAGACTCTGGTGCAAATGAATTTGAAGGTAAACACCAACCTTTGGATGATGCACCCAAAGACTCTCCTCCAAATGAAACTGCCTCCTCAGGCATCCAGCAGCTGAAGGACTACATTGCTGCTCAATTTGGTCTGTTCCACCTAAAGCAGAAGAAGCATAAACATCACATCTATCAGAGGCTTGCGAAGCTGACAGAGGATGTTAAAGAGATTGTCTCTGCAGTTGCTGCACTCCAATAACAAAGGACTTCAAACCCTATTGATGATGACAAAAAGGGGGAGAACGTTCAAGCTGATACTGAAGCTGAGCTAGTTCGAGCTGAATCTGAAGCTCTTCTAGTTCTAGCTAAAGGAGCAGAGAGGAACACTCAGACTGAGGGGGAGTTAGAAATGAACAAAGAGGAACCTGCAGCTAAAAAGCAAAAAGTGATAGAATATGAATCTGAAGCTGACAGTGTTTCTGAATCTGAGGAAGAAACAGAAGAGGATAAAGCCACAAGGCTTATGATTGAAATGCTTGAACAGGAGGAAGCCAATGAGTTGGGCATTTCTCTTGAAGAGCTGAGAAAGAGAAAAGAGAAGGAAGTAAAAGACCAAGAAAAAGAAAAAGAAAGAAAAGCTTTGGCACAAGCTGAAGCTACTTACACTGGTCCAAGACCTGATCCTATTTCCTACTCAGATGCAGAATTGCAAGAATGTTACTTTCGAATGAGCTTCAACAAAGAGATCAGAGGATTGACATTGAGCAGAGCAAATGGAGCCATCATTCTCACTTTTGAGCTAAGTGACAAATCAACTGTGGGAGTGGACCTGAGATATGTTTACATGATGGGTTACATTGAATGGCAAAGAATAATGATGCTGCTCAGGAAGTTCAAACGGAGCCAAATCAAACAAGAAATTCAGTCTGAGGTCTCCAAGTTGATTGCTAGAGCTGAAGAACTGAGGTATGTCCCAGTTCCTGGTCTGCAGTAGGAAAATTTGTTCGACATGCCTGTAGGAGTAGAATTCAGAGAAAATCAAAGCATCAACACTCCTATTCAAGGCTTCATGTTTAAGGATCAGGCAGGTAATCCCAGTTTTATTAAGCTAAATGAGATTTGCTATCTAAAAGCTGAGGATGCCTTGAGAATAAGAAACTGTTGTGGAAATGAGGAGTCAAATCAGTTAATAAATTATAAGCTGAATAAATTCATTAGAGTACAACAGAAGGAACTTCAGGGAAACGATGAAGCTGAAAGACTGTTAGATGAGATCAATAAAGAGATCATCATCTGGGAGCTTCTACATCCTGAGTTCATCAAATAGATTAGTTCTACTTTTGTAAATATTAGATTAGTTCTAATATTTTTGTAAGCACTATGTGTGCATGATCTAAGTGATCAACAACTTTTGTATTATGATTAGTTCAAGTAATACAAGTATAAAGTTTGATATGTTCAACTGTGTTGTGATGTGTTCATATTCATAAGTCTGATAAGTTCAGCAAAAATGAATAACAAATAAGTTCTTATTCATTTATGTAATTAGTTGGTGTGTTCAACTAAGAGTTGGTGTGTTCCAATTTAAATTGATAAGTTCAATTAAAATTGATATGTTCAATAAATATTTGATCAGTTCAAATAATAAAATCTTAATAAGTTTGAGATTTAAAACATAATTCTGTTAAACAAACTTAAGAACTGTTTGATGGTTTTGTCATCATCAAATAGGGGGAGTTTGTTGGGAAAATGATCTCATCAGTTAAGATTTTATGAGACAAAGTTAAGTTTGTAAGATGAGTTCTACATATAACTTAAACAGAATTATGAAGCTTAGTCAAACTAAACACTTATAGTGTTTCAGACTGAGTATAAGCTGGATGTAAACTAAGCATATGTTCGACCAGTTTATATTATACCTTAGTTAAATTATTAATGTGTTTGATAATTTGTGTATGTCACATAAGGTATATATTGAGTATTCAGCTTGATGTGTTTCAAGCTGAGTGACTCAGCTCAAAAGCAGAGTCAGCTCGACAGAGTTACTAAATATGTTTTAGTTAATTCTTTGGAATTCTAAGGATGAGTTAATAATTATACATGTAAGTTCATGTTTGAATTCGGGTTTGTTCTCGAAGAACTCAGCTTGAGGAGTTTCAAGCTGAGTAACTCAGCCTGACTAAAGAAGTCAGTCGAAGAGAATTTAAATGTGTTTTAAATTCTGTTTTAACTCTCTACATCTACAGCGCGGATAAGAAGACTCCAGAATCAAGATTGAAGATTGAAGACTCGAGATAAGAAGATTCAAGATTCAAGATTCAAGATTCCGAGTTATCCGATAGTTAGTTAGCAAATTAGGATTAGTCCAATTTGTTAGGAACCATAGCAACAGGATTATAAATACTTATCTCCTGATAAGTTTAGAGGTACGACTACAATTCTGATAAAAAATTACAGAGCCGAAAACCTCACCTCACCGTATGTGTTACGATTCTTGAATCACTGTTTGTCAGTTCAACGTGATCAAGAAACTCACAGATTGCGAGATCATTCGTGTGTTCGAATTGTCACATCAGTTGTGATATTGGTAAGTAGTCATTAGTTGATTCAATCTGTGAAAAATCCTGTTTAGAGAGTCGTCAGTATCTATAATCATAAGTTGATTATAGATAGCTAAGTTTGAGAGATTGAGAGATTTATATTAGGTGATTATATATCAAGAGTTGCTTACTTGATAATTACTGTAATCATCTTCTTATTCAAAGCATTGTAATCATCTTCATATTAATAAAAGCATTCGACTAGTTGTGGTTTGATTTACTGTGTGTAACACTTTTATTTGATTTGTTCAATTTCCGCAGAAAGTGTATTCAATCTCTCTTCTACACACTGTTGCTTGTTGTTATTCTCACCAAGGGACCAATAGCTGTAGTCACATCATTAAACCTTTCTGGTAACACATCCGGAAATTTCAGCACCAGTTCAGCTTCATCTTTCTTTACACCCACACTTAGTAGGTCATTTATCAAGCAGTGAAACCTTGTGAACATATCTGACAATGTTTCATTCTTCTTTGAAAAGAAGTTTTCATAAGATCTATTCAAATGACTTCTCTTATGCTGCTTGACCAGATCCGTGCCCTCATATGTAACACTCAGTGTGTCCCAAATATCTTTTGCTGATTGACACCCAGTCACAGTACGCAAGATTTCGTTGGTCAGGGCATTTTCCAGAACACTTTTTGCCTTGTCATCCAGATTGAATAGTTTCCAATCTTCATCAGTCCAGGATGCAATAGGCTTTCTTGTTTCCTTTTCAGTTTTGCCAGGAGACGTATCACTGACAGTAGCAGGAATCTTATACGAATGTCAATGGACTTGAGGAATAGCATGGCTCAGAACTTCCACATAGGATAGTCAGATCCATCAAATATGGGACAACCTTTGGCAGATATTTGTGGAAAGTTTGAAGAATTGTTGCTTGTAGACATTGTAAACTTTCTCAGAATCTTGAACTTTCAACTTATGAAATCGTTCAGCCTGCTCTGATACCAGTTGTTGGTCACTTGGTGAGAATAACAACAAGCAACAGGTGTGTAGAAGGGGGGTTGAAGACACTTTCTGCGGAAATTGAACAAATCAAATAAAAGTGTTACACACAGTAAATCAAACCACAACTAGTCGAATGCTTTTATTAATATGAAGATGATTACAATGCTTTGAATAAGAAGATGATTACAATAAGTATCAAGTAAGCAACTCTTGATATATAATCACCTAATATAAATCTCTCAATCTCTCAAACTTAGCTATCTATAATCAACTTATGATTATAGATACTGACGACTCTCTAAACAGGATTTTTCACAGATTGAATCAACTAATGATTACTTACCAATATCACAACTGATGTGACAATTCGAACACACGAATGATCTGGCAATCTGTGAGTTTCTTGATCACGTTGAACTTACAAACAATGATTCAAGAATCGTAACACATACGGTGAGGTGAGGTTTTTTGGCTCTGTAATTTTTATCAGAATCGTAGTCGTACCTCTAAACTTATCATGAGATAAGTATATATAATCCTGTTGCTACGGTTCCTAACAAACTGGACTAATCCTAATTTGCTAACTAACTATCGGATAACTCGGAATCTTGAATCTTGAATCTTGAATCTTCTTATCTTGAGTCTTCAATCTTCAATCTTGATTCTGGAGTCTTCTTATCCGCGCCGTAGATATAGAGAGTTAAAACAGAATTTAAAACACATTTAAATTCTTTCAAACTGACTTCTTTATTCAGGCTGAGTTACTCAGCTTGAAACTCATCAAGCTGAGTTCTTCGAGAACACACTCGAAAACAAACATGGACTAACATGTATAAGTATTAACTCATCCTTAGAAGTCTAAAGAATTAACTAAAACATATTTAGTAACTCTATTGAGCTGACTCTGCTTTTGAGCTGAGTCACTCAGCTTGAAACACATCAAGCTGAAACTCAATATGTATATCTTATTTTACGCACACAGCTTATCAAACATATTGATAATCTTACTAAGATATAGTTTAAGCTGATCAAACATATGTACAGCTTACACTCAGCTTATACTTAGTCTGAATCACTATAAGTGTTCAGTCTGACTAAGCTTCATAATTCTGTTTTAGTTATACGTAGAACACATCTTACAAACTTAACTTTGTCTCATCAAATCTTAACTGATGAGATCATTTTCCCAACAGTATGTTTAATTTCTCCCTCTTATATATGTAGGCTTATATTCATGGTTAAGTGATCTGTTATGCGAACTTTTCCATCTTCTCTAGAAAACCTTTTAGTTATTTATATAGAATATTTTATGCCGACAATCATTTTAATCTTTCCCAATGTTCAAGTTGACCAAGTAGAATGGTTGTTTATTAGAATCTTGGTGCTTTCGTCTAATTTGAGAATTTGTGTCCTAAGTAGATTTGCTTATTTTTCTTATTTACACTTGAAACATAGTTTCTATTTGATTATATTGTTTTCATGTTTACTTGTGTATAAAATACTTCAAAAAAAAAAAAACAACAATTTGATTTCTTAGATACGTATTTTAAATTATTTGTATATGTACATTTCTTACATGAAATCTTGATGTATCTTAAGTTTCCTTCTATAATATTCGTGCGTGTAGTATGACGTGAAAAAATAGAAGAGGATTAAAAGTTCTCATTTGTGATAATAGTGACAATGTTATAGATAAAACAATAAACATTGTATAAAGTTTTTCAAAAAATAATACTTTATATTCTTTGTAAGATTTAACAATCTAATATATCTTATATTCTATTCATTTAGTTGTTTATACCACAGAGTTCCAAAAGAGAGGTCTTCCACATACACATGTTTGTTTATTCTTCCATAAAGATGACAAATTAATTGCAGCTAAGGATGTTGGTCACATTACTTATATTCCAAGATTGAAGTTGATTCTATCAGAGCCTACATTACCATTCAAGTTCCAACGAAGGCAATTTTCTCTCTTGGTTTGTTTTGCAATGACGATAAATAAAAACCAAGGTCAATCTTTATCGAATGATGGATTGTTTTTTAGACGATCCGTTTTCACTCATGGGCAGCTATATGTGGCGGTTTCTCGAGTGAAGAATAAGGAGTGGTTAAAAGTTTTATTTTGCGATGATGAAGGCAACCCTACTAATAAAACAATGAATGTTGTTTATAAGGAGGTTCTACAGAAATGTTACATATAATCTTATGTATGAATTTCAAACCTCTGTAATGTTTATCATTTATTAGGAGCTTTTATATTCCTATCTATGTTTTCTAATTTTCTTTAACGTGTTAGTACTTTTTAAATCTATATAAATTAAAATTTTTAGTATCATCCTCGTGTTGATACACGGGTCGCTTAGCTAGAAGGTTTACATATTCTGGTTGCAGGTGAACATAGAAGGAGAGATGAAAGATTGCTCATGTCAACAATACAGTCAAAATTGCAATGCATGATTACCAAGGGAACTTGATCTCCACTTAATGCCCTTTGATGAGCTTGCTGCGTCTTTATGGTACACGTACCTACAATTATGATCTAATCTTATACATGTTCACACGTTGTATTTTTACCGTAATGCCAAATATTGGTCTTAAATTGGTCATTGGGATCATCGAACATACAAAACAGGAAAATATCAGCTCAATTATCTATTCGAATCATGGTTTCAGTTTAGCAAGAAAAGCTCTTTCTTTGTAGCGTGGTTATGTGTAGTTGCAGACCTCAACTTACCATATTCATGTGTATGGTTGATTTCTTACTCTCCAAATTGTGATGGTTTTTTTTTTAATTTGTTGAACTAATAGATTAAAAGTCTAACTTCTGATCACATGTAGAATATCGTCTTGTGCGGCAAGGTGATTTTGGACAACCTTTATAAACTTTTTTCGCATCTCTGTATTGTATTACAAAAGTTAAATATTCTTATGGTATTTGACATCCGCTTTGTTATAAGAATAAAAAAACCATTTACATTAAATAGTTGACTCGAGAGTTTCACTCTAAAACGGTTAGGTGATTTTAATTTTAGTAAGTGGAATCTGGAAAAAAGCTCATATACTTCTTGGTATTTCAAGTTTTTTAATCTAAATTGTGATTTTGAAAGTGACTAGAATCCAAATTTGTTGATTTACTTACAAATGATGACGTAGAACATATCTTTTAAGATGTCACCTTGTGATATTGTAGTCTATTTTAAAATTTACATTAACTATTACCCGTGTAATTGATACTACTCTGATACTTCTGTAATGTTTATCATTTCTTACGAGCTTTTATATTCCTATCTATGTTTTCTAATTTTCTTTAACGTGTTAGTACTTTTTAAATCTATATAAATTAAAATTTTAGTATCATCCCCGTGTTGATACACGGATGGCTTAGCTAGTTACATAAAAAAGATTTAGAAGAGTTCGAGAAAAAAATATCTCCAATATCTTAAAGTCTACTCACTAAATGACTTCAAGATCTCCACTCTTTACGAATTCGTTGACCATATTTTATTGTTTATTCTTATTTACTCTTGTAATGTTCGTTATTAATTAACTATCTAAATTATGATTTAATCGGGGCTTCAGTCACTACTAGAAAAAAGCTAATTTCCGACGGCGAAATCCATCGGAAATCGACGTTTTTGACGGATTTCCGACGGATTTCGTCCGTCGGAAAAAAACCTCGTCGGAAAAGTTATTTGCGACAAGATTTCTGACAGAATGTAATATTTCCGACGAAGATATCCGTCGGAAATTATGGTTTGGATGGGGCATTTAAAACCATAATTTCCGAGGGATTTCCAACGCATTACAAATGAATTTTCAAAGAATTTGCGACGGATTTCCGATGAAATACCGACGGATTTCCGACGAACTTTCAATTGAGTTACGAAAAAATAATAACGAATTCGCGACGAATTTCCAACGCAATTTTGATGAACTTCCGACAAATTTCAATCATTTTGCGACGAAATTATGAGAATTTTCTACCAAATTTCCGACGGATTTCTAACGGATTTCCCACATGATTTTGTCGAATTTGCGACAAGCTTGTGACGGATTTTTGACGAATTTGCCTATCAATCTTATGTGAAAACTGAAAATTAATAAATTGTATATACCGTAAAACCTATTTCATATAAAAACGCGTTCAAATAATTATAGCAAAAGTATCAATAAATTAAATGAATAAAATGTAAGGTCCAGCGTGACAAAGCATAAATAGAATTAGATCTATCTATACACGCGAAATGATCTATACACAACTATAAACTGAATGTTGCTTCAAGTGCTCTCTCATCTTGACCATCTGAAAGATTACTCACTTAAAAACGCGACCCGCGTCCATAAAATAGAACATATTATTTCTTGTAATTCTTTATAGATTAAATTTGAATAAAAGATACCATGTGTACTCTATTTTATTTTAACAATGCATCATAACATCTTATTTTTCAACTTGATGGTGTATTTTGTATTTATACATTCAAAAAAAGAAATGACTACAGGCATAAAAAGAATTGTTTGTTTTTTATTCAAGAATTAAGTTCCACAACATAATAAATCTTGCTAGTATATATACGATACATAAGCAATTTCTATATCATATAAACTATGGTAGAATCATAATAAGAACCTATCTAACATTTAAGCGGAATCGAAAGTAGAAATGTTTATGGTGGGTTCATTGATATTTAGGATGGTAATGAAGAAACTGTATTTGAACAAGTGATAACAAAGGAGTGAATGCCATATCTAACAATATTTTACTAACATGGCTAATGCATTTCTATATCGAACACTGAAACTTAGCCACATCATGTACTTCATAATACAAAGTACGAACACAAATTTACAGAGGAAGTTGGGTAGTAAAAACTTATATTTATTTGACCATTTTGTATCACTAAATAAATATTAGCAACATTGATTTTAGTCCATAAGATCCCTCTTTTTCATCATTAATGAATAAAGCTTAGATATTAACTTAAATATTACGGTTTTACTAACCTGGTAGGTCCTCTAGTACTTTAATACATCCTGAATTTTTTTTGACATTAAAAACCAAAATGTAATAAACATAAGGAGCATTAACAAAAGACATCAAATGTGTAATGTAATGGGAAAGAATGTAAGATGGTACTCACTATTTAATGTCTAAGAAGTTGTCAGCTTCCTTTGAATACCAGCACAATTGAAATGATGATGAGAAAAATCATCAACAATATCAAACAATTTTGAGTTTTCAAACTTTTGTCTTCCCTTCTTCATTAGTTTCAATGAAGAACAAAAAGAACTTGCAGTTAGATAATTAAAATATATAATTTTATGTGAAATGTTCAATATAGTCCATACTTAATGTATAGTTCTGAGGGATTAATTATAGTTAATTTTGTGTAAATTGCTCATAGGCAGCTTTCGGTCGTTTATTGTAATCATGAAAATCGTCGAGTCGTTATATTGATTATTCACAATTAGATTTGTTTATTAACAAATATAGTTTGTTGAAATAGGCCAATCATAATCCAATGTATTAAGTCAAGGTCGGTCACAATCTTACTTAATTCAATTTGGTTGAAAGGCGTCGATCGTGGTGATTGTTGTACTCTGTGTAACTATACACGCATGTCAGTATTGTTGCTAATCAACCACATGCCTATTAGGTAGGTCACACACCGAGGATTGATTCCGACAGCACAAACGAGGAGAGAATTGGATGCATCATGTTGTTGCTTAGACTTGTTAATGTATGGTATGAGATACATATTTTATTTTATTATTATTTCACCCTAGGGATTTTCATAAAAAACCTTTGGAATGATTTAATATTTTCCAGTTAATTTCCTACGAATCACTATTTGTCCGAAATCCGTCGGGAATCTGTCGTTATGTAATTAGTTACTTCACGCTCGGAATTTCGTCGGAAATCCGTTAGCACAATTTAATTTTTTCCAATGAGTTTTCTACGGATCACTATATGTCGGAAATCCTTGGGAAATTTTCAAGGAAACCGTAATATAATTAGCCACTTCACCCTCGGAATTTCCTCATAACGATTCCAATGAATATCCTATGGATCACTATTTGTCAGAAATCCGTCAATATGTAGCTAGTTACTCTACCATCGGAATTTCGTCGGAAAACCGTCGATATGTAATTAGTTACTTCACCCTCGAAATTCCGTTGGAAATCCGTCAAAAGTCTATAGGAACGATTCCAATGAATATCCTACGAATCACTATTTGTAGGAAACCGTCGGAAATCTGTCGGAAATCCGTCGATATGAAATTAGTTATTCCACCCGCGGAATTTCGTCGGAAGTCCTTCGGAACAATTCTAATGAATTTCCTATCTGTCGGCGATTTGTCGGAATTCCGTGGATATGTAGTTAGTTACTCCACCCTCGGAATTTCGTCGAAAAACTGTCGGAACGATTACAATGAATCTCCTATAGAACACTATTGGTCGGAAATCCGTCAATATGTAATTAGTTACTCCGCCCTCGAAATTTTGTCGGAAATCCATCGGAACGATTCTAATGAATTTTCTACGGATCACTATTTGTCGCAAATCCATCGGAAATCCGTCGATATGTAGTAAGTTACTACACCCTCGGAATTTCGTCGGAAAACCGTCGAAACAATTCCAATGAATTTCCTACGAAACACTATTTGACAAATCCGTCGGAAATCTGTCGGAAATCCGTCGATATGTAATTAGTGACCACACCCTCGGAATTTCGTCGGAAATCCGTCGGAACAGTTCCAATGAATTTCCAATCGATCTCTATTTGTCGGAAATCCGTAGGAAATCTATCGGAAATCCGTCGATATGTATTTAGTGACCACACCCTCGGAATTTTGTCGAAAATCCGTCGGAACAGTTCCAATGAATTTCCGATGGATCTCTATTTGTCCGAAATCCGTCGGAAATCCGTCAATATGTAATTAGTGACCACGCCCTCGGGATTTCGTCGGAAATCCGTCGATATGTAATTAGTGACCATGCCCTCGGAATTTCGTCGGAAATTCTCGGAAATTTCTGACGGATTTAATGTGTCGGAAATGTTTCGTCGGAAAAATATTTTTTCTAGTAGTGAGTGTAATCAAAAGATAAAAAGGATAGAATTTTTTTTTTTAATGTGATGCATGTGTGAAAATCATCTTTTTAACCTATAATGTAATAACATACTACAATGTACGTATAACATACTTACACATGTATTTATTATCTACGAATTCGTAATAATAATGGTACATAAACACGTATAATAAAACCCAGAGATACACCCATGTTACTTAATGATTAACCCGTGGATTAGACCTACGATTTACCTTTTCAAATGAAATAAAAAATAATAATAATAATAATCTTGAGTATGTAGCATTCATGGTTAATCCATCAACTTCTTTTTGTTGAAGCTATCGACATGTAACTCATCATTTGCATTCTTTTGTTCCCTTTCCAATCTCGAGTTTCCATTAGAAATTCTCTCGTTGATCCAGTTAATAATATCCATGAACACCTTATCTATGTTCTCCGTAAACTCTCCATATGTGAGAGAGTGCCACATTTCTGGATACAACTTCATCGTCTTATCGAAGCTCGAAGCTGTTTCGTGTAAAAGTTTGCTAACCGCCGGATCGGTAACCTTGTCGGCTTCTCCATGACCGATGAAAAATGGAAATGTTACCTAATTTAGATCAATAAGGTAATGTTACTTGGTATTCTGATAGAGAATCGTTATTGAAAAAGATAAAAAAATATATCTTATTTTAGCAAGCTAAGTGGTCATATTGTCACTTAGTGTTTGGTTTGGTGAGGTTTAAGTATCACACTGAACTCTTAATTAAAAAGTCACACTGAAATCGATCTGGAACTTACTTTTAACTATCTTTTACACAAATAAAAAACCAACATGACTGTCCTCGTGTCAGCACTATGACAGTGATCATGGCATGATTTGCCGATCACTCGCCATAACGCTGCCACTTGGACATTCTAAAAGTGATAGAATAAAGAGCAACCAACATACCTCTTGCAGTCTCTTTTCAAGGTCTAAACTAACTTCGAGCAGTTGATTAGCGGTCTGTAGACGTAATCGACCTTTATAGCATAAGGGGTTATTACGAACCTGTCACAAAATGATCGATACACGTTAATTATTTAATTATAAATATTAAAGACTACATGTAAATTGTAATAATAATTTAAATAACGTGATATTTCTTTACCTCTTCACGAATTTTAGGATCTCTAAAAGCAACATCAACAATATCTTGACCAGGGACGATTCTCCAAGTTGGAATTATTTTTGTAAGTTTTGTCAACACATTAATCACTAGTTGTGGAGGCTTCATGTCATCCGCAATCTGAGAAATTAAATAAATATATAATATTAGGAATGAGGAATTAAATAAATATACAATGCATGACTTTTTAGCATAAAGATTTCGTAATCATATTTAAAAATATTCGTTGTTGGACATTTTTGAAATTTTTAATAGAAAGTGACATAAAGGTTATTTTTCTAGAAAACTTGATTTAGGGGTGTATAAGATTGATTAAGTAAATGTTAATATATATGTTAATTTATTGCTGGTTATTCTTAAGTTTACAAATAATTCCAAATATTTTATTGTATTTTAATTATTATTTTTTGAATAATAATATATTTATTTTTATTATCTACTTATTTAAAAAGGATATTACCTAAGAGTAATCAACCCAGACAATGTATTAAGTTCTGATTATCCCTAACTACCCCTCAATTCTTGTGGTGTTGGAAGAGACTTTTTTATGCTATAAAGGGAAGTGGTACAAAATTGAATAAGAAAACACCAACTTGACAAATCTATTCAAGATTATATTTCACTTTTAGTTTCAACAATCATTGCATGTAAGCTATGAAATTTAATTTTAGGTAAACTCATACTCAAGTTTGATGTAGGATGATCTCACCTAATTATATTCACTCCAACTTGTCACCATTATAACTATAAATTTTTAAAAAAAAATTATTTAATATATATAATAGAAAGTTTAATATAAATTAAATATTCAATATGTATAATAAAATATTTTAAAATTTGATAAAGACAATAAGAAAATAGATATATGATATATATTTTGATAATATAAACTTATTAAATAAAATAAAAGTTTCCATATTTGAACAGAATAAAGAGAAGAAGAATAGGATTTCATACCTTGCACATGGGTGCCACCAAGACCCCACCATCCCAATACTCTGGTTTCTTCCTGTGTAATAGGAGAACCATTGCTCCTCCCATTGACTCTCCCAGCAATATTCTCATCTTTCTTTTGTTTTCCTTCTTTTCTGAATAATATTAAAACCACCCATTAATTAATCACAAAGCATACTTTAAAATTTAAAAATACCCACAAATCTTTTTAAATATACCCACAAATCTTATTCCATTTTACTTTATATTAATATTAATATCTAAATATTTAAATAGTAATAATAATAAGTTAAATGTTTTTATATGTTGATACTAATAGTTATCCCATAATACAAGGAAGCCAATCAAAATCATCGATCAACTCGGTCTTAATTTGACTTGATCCAATTTTGATATTCAAACCTTTGAGTTGAATTTAATAAACTGAAAATAATTTAAAGAAATTAAAAAAAAAACTCACCACAAATGCTTGTGAAATAATTCGAACAATCTGTAACAAGATCATCAAAACTGGGGATGTAACCCTTGATCCCAGAAGATTTCCCGTGGCCTTGATTATCAATTCCATAAACCGCAAATCCAGCCTTAACAAGCCTTAATGCAGCCCCTGTTTAGATTTAATTTCAATCAAAAGCTTGTAATTTCAATCAAAACCACTACAATCTTCGTCGATTTTGACTTTAAAAGTGAGTATTTTGACCAATATGAGTTAACTAACGTGTGGAAGATGAAGAAAACAACTGACCTTTCATGGAGACACTGCATTCCATGCCATAGCCATGGTTAAGAAAGATCAAAGCTTTTGGTTCAGCATCAACAGGTAGCCATCGACACGTAAATAGCTCCAATCCTTTTGAATTTACAATAAATTCCTGCAGATTTATAAACCAATAGGACTTAAGTTAAACGTGTTCATCCATATTCTTAAGAAACACCAAAAACCATAGAAAAACAGAGCACTAGTTAAAATCAAGGTTTACGAATATTACCTCTTCATATTTGAAATTTGAAGCTTCAGTCGCCTAAAAGTGATTAAAAACAAAAACCCCAGAAACAGAAAACTCATTAATCAAGAAAAAACAAGAGTTCAAGCATCAGAAATTGTTGAGAAACCGAAGGGCTAAGAACAGATACGTACCATGAAACAGAGTGTTTTTCAAATTCTTACGAATATCACAAGCTTTTAATTGATGCTTATATTATGGGTATGGGTACGTAAATATTGTAGAACAAGAAGTTGGTTGCGGTGAAACTGGAAAGAAATCTATGAAAGATGTACAGAGATTTAGAATTTGAGAGGATGAAGCGTGTGTGGAGCAAGAGACTTGATCTCTGCTTATATTGAGGAGTTGTTTGTGTACAGTAGTATCTTGGATTTAGCTAGTGGATTTTTATTTATTTGTTTTTTTTTAGTAAACCTTTCTTATTTTTTAATAAGATATTGTTGGTGTAGTAACGGCAAATGCTAAGATTGTTTATTCATGAGTGGTATAAAAAATATTATTGAAATATAAAATGAAAATCATAAGTAGTTTGATTAAAAATAACAAAACATTGCTTCTATAATTATTCTCAAAACTTTATTTGTAACTAGATAAGATAGTGGTGTGATATATGTGTTACCTTAAAAAAACTAATAAATAATTAATTTTAATAAATTTATTTTATAATTATAAAATATGATAGAAATAAAAACCTGAAAAGATGATAAATAATAAGAATATTATATATATATATATATATATAGACAAAAGTTCATGCGAGAACTGTTGTTAGCGTGAGAATCGTGATAACCAATCTAAGTCGTCCAATTCCCCCTCTTTCAATGTCATTGTCCACCCATGAATTCCTCACATGCACCCTGCCACACCTTATCCCTCCACGCTCTCCATCCATGATACTTCTCATATCCAAGGAACGTCTAAGATTGGTTCTCGCGGTTCTCGCACTAAGAATGGTTCTCGCATGAACTTTTTTCTATATATATATATATATATATATATATATATATATATATATATATATATATATATATATATATATATATATATATATATATATAGGGTATGGTTAAACAAAGAACCACTCTTAAACATAGAACCTAAAGAACCACCTCTGGTGATGACACGTGGCACATAGTTTACGGGTAAAAAAGGAAAATTAAAAAAAAAACCAATTTCAGCGTCGTCAGCTCTTCCCCCAGCAATCCCAAATTAAAAAAAAACCTCCATTTACTTTAAATGATCATAACTCGTTCGTTTTTAACAATTTTAACAAAAAAATTATATCATTAGTTTCAGTTTTTCGTCCTCTTTCAAACAAGACCGGACTTGATATATTTCTGAAACTTTTTTTTTTAAATGCAAAGTTTGCATTTTGAGCTGGGTTCATTCAAACCCAAATGCAAAATCCGTAGTTTGCATTTTGAGCTGGGTAATTCAAGCCTAAATGCAAACTTCGTAGTTTGCATTTTGAGCTGGGTTCATTCAAGCCTAAATGCAAAATCCGTAGTTTGCATTTTGAGCTGGGTTCATTCAAGCCTAAATGCAAAATGCAAAATCCGTAATTTGCATTTTGAGCTGGGTAATTCAAACTATGCAGCGCCAAAATGCAAAAAAAAAACATTTTCAAATTTTTTTTCGAAAAGTATAGAAAGAGTGATCTCGTTTGAAAGAAGATTAAAAAGCTAAAAGAATAGTATAATTTTTTTGATTAAATTCACAAAACTTAAAAAGTTATGGCAATTCAAAGTTTTTGAGGTTTTTTTTTTTAAAAATCGTGGGTGTTAGAGGGGATAATTACATTTTTGCCCTATTCTTCCTAAATTAATACATAATAATTACAGTTTTGCCATCGATCAATCTTATCCATTGATATTCATGATCTAAAGGTCCAGATTGGTTCTTTAGGTTCTTTGTTTAACACATGGTTCTTTATTGATTCAATTTATATATATATATATATATATATATATATATATATATATATATATATATATATATATATATATATATATTAAAGATAAATACCAAATTTTGCCTTAGGATAAAAGGGTTTCGTAGCCTTTGGCTTAGGATAAGAAATTTTGATTATGTAAATAGATAAATACGAATTTTAACCTTATATTTATAATAATACCTAACTTAATATCAGAAGTTTATAATTATACCTTAATATCTAAACGGTGTAGACATATAATATTAACTACTCTTGTATTTCTTCGTAATTTATATTTTATGCTAGTACTTCCATTTTATACTTTTTATTCGATTTATTTTGTTTTATTTTAATTTGTTATATTTGTTCGATTTAGGTATTATTTATTTATTCATTTATGTATTCCTTCTTTTTTATCTTTTTTGGGGTTGCCGCAGGTTTATTACAGGAAGTAATCTCTCTATCTACGAGTAGATGTATGATTGTCTATTTTCCATCTCCCTTATACAGTAATACCCCACGATAGCGGATTGAGATTTGTTGTTGCTGATATTAAAACATTAAAGAAATCTTTATATACTACGAATCTTATAAACAAATCAAATGATTAAGATAATCTCAATTAAAATATAACTAACGATGATGTTTTATATATGATTGTGTTTTTTATAGGTGCGATGGAGGCTATCTGGTAGTTTCGTGTGGTGATATCATGTTTAGTTTTCGTATTTTATAGTGTGTCTTGTGCTACTAACCTTGTGCAGGTACAATGTATTACAGGGCTTGTGGTGAGTGGAGGTTCAGGTTATGGTCCTGTTTATGGGTGTCCTGGTTGGGCATCGTCGGGTGGGGGGCCTGGGTTGTTGTTATAAGGGTGGTGGCGGGAGGTTAAAGGCTGTGGCTATTTTTCCTTCAGGTGTTATATGGAGTCATTTTATAGCACACACTTCACATTGCTTTATCCAGCACTCCTTAGCCATGGTCATTGGGTAGTTTTGGGGTTTTTTCATTGTGCAGGAGGCTTGCACCTTGTTTGTCACCTGGATGTTATAAGGGGGGCACTCCAATCTTGTTTGGTTTTCTAGGCCATCTTCCTCTAGCCGATGCAAATCCGTCTTTCAAGCTCTAGAATTCGTGGATTTTATATGCTTTATGGGATCATGGTTCATGGTTGCTTCATTGTTCCCTCTTTTGGGGAGGGTGTGGGCGGGATGGCGTGTAGGGTTTTTCGATAGTGGCTTGAGGTAAGGAGGGCCATATAGGTTTCGGTGCTATAAGGGGGTGCTATGGTGTGTATCAGGTGTTTGGAGGTCAGGAGGCTTGGTGGGGGCGGTTGTTGGTGTTTCCCATCCTTTTTTAACCCTTTGTGCCCGTCTCAAATCGTTTTCGGGTAGTGTATGAGTATGCAGTGTTCGGATATCATGATGTTTAGAATGGTGTCGTGGCTTATTTACTGTGGGCAGCATCGATGATGATTTGGTCAACGATTTGAGACGGGCTATGCTGTGATGTTGGCATTTCTACGCAACAGATATATCGGTTCGTGTGAGTATAGAGGATATGCATATTCTTTACTGTGTGATATAATTATTTCAAATATCTGGTATGGGATGGCTTTGAGTGAGTATAATATGTGAAAATTGATGGTTTTGTTTTATTGTGTTAGATGTGCGTTAGTAATGTGGATTAGTACTTTGGGGATTTTAGTGTGTATTTGGACAAATATTGTTGAATGAATGAAATATTTTGTTGTTAAAAAAAATGGTTGTAAATATTTAGTGTTATTTTTTCATATCTCAAAATTGAAAAAATAAACAAACTTTGATAATATTTCAATCAATTTACTATATTGTTTAATTTAGTCGATCTTTTGAATATATAGATCAAGATTTAATATTTTAAATATAAAAGCATAAGATAAGATGAATAGATTTATCAAGTTTTAAAGTGAAAAATAATTAATTTTGACCAAATGAATGTATATGATTGCTTATTAAAAGGAGGTTGTTAATTTTGACTAAATAAAGGATTAGTATCATTTAATAAAATTTATTAATATTAGTCTTTTAAAAATATTGATAGATAAAAGATGTGTATAATTACATGGAGTCTCATGGTTGATGTGTATAATTACATGGAGTCTCATGGTTGTTGTATGGATTTGATGTTAGTGTTCGTACTATTAAAGGGTAAATTCATTGAATAGTTGTCATCTTTTTCCTATGTTCTATTGTGGCACGTCTACTTTTTTTACACGTATGGCAAGTCAAGTCATTAAAAACGTGTCAGTGTGCCAAAATTTGACCCGCAACTTATACAACAGGTTTCTCGATCGATTCTCGATCATTTTCGCTAATTCTTTTTGCAAAACCTTGTAAATAATCATTTTACCCTTTCAAGGATTGGTACACGATTTTCATTACCAACTAATAGGTAATAGGATTAAACTTGGAATGCGTAGTGATTTTACCTTGGTCCACAGTAAGATGCGAAGAAGCACACGTGTCCATAGATCACTGATTGTCTCCAACATCCATTGTCATAGCTTGAAAAGCTTCCCAAGTTCAGTAGGGTCCAATGCATCGTAGTCCGCCTGTATGCTTGTTGGGCCTGTTGGGCCGGAACCGAGGATTTGCTAGGAGTGGTGGGCCAATTAGTCTGCTGGTTTTGGGCTGGTTGGCGGTTAGGAGAAGCCCATGGAGTCGCCCAGCCTGTTTGAGTTGGATATGGGTAAGAGAGCCTGTTGCTTTTGATTGCTCGCTAGGCCATAAGAAGAACGACCAAAAGAAGGGTTTTGACCCCCGCGTTGAGATATGTGCCGAGGCGGGCCATGACCAATGCTATTATCACGGCGGTTATGGGCGGCGGCCTGGTCCTGTGTGACGGCAGCAACACACCAGGAGAAGGAGATAGAGTTTCTCGAGCAGATTTTCGGTGTTGTTCAAGTTGCAGCATGCTACACGCGGTATCCCAAGATGGGAGGCTTTGGTTCAGGAAGGAGGCCACAGTATAAAATTCAATCGGTAACCTACGAACAAGCTGCAGAACCTGACGTTGTTCGTTAAACGGGCTGTCCACATTATTTAGTTGATCTACGAGTTCTTTGATCCCCTGATAGTAGGCTTCGACGGAGGCCATGGCTTTGAGAGTAAGGTTCGTAAACTCGTGCTCTAACACGGCTGCCCGGGAACCTTTGTTGTTGAGGAAGATGTTTTTGATGCGTGCCCAAGCTTCATAGGCTGTTGATTCTGGTTCGAGAAGCTGAACCAACAGATCACCAGAGAGATTACCATAAATCCACTGAAGTACAATGGAATCAATTTCGACCCATGACTTGTAAGTCGGATTTGTCTTCGCCGGAGGTCGAGTACCGTCAATGTGTGCCAAAACCTTGTAGCCTTTTGCATGTAGTTGAAAAAGTTTCACCCATGATGAGTACGAAACCTTGGTGCCATCGAGAACCCTGAATTTGTTTTGTATGTTTGTCACCGGATAAATGGGATGAAGAGATGTGGCTTTTCCGGTGGCTGTTTCTTTGTCGGCCATCGTGATGGGGCGAAAAGAAGAAGGGCATCAGTCGGATCGTAGCCAAGGGAGAGAGCAAGAATATCTCTGATACCATGTAAAGTATCAAATGATTCCTTGCCTTCTCCATTATACACAAAGGAATATATATACATCAATGTTACAACCGATTTGAGCTAAAATAGGAAAGAGAATCGGTAAAACTAATAACAATATACACACAATATTTACTAATAAATATATTATCTTATATTTTCGTCAAGTGTAGGCCAATAATTTGCTAATTAAAGTCCGTTATGTATCATTCATGATCATCTTACTGTTTATTTAATGAATTGATTCATTTTAAACTCATTTTTGGCCGTTCTTTTTGTACTACTTTATACATAACTCGATTACCTTTTCATAAAATCAAGAATCATAAATTTTCATAATGTATTAATGGAGAATTTTGAGATTAAAGTGTCGGGTTGTTATTCGATTGCGATTAAAAAACAGGGCAGAAAAAAACTCATTTTTCGCTAAACCCGCTAAACTCTTACCCGTTTTACATAATTCTTTTTACAGATTATAACAGATAATCTTTTTACCTTTTAAAGGAAACCAAATCTATGAATTTTCAGCAAATATAGGCCAACAAATTGTTAAAGTAAAGTAGGGTATGACTCATTAAGCACCCTTACGGTATTTTGATTATTTGACTCATATTAGACTCGTTTTTAGTCGGATTTTTAGCATTATATTATAGAGAACTCGATTAATTTTTCATAGACTCAATAATCATTGATTTTCATCAAGTATAAATGAAGAATTTCAAGTTTAAAGTTTCGATTTTATGGTTGAGAAGAAGAGTGGGGAAGGTAACCTGCTATAGTAGGTCAAAATCAACAAAATGACATATTAACATGTTTTTAATGACTTGACTGGCCACATGTGTACAAAGAAAAGGAGACGTGCCACAATGAAATATGGGGAAAAAATGACAACTAATTAATGACTTTACCCCTAGTATTAACTATCAAAATTATTGTGCGCGCTTGCCACATTAATATTGCTATTATACTACTAATTGTTATAACTAGACCTAATTTTTTTATAAAAAACATAGAACTTATAAAGAAAACTATATTACTTTAAAGAAATATACTAAAAATAATTATAATAAAAGGTAATACACTCAATGACATTTATATTTTTTCCCACCCGTTTTGCTCCGTCCTTCTATAAGTGGTTGCTCTTCCTCTAATCCTTCAACACCTTGTTTATTAGAGTTGATAATAATTCTAACTCGTTTAGCTTAGTTCAAGTTTTTTCTTACTCTTGTATGATGGTCAGTTACGTATTCTTTCTCCAAATAGATAGTTGTCAGAATCTAGTCGAGATTGATACAAGCATATTCTTCCGTAGGACGTTGCCGTTACTTCTACCAACAACTACCACTAGAGGAGGAGCCTACTTTGGCTCGTTCTTGAAAACATGTCCTTCATTAAAGGCAAATTGTTTTTTCATTTCATTTAAAAATAAGGTATGGGATTGGTTCATCATGTATTCATCGTATTGACAGGATTTTTCATTGGTCTCATGTTGTGTAGTAGTCTTTAAACTTGTTCATGGGTTGTCGTAGTTCCTCTATTCTAAAGTAATCTGGCCTCATGTATCTTGAAATCTCATGACCACTTTGTATTGCTCTTGAACTTAGCCTTAATATCACTCGTGTGTTTGAGAGTTCCAAATATTTTGATCCTATAATACGTTGTCCCAACACTTGGTTAGATATTTTTCTTCAATATCAATCTAAGGTGTTTTCTTGATGAAAGTTTTGGCCCATTTTTTTGCCTTTTCTTTGACTTGGACTTGTTAATGATCCTTAACAAGCTAATTAGGGGAAATTGAAAAGGAATAAGTTTCCTGTTTAATAAGAAATGTGTCTCCGCCTAGGTGTTTACTCTTTCTTTTGATGTTAACTAGGGATCTCTTATATTAAAGAGAGAAGTTTTTAAAGTGGGTATCTTACTTTTCAAGTAATGAGACTAGTGGGGCATACTCTTAACAAAGTCTATGACTAGAGTTAAGAGGATTAATAAACATGCATTCGAACCATTAGAAATCCCGATATTATCCTTCTCTATACTCGTTACATTGTTGCATAATCTTTGTGTTTCTTTATTATTGTTTAAAAAAGCTTGCAAAAGAACTCAATATTAGTTTTAAAATTGAAATGTAAAAAGTCACAAGTTTTGTTTCTTGCAATCCTTTCCAATCTCCGAATGATGACAAGAAAATTGTTGGTCAAGATGTAACACCATGTTTCCAGTTTTAACTTTTAAATTTTTCTTACTATTAGTTAGCACCAAAACATCAGAGTTTACAAAATAACAATTAATATTTACATTTGTGCTAACAATTTCACAAAAGTAGTGTCAAATTATTCTTCTCAAAAACCATGAGCTATCCAGCTAATCAATAAGCTGGGGTCTTACCCTTGCTGGAACTTGAACCACCTACATGCACAACAATACTAAAACATAAGCTTTCACTTAATGAGCATACTAATTGAACCGAAACAAACTAGGAGTAAACTCTTTTCAGGATATCTCACATCCCAGTTGTAGCACTTGCAAAATTGTTCCAAACTATTAACTATACTGTAGTATAGCTACATATCTTCCGTAGCCACACTCCCCCAACACTTTCCTTGGTATACAGCTCGTTGTATACCCTGTCACTCTTCTTGGTACAAAGCTACACCTCACGCGTAGCTATGTACCCGTTGTTCTTGTGCATAGTTGTGCTACATGCATAGCTATACACTTGTGCTACACAATTTATATATATAACGGTTATTTCACTTAACAAGGACATCATACTCATCATTTGCGCATACTCGTGTGTTATTCATACTAAAGAAATAGTACACTCACCTCAGTATTCATTTATACATCAAACAGTGCGAACTCAGTCGCATCACAGCGAGTACGTCAATAATTATTGCCTACAAACAATATACAATCAATGTATTAGGCTTACCACTCTGCTAAACAGCTGAAAACTGAATAGGACTGCATGGTTGTGCTTCACCCTCAAGTCTGGTCGTGACATCTACATACAAAGGTGTAACACCGGTTTCACGAGCTTAAAATTAGAGTAAATTAAAACTTTATTTACATCAAAGGTTTGCAGTGGAATAAACCACTGATTACATATTAAGTATTGCTTATCTACTTGGCGATAAAAAACAGCGAATCACGCCAAGTACCAAAATTAAGCCAGTGTTACCACTACGCACCGACCATCGTTATACAGTATCAGAGTTAACAGCAAGTGCTCCAAAAGATATGTACAATACAACACTACCCCGAGCAACCCGTCTCGCCAGGCCATCTGATCACTAACCTGCGAAAAGGAAAATATCACGAAACATTAGCTACACTAGCTAGTGAGTACAAGTATCACATAAGCACCAATAAGCATGCTATCACGTCACAATATGGCACACAATGCTAAGCTATCACATAGCGGTGTGCCGACATGTCAGCAGGATCATATCTTGTGAGGTAGCTAGCCTGGCTCAACGATCCAAGCTGGGGAATCAGTCACAACCAACCGCATCGGTGGGGGAGCGAAGAGCAGCCCACCATCACGTTTGAGCCACTAGGACTCCGTTTGGATCTGATCATAGACCAAGATCCTCACTGTATGTCGAGGAACGGCGGCCTGCAGAACCTTTACCCCAGAAAATCACTCGTGGGAACCGCTAATCCCTGAATAACACTCAAGGGATCCAGCCGCATCGGCGACTGACCTCAACCACTGCGTCTGTCCGGACAGGAATCATAAACACGATTGACCCATATGGTCCATAGTACACATGCGTATCACTTATCACAATTTATATCACATGGTATCACTTATAACACTATGTCACTAAATCACAATCACAATATCACATGGCACACAACACAGGCACACAATAGCCCTACTTACTGAGTCTTATGGGAAACCGGTACTCACCTCGATATCACAAGAGGCAGATATGGATCCGGGAATCCCAAGAACACACTGAATCGTCCGAATCACCTAACACATAAGGTTCAGGCTTGGTTATCACTTACACGTAGCACACACAGGTTAAAACACAGTTACACAAACTGTCTAGACTGGACCCCTGCTTGCGATCGCAAGCATAAGCCTTGCGGTCGCAAGGGACCTTTTAGACAAGCCATGCGATCACAAGGATACCCTATGTGATCGCAAAGGTCCTTTTTCCCCAAACGCATGCTTCCGATTGCAAGGGATACCCCCTTTGATCGCAAACATGTTTCTAGGGTTGATTACGATCGCAAGTTACGTACCTACAATCGCAAACCTTATTTCCTTCGCTCGTAAGCGGTAATCACCACAAAATAGACCCATACGATCGCATGGACACACCATGCGATCGCATAGCATACATACAAGACTTACGATCAAAAACTTAACACATGTGACCACATCACACATTTACGCGTCGCGGAATTTACAAACACCCTTACGATCGCAAGGCTTAACCCTTGCGGTCGCAAGGATGGCAACACCTCTTGCGATCGCAAGCACCTTGCCATGCGACCGCATGACCCTTTTTACAGTGACCTTTGTCCCTGTTTTCGCACAGCACCTGCAAATCGCGATTTTTACATCTTTTTCGACCAAAAACTCAGTTCTAACCACTTACACACTTTGTTTAACACCCATAGACACAAAAGAACACACTAGACACAATTACAATCCACAAACACACAATAAACACCATCAATTTGGTGTTTCTTGAACACAAACGCAAAAATAGGGTTCTTGATCAAAATCACTTACAAGGAAGAAGAATAACCGGGGATAAGCTACGGATTTGATTCCGAAATCACTTGAAACCCACTTGTTTCTTGATTAATTCTTCAAAATTTCCAAAGCTTGGAGCATATGTGTGTTTGTACGTGTTTGTATATGTGTGTAGTACGTGTTCTTGTCAAAACCCAGGGATAAGGCATTCACAATAAACCGACCTTGAGTCTTTAAATTAAAATACGGGTATTTTATTCCCCTTTTCAACTCACAACTTAACACACGCCATCCCGTTTTAACCAACGGGGATATCTACGGAATCATTACACGAAACCGTAAAACAAGACATCACTTTTTGACACAACCGACACTTTTCACATAATCACATTAATTAACACGAGACACGTTAGTCACACAAAACACTTAATTAATTTCACTTAAAGTCACTGTACAAGCTCTAAAGCACAAAGTACAACCCTACACTGCTAGGCCCATTACAGAGTGTTTCAAATCCACCCCCCTTAAGAAGATTCCGTCCTCGGAATCTGATCACTCACGAACAGGTGGGGATATCGAGCTCGCATCTCATCTTCAGTTTCCCAGGTCATATCGAACCTAGGTTATATTTCCACTTCACGAGAACGAGCTTGATCACTTTCTTACGCAGTTTCTTAGTCTTTGAGCCGAGAATCTCAACAGGTTCCTCAACGAGGCGCTTTGAAGCATCAACTCTCAGCTCCTGTAGTGGCAGAATCTGACTCTCATCCACTTTACACTTGCGCAAGTAACACATGTTGAAGGTATTGTGAATACCCTCAAGTTCTAGAGGTAACTCCAGAGACACAGTTTGTTCATTGACTTTGCGTAGGATCTTGAACGGTCCTATGAAACGCGGACTCAATTTGTCTTTACGGCCAAAGCGGATAACACCCTTCCACGGAGAGACTTTCAGGAAAACCCGATCGCCCTCATTAAACACCACCGGCTGACGTCTCGGGTCAGCGTACACTTTCTGTCGATCACGAGCGGCTTTCAACTTTTCACGCGCCACTCTCACTTTATCAGCTGTAATTTGCACTATCTCAGGTCCGGCGAACTGCTTCTCGCCAGGCTCTAACCAACAAGTGGGAGTGCGACAACGTCTCCTGTATAACATCTCAAATGGAGACATCCCAATACTGGAATGGTATGAGTTGTTATAAGCAAACTCAATCAACGGCAGATGTGAATCCCACGCTCCACCGAACTCAAGTACACATGCGCGAAGCATGTCCTCCAGGGTTTGGATAGTTCTCTCTGTCTGGCCGTCTGTCTGAGGATGGTACGCCGTGCTCAAGAGAACACGAGTGCCACGCTCACGCTGTAAACTCTGCCAAAAATTCAAAGTAAACCGCGGATCGCGATCTGACACAATAGAACATGGCACTCCATGGCGCGACACTACTTCAGCAATATACAACTTTGCTAATTTATCCAACGAGGTAGACTCGCTGATAGCCAGAAAATGAGCACTTTTGGTCAAACGGTCAACTATGACCCAAACCGCATCGTGCCCTCTGAGCGTTTTCGGCAACTTTTTACGAAATCCATCGTAATATTATCCCACTTCCACTCAGGAATTTCGAGTTGCTGAAGATTACAGTATGGTTTCTGATGCTCAGTCTTCACTTGCGCACATATTTGACACTTTTCCACGTGGGAAGCAATGTCTCGCTTTAAAGTAGGCCACCAGTATAAAACTTTCAAATCATGGTACATCTTGATACTGCCCGGATGTACAGACAGTCGAGACTGATGAGCCTCTTGCAGAATCAACTCACGATTTCCCCCGTACAGAGGCACCCAAACACGAGACTGAAAAGTCTTTAGCCCACGGCTATTATCTGTAAGCATATCTTTTTGCTTCCGCATCACACTCAGCTGCAAGATTCTCGTCACGCAAGGCCACAGATTGTGCTTCCTTCAATCTCGCAGGAATATCAGGAATCACCACAACTTTCATGAACTTCGCCTCAGCTGACGAGCTTTTGCGACTAAGAGCATCCGCCACCACATTGGCTTTACCAGGATGATAACGGATCTCACAGTCGTAATCTTTGATCAATTCGAGCCAACGCCGCCGCCTCATATTGAGCTCTTTCTGTGTAAACACGTATTGCAGACTCTTATGATCCGTACAGACCACACACTTGGTACCGTACAGATAATGCCGCCACAGCTTCAGAGCAAACACAACAGCAGCTAGCTCCAGATCATGTGTCGGATAGTTACCTTCATGTGGCTTTAACTGTCGAGACGCATATGCTATCACTTTATCACGCTGCATTAACACGCAGCCAAGCCCCGAATAAGAAGCATCACAATATACTACGAAGTCATCAAACCAGTCGGGCAAGGAAAGAATCGGAGCTTCACACAATAGCAGTTTCAGAGATTGAAACGCTTGTTCTTGCGCCTCAGACCACACAAAAGCAACATCATTCCGAGTAAGCTAAGTCAAGGGACCTGCAAGTTTAGAAAAATCACGGATAAACCGCCGATAATATCCAGCTAGGCCGAGAAAACTACGAACTTCAGAAGGAGTTCGGAGAACTCCCCAGTTCATCACTGCATCGACTTTCGCTGGATCCACTTTAACACCGTCCCTGCATATCACATGACCAAGAAAATGCACTTCACGAAGCCAAAATTCGCACTTTGAAAACTTTGCATAAAGCTTCTCTCTCTTGAGAGTTTCAAGAACTTGCCGTAAATGCAACTCGTGCTCGGCTTCACTTCGGGAATACACAAGAATATCATCGATAAACACAATTACGGATTTATCCAAGAAAGGACGACAAATCCGATTCATCATATCCATAAACACAGCAGGCGCGTTGGTTAAGCCGAACGGCATAACCAAGAACTCATAGTGGCCATATCGAGTGCGGAAAGCAGTTTTAGGAACATCATCTTCACTAACCCGCACCTGGTGGTAGCCAGAACGAAGATCAATCTTAGATAAGCAAGTCGCTCCTTGTAACTGATCGAACAAATCATCAATACGCGGAAGAGGGTATTTATTCTTTACCGTTCGCTTATTCAGCTCCCTGTAATCGATACACATTCGCATGGTCCCATCCTTCTTCTTCACACATAACACAGGAGCACCACACGGTGACGAACTTGGACGAATAAAGCCTTTATCCAATAACTCCTGTAACTGGGTCATCATCTCTCGCACCTCTGAAGGAGCAAGACGGTATGGAGCTTTAACTACAGGCGTAGCCCCGGGAACAAGATCAAGTTTATACTCTACATCTCTTACCGGCGGCAAACCCGGCAATTCGACTGGAAACACCTCCGGATAATCTAACACTACCGGAATATCTTTGACCACTTGCTTTTCTAGCTTTGCATCAATCACGTGAGCTAGATAAAACTCGCAGCCTTTAGAAATTGATTTCTTAGCTTTCAACACAGAAATAAGAGGGATGTCAGACTCTCGACGTTCCTCTCGAGCTACAGCACAAGACCCATCGGGTAAAGGAATCTTCACCATCTTTTTCGAACACAGAATCTCCGCGTTCAGACCACTGAGCCAATCCATACCAACGACCGCATCAAAGCCCGCAATTGGCATGAGAAGAAAAGAGATAGGGAAACTATTCCCGTCCACGTCAAGGTTAACACAGGGAACACTATCCGTAACCGAAACTACCTTACCACTAGCAATTTCAACTTTAATCGGCTCAGGTAACACAGATATAGGCAATTGCAGTTTATCACGAAAAGCCACAGATATAAAAGAATGGGTAGCCCCGGAATCAAATAACACACAAGCTGGAACAGAATTTACAAGAAAAGTACCAGTGATCACGTCTCCAGCAGCTTTGGCTTCTTCAGTTGTCATCTGAAAAGCCCGACCCTTGGCGCGAGGAGCGCCATCTTTCTTAGGTTGAGCAGAGGACCCACCAGCTCCAGCTCCCGTATCACTCCTCTGTCTCTTCGGGCACTCTGTAATCCTATGCCCCGGCTTTTGACACTTAAAACAAACATTCTCTTTGAACGAGCACTCTGTAGCTGCGTGCCCCTTCTCACCACATCTCATACATCTGGTAGTAGCCTTCGAGCAGTCACCCGAATGGTAAGAACGGCACAAAGAACACAAAGGATTATCAAACCTCGGTTTCTTACTCGAATCCACTTTCCCACCAGCAGCAGATTTTCCTTTTGAAGTACCAGCCTTTGAATACTACTGAAACTTCCTCTTCTGGCCCTCCACAGTCTGATCACCCTGACACTGGCGACGATCACCATCAATCTGTCGGGCTATTTCAAACGCCCGATCCAAAGAAACTGCAGCTCTCACATGAGCTCGATCCTCTAGCGGTAGCATATTCACAAACTTCCGCATTTTCGCCCTCTCATCAGTCACAAGGTGTGGTATAAACCATACCTTATCAGTAAAAGCATGGATAAGGTCCTCCACCGGTTTGTCCCCCTTGTGGAGACTGTTGAACTCATTCTCTAACCTCTCAAGATTGTAATCAGTACAATACTTGCTTTTCACTTTCTCCGAAAACTGCTCCCAAGTCAGAGCAGCGATCACCTCTTTACTCACTGTGTCCTTCACGGTGTCCCACCAATCCAGAGCTTTACCTTTCAACATACAAACCGCATACTTGACACGGTTCTCATATTCACAATCACAGGACTCGAACACTTGATCGGTCTCACGCAGCCAGCGGATAGTCTCTGAGGGATTATCACTACCCTCATACACCTTTGGCCCGCAAGACTTAAATTTCTTAAAAGAGCACTGCTCACGCTGCTTGCCCTTAATAGCTTCCCTCAGTAGCTCCCTAGTCGAGCGAAGCTCCTCCTCAAGTAACAAAATATAAGCCTCAGAATCTCTTCCCTGCCTTGAGCCCCGAGTATTATGCCATGAAGACTCCTCCTCGGTTTCAGCACGATGATGTGAGGCTTCATCCTTCATCTCTTTTAGAGCTTCCTAGGTGTTAGCATGTCGTTCAGACATTCTACTCACTTACTTTCTATACACAAGGGGCGAACACGTTTAGTACACTTAATCATAATTTACTAACACACAAGTTAGTTCACATAGAGCAATAACCACATAACCCTCACACTCAGCCCCAATTACCCTTCTAGGAACACTTAACGATGGTCAAGCCCGAGTTTGAGATCGAATACTTTCACAAGTACCCGATTCCCTCAAACTAATGCTCTGATACCTAATTGTAACACCGGTTTCACGAGCTTAAAATTAGAGTAAATTAAAACTTTATTTATACCAAATGTTTGCAGTGGAATAAACCACTGATTACATATTAAGTATTGCTTATCTACTTGGCGATAAAAAACAACGAATCACGCCAAGTACCAAAATTAAGCCAGTGTTACCACTACGCACCGACCATCGTTATACAATATCAGAGTTAACAGCAAGTGTTCCAAAAGATATGTACAATACAACACTACCCCGAGCAACCCGCCTCGCCAGACCATCTGATCACTAACCTGCGAAAAGGAAAATATCACGAAACATTAGCTACACTAGCTGGTGAGTACAAGTATCACATAAGCACCAATAAGCACTTGCCAGGATATCTCACATCCCAGTTGTAGCACTTGCAAAATTGTTCCAAACTATTAACTATACTGTAGTATAGCTACATATCTTCCGTAGCCACACTCCCCCAACACTTTCCTTGGTATACAGCTCGTTGTATACCCTGTCACTCTTCTTGGTACAAAGCTACACCTCACGCGTAACTATGTACCCGTTGTTCTTGTGCATAGCTGTGCTACATGCATAGCTATACACTTGTGCTACACAATTTATATATATAACGGTTATTTCACTTAACAAGGACATCATACTCCTCATTTGCGCATACTCGTGTGTTATTCATACTAAAGAAATAGTACACTCACCTCAGTATTCATTTATACATCAAACAGTGCGAACTCAGTCGCATCACAGCGAGTACGTCAATAATTATTGCCTACAAACAATATACAATCAATGTATTAGGCTTACCACTCTGCTAAACAGTTGAAAACTGAATAGGACTGCATGGTTGTGCTTCACCCTCAAGTCTGGTCGTGACATCTACATACAAAGGTGTAACACCGGTTTCATGAGCTTAAAATTAGAGTAAATTAAAACTTTATTTACATCAAAGGTTTGCAGTGGAATAAACCACTGATTACATATTAAGTATTGCTTATCTACTTGGCGATCAAAAACAACGAAACACGCCAAGTACCAAAATTAAGCCAGTGTTACCACTACGCACCGACCATCTTATACAGTATCAGAGTTAACAGCAAGTGCTCCAAAAGATATGTACAATACAACACTACCCCGAGCAACCTGCCTCGCCAGGCCATCTGATCACTAACCTGCGAAAAGGAAAATATCACGAAACATTAGCTACACTAGCTAGTGAGTACAAGTATCACATAAGCACCAATAAGCATGCTATCACGTCACAATATGGCACACAATGCTAAGCTATCACATAGCGGTGTGCCGACATGTCAGCAGGATCATATCTTGTGAGGTAGCTAGCCTGGCTCAACGATCCAAGCTGGGGAATCAGTCACAACCAACCGCATCGGTGGGGGAGCGAAGAGCAGCCCACCATCACGTTTGAGCCACTAGGACTCCGTTTGGATCTGATCATAGACCAAGATCCTCACTGTATGTCGAGGAACGGCGGCCTGCAGAACCTTTACCCCAGAAAATCACTCGTGGGAACCGCTAATCCCTGAATAACACTCAAGGGATCCAGCCGCATCGGCGACTGACCTCAACCACTGCGTCTGTCCGGACAGGAATCATAAACACGATTGACCCATATGGTCCATAGTACGCATGCGTATCACTTATCACAATTTATATCACATGGCATCACTTATAACACTATGTCACTAAATCACAATCACAATATCACATGGCACACAACACAGGCACACAATAGCCCTACTTACTGAGTCTTATGGGAAACCGGTACTCACCTCGATATCACAAGAGGCAGATATGGATCCGGGAATCCCAAGAACACACTGAATCGTCCGAATCACCTAACACATAAGGTTCAGGCTTGGTTATCACTTACACGTAGCACACACAGGTTAAAACACAGTTACACAAACTGTCTAGACTGGACCCCTGCTTGCGATCGCAAGCATAAGCCTTGCGGTCGCAAGGGACCTTTTAGACAAGCCATGCGATCGCAAGGATACCCCATGCGGTCGCAAAGGTCCTTTTTCCCCAAACGCATGCTTCCGATCGCAAGGGATACCCCCTTTGATCGCAAACATGTTTCTAGGGTTGGTTACGATCGCAAGTTACGTACCTACGATCGCAAACCTTATTTCCTTCGCTCGTAAGCGGTAATCACCACAAAATAGACCCATACGATCGCATGGACACACCATGCGATCGTATAGCATACATACAAGACTTACGGTCAAAAACTTAACACATGCGACCACATCACACATTTACGCAGCGCGAACCTTAAAATTTTACGCCGAGCGGAATTTACAAACACCCTTACGATCGCAAGGCTTAACCCTTGCGGTCGCAAGGATGGCAACACCTCTTGCAATCGCAAGCACCTTTCCATGCGACCGCAAAGACCCTTTTTACAGTGACCTTCGTCCCTGTTTTCGCACAGCACCTGCAAATCGCGTTTTTTACATCTTTTTCGACGAAAAACTCAGTTCTAACCACTTACACACTTTGTTTAACACCCATAGACACAAAAGAACACACTAGACACAATTACAATCCACAAACACACAATAAACACCATCAATTTGGTGTTTCTTGAACACAAACGCAAAAATAGGGTTCTTGATCAAAATCACTTACAAGGAAGAAGAATAACCGGGGATAAGCTACGGATGTGATTCCGAAATCACTTGAAACCCACTTGTTTCTTGATTAATTCTTCAAAATTTCCAAAGCTTGGAGCATATTTGTGTTTGTACGTGTTTGTATATGTGTGTAGTACGTGTTCTTGTCAAAACCCAGGGATAAGGCATTCACAATAAACCGACCTTGAGTCTTTAAATTAAAATACAGGTATTTTATTCCCCTTTTCAACTCACAACTTAACACACGCTATCCCGTTTTAACCAACGCGGATATCTACGGAATCATTACACGAAACCGTAAAACACGACATCACTTTTAGACACAACCGACACTTTTCACATAGTCACATTAATTAACACGAGACACGTTAGTCACACAAAACACTTAATTAATTTCACTTAAAGTCACTGTACAAGCTCTAAAGCACAAAGTACAACCCTTCACTGCTAGCCCCATTTACAGGGTGTTACAAAAGGCGTACATGCAGACACACACGTACCTTTCATAGGAACGCTCGTACCTGAGCACGCCCATACCACAAGAACTAGGGTTTTTTACGAGTGTTAGGCACAACCGTAGTCTCCTTGGGCACACCCGTTCCTTATGAACTACAGCAATAGTTTTCACCGACTGTTAGTTGTTTTTAACCAAAAACCTTAAATAACAAAAAACAAGTGTTTCCCATCACTTGCAACACATGCTACAACTATTGAAACTACTAATCATCAACAATAACCATAATTAACACACTAATATCAATGATTTCACCTTGGAATCACCTTATTGACTCAAAACACACAAAACTAAAACAAAAATCATACCTTGATAATCTATGCTACTGAGGTATCAATTTCAGATGGTAAATCACAACTTTCGTTAATCAAAATTGCACAAAGAACTTAGGCAGCTAGCTTATACGCGAGTGTGTGTGTGTATTTGCGAATTGATGGTTCGACTAACCAAAACAAAGTCAAATGTACAGCCACATATATCAACATCTTTGGAAGACTAACAAAACAGCCCCTGCACTGTGCAATTTTAAAAAATGTCAACTTTAGCCCCGGCCTCTAATTTTAATTCACATAAAACTTAAAAAGGAAACTTACCAAACACATAACACTTAACAGTTAAATAAGTAATTTCGAACCTTGGGGGGTTACACAAGAAGTATCATATGTAAGCGACTTTGAGGTGTTGATGTTTATGTTGATCATATAAGACCTCATTTATCATTTTAATTGAACCTATTGACAAGTTATAGCTTATGTCCTACAAAAGAGGTTGGAATAGAATAAATCACATATTTTGACCTTCAAGGTACCAAAAACTTGTATATATATTACTAACAATCAAATGTTTATAATCTAACAATTCAAAACAAGTCTAGTTAGTTTTCCAGATGTAAGATATGTCTCACATGCCCATACCAAATTGTCTCAATTTAAAAATGTATTCACAACTAATGGTACATAAAATGCAACATGCATTGTTCATATTACAAAATGATACATTAAAGATGATATGACTAATTAATACTTACACGTGAAAAACAAAAGAAGCAACTGTATGCTGTTGTTTAGGTTTGTTTGTTACTATCTACATGTGTAAACAACTAATGGAAACACTATGTTTTGAAATAAAAACACAAAACCCTGTACAAATCTAGTAACAAAGTAACAATGAAACATTTTCTTCAAAGCTAATATGACAACTGTGACGAATGAGAGGATACCAGTAGTGTTGTAACTCGGTGAGATCTTTTTTAAACATAATGTACTTTTCCAAACAATTATAAAACTATTGCAATTCTCTTTAAGTTTTTAAAAATATAGTTTTCGGGATTTTTGAATCCTAAATTTGAAAGAGAATTTGGGATATTGGATCCCGAATTTGCCATTTGTCAACTACTTGAGCTCACATCTTTCTTTTTATGGTTATCAAGAAGAATTTGGAATTTTGGATCTCGTATTTACTACATTCACCTCCCTACACTACTATCATACCCTAAAATACCTCCCAACTACTCAAAACTAAGTCCCGAATTCTTTAATGTATATGACAACAAGAAAAAAACCCGTAAAGTGTAGAGAAATGGCATGTCGCAAATTCGGAATCCAAAAATTCTCCTTGATAATGACAACAAGAAAGTTGTGATCTCAGGTAGTTGACAAGTGGCAAATTCGGGATCCTATATCTTCTGCTCTCTTTCAAATTAAGTACTAAAAATATCTGAGAACTATACATTTAAAAACTTGAAGAGAAGTTTTGATAATTGTTATGAAAAGTACATTATTGTTTTTTTAAATAAAAAATTCAACCCGGTGATGATGTTCAGTGATAGTTTTGATCATTGCTAGTGATTGAAATTGTGGTGGTGGGACAAATGTGAGAGAGATAAAAGAGGGGGCGGCAGCCAGCAAGGTGGCGGTGTTCTTGTGCAATCAAAGAGAAACTATATATAATACCATGAAAATAGGATAATATGGAGATTAATTATTGTTGGAGGTTACTTTTGGATAAAATATGTCTTTATTTTTTTGGTTAGTTTACCGGAATGTATTAAATATATCATGTTTTGCTATTATGTGTATTGAAGTTTAAAATTTTCCATTACGTGTATCGAACATCTAATTTGTCGGTATTATGTATATTAAACTTTCTTTTGTATGTATTAAACTTAAAAAAAAATCTTTTTTATCAAACCAAAATACTTATAATATCAACAAATTGAATTATGATACATACAATAGAAACATTTAAAATTTGATACACAAAATATCAAAACCTTTAATTTTATAGTAGCCGCTTTGATTGAATTTATTTTTGTAAAAAAACCTGTATTATTAGAAGATATATAGAAATGGGGTTTATTTTCAAGAAGTATACCGAGCTTGTCACTTTTTACTATTGTGTTTACCAAACTTAAAAAACTACCATTTAGTGTATCATACTTTCAAAAACTACCATTAAATGCCTCGTGTTACCTTCTAAACAGGTAGTCTGTAAAAAAAATTTAATTTTTTTAATCCAAACATTGAAATCTAACCAAAAGATGAAGCCTTGAACATCCAAATCGAAACCCAGATTTGTCGATGGTGAACCCTAAGATCTGTAGAAACCCAGACAGTCGAACCCAGTGCAGTCGATGGTGTTGAAACCCAGTGCCTTCAAACGGAAACCCGATTTTTTGTTTGCTAATTTGTGTTTCCAAACCCAATGCCTTCGAACGAAAAGCAGAACTCCATCAACTGCGTGTGCGTCTACTTCAGTGCCTAGGCTTCGACACCATCGCTTTCAAAGAAACCCTCGAGCCATGAATGGAAACTAGATCTGTTGTTGCTAATCTGTGTTTGATAATCTGGAAGTAACCAAGGAAGAAATCAATGTTTGATAATCTGGAAACCATCGCCTTCAAAGAAACCCTCGCGCCATAAAGAAATCGATGATGATGATGATGATGATGATTATTATTATTATTATTATTATTATTATTATTATTATTATTATTATTATTATTATTATTATTATTATTACTATTATATTTGTTATGTTTTTCAATTGTTTTTAAACAAGAATATTACATGTCACCATCCAAGTAAGAGGCCACATCATCATAACCTGTGTCACGTTAGCAGTTAACCTGCTATATCAGGTTAGATGCATTATTTGCTAGTTTTAAAAACTTGAGTATATTAAATGATAGTTTTAAAAGTTAGATATACACAATAGTAAAAAATAACAAGTTCGGTATATTTTTGAAAATAAACCCTAATAAATATTATCAATAATATTACTTCTTCGAGATTACCTTAATTAAATCGTAAACTAATTAATCATAAGTTTTTTTCATAAAGAAAAAGAAAAAGATAAGATTGTTTAATTAGGAAATTAGGAACATGATCCGGTCAAAATAATACGAAACACGCTTTGATTTGCATGATTATGTGTATGGTAATGTGATTATTTATCAAAATGTTTCTTGTTAATAAAATAATAGATGATGGAATATAATATAATGTATATAATTACTATACCATACAGAATCCAGAAAAAAAATTTGTCTTTTTTCACGGAATGGCCAAGGCACTTAACATTTACATATTTACATGAGAGGTCCCATGATTGACTTGCACATTTTTTAATTCTCTCATTTTTTTTCTTTTGTTTCCAATTTTTCATAAACAACCCTAAATAATTTGTTCTCTTTCAACCCAACCCTCAATTGTACAATAAGTTATAAAATAACTCTAAAATCATAATAAATTGTTTACTTCTATAATGATAAAAAAAGATTAATAATATACTTTTGAAAAGTATTTTTTTAAATTTGGAATGATAAATTGTAACATTTATATAATTTTTTTTTCTAGATAGAACTTTTTTTAAATTAAGTATGTTGTTTTCAAATAGAATGAGCATCTTAAATGTTAGATATAATAGATCTCATGACGTGGATTTTATTTTGTATGTTAAATTTGTTTAGTTATATTATTATACGAGTACTTGCCATTACACAGAATCCAAGTTACATTTGTTCGTACTGAAATAGACTCTTATTATTTAAATATTTTGCGTTGTTTCAAGTACACAGAGGCTAAATTACTTTTTAAAAAAACAATTCAATTGTTTAAGTTTCATATCTAAATTCAATTTACCATTTATGCGTTAGTGGTTTAAAATTATTTTTTAAAACTTTTTAGTAAAAGATTAATAGATGAGTAATCTGATTAAATTCGATTAAAAAGTAATTAGTCCCCGACGCGAAACGTGGGTAAGCCACCCACTAGTTACTTATTAAAAAAGAGTTTCTTGTTTAATCTTCGTGTTCTTTAAAATATATAATAAATCGTCTCTTCAAAAACTTCATTTTTATTATATTTTAAGGTTTACGTTACGCAACATAAATTATGTTTTTCTAATTTTTTATAACATATATAATTTTTTTATGTTAATATATATCTATTAATGTTTGTAAATAGGTTTTATATGTGTAAAAACTTGGGAAAAAAAGTATAATTAAATTTTTTTTAAATATTAATAAGTATAATGAAACATTTGTGTACATTAACCGTTTATTTTATTTTATCAGTAAAAAGTTCATAATATATTTTTATGATTTTTTTATAAAATTTTGACTATATGCTCGATATGAATTACTAATTAATCAATAGATAATGTTTCATTTAAATTATTATACATAAAAGTATACTAATTAGGGTTTATTTTTTGTAATTATTGATTATTAATCGAAGGTTTATCTTCTAATCTAAATAAAAGACTAATATGAATTAATTTTAGGGTTAAAGTTGCGTAATGACATGAAACTTGTCTCAATGTTTCAATATGGTACCTAAAGTATTTTTTTACTCATATGACCATTAAACTTGTTGGAACAATAGGACAAGATTCATACCATACTCCGACACTTGAAATAAGTTAAAATCATGGATTTACCGGCTAAGCCGGTTGCGGGTGCATAATAACACATTTTTAACAAGTTTAATGGTCATATGAGTAAACAAAATACTTTAGGTACCATATTGGAACATTGAGACAAGTTTTATGTCATCAAGCAACTTTAACCCTTAATTTTATTAAACAATCATAACCATATTGATTTAAGTAAAATCTGAACCGTCTATTTACATATAAAATTAAATTTGGTTTTAACTTTTCACAAGTCAACAATCAACAAAACTAATAGGAAAATAGAAAATTACTTTATCAACTATAACGAATTTGATTTCTTAAATATGAGATAACGTAAATTATTAAAATTTGGTTCGATAAATAAGATTTATCGAATATGAGACCATGATTTAATGACACTGTAACTTCATGATTTGTATACATTAATTGGGTTAATTTATATATTAGTTGCTTGCTTAAGATTATTTATTATTAAAAATAACATAAAGATTATTTTTAAAAACAACCTGTCCTTATGATCCATCCTTTTAAAGGTAAGTTAGGTTATTTATCTCTCCAACCTTTATAAATAAATAAAGTTTTAGTTTAGGTTATTTCTATTAAATAATTCTATTTATTTATTTTCATAAATTAAAACTCACAATATTTATTTAAATTAAAATTTTAAATTGATTTTGATTTTTAAGAGTTAAAGTTCTTTAACTTGAGTCGAAATTGTTACAGATAATTTTATACGACTTTCTTGAACTTTAAAATATCGTATTCGCCATCTTATATTATAAATAGCATATTTGTCCTTTATAACATATCAAAAGATTATATTTGACCATATTTATAGTTTTATTGTTCTAAAATATATTATAATCAGTTAATTTTTTTTAGTTGTAACCAATAAATCTTTATCTTATTGTTTCTAATTGTATTACAATGATGATTAATTGGCTATAAAAGAACTACAATCAATTCTCTTCAATTCATAATACGTTTATGATGTCATGTATGTTATCCCTCTTCTGTCGACGCTTCCACTGCATATTGACGTCGTCTATCACCATTTTTTTAAACTCGTTTATTTTGTGTATTATACTTATTTATATTTTTTCGTTGATGTTTAAATTTATCATATTAAAACTAACTCGTGTATCACAAAAGTATTTAAAATATTAGACTAGTGAAATTATAAAATTGAACAACAATAATACTCACATTCGTCTAAATAAGGTTTGAAGAAAAGAAATATAAATAATCTTATCTATGAAATTATTAAAATATTACCTTAAATAAAGCCATATGCATATAGCCCCTCAAAATCCTCCTCTTAAAAGGTCAAGTAACTATTTAGGATGATCTCATGTTTCTAATTTTTATTATATGTTAACTATTTATAAAATTAAGAAAATAAGGTATAAATAAATGAGGAACAACCCAGCCTATGACATCTTGATTTGTATAGACAACTATATTTCACCTAACTTTCAAATCAACTTGTTTAGCATTTATAAAATAACAATTAAATGAGGAATTAATCATATTTATAATGAAGATAAATAATGGGAATCATATCACTTGACATCTCATCTTACAGAAAATGGTACTCCATCTATTGTTCCATTTGCTTCACAACCCTAAACCCCAGTCATATATTAAGTTTTTTTTCTGCTTCTATTTTACTATTTATATTTTTTTAAACGATATTCCTTATGTTGTTAATATTTGTAAACTTGGTTTTAAACATTCATATTTGCAATAACAAAATGAATCTTGATCATGAATTATTGACTCTCACTTATTCTAGTTATATGAGATTTGTCCAAATAGGTTCTCGGAAATGGATGTAGAATTTAGGGTATATGTGAGTTTGGTGTTTAAGAAATTATATTAACTTTTATTTGTTACTATTTTTAGGAAAAGACGTTTACTGAAAATGATATCAGAAAACAAGTTTTGAAAAAAACAGTTCGTGAACCAATTCCCGAAATACAAGCACTAATAAAATTTTAGGAGACAGACTCCTGAAAGTTGGGTTCTGAAATTGATATAGAGCACCAAGTTCAGAAACGGACTCTCATAGGTAATCCAGGAAATGTGAACTTCAGGTTTTGGAAACAGAGTCTTGAAAAGGTTCAGGTTCAGCAATAAGTACAGGTTCAATGACAGTGGTTCAGGTTCAGTTTCAAGAACAGTGATTCATGTTCAGGTTCAAGTTTCAGGAGCAGTGGTTCAGGTTCTGGTTCAGGTCCAAGAAATACACACCTGAAGAATGACTGAGGCTGGTGTCTAACACGATTTCCTTAATTAGATTTGTTGTTTGTTCCCAATGTACAACAACTCAAGTAGATGTACTGGCGGAGATGATCACTTGCCTGAAAAAGGCGGCGGAAAACTTCGGTGCAAGAACATAGAGAGAAGGAGTGTGTATTTCTGCGTTGTGTGCATTTAGTAAAACCACCATCGGCGAATTTAGTTGGACACATTCTCATACTCACTTGGTTTTGTCAAATTCCATTCTAAGTACATAACTTTGAGTATCAATATCTTATTCACATATACTCCGTTTTGGCACATTATATATCATTTCATAGATCTCATAGTGAAGAATACAAATCCACAAAGGATTTGACATACATAACACTTATATATATAATATATTTTTTGAAAGGCAAAGTAGAATATATTTATAAGTATAATAACACTTTACAAAACAACCCGAAAGGAATTACCTACAAGTATACTCCACTACAAGAAGTAGAATTAGTATACCTGAGAAGGTTTGTGGGATGCCGATCATTACAATGGAAATAAGGATTACGCCAATCTATACTATTTTAGACACACTACCCGGACTGGTAAGCCAATCTTGCCACCACAAGAACTTTGTGTTCTTTGCTCTAACTTTTAGCCAACTAAAAAGAATTGTTTTTAAGTCCATCAAAATCGAATTCAGCTTGCAGACTTTATTGACAAAGACGATTCTGTTTCTGTCTTTCCACAATAGATAAGATGCCGTCGCTATGGTCAAACTCCACAAAGTTTTCGCCTGCTTGCTTAGCTTGTCTTGAACATTCTGCTCCAGGTCTTGTAAATCTTCGAAGTGTTGTAAATCTAAACCCCACCAAGTATGGATTTGATCCCAAATTGAAGCTAGTTTGGAGCACTTGAAAACGGCATGAATCACGGTTTCCACATCTTCTTCACATCTGGGACATAAGGTCGTATGTAAGTCGATCCCTTTTGACTCCAAGTTGCATCTCACTGGTAACCTTTTGCGATCTAGTCTCCATTTGAATATACATACTTTCTTAGGGATTAAGTTTGACCAGAAGGTAGGATTGCTAACTCTTGAATCATCCCACTCCAGATCTTCAAGAACCTCTCTTATTCTTTTAACCGAATAAAAATTGTTATCACTTAGCGTCCACGAGCATTTATCCTGATGGTGTTGATGGAGAGTAATTCCTTCCAGCATAGCTTTTAGTCTTTCCCACTCTTCTGCAACCCTCCCCCTGCAAGTGATGTGTTGTTCCCAAACCCACTTCCAATTCGACCCCAACCAGATTCCCCAATCCGCCACCTTACTATCCACTCTCCCACACTTTGCGAATATTCTAGGAAATTGAATAGCCAAGGTTGTAGAGCCAAGCCAAGTGTCATGCCAAAACTAGTTAGAAGACCATTTCCCACTTGTATTTTCTGAAAAATTGCGATATCTAAACCTTTTGCAAGGAGTAATCTGCGAGCAGTTATAATGCCACCCCAAATCCCACCCCCTTAACTGTAACACCCTCCTTACCGGCCTAGATTAATTAAGGTAATTAAGTAGGATTACCTTTAATTAATTTGTTGATTAATTAAATATATGAAATAATTAATTTAACTATGTGTTTAATTGTTTTTGTGTTAAGCAATTGATTAAATATTAATAAATTATTAGTGGGGCGGTGGGGGGTTTAGGTGGCCGAGAGAAGGATGGTTAGTCATCACCCTAGTCTCTAGGTGTGCCACTAACCCCATTTGTGTGTGTGATAACCGAGTGAGAGTATCCAACACTCTCATTCTTGCATGCAAAAGTTGAGAGTGTTTGTGTGTGTTTACTCTCGGAAGTAGAAGAACAAAGAAGAACCGATTGTTCTTCAAGAACTCGTTTGAGTTTAGAGATTATTAATCAAGCATCACAAGGTTAGATCTTATGATCCTCGTATGATTAAATTGTTGTTTAAATCGATTCTTTGTATTGCATGCTACTTTGATGAGAACTTGTTGAACATAGGATGCATGTAGAAGAATCCATGTTAGAATGAATATGTTTATGCCATTTCTGTGTTTTAAATGATTTTAGAACATGCATGATAGAAATGGTATAAATCTGAATTGAAAATGGAAGTTTGGATAAAAAGCTTGAATAAATCGGAATTCAAGAATGAAATAATCGGAATTCCAGTTTTATTGGTTTAATCGCATGGACTGTTATGGATATGATCACATAGAACATATATATTTAGTGCCTTTGCTGGATTTGGATCGTATGGAATTTGAACTATACTTGATGTTAATCGCATGCGAATAATAGTGGAATGAATAACCTTGAATGGCATTCGATTAAGTGGAATAGCATGGGTTTGGATTGGACGTAATCTGAATAATTTCCCTAACTTTGAAATCGCATATGCTGGATCGCATTCGATTAAGTCGAATCGCATTGGATGGAATTGGATGTAATTTCCTTAACTCTTTGGATCGCATATGGTCTGAATCGTATTGGATTTAATTCGTATTCGATTGAATCATAGTGGAATTGACTTAGAAAGTTATTGGTATTTCAATCGCATGGAAATATACAGAGTCAATCGCATGCGAATGATATGAATCAATCGCATGCGATTCACAAAGGATGTTTGGTTTGCATTCGATTTACAGTGGAAATCGCACGCGATTCACAAAGGGGATCACATTATTTCATATGAGGATTATATTGAAATATCAAACTCATTGATGAAATGAAGATAAACATGAACTTGTAGCCTTTGCTTATGGAAGGTTGTATGAAGTGCCTAAGCTAAGGAGTTGGATGAATTCACAGGATTACAGTAAGTAAAGGGTAATCGTGAATTATGGTGTATTGTTGCATACACACGAATTGATATGTACTTGTGGATTTATATGTACCTATATGTTTGATTTTAGTATTTTTCTTATTGTTTGTTGATTAAGCAAATACTGATTGTTGATTATTTGTTCAGGTGGTAGCAAGACTCAGTAGTAGAAAAGAACTGAGTTTCCCTGAGCATTGAAGATATCGGTGAGTGGATATATATCTTGGATGTATAAGATATATCACCTGATTGTTGCTCCTTTCTGTATATATACATGTTGTTGTGAGATCAGCTTGGCGGTTGTTATTCAGCTGGGCCTATGTTTAGAGATATACAGTATTAGTATTTGTCTTGATAAGCATTTGTTGTAATCAAGAAGTACTATTATTGTTATCTGTTGTAACTGGGCTGTCGGTAAACCTATGCTTTGGCCGGCATTTGGTTGAAGGTCCCGCAAGACCGCCGGTTCTCTTGTTTGTTTGAGCATTGTTGGTTTGGGCTTGATGCCTTGTATGTTTGTGGTATCTATTCTCTCACTTAGCTTTGTGCTAATTCCCCACTGTTGAATTCTTTTTAGGAGAATCCAGGTAGATGGATTAAAGAGCTAAACTGGAATTTTGGGACTGATCTAACTCTGATATCTGATTTTTTTGTAAAGAGCCTGTTTTGTAGTAACACTGTAGATGTTTTGTAAAGTCAAACATGTTAATTATTGATGGTACAAAATTATATTATATTATATTTTGTTAATTAAGCTTCCGCGCGTGTTTAAAATAGTGTCAGTGAGAACAGTGTTACAAATTTGGTATCAGAGCCCTGGTTTGAGGATTTACACTGTAGTTGTGCAATACTTGAACCGAGGCTCTGATCAGTCCAATATTCCAGGGTGGGTAATTAGTAGAGTAGCTATAGAGAATTTGATGCGGTACTAACTGATTATAATCTGACAACTGGTGAGATGTTGTGTAGAACAGATTATGGCTGATAACAACGAGATCCCGGTATTTACCCCACAGTCCCCAAGGAGACAGCATAACAATGTTTCATCTACTGCTGTGAATGAACAGCACGGAGCAGGTACTTCTCATCATGGGGAGTCAGACAACCCAGATTATGTGTTACAGTTGGAAGACACTTTACAGACTTAGAGGGATCGGATTCTTGAACTGGAGCAACAGTTAAACCAAACCCAGTCTTCCCAACCAACCACCACTGTACAGATGCCATCAGTAACAGCCCCTGTTACTCAACCGGTACCACCCCCTGTAAATACTACTACACCTGTGAGCACGATGTCGACCCTATATGGATCTTTTCCATTTTTCCAGATACCTCAGGGAGTGTCAAGCCAACCCCAACCGCAAAATGTTTTTATTCCATGGTTTCCTCAACAAGAGAATAGGAACAAATGTCAGTATAAGGATTTCGTGGCGTGCGGAGCACCTGAATATTCGGGAAGTTCGAACCCGAATGTTACATTAAACTGGTTGAAAGAAACAGTGAAGACTTTAGAGGCAAGTAACTGTGAGAAGTCAGATTGGGTCAAGTTCGCAACTAGACGTTTCAAGGATCAGGCTTTAACTTGGTGGGATTCGTTGACTGCACATTTACCGAGAGAGATTGTGAATGCCATTACCTGGGAGCAATTTGAGGAGAAGTTCTGTGAACAATTTTGCAACGTTTTTAATATGGAGAAAATTCAGAGGGAATTTCTGGATCTTGCACAGACAGATAAGATGTCTGTTGAGGAGTTGATTACCAAATTTCAGGAGACTTTGAGGTTTGCAAGACAGTGGGTGCCCAGTGAACATTCTCAAATACAACATTTCGTGAAGGCTTTATTGCCTGAATATCGGGGTAACACCCGTATGGCAACTTCACTTGTTCAGGCGTTTACTCTAGCCAGATCTGCAGAGTCAGATGATCAGGACCGTGAGAAGATGAACAGAGGGTCGTTTAACAAGTTTGGTGGAGGCTCCAGTGGGAATCAAGGTAAGGGCAAAGGGCAGAGTCATCACGGAAAGTCAGATCAGAGACCAAAGGGATCAGGGTATCCTCAGAATAAGCCATGGTGTCATAGTTGCAAAGCTCGTCACACGGGGCAGTGTACACCGCAAACACGTAGATGTTTGAGGTGTGGTGAAACAGGTCATGAAATCGGTGCATGTAAGTTCAACACCTTTGTCTGCTGGAATTGTAAAGAAGAGGGGTACAAGGCTGGTACGTGTCCTAAGTTGAAGACCGCAGGGACTGGGGCAGGGGTAAATATCACCGGGGGATCATCTTCTGCAGGTCAGAAGAGAAAGATTGTACCTTCTGCTGAAGGTAGGGCATTTAAGATGACTGCCAAGGAAGCTACTGGCAGTGATGATGTGATAACCGGTATGTTCATAGTTAACTCTATGCCTACACGTGTTTTGTTTGATTCTGGTGCAAATAGGTCATTTATATCTTTGACTCTATGTGAAAAGTTGAAATTTCCTGTTTCTGTTAATACTACTCCTTTAGAAGTAGAAGTAGCTGATGGTAGTGTAGTACCTGTTACCACTTCTGTAACTGGAGTTCAGGTTAGTATTGATGGTACTAGTTTCCCTGTAGACTGTTTGGTGATGCCTATACCTGGTTTCGATTTAGTATTAGGCATGGATTGGTTGAGTCTTCATAGGGCTAGTATTCAATGTCATAAGAAATTGATCACTATTCATCTGGCTGACGGGCCGCATGTCGTGGCTCGTGGGGATAGATCTTCGTCTTCTTTTCCGATAATCTCGTACATGAAGGCTAGAAAATCTTTAGCCAAAGGGTGTGCGGCGTATCTAGCTTATGCTATTGATGTGAAGAAGGAAAAAGCGGCCTGTTCTTGATGTTCGTGTTGTTTCGGAGTACCCGGAAGTATTTCCCGATGATCTGCCAGGGTTGCCACCTGTTCGAGATGTCGAATATAAGATTGATCTGATACCTGGTAGTACACCGATTGCGAAAGCTCCGTATCGATTAGCTCCTTCAGAAATCAGAGAAATGATGACTCAGATACAGGAACGGTTAGACAAGGGGTTTATTCGTCCAAGCTCTTCGCCTTGGGGTGCACCAGTATTGTTTGTGAAAAAGAAAGACGGGACTATGCGTATGTGCATTGATTACAGAGATCTGAATAAGAGAACTGTCAAGAATAAGTATCCGTTGCCAAGGATAGATGATTTGTTTGATCAACTTCAGGGAGCTTCGTACTTCTCGAAGATTGATTTGAGGTCGGGTTATCATCAGGTAAGAGTAGCTGAAGAGGATATACCAAAGACAGTTTTTCGTACACGGTATGGTCACTATGAGTTTCTTGTAATGCCGTTCGGTCTGACTAATGCTCCAGCAGTGTTTATGGATCTGATGAATCGGGTTTGCCGACCTTTTCTGGATAAATTTGTTATTGTGTTTATAAATGATATTTTGGTGTATTCTAAATCGGAGAATGAACATGATCAGCATCTGCGTCAAGTTTTGGAGATTCTCAAGCAACACAAGCTGTATGCCAAGTTGTCTAAGTGCGAATTTTGGTTACGTGAAGTCAAGTTTCTGGGTCATGTGATTTGTGAAGACGGAGTGAAAGTGGATCCATCAAAGATAGAGGCTGTAATGAATTGGGATGCTCCTAAGACACCGACAGAGATCAAGAGTTTTCTTGGTTTGGCAGGTTATTACAGGAGGTTCATAAAAGACTTTTCGAAGCTTGCTGGTCCGTTGACTAAACTAACCAGAAAAGATGTTCAGTTTCAGTGGAGTGAGGCTCAGGAGATTGCTTTCCAGATTTTGAAGCAACTTCTGTGTCAGGCTCCTGTTCTTGCGTTACCTGAAGGATCTGAAGATTTCGTGGTTTATTGTGATGCCTCTCATGTTGGGTTAGGATGTGTACTGATGCAGAGAGGTAAAGTTATAGCTTATGCTTCCAGACAGTTGAAACCCAATGAGAAGAACTATCCTACTCATGATTTGGAGTTAGCAGCAGTGGTTTTTGCCTTGAAGCTGTGGAGGCATTATCTGTATGGTACAAAGTGCACGATTTGCACTGATCACAAGAGTCTGCAGTATGTATTTACACAGAAGGAATTGAATATGAGACAGCGTCGATGGTTAGAGCTGATTAAAGATTATGATTGCGATATTCAGTATCATCCTGGGAAAGCTAATGTAGTAGCTGATGCACTCAGTCGGAAAGGTTCTGCAGAAACAGTAAAGTTTATGAGATTGGATATTAAGTCAGATTTAATAGATCAGTTGATGGCTGCACAATTAGAAGCACTGAAGTCAAAAAATCTGAAAGATGAGTTGATGGTTAAGAGACAGCATGAGTTGACTACTGATTCTCGTGGATTAAAGATGTATCAGAACCGTGTTTGGGTGCCGAAGTTTGGTAATTTGCGGGATTTGATTTTGAATGAAGCACACAAGTCTAAAATGTCTGTTCACCCGGGTAGTACCAAAATGTATCTCAGTATGAAAGCCTTCTATTGGTGGCCTACTATGAAGGTTGATGTTGCACGTTTTGTGGAATCATGTCATATTTGTTCACAAGTAAAAGCAGAACATCAGAAGCCATATGGAACTTTGACTCAGTTGAAAATACCAGAGTGGAAGTGGGATCACATCACAATGGATTTTGTAACAAAACTTCCGAGGACTCAGAAAGGTAATGATATGATTTGGGTTATCGTTGATAGATTGACCAAGAGCGCACATTTTCTGGCAACTGCGGAAACTGCAAATTTGAGTAAGTTAGCTAAGCTGTATATTGATGAAATTGTTTCTAGACACGGAGTGCCTTTGTCGATTGTGTCGGATCGGGATTCGAGGTTTGTGTCAAATTTCTGGAATAAACTGCAGCAAGAATTGGGATCAAGAGTTCATTTGAGTACAGCTTACCATCCACAGACAGATGGCCAATCAGAAAGAACGATTCAAACTTTAGAAGATATGCTACGGGCATGTGTGTTAGAGTTTGGAGGTTCTTGGGATTCACATCTACCACTGGTTGAGTTTGCTTACAACAATTCTTATCACTCCAGCATAGGGATGCCGCCGTATGAGATGTTATATGGACGACCGTGCAGAACTCCTACTTGTTGGTTAGAGGCAGGAGAGAAGCAGTTTGCCGGACCAGATATTGTTCAAATTACAGCGGATAAAGTTGCAGTGGCTAGAGAAAAGTTAAAAGCTGCAAGGGATCGACAGAAAATGTATGCTGATCCGCGTCGTCGACCAATGACATTTGTTGAGGGTGAGCGAGTTTACTTAAAGGTTTCTCCGTGGAAGGGCGTGATACGCTTTGGGAAACGTGGAAAGTTAGCTCCTAGATATATTGGTCCGTTCAGAATCAGAAAAGTGGTAAATGATCAGACAGTGGCTTTGGATCTTCCTGATGAATTAGTTGGGATACATGATACGTTTAATATCTGCTATTTGAGAAAATGTAATGTAGAGGATCAGACTCAAGTGTTACCAATACAGGATCTACGAGTAGATTTGAACAAGAGGTTGATTGAGGAACCTGTTGAGTTGTTAGATCATAAAGTAACTAAGTTGAGAAACAAGCAGATACCGATGGTGCTAGTAAAGTGGAAGCACAGTTTAGGTTCATATTTGACTTGGGAAACGGAGGATGACATGAGGAGTCGTTACCCAACTTTGTTTGAGCGCGATCAGATTCCGAGGACGGAATCTTCTTAAGGGGGGAAGATTTGTAACACCCTCCTTACCGGCCTAGATTAATTAAGGTAATTAAGTAGGATTACCTTTAATTAATTTGTTGATTAATTAAATATATGAAATAATTAATTTAACTATGTGTTTAATTGTTTTTGTGTTAAGCAATTGATTAAATATTAATAAATTATTAGTGGGGCGGTGGGGGGTTTAGGTGGCCGAGAGAAGGATGGTTAGTCATCACCCTAGTCTCTAGGTGTGCCACTAACCCCATTTGTGTGTGTGATAACCGAGTGAGAGTATCCAACACTCTCATTCTTGCATGCAAAAGTTGAGAGTGTTTGTGTATGTTGTGTGTGTTTACTCTCGGAAGTAGAAGAACAAAGAAGAACCGATTATTCTTCAAGAACTCGTTTGAGTTTAGAGATTATTAATCAAGCATCACAAGGTTAGATCTTATGATCCTCGTATGATTAAATTGTTGTTTAAATCGATTATTTGTATTGCATGCTACTTTGATGAGAACTTGTTGAACATAGGATGCATGTAGAAGAATCCATGTTAGAATGAATATGTTTATGCCATTTCTGTGTTTTAAATGATTTTAGAACATGCATGATAGAAATGGTATAAATCTGGATTGAAAATGGAAGATTGGATAAAAAGCTTGAATGAATCGGAATTCAAGAATGAAATAATCGGAATTCCAGTTTTATTGGTTTAATCGCATGGACTGTTATGGATATGATCACATAGAACATATATATTTAGTGCCTTTGCTGGATTTGGATCGTATGGAATTTGAACTATACTTGATGTTAATCGCATGCGAATAATAGTGGAATGAATAACCTTGAATGGCATTCGATTAAGTGGAATAACATGGGTTTGGATTGGACGTAATCTGAATAATTTCCCTAACTTTGAAATCGCATATGCTGGATCGCATTCGATTAAGTCGAATCGCATTGGATGGAATTGGATGTAATTTCCTTAACTCTTTGGATCGCATATGGTCTGAATCGTATTGGATTTAATTCGTATTCGATTGAATCATAGTGGAATTGACTTAGAAAGTTATTGGTATTTCAATCGCATGGAAATATACAGAGTCAATCGCATGCGAATGATATGAATCAATCGCATGCGATTCACAAAGGATGTTTGGTTTGCTTTCGATTTACAGTGGAAATCGCACGCGATTCACAAAGGGGATCACATTCGATTCATATGAGGATTATATTGAAATATCAAACTCATTAATGAAATGAAGATAAACATGAACTTGTAGCCTTTGCTTATGGAAGGTTGTATGAAGTGCCTAAGCTAAGGAGTTGGATGAATTCACAGGATTACAGTAAGTAAAGAGTAATCGTGAATTATGGTGTATTGTTGCATACACACGAATTGATATGTACTTGTGGATTTATATGTACATATATGTTTGATTTTAGTATTTTGCTTATTGTTTGTTGATTAAGCAAATACTGATTGTTGATTATTTGTTCAGGTGGTAGCAAGACTCAGTAGTAGAAAAGAACTGAGTTTCCCTGAGCATTGAAGATATCGGTGAGTGGATATATATCTTGGATGTATAAGATATATCACCTGATTGTTGCTCCTTTCTGTATATATACATGTTGTTGTGAGATCAGCTTGGCGGTTGTTATTCAGCTGGGCCTATGTTTAGAGATATACAGTATTAGTATTTGTCTTGATAAGCATTTGTTGTAATCAAGAAGTACTATTATTGTTATCTATTGTAACTGGGCTATCGGTAAAGCTATGCTTTGGCCGGCATTTGGTTGAAGGTCACGCAAGACCGCCGGTTCTCTTGTTTGTTTGAGCATTGTTGGTTTGGGTTTGATGCCTTGTATGTTTGTGGTATCTATTCTCTCACTTAGCTTTGTGCTAATTCCCCACTGTTGAATTCTTTTTAGGAGAATCCAGGTAGATGGATTAAAGAGCTAAACTGGAATTTTGGGACTGATCTAACTCTAATATCTGATTTTTTTGTAAAGAGCCTGTTTTGTAGTAACACTGTAGATGTTTTGTAAAGTCAAACATGTTAATTATTGATGGTACAAAATTATATTATATTATATTTTGTTAATTAAGCTTCCGCGCGTGTTTAAAATAGTGTCAGTGAGAACAGTGTTACAAATTTGGTATCAGAGCCCTGGTTTGAGGATTTACACTGTAGTTGTGCAATACTTGAACCGAGGTTCTGATCAGTCCAATATTCCAGGGTGGGTAATTAGTAGAGTAGCTATAGAGAATTTGATGCGGTACTAACTGATTATAATCTGACAACTGGTGAGATGTTATGTAGAACAGATTATAATCTGACACTCTTGATTATATTGACCCAAAAAGTGTTTTTTTCTTTCCAAAAACGGCACCACCATTTTCCGAGAAGACTTAAGTTAAAATGGTTCATATTGCCTAACTCTAGCCCCCCCCTCTCCCTGCCCACTATAATATCCGACCATCTGACCCAACAAATTTTCCTTGACCCACCAGCCCCCCCTCCCCAAAAGAAATTACGCCTACACTTATCTAGAGAGTTTAGGATACTGGTAGGAACACGAAACACGGACATGTAGAAAACCGGCAAACTGGATAATACAGACTTAATAAGCGTCCATCTTCCCCCACTTGATAAAGTTTTTGACTTCCAAGAAGCTAATTTTGTTTCCAATCTTTGAACCACGGCATTCCAATGCTCTCATCTCTTCATTGACAAATTAATTGAAACTCCGAGATATTTTAATTGCCCCGACCCATGTTTTAAACCAAGCCACGTTGCCATCTGTTTTTCCTCATGGAGTGACACCCCAAAACTCCACACACTACTTTTTGAGAAGTTGACTCTAAGGCTCGACACACTTTCCCACCACTTTAGTAAGGACACCAACCTGCGCATGTTACGTTTGTCCCAGGCTCCAAAAACAATCGTGTCATCTGCGTATTGTAGATGTGAAACTGTAACTTTGTTCTCACCGATGATCAAAGGTTGGAAAAATCCTTTGTTACAAGCCTCCTTCATCATGACATTAAAACCCTCCGCAGCAATAAGAAAGAGATAAGGTGATAAAGGATCACCTTGTCTCACCCCTCTAAAAACTTTGAAATCCTTTGAAGGTGAACCGTTGATCAAAACTAATACTGAAGCCGACTCCAGACAATTCTTAATCCACCCGATCCATTTCTTACCGAACCCCATCTGAGACCTGACATCAAACAAAAAGTTCCAGTTTAAACTGTCATAAGCTTTTTCAAAATCTATTTTAACCACAGACGCCCTCTGTTTAGACCTCTTCACCTCCTTTATTACTTCAGACCCGATCAAAATCCCATCCATTATTTGTCTGTGCTCGATGAAGGCCGATTGTTCAATCCCAATCAACTTATTCATTACTGCTCTAAGCCTTTTGGAGAAATTGATAGACTTGGAAGACAAAAGAGGGCAAATGTTGAAACAGAAGTCGAGAATAAGGTGGCAATTGGATGGAGATGATAACACCAAGTTCTTTCACGCATCGATGAAGACAAGATTTAGGAAAAATAATATTTCAGGTTTGATGATTGGTGGAGTTTGGGAGATGAACCCGGGAGGTATTAAAAAGGCGGCAGAAGAATTCTATAGCAATTTCTACAAGGAGGAGAATGAAATATCCCTCTACTTCAAAAGCATCAAGTTCAACAAACTGTTACTTGAAGAAAGAATCCAATTGGAGAAGCTTTTTACTGAAAATGAAGTAAAAGAGGCGGTATGGGATTGCGGGGGAAACAAAGCTCCGGGACCGGATGGGTATAACTTTACCTTCATAAAACATTTTTGGATCTTAATAAAATCGGATCTGATGCAAGCTTTATTTGCATTTTCGGAAGGGAATTTTTCCAAAGGTTGCAATGCGTCTTTTATTATATATATATATAATATATGTGTGTGTGTGTTTTAAATATGTTTAAATTCAATACAAAGATATAATTTTACTAATCTGCTAAAAACTAATAGGAGAAATGATTGAAAGATGCTAGCAACACGAATCATTTCCCCTAGCAATTATACTCAACTAGGAAATGACACTCAAATAAAAGTAATTCTATATAGCTCCCCACCTAGTTTATTTGACCCCTCTTGATGTTGATATTTATAAGTGTATGACCTACGTTGAAATGTGTAATTAATTAATTCGATGTGTAGAGTATGTAAGGGTAGGAAGGTCAAATAGTAGAACCCATCAACTAATTTTTGTTAAAAAACGGTCTACCTATTTTGAGATTCATGTGTGTTTCTTTGGTAGGCTGGCATAGTGGCTTGTAAACAACGTCATTGCATAGCTCTTTAGTCAACTTGCAATTAGTAAGCTAGTATCTATATATAGTTGACTTTACACATTATTATATGTAAATATTATTTAATATTTATATATTTGGATCTTACAGATATTTTACATAGATGATTATTGGATATCTACAATGCGTTTTCAAACAATTGTCATTGTTGATCAAGTTTCATAAAATAACAAACGTAGGATAGATATTAGATTCCTCCAGCCTATAGAACCACAACGTTAGATTATTTTATTGTTTTAATAAAATTATTTGGTTATTTGTAAAAGGTAAGAATAACATAAAAGATTAGATATATATTATTATTTGTTTTAATAAAACTATAGACATTTAAATATATAAGCTTTATATGAAAGTTTTAAGAGTTTGTTTGCTTTAGGTACGTGTTTTAAATGACAGATTGGAAGGAAATAAGTAACATCTGTTTGGTGTGAAAATTGGAAATTATCATACAATGGATTGTATAAGTTTGGATGATGTTTAGATAGAGGTTTCTCTCAGTAAGGGTGGAAAAGAATAACACCTATATATGTTGGATGATTTATATGGTTTGCAACATATAAACTAATTCGTTGTTGAAATTAGCTATACAATCCTTAATTATATGATAAGTATGCTTGTAAAAGCCTAGTTTGGTTCACGAAAATGGAGATACTCATGATGCTTTGATTATATGTATCAATAGTCCTGCCTATATTTAGATCTTGGACATGGTTGCATCTGATCATCACATAATGTTTCACGTGATTTGTTTATTTCTTTTAAGAAATACAACTTAAGGTGAAGTTGGGTGATGATGGAATACGGTGTATTAAGGGTAGTAGTACGGTGCGGAAAAAGATACATGATGAAAGCATTGATTGCTGGTATGCTCCTGATCTTCTAAAGAAAATAACTTATTTCCCTTGGTACTTTGGCCAAGAATGAATATGCATATTCTATTAAAGATGATGGACTAAAGGTTTCTAAGTATGCTCCTGGTTTTAATGAAAGGTAGACTACAACATGGTATATTTTATATTCTGGAAGACAGTTATATGAAGGCAACAAGGGACCCCCAAATTTAGAAACTATTGTTTTAAATCTAAGAGTTAATTAGTCAAATGGTCCTTTAACTTAAGGGTTTATGCCGTTTTAGTCCGTTAACTTTAAAAATGGTGAGGAGTGTCCTTTATGACTCATTTCGTGGCCATTGAGTCCTTTCTAACGTTGGATGTTTGTTTATGCCGTTAAGTCATCCCACGTGCCCTACACACGAGGGCTTTTATGTCTTTTTACCCATCTCTTTCTCCTTGCCGCCCAAGTAAACGTCCTTAATATTCTGACACTCATTTACGCATACAAGAACTGATGTAGGAGTCTAAATATAGAATAAGCAAATCAGTTTTGAAGCAAAAATTCGACAATGGTGTTTTGTTCTTTTGGTAAGGTAGCAATGATTCGCACCTCTTGGACCTCCCAAAATTCTGGTAGAAGGTTTAATTCATGTCCAGATCAGGTATTGCGCTAAAATTGTGTGACCTAATTTGAAATCTCTTTCATCTAAAGATTCATGCTTTGAAATTTTTAATTCCAGGCTTCACGTTGTAGATTTATTGGTTAATTAGACACTGCAATATGCAAAAAATCAACCTTGATCATCCTTAGTTTGCTAAGATCAAAGAACAGTTTGGAATTGAAATTAAAGAAAAGTGAAGCAAAATTATGGAAATTGAAGTTTTATTTGGTTCTTAGTTGGTTGTTAATCTATTGTATTTGCAATCTTACATCTTTAATCTGTATTTGATCAAAATGTTGACCTAGTTGAAGTCAGTCTTGAATTATGTGGACTGTTGTAGTAGACTTCAATTAACTTTTATCGTCTTTTATGCATGAATCAATTTAAGATTTCTTTTGACAATGAGTTTGGTGTGAAATTTAAGATGCCATACATGTTTTTTCTATTTTTACTTCTCTTATGGGTCATTGTTAGCACACACAAACAAACAAACAAAATAGATGGATGAGTACGACCCCGGTTGCTTCTACATTCGGTTTCAGAAGCACAATGTTAAGCTAGGGAGATTGGTAAGTGGTTTCTACCTGCATTGTATTTTTTAGATGTTAACCATATTTTATTCTTTTCTGTTTGTATTGATTGAATGTTGCTACTTTGAACAGACAATGCCCGTAGAGTTTGTAAGAATGCATGACTTGCAAGAACTTGTATGGGCTTTTATTAGGATGGATACTTGGGAGTATGCCATGAAAATGCAACTGTATGGTTATTCAAGAAGGAACTTCCACTTTCCTAATCACATGGTTATCAAAGGGGACTTTGAATGGTTCAAACTTAAGCATGGACTAAGTTACAAGACATGGTTGAAGTTTCAAATCCAACGCCTTGAAGATCGTGTGATATTTGTGTTAGTAGGTGGTATATGTCTTATAAGGCAGTGTTTGTGTGTAATGTAGTGTTTGGTGTTTGTTAGGTATGGTATCCTGTCTTGGTCTTGTTTAGGATGGTATGTTAATGGAGTGTTTGATGGTCCAAGTTTTCGGATGGTATAACTTTTGGTATGTAATACATGGACCATGCAATATCTTTATGAATCAATGAATGTGTTTCACTATTATTTGCATTGTTTCAATACCATTCAATTTCCTAAACCTTAGAAACAGAAATTACCATAACAAGATCCAAATACCATTCAACAAAATCACATAACAAGATTCAAATACATCAACATCATAATTGCTTGTCCAACAGATTCAAAGTAGCAGCATACAATAACAGAATTCAAAACATAAGTATCAAAACATAGTAGGATGCCGGTACACACAGAGAGTTTGAATAAAAGGTCTAAAGAACTGCTACTCTGCTAGGGATAATATACACAGATATGTGTGGTCCTTTTAGTCAAGAAGCCAGAGGAAGATACTGGTACTTCATTACCTTTACTAACAATTTTAGTAGGTATGGTCGTATGGATATGTGTATCTTATGAGACACAAGTCTGAAAGTTTTGATTTCTTCAAACAATTTCAGAATGAAGTACAACACCAGCTTGACATGGTTTGTTCTATGATGAATCAAACTAATTTACCAATGACATTCTGGGGACATGCACTCGAAACGGCTGCTTTTATGCTGAACCGAGTTCCTACAAAATATGTGGAGGATGGAAAGACACTGTTCGAATTATGGACAGGGGAAAATCCCGAATTGTCTTTCATGAAGATTTAGGGGTTGTGAGACATTCGTTAAATGACCGTTCTCGGATAAACTCAAACCCAAATTAGATAAATGTATCTTCGTGGGCTATCATAGGAAACCTTAGGATACTATTTTTACAACCCCAATGAGAACAAAGTTTTTATTGCTCGGTGAGGGAGTATACATTCTTCTTCTTCAATTTCTTGAAAAAGAAGAATGTATACCTCCGCCATTTGTGGAACCAGTAATTCAACAAAGCGTTGTTGAAACCAAACCCGTGTCTATGGTTGAGGAGGAAGTGGAAACACAAGACCTCGCAGGTCCAGTAGGATTCGGACTAAGCCAAATAGATATCTTGGATTTCTAATTGCTCAGGAAGAAGGGGATCCTCATGAACCCTCATCCTACAGGGACGTTGTGTCAGGCAGTGAGTCTGACAAATGGCTGATCATAGGAAACGACGTACCAGCATTAAAAGGAGTACAATCCTGTTAGGTAAGTGTTTCCAGATGAAGGTCCTAGGAGAAGCCACATATATACTTGGTATAAAGATCTATAGAGATAGATCTAGGCAGCTAATCGGAATTAGTCAAAGTACATACATCGATAATGTATTGCAACGCTTTAAGTTGGATGAATCCAAAAAAGGATTCATTTTGATGAGATATGGTATACCCTTTAGCAAGACTCAGTGTCCACTTCTCCAGCAGAGCCGAAGAACATGAAATCGATTCCTTATGCGTTGGCAGTAAGATCGATTATGTATGTCATGTTATGTACTAGGCCCGATGTTGCTTACTCCATAAGCCTCACGAGTAGATATAAGCAAAATCCAGGTGAAGCCCATTGGAGGGCTGTCAAGAACATTCTCAAATATTTGAGAAGGACAAAGGAAATGTTCTTGGTCTTTGGAGGAAGAACGAATGAAATCAGTGTGACAGGTTACACAGATGCGAGCTTCCAGACATACAAAGGTGACTTTAAGTCAGTAAGTCACAGTTAGGGTTTGTCTTTACCCTAAACGGAGAAGCTATATCTTGGAAAATCCAGAAGGAAGAAACGATAGCAGAATCGACTACAGAGGCTGAGTACATTGCGGCAAATGATGCTGCAAAGGAAGCGGTTTGGCTGAGGAATTTTATTTCGGATCTTAGAGTTGTTTCCAGTATCTCTAGACCGATCTCTAGACCGATTGATATATGATTATGTATTAAACATTTCTGCGTGATGGAAATAGGAGGTTTAATATAATCGTTTTAATATTCTCCATTTTTAGCATATTTATTTATCCATGATATATAAGTCTCATTATATCTAAATTACTTCGTAGCTACTTGATGCGGTGGGAGACACATCAGGGAAGATATTAACGCTATTATAAAAACTTGATAGTTTATTCGTGTAGAGAATAACAGCACAAGTCTTGTGGCCAAGTATATATAGATATTTGTCAGAGTTACAAATATTGGAGGTGATCCGCATCAGACTAACTTCATGGAGCCTCTAATATGAGTTAGCTGGTTGGTTGTCCTTAGACCTGTGATGTTTGGTTTGGGTCACGGGGACTTCTGTACTTTGGAATGTTCAAACGTTACGCCGTAACAGGGTAACTATAACGGGCGTATCTGGGTGCAGCGGAAGACGTGTGCTCAAATGCAAGCAGTCAAGATGGGATTTGCACCTTCTCTTATATGAGAGGAGATATTCCAGGGCCCCTTGATGGTTGAGTCTAAATGAAATGCGTGGCCACGCTCAGATAGAATGATGGACATCATGTTGGATTATGTGCAGAGATAATTAATGGGTACATTGTATCCAATGTTATAAGAGACTAAAGGGTCACACTGCTACACACCCAAATTAGAACAGTTGGAATTTACCATAATTTTGTGTGAAAATAATTAATCAGATGGATTAATTATTAGAGATAAAAATAAATAATTAATCAGTTGAATTAATTATTAATAAGAAAAGAAATAATAAATAGTTATTTATTATTTAGAGGGAAATTAAATATTAAGTTTAATATTTAACAGACAGGTTAATTAATAGTTAATTAATTAACTAGTAAAGTCTAGGGGGTCAAAGTGAAAGGAATGAAACTTCAATTAAAGTCATGGGCTTTAATTGAATGGGTTTGGGCTTAAAGGAGGTTTAAGTATTTAAACCTAGATAAGGCTCATTTAATCCTAAGGCATTCAAAACTTGAATAAAAAAGGAACCCTAGCCTCCCTCCTCTCCCTCTGCATCGACCTCTCTCTCTCCTTCTCCCTCTCGTCGATTTCGACCAACACCCAAGGGGTGTTCGGTTTTTGCTTTGCGTCGAGCCACACACACATGTGATTTTGTGTGTCATTCGGGTAATTCCAGGAGCGGTCTAGCAGCCAGTTCATTGGTGGTGCAATAGTGGTGGACTACCTTTAGCAATCCCAAGATCAAGCAGGTATTGTTTTTCTAAACCTTTTATCTGGGTCGTTGTTGAGAAATTTATACGGTCATTAGTAAGATCCTAACCCTTATGGGGTTTAGAGGGTTGTGTTCAATCTGTTTCCGCTTTAGAATTGAACCAGTAGAATCAAACCCAGGGCTTGACCAGTTTGTGTCATAAGGTGGTTTGGTCAGATCAAAACCCTTTATATCATTCGGTAACTCCGTAACTGCACTTAGTCGAGATTAGAAGTCAAGAAATATAATCTAGATTTTCAGAACAGATCATGTGCTACATGTCTGAAATCCACATTACGGAATATCGTGATGCAAAAGAAAAATCCGGGTAATCCAAGAAGGTGATTACAGAATCTTCGGACATAAGGGAACTTATAGTCGTGGTCAACCTAAGTGTCTGGCAAGGGAACTCCTTAGGCTCATGATGTACAAGGGAGTATAACTATCGTGAACAAGTGGGAGTCTGATGGATTATGTGCAGGGGTAGTATACACGTGTCATCATATCTAGGCACTATAAGTCACTAAAGGATCACACAGTTGCACACCCAACTTTGAACCAAGAAAATAATGCCTTGTGTATTTATCCAGTAAATAAATAATAAATGGATGTTTATTATTTAAGAGAGAGATTAAATATCTGTTAGATATTTAATTAATATGTTTGCTTAAACAAATATTAATTAATAGTTAATTAATTAATATTAATCAAACTAGAGGTTTGTTTTGATAAAAGATCAAAGTTATTGTCCTTTGGACCGGGCTCATGGGCTTAATGGTCTTAATCCTTTATTTATGTATAAATAAGGATTAACCCTTGAAAAATCAACTAATATAACACAATTAACACATAAGCCAAAAAGCCAAGACAAAACACTCTCTGTTCTCTCTTGTTTGCCGGCTGATAGCCACCAACCACCACCATCGCCCGTGGCGACCACGGCGCGACCAGGGTGGCGCGACAGCGGCGCTCAACGGTGGTTTTCCCCTTTGCGGCGGCGGTTTCCGGCGAGCATCACTCCAAGTCGAAGCCCCCCCCCTTTGTGGCAGTTTTGTCATCTACGACACCTTCTCGAGGGTGGTCAGTGGCGGCAACAAACCGAGACACGCGGGACGCAACGGGTACTAGTTGCGGGTATTGATTTGGCGGTCTAGTAATCAAGTTCACTGGTGCAGTAGTTGTGTATCCCCCTATAGCAGTCCAAGGGTATATTATTTATACTTTATATGTTATTATATATATATATATATATATATATATATATAATATCTAATTAATATGATTAGTTTTATTTGCCTTGTTCCCATATTTGATCCAGTTGTGATCTTGGGTTTGGGATTTAGTTTATTTTCGTTGTGCATATTGTACCCTGTAAATCCCAACACAATGTACTCAAAGAACCATGTCAAAGAACTTCTATCTTCAGTCTCCACAATTGCATAACAAACAGGATACATCCAATTATTTGAGTCAACCCCAACAGTACTCAAAATCTGCCCGGGGTATAGGCTTTACATAAAAGCTCCATCTAAAGCCAAAAGATCTCTGCCTATGGCTTTGAATCCCTTTTTAAGCTCACCCAAGCAAACATAAATTCTTTTAAACACTCTGGTTTCATTTTTAGGATATGCAAGGGCTTCCACTTCTAACTTCACAGTGGTTCCAGGATTTGCAGTAAGGAGCTCTTGCATGTAATCCCTCAACCTTAGATATTGTTGATTGTAATCAATACTCATTTGACCCCTAGCCTTCATCCTTGCTTTAAAAAATTGATCCATAGTGATCCCCACCTCTAGCTTCCTCTTGTAATTGGTCTTGCAGTACCTTTGATGGAATATGAAGGTTACCTTCCATGGGTCAATTACATACCTTGAAAGATATCCAAAACTACAAGCCTTTATTTTTCTAAATTGAAGGAATGTATGTTCATCCTTCAATGTTCTTACAATCCATGTTTCTATACTAGCCTCTTTTGAGATGTGAAGTACCCAAGGAGATGTGAACTAGTTTGCTTATTTACCTTTACCCCCCACGTTTTTTTTGACTTGGTCATTTATCTTTGGACCATACCCCCATCACCTTTGTTACTATTTAATGCCCCACTTGTACCCTTCACAGTAGAAATGTTCTCTTGAAAATATGGCATTTGGCCCTCACATGCAACTCTCACTCTGCTTTTGTCATTTTTAATTATTTTCAACTCTCTCTTACTCTCCACAACCACAACTCTCAGTCTCTCACCATTTCTTTAATTTCTTGTTTGCTTGCAAAGAATTGGCCAATATGAAAAGTATGTTTAACATTCTTCTTAGCTAAATCTTTTTTATGTTTTCTGCTAATTGAATTTATATATTTCCTCTTACACACTTGTGCATGCTCATCTCATCACTATCACTACCACTACCACACTCAAATTCTGCAATGTTACCTACATCAACATCATCTATTTCTTGATGGTCAATATCACACAAAGTCTCAATCTCAACATATTTTATCAGTGTGTAAGTGGAAATCAAACATATCCACTTTAAGATCATCATCCATGTTATCCATCTATATAATCAATATACTCACTGTGTTCATCACTAGAAGTTTCATTCTCTACCTCCAGAGTTTGATCATCTAACTCAACATTTTTATTATCTTCTACTTGACTAATAGGATCATACAAAAAATGGTTAAAATTAAAGAAGTCATCATAATCTAAATTCATGCTTTAAAAGATCTTTCAAGATTGGGTTCTACTATTGGACAGATGATCCAACATTAGGTTCAACATTAGGGATATGGGTTTCAACATTGGGTTCAACATTTGAGGGGACATGTGTTTCAACATTTAGTTCAGAAGGCTCTACTACATGTGGCCATTCTAGCATCAGTCTCTTACTTGACACAATTGGGTTAGCATCACATGATTCAATCTCCTTGATCACTACCTTAGATGGTGATGTGAAGTAGGTGTTCAAGTTTGATTTTGAATTTCAGTGTAGACTTTAATCCATTTATGAACACCTACATAGTGGGACAAGTTTATAACATCATTGTGATACTGTCATTGCCTAATGCACGTAGCCCAAAATCTAAGTCACCTCTAGGTGTGAGGAAATGGTAATACCTTTCTACATCCGCATCATATCCTAACTTCTTTAACAAATAATCTAATTCATGGACATTAAACCTATCTATGTCCACATGATCAATGTATTTTGTTTTACCTTTGATGTATCTTCGCCCTGGAAATCTCTTGAATCCACCATAATGTAACTCAATAGAGAACATATTAGGTTGCCCATCTACAAAATTTAACCAATAATCAAACTTTTTTCTTCGTAAGTCAATTTTAGGTCAAACATAAGAAACATACCATATGATTCTGTAAGTCGGCATCATCTTCATAATGTCTTCGAAAATGAGTTTTCTTCTTAAAAAATTTTAAGATTAACAGCAATAAATATGGAGTTGGGTTTCTTCGTCAGTGTTCTTCAAGAGTGAAAATGGAGGGAGGAACATCAAATGTAAAGGACTAAATGAGAGATAGTAAAAAGGCACGTCGATTAAAGAGATAGGTAAAAAGACATAAAAGCCCTCATGTGCAGGGCACGTGGGGTGACTTAACGGCATAAAAAAATGTCCAACGTTAGAAACGACTTAAAGGCCACGAAATGAGTCATAAAAGACACTCCTCGCCACTTTTAAAGTTAAAGGACTAAAACGGCATAAATCCTTAGGTTAAAGGACAATTTGACCAATTAACTTTAAATCTAATAGTGCTTTATTTCGTAATAAAGTGTTGAGGGTGGACCATTTGGGCCAAATTAGTAATGATAAGAGATGTGATACCCGGAATATTTGAAAGAGTATTTTAGTCATAAAAGAAATAGAGAATTGAGGTATAAAGTATTAATGGGTGACCATTTAAGTTAAAATTGTGAAAGTAAGAGAAAAGAGGACAAAACATAAAGTAACTAAAATTAGCAATACATTAAATGAATAAGAGGTATCAATACCCACACATCTAAACCTTACTATAAAAGAAAGTTTCACCTAAAGAACACACTTAAGTGTGTGATCCGAAGTAAAGTGTGTGTGTGTATGTGTGTGTGAGAGAGAGAGAGAGAGTAGAGAGAAACAACTAATCTAAAGAGAAAAAGAGTGATTAAGCAAGATTAATGCAAGATTAAGCAAACTTAAGGCTATTTCAAGTCATCAAACATGGATTTGAGTTCACTAACATCATCTTAAAGATCTAGAAACACACACTTACTAGGTGCTCTTGGTGAGAGTGAAAGTACAAGAATTTGAAAATTAAGGAGATATATTGCCATGCATGTTGGAGAATTTGATCAAAGGTTGATAACAAGTGTTAATTCAAGATAATCAAGTGTTAATCTTTTGAATTAATGGTTATAAATTCTTAATCTCATGTGTTCTTGTGTTTTTAGAGAGATAAAGTGTGATAAGAGTCCTAAATTAAGCTGTGTCCCATGCTTCGGGCAGATCCAGACATCTCACCACCGGACGCTAGAAGAAATGGGGTTAGAGTTTATTGAATGATTTGATAATATTATCATTAGATGAACATATATTAACATTTTTATGGAGTTAATTCGAGCCAAAATGAGGATTTTTGTGAGTTTAAGTTGTCAAAAATGAAGAACGGTCAAGCTTTTCAAACGAAATGAGGATTTTTGTGCAAGCTAATTCCCAACTCTAAAGGTTGGAGGGACGGGAGTTGTTAGACCACCAGCACCACTATCACCATTGAGAATCAGTGATGTGAAATAAGAGAAATATCTGGAAGTCCCGAAGCCTCGCGGTAGAGTCTTTTAGTTAACAGTGGAGGAGGAAAAGATTGAGCCTGATGTCGTAACGTGTACTTTTCTTATTAATTCTGTACCTGCACTTATATCATTCGAATCTAGTGCTAGTAAATATTTTGTATCTTTATCATTTTGTAAATATTTTGAATGTATGTCTAAGCTATTAAAACCTCGACTCGAGGTAGAAATAGCTAATGATAAAAGTGTATATGTATCATGTGTATATAAAATATATAACAGGGATAGAGGGAACTTAATTCCCAATATTTTGTATCCTTGCCACAAACTTGCAAACCTTACAAAACCAAACAGTAACTCCATTGTCCAATCTGACCAAGGACATTGAGTCACTTAAAACTACTCAATTTCAAAATCTATCCACACCTCAAGTCAACTTAACCCCAATCTTTGATAAGCTTGACCAACTCTTCTCCAAAATCCCATATGTTCCCAATCCTACACCTATCCTACCTCAATCTACTTTAACCTCCCTAAACCAAACCAATTACAACATTCTAACCAATCGCAAAACTCTTTGACTTATCAACACTTACATCTATGTAAAAGTACACCCAATAACTCATTGTTCTCCTTGGCATTCTATCCTCCCTAAAAGCTTAACTTCGAACCTTAACCAACCAAGATCATGATTATCAAACTATAGGATGAATTTCTCAAAGTACGGAGAGAAGTCATGAATCTTTTCATATCAAACTCGTCTTCTTTTCCTACCTCTACTCTCCTAAACCCATTCATCCCTGTTCCTTCTACATCTCAACCCCACCCTAAACCCACACATCAACCTACCAAACCACTAACCACTCCTGCTCCTGATGCTCCCTTGAAACATTCCATAACTTCAGGTGACTCCCCTCTTTCATTTAATGATGCCAAAAAAGGGTGAGAATGAACCTGAAATAAACATAGATAAAACTATCAAGAATCAGTTGATAGAATCAAAAGGAAATAGGCTGCCAAGAAATCAAAGAAAACCAAGAGTAAAGATAAGAGTAGCACTGATGAGTCCATTAAAGAACTCTTAGGTGAGTTTGCCTCATCTACTGAGGAATATAAAGGAAAAAAGTTTGTAGTAAGGAAGAGCAAGGCCAAGAAAAGAAAGACCTCTTCGAGATGCTCACCCTCTATTGATGTTTCCTCTGAATTTGATGATGAGGATGATGATGCTATAAATACACTCCTTAGAAGACAACAAGAGAGAAGAACTGCCAATGCCCTAAAAGTCCAAACCCCTCTAGTCCAAATGCAACAACCTCCTTCAACCTCTACTCCAAAGGGGAAAGAAAGCTATGAATCATGAGCAAGTGCATGAAGAGGAAATGAGAATGGATGAGCTTAGGAGAAAAGCTAAAGAAGGAAAATAGATGATGTGAATGGCAAATGCTCTAAACATTCCTTTTGAAGAGGCATGTCTGTTGATTAAATTACAAGCATGGAAAGAGAAGTTTAAAGTTTCAAGACAAAATGTAAGGTAAATAATATTATTATATTGATAGTGGGTTACACTTTTTCAGAAAATGCATTTACTTTATTCACACTTGATTAAAGTTACTTTACTTTTCATCCACTGACTTTATGATTAAAACATTATTTTCCTTCGTACCACCTTGTCTCCGACATCCTTCCAACTGTCTGCCTCAAGTTCTATATATACACTTGCATTATCAACAAGCTTTAAAACTTTTATGCAAGAGTAAGTTTAGATTTAGTTTAATGTATAAAACTTGTCCATGCATCGGACCTCTTAAACATTTTTGTTTTAGAGTAGGTTGTCTATGTGTTAGACATTTTAGTTGCCACCTTTTATTGTACTTGGAAATTCCACTTATTAGTACATGTAATTCTTAATTCATAATTAACAAGAATTATATTAAAAGCATAAGTATGTGCATTTAAGTTAAAAAAAACTTAAGTTTGTATTTAATCCCCGATTCTACAAACATTCGTTGTTGTATACTCAATTTGGGACTAACAGTTTTCTAATTTGGTTATAAATATTCTAGCTAGGGTTCTAATCATATGACTTTGTACAGCAAACACTTTCGGTTAATAAAGAAGTCTTTGTTATAGTCCATAGACATATGTCATATCTCGATGGCACAACTTAAATTCTTAATGTATGTATATTTTCCATTCTATCCTTATAGTAAGATATGTGATGGACGCTACGATGGGCTTATCCTCATAAAATTTAAAATTAAACACCTAAACAATGAATTAATATCCAAAAATTTACAATGAAAAAAAAAACAAGGACGTGAAAATACTAGTCAGATTACTCGTGTGCCTATCTTTATGATCCAAACTTCGTGTAACCGTTCTTGCCACACGCCTAATAGATAAGTCTTGCTTAGTCTGTTGTCTACCATAGTTACCACTTGCACTGTCGGCCTTCGGTAGTCCTTATATCTTGTGGCTATAGTGTTGTGCGGTGCCCTTTCTCTTTTCTTCAAGCTCTTATTGTAAGTCAAACCGTTTCCTGACATTCGAGTAGTGACAAAATTTAGGAACCAATTCCTGACATTTGAGTATAGACAAAATTTCATAAGACGTACTCACGAAAGTTGGGTTCTGAAACTGATTGAGAGCAACAAGTTCAGAAACCGACTGAAAGGTAGTTCAGGAAATGTGAACTTCAGGTTCAAGAAATAGATTCCTGAAAAAGTTCAGGCTTAGTGATGGTTAAGGTTCAGGTTCAGGTTTCATGAATAGTAGTTAAAGTTTCAGGAATAGTGGTTCAGGTTCAGGCTTCATGAATAGTAGTTGAGGTTTCAGGAAAGTAGTTTAGGTTTAGGCTTTAGGAACAATGATTCAGATTTAGGTTCAGGAAACACACTTCTGAAAAATGACTTAGGCTCGTGTCTAACATGATTCCTTTAAACAAAGTCAACGTCTGTTTCCACGGTAACTGCGTAAGCAGATGTACCGCCGGAGATGATCACTTGTCTGGAAAAATTTGCAAAAAAACTTGAGTGCAAGAATAGAGAAAAGAGAAAATTAAACCAATTAGTTATTTATTTATATTCAATACTTTTCAGTTATAAAAACTGAAACTAAATCAAAAGAAAAGGTAGGAAAACAAAGTTATGCAAGATTTTGGAGTTGAATTTGTGTCTGCAAGTCGTGCCCACACACAAGTTGGCAAATTTAGCCTACGAAATCCACCAATGGCACATCCTACGCGCGAGTATGACTTGGGTTAATACCACACAAAGAAGCTTGTAAGACCTAACATTCCCCTGGTACAAATTCACTGAGTGGTTACTCCTTCCTCCTATTTGGGGCACATTTCTACACCCACTTGGTTTTGCAAAATTTTAATCCAAGTACCAAACTTGTAGTACCGAAAACTTATTTACACATACTCTGTTTTAGATACATTATATATCTTTTCGAAACTCTCATACCGTAAAATAAATACCTACTAAGAATTTAACATATATCACTATAATATATATATATATATATATATATATATATATATATATATAATATAATATAATATATATTTAAATATGTTCACAGTTATCAGAAACATATTATTTTACTAAACTTTGTAACACTTACTGACAGATTTCAAACTTAAAAAGAGAAAGAGTTTAAGGAGGGCTTCTTAATTAACGTAGGAGAGTACTAAAAACTTTGGCTATTGTAAACCACCGAGAAAAACCGGTAAACTTATGAAAAGACAAAATAAGCTATATTTTAATTTTATTATACATTAAACATACTAACATTTACCAAATGTTATTTTATTATTCATAAGCACTATTCATCTACAGTGTTTTTTTTACTCTTAGGATGTTATTTATCTAAACTAAGGATTTTTTTCATCTATGGTAAATGTAGTTTTTTCATAAGGATTATTTTTTTATAAAAAAGTTTTTTTCAAAGTCTAATTTATTAAAGTTAATATTTGAAAAACTAATTAACAAAGTCTACCTCAAAGTCTAATATAGTTAAAGTTAACATCAGAAAATATTTTACAATAATCTTATGTCAACCACTACCTTTTAAGGTTGTATGACACATGGTTGATTTGTGTGACTATTAGTAGTGGATGAGGCTCGATTTTGTATATTTTTACAATAGTAGTTCGTGTCTGTGGTAAGTTTCAAATTTCTAGGGGTTTTTAAGTTTGGTTTTTTCATAGATGTGTATTTTGAAGTTTGTTTATATAAGTATACATATTTAATACAATGATAGATGCGTTTACTTTCTTTCAAGAGTTGAAATATTGATGCTTATTCTTGGAAAAGGTTCTGTCAACTTGCAAATTTGAAATGAAAAACACAAGGAGTCAAATAATTAACAAAAATTTAGATCCATGAAGCCTATTAAGTTGTTATTCTATATTTCTGTATCTACCAACATGTATGTATATGTGTTTGTGTTAGTGCATGAATGGAAATCCCTAGTTCTGGTAAATCAGATATGTAATTACTTACTTAGAATGATAATACAAAGGAGTTTTGACTTATGGTTTACATGTTTATTCATTCTAAGTGTTTACTTATGTTTATTTTAAGCTTACAAGTATATAATCATGTGTTGATTTGTATTTGGAAGGTTAAGTATAAATCAAAGTCATCACGTGCGTGATGAAGCTCACTACGTACGTAGTGGTGCTCATTACGTGCGTAGTGAGGCTGGATAATTATAGTTAACTAATTATTATTAGAAAATGTCTAGTACGTGCGTACTATATACACTACGTGCGCAGTGCGTTGCACCACGTGCGTAGTGAAAGTTAATTAAGGTAGAAACGTGTTTAACATAAATACCGCATTTTCTGTTCATATAAATAGGGTTTAACCGTGTTTTATCGCGGGGAATCGTCGATAATTGTTAATTAGAGTTTTGGGCAGCCATAAAGCATTCTGTGTGAGTTCTTAGTGATTTTCTTAGCAATCTTTGTGTGTTCTTCGTGATCTCTGTGTGCCGGACACCTAAGCAGATCTTGAATCCTTAGGAGGTTTGGGAAATAGATATTCCGCACTATTTCTCATCCTAGATCAGTCCTAGCATTAGGGTGTTGGTTTAGAACCCCCACGGTCCTACAGTTTGTGTCTCATGTATCTTTTTAGTAAAGTTGTATGAGTGTAGAGTGGAAAGAGAGATGGCTTTTGGGTTGAATTATAGTAAGTGAATAAACTTTAGTTACTCACCCTGATGTTTAGGTTGATTCATGCAACAAGATTGAAGTGTGGGATGTCTAAGTGCTTCTGAATTTCTGTGAGTGGAAACCATAAATGATGTTACGGAAGTATGTTCAACCGGAGATGAAAGTTTGTTTGAGTGGAAGGTCATAAATGATTATGGAAATATGTTATGTTAGAGTGGAAGGCCATAAATGATATTATGGAAGTATGTTGTACATGTGAAAAAAGTTTGTTTTTAACACCAGGACACTCATTAGGTACAAGATTAGTGTTTGGTTTAAAAAATGAATGATAGCCATTGAATTGAATGTTTGTGTTTTAATAACCAATCAAATATTTTCGTTAAATTTATTATATAGAAGCCTCACCGCAACACGCGGACACTAAAAACCTTGTTAACTATTCAAAATTGAAGTGAGCCATATTATACTTGTGTGTTTCGTGGCCTACGGATCGAGGACATGTGGTTGTCATGTCTAAATGAGACATTGTAACAATGATAGTCATATTGTAGGAAGGACTGTGCTATTTTTTTTTACAAAGGAACTTAAAAGCATGATCATAGAGTAAATGGAACATCTTTTAACATTTTATGGCTACAAACCCTTTGGTATAAAGGACTGTGCTCTAACACATAGGTCGTAAAATCATGACCGGAGGATGTTTACCTGGTTGTCTAATATAATAAAGTAAGTGTTTGTCATCTTTGTCTTAAAGAAAAGCGAAGACCGAAACCCGAAATATAAAAAAAATAAGAACCGAAGACCGGACCGACTGAATCCGGTCTGATATGGTCCGGTTTTTCGGTCTATCAAGTCAGCCCTACCCGGCTTGACATTGAGTGACTCATTTATTTTATTATATACATATAATATGAGAAAAGTTATATTTTCTCCTACTTTAAATACGTTACAAATAATATATAAAAGTTAAATGACTCTCCATACACATTAATAATGAAACAAAGATATGGAAAGCTTGATGATTTGTACATAACTACTTTTTGCCATACACAACAAAAAGTAGTTGTATTGACCATTATACTCTTGAATATGTGGATAAGAATAATAAATAGTGGGTTGGTAAAGACAAAAAAAAAGAGTTGATCTTTCACTTATAAATTTGATTTATCCAATAAAGGTATAACATCTTTAAAACTAGTTACAAGTTAGTGAAACATAAATTTACTTTGAATGAATTAACTACACAAATGAAAATATGATCTTCGACAAAAAAAAAATCAATGGTTATATATGCTAATAAGTAATTGTGCATAAATGATCGTCGAATTAGTAAAAGCCCGGCAGCCGCCTATGGTCGAACTGGTTACGGACTTGGGGGTCAACACCAGAGTTTATATATGAGAGTCGTCAAGAATTCCATGCACCTTGAACGGATTGGTGGGCCCTCAAGTCAAAGGTCGGCATTTTGACTTGTCAAAGTCAACGAAATAGAGTAAGCTTTCAAGTTAATGAATATCATACTACTTTAAAAGTTTAATGTATAAGAATAAATTCTTTGAATGTATCTACATTATACACTTTATTAAATAATATATGCACGGACTTTTTATGATATTTAGAATACTTTTAAGAAATATTTTTCAACTTTATCTAATTTTAATCTTTTTAATAAAGTTAATAGAGTTAGCTAATAGCCCTCGTGAAGCCAAATACGTACACTGGATATTTAATAAAGTTAACTCTCCTAGACACGATTATATTCACATCTCTGTTATTTAAAAAAAATGTCAAATTAATATATATATATATATATATATATATATATATATATATATATATATATATATATATATATATATATATATATATATATATAAAGCAAATTTAAGTCAATTGTATGCTTATATAATTAATGCACCTAGATGTAGATGAAATCGGTTTAAAATAATTAAGTTAATACTTAATAAGATGTTGGATTAAAAGAATAGGATAAGCTTCTTTAAAATTAATTAAAGTTTACATATTTTACTATGAGTTGTGTGTATGAAACATTAAAATTTTCTATTGTGCATTAAATTTTTAATCTGTCGACACTATGTGAATTAAACTAGTTATTATATGTACTATACTTAAACTTTTTTATTTTTACATATAACAAAAATACATAAACTAGCAACAAACGAAACGTTTGATACACAAAATTAAAACTTTTAAAGTTCAAGTTCTGTTCAATGCATATAATAACAAAATCTTGTATAGATAAATATATTTTAAATAAAGTCGCCCTTAAAATCATCCTTGTTTGTCATTCAATATTTTTAGAATAAATTGATAAGATTTTGAATTAAATAAAACATTAGTTACAACAGTAATTTGAATGACTTTAAAGATATAAAAGTATAATAAAGATGACTTCATCACATTAAAATTGGTCATAATACAATTGTCCAATGTTCTTGACTCACATTTTAAGTTTTTTGTAAGAAAACACCTTTGCTTTTATTTTGCTTATGAGTAATCATATGCACATAGTGTCATATAGTAAATGTAAGATTATTTGTGTATATTACTATTTATTCATACACAACAAAACGTTGTTTTGACAATCATATTCTTAAACACATAAAAAAATAACAAATTGTAAGTTTATATAACATAAAATTTATAATTGTTGTGTAAGATATATTATTATATATAAATCACTTTTCTAAATAAGTAAATATCAAATTAAAAATAGTTTAATTTCCCTTCATATTTTGACGCTAGTTAGTGTTTTTTTTTTTTTTTTCATCCCTTTGAACTATTTGTATGCTCAAGATTTATATTTATCAATAATTTTTCTCCATTTATTTGTCATATATATTACGTCGTCTTTCTCCACAAATTAAAAATAAATGAGTATTAATTTCCAATAATTTGTTGTCTTTTTGGAAGACCATAAAGGCAGGCAAAAGGCCCGACTAGTGAAAGGCTGGCGAAAGTTCGATGTGATTTATTAATGAAATCTTGCCGGAATAGTTTTGGGTTTTTCATTTTATACGATCTTCTTAAAGTATGGTACATGTTGAAATTTGGCTTTTTGATGTACATAAGTGGCAACGAAGATTTTGACGTATCTAAAAAATATGTGATTCATATACAATATGAATTTGTTATATAATAATAATAATAATAATAATAATAATAATAAATAATGATAGTAATTACTAGATTCAATGTTAATGATATACGAGTTACTTTAAAAAATAATAATTCAAACATTCATGAAAACAAAGTATTAAGTAGTTATAGTATGCGAAAGAAATGAGAATTAGGAAAAATTGGACAGACGTGTGGGCAGAAACGTGATATCGTTATACGGAAAGATGTAACTGTATTCTTGTACGAGCAATCGATCATTTATTGTTACAAGTAGGAGTAATGAGGTTAAGTCTATATCGGTTATAATTAAAAAGAATTTAAAATTACTATAGAATATTTTTAAATGATGAAAGTAAGATTTTGATTACATATTATTATTTGACATGATATAAACGATGAATATGATATTTATAAATTAAAATAAATAAATACAATATTTTAGATGTGAAAACTATATCTATATGAAATTATCAAAAATTAAATTGAGTCAAATAAATGTCAAAATTGATTATATTATAAAACATAAAAAGTCAGGGATATTATTATATTAATGTTTACTATCATGGATTTTAATGTTTACTATCATGGATCTGAACAAATACCTTTTTGGTTTGTTCTCAAGTTTAAGGATATGAAAAGAAAGGATATATAAGGGAATTTTTTTTTTCTTTCAAATCATTTTAAGTCTTGAGGAATTAAGATAAAATAAGTCTAAACTCTTCTTCAAATCTCTTCCTTTATCCGTTAGGACTGTTTGTTTGTTGTTTAATGGAACCATTTAGTATTGAATGTTGAATCTCGTTTAGCATTACGCGTGTTTGATTGTTGCCTCTGATTGAAGACAGTGTTGAATGAAACAGAAGAATGTTGCTGAATCATTTTACCTGCAAAGTACATTATGAATCATTAAGCTTCAAGTATTTGACCCTAATACTTCTTCTTTCACGCATTGTCTTTTTAAGTAATCATATCTTATAAGATAATATATTATTATTAAGGTTAAAATAGTAATTTGTATCTTTCAGATAAACCTTTATCATATCATATTATATAGAGCCTTTAAATTATTTAGACCACAAAATCAATCAATACTTACTTATTCTGTTTTATCTCTTAGTTAAAATAAACACATAAAACAACTTTTGTATATTTTTTTCAAATTATTTATTTTTCTTCGCTAAAAAAACTCAATAACATATGTGTTTTACGTATCATCATCAATGTTTGGACACAGCATCTTTCGTCTAAAAAAGCATGCGTAATTGAAATAATAGTTAATTCATACGCGTCCATTGACTTTATATGTTGTCATATTTAGACAAATAAATAACTAAATGCAATCATTTAAGTGGTGCATGTATAAAACATATGGTGTATATAAAACCATGCATGCATAACATTATTTAATCTTATAAATGCATTTATTAATTGATATACATCAATAATTATTTTCAATATGTGTCTATCAAGGACAATTGTCATAAAAATATACAATATACAAAAATAAATGACACTAGTGGGAGATAGCGAGTAGTTCCCGATGGCCGATACTACAAGGCCTCCATCAAGGATCTACACTTAGCCCGTTTATTTTTGTAGAGATTCTTGATGAGCCATCGAAGGGATTCAGGGAGGTGTCTCATGGTGTATGTTATTCGCTGACGACATTGTTTTGGTTTCAGATTCGAAACAGGAGCCGAATAAGAGATTAAACTAATGGAGAGCGGCGTTAGAAGATGCGGGACTTCGAAATAGTAGAGTTAAGGCAGAGTATCTTTTTTGCGATTTCGGCATGAACAAAAATGATGATAGCCAGGATATCTGCATTGGGGACCATGCCTTAAGACCCCAAGAGTCGTTTAGTTACTTGGGCTCCATATTACACAGAACACGGATGATAGATGAAAATGTTACCAACCGTATTCAAGTGGGATGACAAAGGTGGAGAGTGGCGACAGAAGCTCTATGTGACAAGAAAATACCACTAAAGCTGAAAGGAAAATTCTACAAACTGGCTATTAGACATGCTATGTTATATGGATCCGAGTGTTGGACCCTGAAGAAGGCGCAAGTGGAGAAGATGGAAGCGGCGGAGATGAGAATGCTTAGATGGACTTGTGGAAAGACTCTGTTAGATAAAATCCCAATTAGTGTTTTCAAAACCGCTCTAGGAGTGACGTCTATTGTCAGCAAGTAAAGAGAATGGAGAATGCATTGGTTCGGACATGTTAAAAGGAGGCAAACAACACCGCCAATTAAGAAGGTGGAATCAGTTCTAGTTGTTGGTACTATGAGGCGTGGATGTCGGAGTATAGAGTTAGAGCAGATTTCTCCGAGGACATGATCGTAGATAGGTTCTCTTAAAGAAGGAAGATTAGATAGAGGAACAAGGATTAGAGGGTTTGGCAGCCTTGGGTTTACGATAAGATTTGAGTTAGCAGTATAAGTCAATATCTAACTGATATATATATATATATATATAATAAGAAGAAATTAAATAAGTAAGAATTTAGACCTAACATATATAACAACAAGTGACTTAACATTAGAAGTTTGTTATAACCCCTTAATATGTAAGTGTGAATACATAAAATACCAACTATACTTGTATTTCTTATTATTTTCTTTATATTTTGCTACTACATTTTTCTTCTACCTTTTTGTTAGAACCTAGAGGAGGGGGTGAATAGGTTATATACCAACTTTTTAAAGATTTTACAAGTATTTGCAAGATATTAAAGAGATAGAGTTAGAAAGATATCACCAATCAAGCAAGTTGACACAATGATTTATAGTGGTTCAAGCAAGGGTTAACAACCTTGCTCTACATCCACTCCTTGGCCTCACCCACCAAGAGTTACTTCACTATCTTCTCTCTTTGAAGGTAGAGATAAACCTTTTACAACTTCTCTTTTTCACTTGCAAGAATTAACACTTCACTCTTGCAAGTAAGGAAAAGATAACTTTACTTCACTCTAATTATAATGGCTAGAGTTGATCCTCACTTCTCTCTAATTCTATAGGCTAGAGATGATCCTCACACTATTACAAAATATATGAAATGTTGAAGTAGTGTTTAAGCTCTAAAAGCTTTGACTCTTGCTTGATTCTTGATCTTAAGAGTTGGATGAATTATCAAAGAATATGAGCTCACAAGAAATAGAGAGTATTCTGTGTTTTTCAGATTGCAAGAGGTGAGTAAAGAATGAGGTTTGAGTTGGTTTAAATAAGAAAAAAGTTGCAATCTCAAAAGTTGTCAAGACAGTCCACGGTCGACAGTGGCTTCGACCGTCGGTCTACTGGAACATTTTGAGAATTGCAATATAGACGTTGGGCTTTGTCCAAAACCATACACAACTCATTTTTACTTTAAAAATCCACTGAAAAGAAGATTTAGAAAAGGTTGGTTGATCTCATACTTCTTAAGTTTGAATTTAAACCTAAAAATAGAAGTTTGGAAACCAATACATAAAGCATGTTGGAATTTTACCTCTTTAAGAGATTCTTTTGCTAAATATGGTATTGTATTGTTTCAAAGTGAGATTGTGTTTAATATCTGCTTACATGGGAAGTCTTGGATTTTATTCAACCAACATAAATAAGTTTATAAAATATTTGCCAATTTTTATAAAAGTTTTTATAAAAATAATTTTATAAAAACTTAAACTTGTTTAATTATTTAATTTGTAAGCTCATATAATTCTAATGTTTTCATGTAGGTGTTGTCGACGTTGTCTTCATCTTGAACATTGATCTTCGATGATTGAAGCTTGGCGATTTGTTAAAAATGTTTTGTAACAAATACATACGAATATTTATTTGTTTGAATATATATATAGATGTATATGTGCACATATGTTAATGTTAATGTATCCAATTATATAAACAAATTGTATATTTTTGTGTCAACAAAAGAGGATATTTTATATTACTATTTTTCCCAACACTTTTATTTTATTTATTTTTATTTTATTTTAACATATTTTAATTGGTACCATCACTTTAAGTTATTTTTATGATTATTCTTTTTATTATTTTATTTGTATTTATTTATTTATTATTATTATTATTTATTTATTTTCATCGCTTTCCTTGCCGGAGGTCTTTCTTAGGAATCAATCTCTTTACTTACAGGTAGAGGTATGATTATCTATCCGATTTAGAGTTAATATAAATGATTTCTAATAAAATCAGGCTATCTGCAATTATATGTCGGGGTTGATACCTTAAACTGTATAAAAGATTATATATCTTCAACTGTCGTAAAAAGATACAAATACAAAAATAAAAGTGACTCGTTTTTTATGGGTGTTTATCGATCAGTCTTATAGTTAATATCAGGGAAATATATTAGGTAATCTATAGTTATGCGTCGGAGTTTAATACTAAAACACGATCTGTATAGATTTTATATCTCGAACTCTCACATTACTATCACGATTATAATACAAAACTAACGAAATAGAGATATGAAATGGAACGAATTTGAGTAACTTGTACACACGGAAAACCAAAGAAATAAATGGTTCAAAGTATTCATTCCATTGTTTGGTTGTATCGTTTTGTCGTACAGAAATAAATTTAATTTGCCTAATCTAATTAGTCTCAGCCATTGATTATTACAATGATATATAAATATTTAATAATATTAGGTTATTAGGTCGTTTTACGTAATATTATGTCATTAATTTGTTATCATTGAATCGCTGGCTGAAGTTTCGGTTTGAAACTATGGTATTTCACTCCTTTTTTTTTCTTCAAATAATTGTGCCTTAATAATGTCAATATTAGGTTTTTTTCTTTTTTAAAAACTCATCCATCTCTAATTTTCTACTAGCAGCGTACCCGTGCGGCGCAATGTTGCGACGACGATAATTTCTATTTTGCGACAGGTCGTTTTCAAGAATATAATAATATATTATTCATAGATAGAAACATAAAAGATTTTAACTGCTTTATTGAACTGAATGAATTGGTGGATATTTATATGGGAAACAAAAAATTTACTAGAGTCTCTGATAATGGAACAAAATTTAGCAACTTGGATAGGTTCTTGATAACAGATGACATGTTACAGCTGTGGGGGGAGGTTACGAGTGTAGCCATGGATAGAAAGGAGTCGGACCATTGTCCTATTATGTGCTTTGTAAATAATCAAGATTCTGGTCCCAAGCCTTTCAAATTTTTCGATGAGTGGTTGAAAGATAAAGAGTGTGTAGAGATTGTCAAGAAGGTGTGGTTAGAAGGAAGGAAGAATGTTACTGGTTATATCAACTTCTGTGAAAAACTAAGAGAGGTCAAAAAAGCATTAAAAGATTGAAGATCTAATTATGGAAATTTAGATAAAGAAATAACGACTCTCCAACTACAACTCAATAAGTGGGAATCCAAGGCAGAAGTTGTTGTACTTTCTGATGAAGAGAAGAAAGCCCGTGATATTTGTTGTCAAAGCCTAATGAAGAAAAAGATCGCAAAGATAGGAATGTTGCAACAAAAAGCTAGGCTGAATTGGTATAGAGAGGGGGATGAAAATTCAAAGTTCTTTCATAAAATAGTCAAAAGGAGGATGATTGATAATAATATAACGGGAATTTGGATAAACGAGGATTGGGAAACCGACATCAACAGAGTCAAAGTGGGAGCGAAAAGGTTCTTCGAAAATTTCTACAAAGAGGGTGGTTCAACAATGTATGGTTTTGATAGCAACAAGTTTAATAAACTTACTTCTCAAGAAAGTTCAGAATTAGAAGCGAGATTCACCATTGAGGAAGTAAGGCAAGCAGTTTGGGCATGCAATGGGAGTAAAGCACCGGGTCCGGATGGTTTCAACTTCAAGTTTATAAAACACTTTTGGGAAACTCTAAAAGAAGACCTCATGGTTGCTTTGAATTGGTTTTGGGATCAAAGAAAAATATCCACAGGTTGTAATGCGTCCTTCATAACGTTAATTCCTAAAGTGGCGGATCCATTGGTATTTGGAGATTTTAGACTAATTAACCTAATTGGTTGTTATTATAAAATCATATCCAAAACGCTTTCAAGAAGGCTAAAAAAGGTGATTTCAAAGCTTATAGGGTCGGAACAATCGGGTTTTATCCAAAACAGATCGATCACAGATGGTATCATGGTGGTGAGTGAAGTCATGAAGGAGCTACAAAGATCAAATCAGAAAGGTATGATTCTAAAACTTGACTTTGAAAAAGCGTATGATAATTTAAATTGGAGTTTTTTGCTGGAAATCTTATCAATCATGGGGTTTGGGGAAAGATGGCGTCAATGGATATTGGCTTGCTTACAATCATCACTAGTGTCGGTGTTAATAAATGGTTCGCCCTCAAAACAATTTAAACCTTGTAAAGGGGTTAGGCAAGGGGACCCTCTAGCACCATATCTATTTCTTATAGTAGCGGAAGCTTTAAATGTAATGATGAAAGAAGCGGTAGAGAAAAACGTGTTTCAAGGGATGGTGATTGGGAAGAATAAGGTTCTAGTATCACACTTGCAATATGCAGATGATACTATAATCTTTGGGGCTTGGGAAAGAAGAAATTTTAGTGCAATCAAAGTCTTGTTAAAATGTTGGGAAAATGTATCTGGTTTGAAAGTCAATTGGAAGAAAAGTGCGGTTTGGGGATCCGGAATTTCTGTTAACGAACAAGAAAGAGTGGCAACACTACTGGGATGTAAAGTCTCAGATGAAGTATTTTACTATTTAGGGGTTCTGGTAAACGTATCCATGAGAAAAAAGAAGCATTGGGAAAAGGTGTTCAATAGATTTGAAGGGGTATTAACCGGGTTGGAAGAAGAAAAGTATGTCAATTGGGGGGAGGTGGACACTAACAAAATCAGTTCTTTCTTGCTTGCCAGTGTATTATCTGTCATTGTTCCGAGCACCATCCAGTATCCTTTCTCAACTAGAACAAATTAGAAAAAATTTTCTTTTGGGGGGGTCTAAACAACGGGAAGAAAATGGCTTGGGTTAAATGGGAGTTAATACTTTTAAACAGAGAGTGGGGTGGGTTAGGGATTGGGAGCTTAAATATTTTCAATCCAAGTCTTTTACTAAAGTGGTGGTGGAGATTTAAAGTTGAACGGACGCGTTTTGGGTTAGAATAATCACAAGTATATATGGTTGGGGAGAGGGGTTGGATAATGTCTCAAAAAAACTACCTGCTGGGATTTGGGGTGATATAATAAGAGTGAGAAGGGCTGTAAAAAAAGGGATTGATTTAAGGTCTCTACAAAAGGTGGTGGTAGGGAATGGGAAAAATGTTAATTTTTGGGAAGATGTTTGGGTGGAAAATTCACCTTTATACTTGCAGTTTCCAAGAGTTTACAACAGGTCAACAAAGGAAAAGCAAATGATCGCTGATGTGGGGAAATGGGAAGATGACACTTGGGTTTGGAACACTATCGATCAGACAGGATTGAGAGGAAGAGTTCGGGAAGAGTTCAACAATTTACAAATACTATTACAACAAGTCAAGATCCAACGGAATTCAAATGATAAGTGGTTGTGGCTGGGAAATTCGGATGGAAAATTTTCTGTACAAGATACAAGAAGGGTGCTCGAGTTGAAACATGGCTAGTACTACCAAGCTTATTAAAACCTGGGTGAAAAATAAAGGATGTGAAGATGTTATTATATTAAATGTAATCATCTAGATTCCATTTAGGATAGTAACATCTGTAGTTTATTACAAAAGAATGGGTGGATTTGGGGTTTATTATGTAGGAAACAGGAGGAACAATTTGTATGTATCAGGTTATGTTTATAAATGCAAATATATATGGCTTTTCAAAAAAAATATAATATATTATTCGCGTGATTCAATGTCACGAAAAAGTTTTCATGCCCGTTTTTTCAACTTTTATTTTATTTGTATCAACTATTTTATTTATTTTAAAATAAATTATAAAAACACTAAACTAAGAAAAAAGATTTATATTTATGAAATACGGAGAGTGAAATTAATAAGATTTTGAAAATTATGTTGATATGGGTGAATAATTATGTTTGTGAGAGAGAGAATGTGTTAGTGAAAAAGTGAAATAGTTAATTATTGAGTAATTGTGATTAATTTAGATAAAAATAAGGGTGTTCATTAAATAGTCTTTAATTTGAAGTTGTACATTATGCATAATTATTTAGACTACTTAAATTTAAGTAGTCTTAATAATTTGAGAAGAGAGAAACATATATGTATTATATAGTAGTAAAGATAAAAGTGTGTTTGACAGAAATATCAGTTAGAAGCTGGTTTATTTGTATATATGTTTGGTAAAATAGCAATTATGTGGAGTTAAATAGTATAAAATAATATAGAAAATGACAAATTATAAAAATAAGAGGAATTGTAAGACGTTAAAAGTGGTGTAAAATGAGAAAAAAATAACAAATCATACAAATAGGAGGAATTATAAGACATTAAAGAGAATATTTAGGTAATTTTATATATAAAAATATTCCGGTTAGATTTTAAAAGTTTTTTATTTTGAAGGTGAAAACAAAGTCATATATCAAATCTATCTTGATCGAGATGTAGATTATAAGGCTGAAAACAAAGTCAAATATGTGCTATACAAATGATTTAAATTGTAAAAACGGTGTCAAATTAACTTTTTTTTCCCGGCAAATTAATGGAGACACTTTCTCGCTACTTCAGTGTGGGTTCGAATTTTTTGGTGACGGGTTTTCAACCACTCCTCGTTATTTGGCTTTAACCAAAGTTCGAGTACTGCATTTTAACTCCATGAAGGAAACCCCTAAGGGAAAAACCCCAAACCCACTGCATGCAGCAAATTTTGATCCCCCAACCTCTTGTGAGAAAAGGGGACGCCTTACCAGATGGGCTAAACCCCATTGGCGTGTCAAATTAACTAGTACTTTAATCTCTATCATTTATATTGTTGCATTTTTCTAGAAAAAAATTGTGCGACCTTTTTAAAGACATAAGAGTTGTACGTGTCCGCCCGATTTGTTAATAATATATATTTAGGTTATACGTATTATAAATCAAATATTAATAACTCTATGTCAATAATAAGCATAAAAATAAAACGCTTAAAATCATGTGTGTGTATGTGTCTCGGTGTGTGTGCGCGCTAATAGTATTTGTAACCCTCATTAAAAACCGTTTAAATTGCAAGTATCGCGAATAGTATTCCCTCATTAATAACGTATTAATAAGGGGTATTTTTGAAAAATCATATATTTAGGTTATATGTATTATAAATCAAATATTAATAACTCTATGTCAATAATAAGCATAAAAATAAAACGCTTAAAATCATGTGTGTGAATGTGTCTCGGTGTGTGCGCGCGCGAATAGTATTTGTAACCCTCATTAAAAACCGTTTAAATTGCAAGTATCGCGAATAGTATTTGTAAGTTGTAACCCTCATTAATAACGTATTAATGAGGGGTATTTTTGAAAAATCAAGCCTCTCAAATCAATAGAGTCACCCATACATAATTCACGGTTGGATAAATATATAAATGTCCAAAATACCCTTATTAATATGTCATTAATGTTGTTACAAACATTTCTCGCGGTTCTCGTAGAAAAAAAAGTTTCGATTGACCTTTCCTTATATATATATATATATATATATATATATATATATATATATATATATATATATATATATATATATATATATATAGGAAGAAGTTCCATTGAGAACCATTTTTAATGCGAGAACCGCGAGAACCAATCTGAGCCGTCCAAATTCCCCTCTTTCAATGTTATTGCACACCGATGAATTCCTCACATACATCCTGTCACACTTGATCCCCCCACGCTCTCCATATATATATATATAGGGGAGGGTTCCATTGAGAACCGATTTTAGTGCGAGAACCGCGAGTACCAATCTTAGCCATTGATTTTATAAGTGGAATTCATGGATGAAGAGCATGAGGGGATCAAGTGTGGCAGAGTGTATGTGAGGAATTCATGGGTGGGCAATGACATTGAAAGAGGGGGAATTGGACGGCTCAAATTGGAAGGAAAGGTCTAGATGAAAACATCCAAATAGATGATCAATTCGATAAACTTCCAAATTCTCCGACATATACACAAATTTTTGATAATACTCAATCATTATTGAGTATTATTAAGATAGTTGACCAATGCGAAAAAGAATCAAATCAAAAGAAAAGGGAAGCGTCTGTGGTGTTTGAAAATGATGAGGCTAGCCCCGACAAAAGAAGAAAGTCATGTGACATGCCAACTTACAGTCTTGGACTAACTCAAGAATTCAATGAAATAGATGGGGAGTCAAATCATGAAAAGGAAAGTGACACAATGAAAAGAGATCAGACACCTAAACCACAAGGTGTTAATGACAGTTATGATGCAGAGAGATGCAATAGATCTGGAACCGTCAAAGATGATACTCAAGTCATAGAGAAATGTAATGAAAAAGATGAAGGTAATGTAAAGTCAAAGAGGAAGGATATTGCATCTAGTGATGAAGTTGAAGCAGTTGAAAGTGTCACTAATATAATGAGAAAGTTAAGGCAGAAGAAGAAAGATATTGGATTAAAACCAATCATGTTATGGGACACTACACAGGATGCCGAAGATGCATCTAATGACTTTAACAGAAGGCAAAGGAGGAATATAAAACCAACAGAAGTGCTTCGTTCACCGTATAGAAGGAGAGTAATAAATGCTAAGCCAACTATTTTAATTGCTGAGTACAAGGTGACTGATTGGATATTTTCTGCAACAGGATCAAAGGAGTAAGCGTGATTTAAACTTAAAATATATTACATGTTAGTTAAGATTAAAAAGGAAGTTATTTGAATAAAAATATTAAAGATAAATACTGTCTTGACGTACAGGTCCCTTGTGTTTAAAACAAAACCAAATTTTAAACTTGCTAGGGCACTAGCTGAAAGCTTGGTTCCAGATAGTATGATACACATATCTGTAATTGATACGTGGAGTGTAATCATGAATTATGAAGAGAGGTTCAAGGATATTACAACACCAAAATGTATCTATTGCATGGCAACATCCGTGGTAAAGAATTACAGATGTCGTAATTATGTTACATAAATATAAATGTGAAATAAGCTAAATCTAAATCTAATTGATGCAGGACCTCTCCAAAAAGAAGAAAGTATTCGGAGAACGAAAGAAATATGCAGTGTTTGTTGATTTGATAAAGAGGAGTATGACATATAGTCCAAATACGATGTTATCTACAGAATTGGTAAAGACTACTGTAATTGCACCTTGCTGATGTATTTTTAAATAAGACTGATAAGTAAATTAAATTTTTAACTATTTATGCATAACAGGTATTCTTCCCAGTAATATGTGGTAAACACTACTACCTAGTAGTTTTTGATTTGAAAAGAGGAAGACTGCTCATACTAGATAACATTGATCATGGAGATGCAACTTATGAGCGGTACAAAACCGTTGTAAATGATTTGGTGAGATAATATGAAAACACATATAACAAGCATTACAGTAGATGAAACTCATAGGTGCTACAAATATAAACATGTTACTAACTACTTCTTAAATACCAGGACAAACATATGAACCAATACTTGAAGAAGGAGAAGCATCCAATTGCGGTGAATTGGGCATTAGTGAGACCTGAGATAGTCGACTTTACATGGAAGACTAAGGACAATTTTGTGGATTGCGGTGTGTTTCTGATGAGGCATATAGAGACATTTAAAGGAAATACTAAGAAAGACTGGAAAAGTGGTATTAGAAACGAGGACAAGGGGCAGAAGGAACAACTTGATATCTTGAGGCACAAATACGCAACCAAAATTCTGCTTGCAGATATAAATGAATTAAAAGATTTTGTGTTGAAGGAAATTGAAGTATTCCGGCAGTTGAGCGTCGAAGAACGCGTTGCATTGCGGAATGATGCAACAGAAAGGATTGAGAAACGACTTGAAAGTCATTGGTGACACTGCTTGGTCTTCAAAGTTTATTATTAAACATGATTTTTTTTTTGCTTAAATTGTGATAGATTCTGATATTAGTATTTGGTTTGATCCTTGGATATTATTTACTCCTCATCAACTCACTTTATGATTTTTGGTGAAATTTAGTTATTGGATAATGAATAATGTTGAGCTATTAATGCATTGTTTTATCAGTTGTATCTATGTAATACACATCTACTAATATCCTCATCTATATACAACTAAAAAATGTTAGCACTACCAAGAGCAGATGCAACTTGCTCTTGAGGTAACTCTATTATTGTGAAGGAGAACAAGACGATGTAACATTATGATTGTGAATAAAAATTATATACATGGGAGTTAAGTTGGACGCAGTTAAAAGAGAACATACACATAACAAAAATGAAAAATGGAAAATGGAAATCAGATAAAATAAATGAGAAGATGTATATATATAGAATATTTGAAATACAAAAAAAATATTGGATTCACGATATCGAATTTATTCCAAATGACATTAAATATGTTTTTGAAACCAAACTTAAATTAAAATTAAAGTCAAATATCCTAGTTAAGAAAACAAAATCACTACAGGTCATTTGATGTCCAAAAAAGAAATCTAAGTATTGTTAGGTGCAGACCCACTTGCACCAACTTGGGCATTATTTGCTGCAATATCATCCTCCTTACGTTTTGTACACCCTCGAGTGTTATGTTCCTTGACACCACAATATGAACAAGTTCTTCTCTTCACGGTATTTTGTTTCATCGATGTTTCACGGGAACTACATATCCTCTTACGTAAACCACTGCCTTTGTTTCTAACATTTTCAGGAGGACGCACATCAATCTGAGTAGGCTGTGGAATACCTACCATTGAAGATATAAAATCTTTGTTGCCAATTGGAGGAGCTTGACCATCAGCTGCCTCAATAGACTGCAGAATATCTTGCTGTTTCTTTAAATAGTCAAGCAATTTCCTTTTGTCGCCAATGAGATGACTAATGCAAGCGTCCACATTATATTGTATATCACGAATAACCTCAACTTTATCCATTGAATCCACAGAATAATCATGATTGACTTGGCTAGGGGGGACAACATCTCTTGTCCACCGCTTGCAAATATACTTCTTTGGAAATCGGTCAACTTTACATAAATGCATTACATAATAAATATGACGACAAAACAGACCGAACCTCTCATATCTTTTGCAAGAACAGAAAATCTCTTCGTTACCACTGTTAAAGACCACCTGACAAACAAAAGAAAGATATATAATCATATGGATGAGTTAGATGCAGCAAGGTAACGCAAAACCATAAGAAAGAAAAAACTAAAACATACATCACTATGAGTAGGGAAAAACTCATCAAAATAATTAGGATCAGAGACTCTATCAATGTTGTCATCAATAGACGTCGAGAAAACACTGGTGTCAACAATTTCAAACTTTTTAGCTCCATTTTCCTCTTGATATGACAAAGACATGCAACTTTCAATTGATCTCTTGATTTCTTTTTTCACTCCAAGATATATTGTCCTGGTGTATATCATCCTCGCATCTTTCTCAAAACCTAGATCAGTACCTAGTTTCGGAGTTGTGTAACGGGTCTCATGGTCATTCTTAGACTGAGAAAACCGTTGTCCAATCATAGCTGTATCAAAATGTGAGAAAAATTCAACCAATGTAGAACTCGAGTTCATAAGCTGTCCAAACATGTTATTTTCACTCTTAGAACGAGATGACGTTCGCATAAGCCCTGACATCTCCCAATCCCTAAAGTATGCAGGTATCCAATTTTTTCGGAGATGAAACATATCTTCAAGCCACTTATTTTTTTCAAGATGAAATTCCTTTATTATAGACTCCCATAGAATATCAAACTGATCGGGACTGAGTTTGTCGGTCCATACAATCCTGCTAATCTTGCTCTTGAATCCAGAATTACAAACAGATGCGCTTACCTAAAAATATTATAAGTAATTGTAATTAGATGCAAAAACATAAATGGAAAACACGTTATGTAGATATACATTTAAGTACCATGCCCATGTATTTATATAAACTAATAAACTAATCTTATAGTAGCATATTATTTATATTCGCTTTCATTAAGATGCAAATTGATTGACCAAACTAACCTTTGAGTTAACTTTCTGCATTATATGCCACATGCAAAGCCTATGCCTTGCTGAAAAAAACTGTTTTGATATAGCAACTTTCATAGCAGGGTCCTGATCTGTCAATAACATCAAAGGTTCACAGGAGAATGCTTTTTTAAAGGCAGTCACCAACCACTCATATGAGTATGCATCTTCCTTGGTTAATATACCGGCACCAAATGTAACACACTTTTTATGGTTATCTATACCGGTAAATGGAATAAAAACCATATCATATCTGAAAAGATTAAAAAGTTAATGAAAAGAAATAGAACTTTAAAAGAACTATAACTAAAAACTTAAAATTATAAAAAATACTTACTTATTAGACCTATAAGTTGCATCAAAAGACACAACATCCCCAAACGCAGTAAAGTTCCTTTTTGAATGCTCATCGGCCCAAAACATTCCACCTAAACGGCCATTGACATCCATAAAATAGTCAAAAGAAAAATCTACCAAAGATTCCTTTCTCTTTTGCATAAGATCAACAACCATTTGACAATCATATTTTCCAATGTAAGACAGAACATCACGTTTATAGTTCTTGCAATCAACTTTTGTAGCTCCAACATTATCAAGACCACCAAAAATCTTTGTGAGCACTCTGTGAGAAACAACAGGACCAATTCCAGCTTCACCCATTTTATGAATAAATGCTTTATTAGCAAAACTTAACTTCCGGGATGATTTAAGATGTTTCCTATAATCTGGATGCACAAGGGGGTGATTGTGTTGGTCCCGAAAAACATAAATTTCATACTTGTTTTCTGCATTACTCTCCACACGAATGCATGCTAGACATCCGGTACGTTGAGAAGACCTTTGTCTCTTAGTTTTCGTAGACGCATTAGTAGAATTTTCGTTCAAAACATCGTTAGTGCATATATTATCACCCGTAAGAGTATCAACATTTTGATATCCGTTATTCTTATTCTTCTTACCTTCCTTACTACATACAAAGTATTTCAACTTGACTGCTGCATCTACCACAATTCGCTTACCCTTGACACGTTTTTGAGTTGATTTCCTAACCTCAAAGCCAACAATACTAGCATAATGTTTATAAAATTTATAAGCATCAATAAGAGAATTAAACACCATCCCCTGGCAAGGTACTTTATTATCAGGAACAATAGGCAACCAATTCCTTCTACCGGTAGGTGATGATACCTCTTCACCAATTATGTATCTTTCTGGAATAAATTCAACATCTGAACCAAATATAGAAACACGAATTAGATGCAGGACATAATAATATGAAAAAATAAATATTACATGCAGTTGAGAACTCACATGAAAAAAAATTGCATACAACTAAATTTACAATTATAAAACAAGCTGCAAATATAGACACACGTGAGTAAAACCAACATATGCATAGTTAAAACAAGATCATGTAAATAAGTAACTAATCTGAATATGAATGCAGATCATATGAATTCATAATTATTTCCACCAATTATACAAAAAGAAGCAACAATTGAAAACAAACCATAACATCATTTCGTAAATATGAAAAAGAATAAATAATTTAAAAAATGGTAATAGTTAACCCGAGGATTGTTACCGTTTTGATCTTGAAATAAAACAGCAACATTTGAAGATTGATCAATGGCAAGAGTTTGCTCGCTTAAAGATGTTTGATCGTAATCTGCCATTAGCAACCAGAATACGAATATGTGGAGCTTTCTTAGAAAACAATGCAAAAAGATGTTGAAAAGGAATAACAATTCAATGAATCGTTGATTGGTTAGTGTATAATGAAGTCATAAATTAAAAATTTTAAATATGGAAACAATTGAATATGATAACCGTTACCTAATTTTGATGATTTAATATAATCCTAGATAGACAAAAATGCCCTTATAATAGTCACTCTAATGATTGGATGAGAGGTGTTCTCACCATTCTTCAAATAAGAGGTGTTCTTATTTGATCTCACCTCTATATATATATATATATATATATATATATATATATATATATATATATATCAATCAATTAAGGATGAGGGATAAATTTGGAATATAAAAATCTCTTTAATCCTCTTGAAATCAAATTTATGTTAAAATCACGTTTACACCAGATTTAATAGGAGCTGGCAAAATTGATAAATATGATACACATAATGATTTCAAACCAAAAAATGATAAACAATTATACAATATTGATGAACAAAACAAAAATTACTAAATCTGATTAGTAAACACAAAAATTGAATCCCAAACGATGAATATGTAAGATTCAAATTGGTTAATATGTAAGATTCAATTTTCTGTAAATTTTCTGTACTAATTTGTAATAAACTAGTGGTTTGCTTACTCGCACTTCGCGTCGGGGATTAATCACTTTTTGATCGAGTTTGATTAGATTATTCATCTACTATTTTTTACTAAAAAACCAAAAAGAATCATTTAAAACCTCTTATGCAAAAATGGTAATTTGAATTTAGATATGAAATTTAAAACAATTGAAATGCCTGAATTTTTTAAAAGTAATTTAGCTTTTGTGTATCTTGATACGTAATATATTTAAACAATGAAAGTCTATTTCACTATTAACAAATATGACATTTATTATATCAAATATCAAATACTCATATAATAAAATAAATACATAAACTTAACATAATAGAAGTTAAGTCTGAATAAAATTAGAAGAAAATATAACCTACAATGGTAATAATTCTTTTTTGCTAGTTAATATATTTTTATTATGCTCATGTAAGAGTAAGAAGATGCATGTAATGGCGCTTCCATTCCACCCCTAACATAATTTATAAAGAATTCTAAAATAAATTTAATAATCTATCAACAATAAAAAGAGAAATCTGATAAATTTGTTTTTGTAACTTGCATGATATTTTTCTTGTTAATAAATTAAAATTTACAATCTTTTTAATTTAGGTAAATTGAAATTTACAATCCTTTCCTATAACAAATTAAAATATATAATCTTTTCTCAATAAAAAAAATTACACGTTAGTTTTATAAACAAATTTGGTTATATATATATATATATATATATATATATATATATATATATATATATATATAAACTCTCTCGGTCATTTACCTTAGTAATAACAATAATAATAATAAATGAGACTAACGACGACTGTGTAAAATAAATAAACATTTATAGCAAAACAAATAATGAAAATAAGAATATAAATAATAAGAGATAAAGAAAGAACGTAACAAAAAGAAAATAAGTAAGCAACAAAAGGGAAGCCACAACAAAACAGCTCAAGCAATGACTCGAACGAAGGTCACCAACTCAACTAGCTTATAACATGATTTGGTGACGGCAATTCAAATATATAAAATCAGATTTTTACAAAAAAAAAATGGAAGCTTCTAATCATGAACAGTACCAAACGATATTTTATGGCTCAAAACGACAACTCATGACAAATGTATATATGTATAATATGTAAGGTTAACACTGGTCCTCCAATCGATGTACATTACCAATTGATAAAGAAATTAAGGTACAGAAAAACAAAAACTCGATATCAAAACCAAGAAATTGGATACAAATCATATACATGATCGGTTACATTTGATCTTATTCTTATATATATTAAATATAAAACATTTTTATTGTAATGTTTTGATATAAGTTATTACTTATTACTAAAAAATAATTTTTAGTTAAGATACTATTTCTTGGGTAACAGTTGAAGTTCTCATCTAAAGAATCATGATGAAATATATTACCACCAATAATAACTAAAAGAAAACATTACTCCCAAATCATGGTTAAGGGAGTGTTCGGATATGCTTTCTCAAACTGACTATTGTGACTTGAAATCCCTGTAAATGTATTTTAAATTTTTAATAAACAGATCTTGCTTTTTACAGTTGAAGTTCTCATCTAAAGAATCATGATGAAAATAAAACCAAAACTAATTAAATACATGATGAAAATACTAGTGAACATCGATGAAGAACAAGAAAATAAAACCAAAATCGAGTCTTACAACCCATACATGAATACAATCAGATATATGATTCATAAACAGTGGATGAATTCCACTATATCTCATAGAAAACTTTCACCAAATATGATTTGTGTTCATCAAATCTAATGTATAACCCACTCATCGAAACTAATTTATGTTCATCAAAAACTGACTTTTTGTCGGTAGTCATCAAGATCGAAGGAGAAGAAGATTGAATGCACATGAAATTGACAACTGTTTTGTAGACCAGTGGGAAAGTAATAGTGTGGCGTTTCACAAAAGAGGTATCGATGGTCACTAGTGGACGATGGTGGACAAGCGGTGGCGGTCATCGTAGGGCGGTGTTCTCCCATGACTAGAGGGGCGGCATGTGTCATGTGGGCGGTGTTCTCCAATGACGAAATGGACGGCCGTCGCCACCGAGGAGATTGGGGTTTGGGCAACTATATCAAAGAGAAAGAAGTGTACCATGACATTATGAGGAATGAGAGAGAAAGGGACGGTTTCCTTTTCTATATGTGTTTAGTTCATAAAAGTGTATCCAACTTTACATATTTTGCTATTGTATGTATCGAACTTTCAAACTTACCGTTTGATGTATAAAACTTTTTGAAAATTTTCATCTAATGGATTTGACTTGCTATAGCAAGTTACTTGCTCATTTGGCACAGGTTAAGCTGACATGGCGATTAGGTGGCAGTGATGTGGCTAGTGAAGAGTTTTTTCTGCTTTAAATATAATTCAAAATAAAAATATTTAATTAAATTTCTAAAATAAAACCATCGATCCCTGCTTCATATCTTCATCAATGGTCTGCTTCATCTTCAGCGATTTAGGGTTATTGTTCATTGATCCCTACTTAATCTTCATCTTCTTCTTGTTGTTCGATTTTAGGGTTCTTTTTGTTGTTCGGTTTTACGATTATAGTTGTTTACCAGGGTACTGTTATTGTTAGATTTTAGGGTTTTCGACACCACTGCCACCATCATCAACCTGTTTAGGGTTTTCTCGTTCTTCTTCTTCTTCTGTTATTGTTCGATTTTAGGGTTTCTCGTTCTTCTTCTGGGCCGACATGAACACCACCATCAACTTCCATCACCATCGCCACCATTGCCTTCATCTGGGTTCTTGCACCATCAGCACCATCGCCTTCATCTGGGTTCACATATTAGGGTTTCTCCTCAGGTATGCTTCGATTTTGAGTTGTTGATGTTATTTGGGTCTTCATCATCTCCGATTCGGGTTACGCGATTTTGAGTATTCGATTTAGGGTTTCGACCTGGTTGAGTATTCGAAATCATCATCTCCAAATCTAAGGAAAAGGGAGATCAAATCGCGAACCATCTCCAGTGTGGGTTCTGTTCGATTTTAGGTATGTGATTACTTGTTTGCGAATTCTGATTTCGTGTTTCTTAATCGACAGTTCTAAGTAATTTCCAGATTTCCATTGTGGGTTCTAAGTTAAGGTTTCAAATTTGGGTGTGACTGTTATCATCTTTTCTTTGAGGGGGTGTTTGTTTTAGCTTATATTTTGGGCTTATTAGTTTTTTAGCTTATTTTATGGGCTTATTAATTTTTATGTGTTTGGATAGGCTTATTAGCTTATTTTTATGAAAATAAGCCCATTTTCATAAGCCATCTTGAGTTAGCTTGTTTTTTATGATGGAGTTTATTTTAACACACATTTACCCTTCTATCCCTTATTGACACCCTCTTTACCACATAAATAATGTAAGGATGTTTTTTTGGTCATTTTCATTAATAAGCCAAGTCAAACAACTTTTAAGCTAATCCAAACACTTTTTCCTTTCAAAAGCTTATAAGCTTAAAAGCTCAAAAGCTAATAAGCTCATAAGCTTAAGCAAAAAAAAAAAGCTTAAACAAACACCCCCTGAATGTTCGTAAATGTGGTTCAGAACCCGAATGAAATGTAGACTTTGGATTTCGGTTGTTAGATTTTTTTGTTATAAGTTTCAAAAACCCACATGAAGATGAAGATGTATATGATTGTGGGTTTCAATTTTGATTTGTATATTGAGTTTATACCTTATGTGACTTGAAGATTATCTACTTAAGCTTCATTTTAATGATTCAACTTTTCCTTCCCAATCTATAACTTGATGATTTTTGTAACTTTATTGAAGATGAAGGTGTGTATTGAAGATGAAGATGTATTGAAGATGATCTGCTTAAGTGTTCATAGTATAATAATAATAATAAAGGGTTAAATATGAGTTGGCACTAAGTAATGATGTGGCAATTTAGAGATATATAAAAAAAATAAAAAAAAATGATCAATTACCTGCTACCTGCTAAAGAGGTCATTAGATACATTAAAAAGACAAGTTTGAAAAGTTTGATACATCAAACGGTAAGTTTGAAAGTTCGATACATACAATAGCAAAACGTGTAAAGTTGGATACACTTTTATGAACTAAACCCTTTTTATATCCTTATATTTTGCTAAACAGTAAATATTAAATAAAGAATGCCTATTATACCCTTTTGTAACTTAAGCCACGTGTCACCTTCAAAATAATTTCTACACCTCTTACCTTTGAAACACCCTTATTTAATGGGATGGATCGCCCGGACGCAATGCAAGGTTGTGTAAATATATAAATTACCAAAATACCCCTATTAATGAGTTATTAATGACGTTAAAAACAATTCTCGCAGTTATCGTACGAAAACAGTTATTGTTCAAACTTTTGCCTATATATTTGCTTTTCATGTATTTTTTTACTTTATTTTTGGTATTTTTATATATTCTTATATAATTATGACATGATAACCACTTTAACAAGTAAATCGGTATGATGATATGTTTGATAACAGGTCCGGTTTTCGCAATCATAGTAATATCTTATCTATTCGAAATAATAGATGAAGCTTTCTTTTAATAAGAACTATTTTTTAAAGTAAAAGTTATTCATTGTAAGACTTATAAAGATTTTATATTTATGTCTCTTAAATTGTAAAGTTTGGTTTACCATAAGTTGAATTGTATACAAAAACTGAATTTTATAGTTACCCTTCATTCTCTTTTATCACCAAATTAAATTTTTTTTACATCATTATATTAATTATTCTTAGTTTTCTTCAAGATTAAACTTTGTTTTTTCTTGAATTAGAGAATAAGAGAAAAAACTAGATGGGCCAACTTGGGCCTGTAATTCACAATTTTGAGCCCATTTTACTCTGCAGTACCTTTTTATATATATATATTGCATTATAGCCCGTCAAATCTGAACCCTATTGGAAACTAGGTTTCAGACGCAGCCTCCATTGCCGCTTCTCACAGCTCCGGTCATACTTAATCAAATGGGTAAGCTTCGCATTTGGATGCTTGACGGATTTTGTTTTTGATTCTAATTGTTGTCTGATTTGTTGCCAAATGTTACGTGAAATGCAGCTCGGATCAAAGTTCATGAGCTTAGGGGCAAATCGAAGGCGGATTTGTTTTCTCAGTTGAAGGATCTCAAAAATGAACTTGCTCAGCTTCGTGTCGCAAAGGTCACCGGCGGTGCACCGAACAAGCTATCCAAAATGTAATGGCTTCCTCTTTGTATGCGTATATACATATATATAGATGCGTTTATATGAATGAATTGTTCCGTAATCTAATATTTTATTAATTGTTTGGATTGATGTTAGTAGATTTCTAGCACTGTTTATTCAATTGCTAGAACTTTATATTACAGTGAGAATTCTATAAGTGTTATTATATGCAAATGTGAAATTTTATTAGCATGAGTTTCCATAATTTGAGATTATTTCTGTAGAAGTTATAGGATAGTTTAAGCATAGTTTTTCATTTTGTACATTGTTCATTGACTCTGTTTTTGGGGCGAAAGAATCTATGCATTGAATCATATAAGACACTAGCTATGCTGTGTTCCAAACAGATTGAGAGACACACAAATATTCCTCTTTGATTTAGACATCCTGTAATATCATCTGTAAAAAATCAGTTAAAAAACTGTGACAATTTATTGAATTCTATGTTTATTGTTTCTAGCTGCTGCTATATAGACGTGCTGTGTGATACATACATACATACATATCTATCTATATATATAATATATATATATATATACATATCTATCTATATATATATATAATATATATATATATATGTATATATATATATATATATATATATATATATGTATAGGGGAGGGTTCATGCGAGAACCGTTGTTAGTGCGAGTACCGCGAGAACCAATCTCAGCCGTTTCTTGGATATGGGAAGTATCATGGATGGAGAGCGTGGAGGGATAGGGTGTGGCAGGGTGCATGTGAGGAATTCATGAGTGGGCAATGACATTGAAGGAGGGGGAATTGGACGCTTAGATTGTTTCTCGCGGTTCTCGCGCTAACAACGGTTCTCGCATGAACTTTTGTCTATATATATATATATTTGTTACTATACTTAGGACAAAGCTTTTGGATTCAAATTGTTATAAGTTAAGGGTTTTGGGTGCTGATGTGTTTTGATATTTGTTCGAGGAGATTTGATGCATAAGGCCTTTGAAAAACATAAGGTTTGTGGTGATGAGTTTGTACTTATGCAGCAGCGTTTATGGGTTACTTCTTAAAGTCGTGGGTTTGATTTTTGAATCTAAATCTTCATTCTTGAAATACAGATGTTATATCTGTCTCTACGATATTACATATCTTGCTTCCCAATTTTGATTGGTATTATATATCCCTTATAGATATTAACAGCCTAATGGGTCATTGGTTGCATGTGGGGACTTGGGGCAAACATATAGACAGGTTATTCAATATTAGTTTACATATGATGCTGTGGAAAACGTTGTCTTCTCTGGATGTAGAATTGTAGTTTAAAGGAGCAAATAAATAGTTTAAAGTGTTCACTGTATTTTGTACTCGTTTCTTCTTGTTCTTTACCTTTCTGCACATCTCATCATTTCATTCACGTCATCATAGAAAATGTTTTTTAATGGGTAGTCTGATATAAGCTGTTAGAATTAAAACTTTCATTTGGCCTTCAATTGTATTTTGTAAAGGTATTATGTATATGAGTTTTCTTTAAATACACAGCTCGATATACTAATTATTGTAGTGAATGCATTGTGTCTGCAGAAAGGTGGTGAGGACATCAATCGCACAGGTCTTGACTGTAATTTCCCAAACCCAGAAGTCTATGCTTAGGGAAGCATACAAGAAGAAGAAGTACCTGCCTCTTGATCTTCGTCCCAAGAAAACTAGAGCCATTCGCAGGCGCCTCACCAAGCATCAGGTAATCTTGATTGTGTTTTGTGCTACAATTTTGTACAAATATATGCAAATACTAATAATGAATGAAGTTGTTTTAGAGAAGTCATTATAAAATGATAGTAAACATACTGCTTAAATCCCCAAAATAACGCTTTTTATGCTCTAAAGGTTAGCATGCTTTACATGTAAACATCACATCCCTCTCTTATAGTTATTAGCATGATTTAGTTTTGTATGTGGACCAACTTTACTTGTCAATTGGTTTTCTTCTCATTTCTGTATTTCTAACCGGTCTAACAGTGAAATAATTTAAAAAGAAATAGATAAAAGTTAATTCTTCACTCACAAAATCAGATTATTATTCAAGTAATGTAGTTTTTGTATTCACATTAGACTCCTGGAATTGTTTCTAAGGCATGATGTTGTCTTGCGTTTGATGTAGGCATCATTGAAGACTGAGCGGGAGAAGAAGAAAGAGAAGTACTTTCCATTGAGGAAGTATGCGATAAAGGCATAGGTAGTTTTAGTTGTCCGATTTTGGATTCTGTGTACGAGTTTATCAAAGTTTGTTGGATTAGAAATGTTAATTACACATTTGATCTTTGCATCGAAATGCCGAATGCTTTTTCTTATTTCTCCTGTTAATTTGATCTTGATTGTCAAGTGTTTTTTTTGGCAAAAGTATTTGCAATTGCTCCTTGTGCAGAGACTAGCATTGATCTTTCATGGTGGAATCTTGCTGAGGGCTGCTTTTATACTTGCTGATAAAAAGCAGCTAACTTTATAAGTTCTGTAATTTATAAGTATTTGTCAGGTCCTGAGTTTATCAGAGTTTAGTGTAACATTGGCAAGGAGCTATGCAAGTGAGCTTGCTAACTTCCTTTCTCAAGGAGAATAAGTATTTAGAGGGTGTTTGGTTGACAGATTTTTCAATGGAAATGGAATCACTTAAGAAATCGGAATGTAAATTCTTATCTCACGTGTTTGGTAGTGTCGAGGTTTGGAATCCATTCTAGCTATGACCCACCACAATCTACCCAAATCGGAGTTGCTACACCCATCCCACTAGCATCGTAGGTAGCAGGTGAAGCTTATCGAAGCCAGTCGCACTATTGCAGGTGAAGCCCTAATTGTAGCCCCACTGTTGAAAACGCCGCAGCCCTAACCACAGCCCCTATGTCGTAGGTAAAGCCCGCCGGTCACACTGTCGCAGACTCGCAAGTGAACTCTATCTGTCAAAAATCGAAGCCCCACCGTCGTAGCAAGGTATTGCCGTCTCCCTTTGGTTCGAAGCCCACCGTCGCTGTTGAGCAATGTGTCAGAAGAAGTCCGGAATTCAAATTCCATAGGTTAAGGGGAGGATTCTCAATTCCTTCAAAGGAGGGAATTTTTTCCATCCTCAAAATTCTTTTTCCTTCCATATTTCTAAACCAGACACATGAATTGGTTGGAATTGGATTCCAATTTCCATCAATTCTTTTAAATCAAACACCCCTTATAGTTTATTCTTCTTAATATGAGCATTTGAAACAACCCCCTCCCCCCCTCCCCCCTCTCTCAAAAAAAAAAAAAAAAAATTTAAATAAAATGAAACAAGTGTTGAAGTTTGGTCATGTGTTGTGGTGCTCAATAACAGACTGTTAAGGTTTTTCTTCAAGGTTTTTGTCTGAAGTTTGTTCATGCAATAAGGTAAGTGTATGTTTGGTGAAATTGCTGAGGCTGGGGTTTAGCTGATTTATTAAAAATCTCAAGTCCGAGCTATAAGCTACTTGAATACGTTTTTATTTTGGTGGCTTATTGGGGATTTTGTTTTTAATAATCCCTCAAGGTTAGAGGGCTGAAGATTATAAAAACTAGAATCTTAAGCCCCTATATTATCCTATCAAACACACCCCAATTGATTTATTTACCATGCCAGTTTCCACTTCAAACTAGTTTTTGAAATTGGTTTATTCAAACTAAGTTTTCTTGACAAAGGTTTTTATGAGAATATTCCAAGACGTATCAGCGTATTTATATAATTTTTTTCCTTCTTTAGATTTTTGACCAAAAGTGATTTTCACCTAATACTTGGTAAGATTTTTAATGAGAGATAATACTTAATTTATATCTTTAACTTTAACTTATTAAAATGATATAGTTATAATGTCATCATTTTATTTTTAGAATTTTTATGGCAATTATATCTATTTTTTCAAATATCTTTAAAAATTAGTTTTTTCTACATCAAAATTTTAAACAAGATTAACATATTTTAACAAAAAAATTATTTAAATTATTTAATTGTTCTATAAAGCTCGTATTGGTTTCGCCAATGTTTGAGGTCCGACTATACGGTCATGCCAAGGTCGAAGATTTTGGCATAAAAATTGGCGTATGTTAAGACGCACCTTGACCCTCTTTACCCGCTTTAAGCCGTGTTTTTTAGGTGTATTAAAGGTACTGTTTGTTCGTAAGATGAACAATTACATTAATAAGCAGCTAGAGCAGTGGATTGGAGTGGAGGTAGATTGGATGACTCGTCTCCCATTGCGGTGATTAATCCCAAGCGAGAAATGATGTCCATAGCGGGGATGACATGAGGATCTCGTGGCGTATGAACCATAGTCATTAGAAAGAGATGAAGGGCACGATGAGAAGTTCCATTGAGAACCATTTTTAGTGCGAGAACCGTGAGAACCAATCTGAGTTGTCCAATTTCCCCTATTTCAATGTCATTGCGCACCCATGAATTCCTTACATGCACCCTGCCAGACTCTATCCCTCCACGTTCTCCATCCATGAACTTCCCATATCCAAGGAACGGCTGAGACTGGTTCCCGTGGTTCTCGCGCTAACAACGGTTCTCGAATGAACCCTCCCCCCTCTCTCTAAAACCTAAATGAGGATGGGAGACTCAATCTCAGCCGTTAATTTTGTAAGTGGAATTCATGGATGGAGAGCGTGGGAGGATAGAGTGTGGCAGAGTGATGTGAGGAATTCATAGGTGGGCAATGACATTGAAAGCGGAGGAATTGGACGGCTAGGATCGAGCCTCCCATTCTCATCTAATTTAAGGTTCTCATTTGAACCTCTTACTATATATATATATATATATATATATATATATATATATATATATATATATATATATATATATATATATAAAGAGTAGATCTCCAGCTCAATACCGATAGAGAGGGAGGAGCCCCTTGATACCTTGGTGTCCTCCCCAATAGATAGGGAGGTGTCTAGGGTAAGATAGGCCTAAATCCAATTGGTATACGGTATGCTTGGGCCTTAACTAAGTCCAAGTATGGGGTATATCATCAGGTACCAAATCATATAGGACGAATGTATATAATTATTCAGTTATAAGACTAACAAAAGCATCATTTTTAAAACACTAATTTTTATATATGTCTATATCCTCAGTAGATAATTTATTTTTAGAAGATCAATCTGGGTATATCTATAAGTTAATCCTCTCATATTGAATAAGAGAAGTTATATTTGTTATTCTCTCTTTATTGACGACAAAGTAAAATTTTTGAAGGTAATTAATCACATCACCTCCCTCATACTATCACATGTCACATCACAGTCAATACACTCATATTCATCGTAAAGGTCTAGGGGTAGACCATAATAGGAGTGTCGAAATATATGTCACGCGAATAATCCGGCGTGTTTAATTGTGTTTCAATTCAAATCAGGCAAAAGGATTTCGGTTAAAATATCCAAACATGTTTAATGGTCAAAAAACATAGTTAGGTAGATCAAGAACAAAACAAACCAAACCAAGGAGCTGAAAGAGTAGTCTCTATAACATTTATCAGGAGGTTACTATATAATAAACAATAATTTCTATCCGAAAATATAGAGTTAATTACAAAAAGGGTCCCTGTGTTTGTCACCGTTTTTGACTTTAAATCCTTTAACTTTAAAAATTACGAAAATAGAATTGTGGTTGTCATTTTGTTTCGTTTTTGGTCTTTTAGACTAACTGCTGTTATCTTTAACCGTTAGTCAAAGGATAATTTGGTCTTTTCCTATTATAGTTGTTTGGTAATAAGGAAAATGAATTTTCTTCCTACTATATTCTCTTCATGCATACCTAAAACCAAATTCTACACCATTTTGTTGATTACGGGACTAGAACACACAACCTTGTGGGACACTGAAAACACACTAGTACAAATATGCGATTTGGTCACACATAGTCGGAATTAAACGGCCACACGTTCGAATTTTTATGTGACTGAAGGTACGAAAATAAGTTCTTCGTTATTAGTTAGCCACTTATGAACTTGGATCGTGTGACCATTCAGTAATGTATCGCCACACATTCAAATATTTATGTGGCTAAAGGTTACAACTATTTTTAGCTGATTATTTAGCCACATATGAATTTGAAAAACGTGACTAAATGCCATAAATGGTCACACACTTAATTTATTGTGACAAAAGTTTGTCACACACTTGAATTACTGTGACTAAATGTCATATATGGTCACATGAAATAATTGTTTATGTATCTAAATCATAGATTCAAAATTGTCACACATGTGTTAAGTGTAGCCAATATTGTACATATGGTCACGCAACTTATTATGTGTGTCTAAAGTTTAACGGCGCAAAAAGGTAAAGTATATAGTCACATTTATTTCTAGCACGATCATGTGTGACTATATGGGTTTATAATAGCCACACATCATGACAATTGTGTATCAAAATGCTGTTTATGGCCACATTAAGTGTTTGTGTGTCTAAATCATGAGTCTACATATGGTCACATGAAGTAGTTGTTTATGTGTCTAAATCATAGATTCAAAATTGTCACACATGTGTTAAGTGTAGCCAAAATCGTACATATGGTCACGCAACGTATTATGTGTGTCTAAAGTTTAACGGCGCCAAAAGGTAAAGTATATAGTCACATTTATTTCTAGCACGATCATGTGTGACTATATGGCTTTATAATAGCCACACATCATGACAAATGTGTATCTAAATGCTGTTTATGGCCACATTAAGTGTTTGTGTGTCTAAATCATGATTCTACATATGGTCACATGAACTAATTGTTTATGTGTCTAAATCATAGATTCGAAATTTTCACACATGTGTTAAGTGTAGCCAAAATCGTACATATGGTCACGCAACTTATTATGTGTGTCTAAAGTTTAACGACGCCTAAAGGTAAAGTATATAGTCACATTTATTTCTAGCACGATCATGTGTGACTATATGTCTTTATAATAGCCACCCATCATGACACATGTGTATCTAAATGTTGTTTATGGCCACATTAAGTGTTTGTGTGTCTAAATCATGATTCTACATATGGTCACATGAACTAATTGTTTGTGTCTAAATCATAGATTCGAAATTGTCACACATGTGTTAAGTGTAGCCAAAATCGTACATATGGTCACGCAACTTATTATGTGTGTCTAAAGTTTAACGGCGCCTAAAGGTAAAGTATATAGTCACATTTATTTCTAGCACATCATGTGTGACTATATGACTTTATAATAGCCACACATCATGACAAATGTGTATCTAAATGCTGTTTATGGCCACATTAAGTGTTTGTGTGTCTAAATCATGAGTCTACATATGGTCACATGAAGTAATTGTTTATGTGTCTAAATCATAGAATCTAGCTTGGCACACATGATTATGTGTAGCCAAAATACGGTACATATGGTCACATAACTTATACATTGTGACTAAAGTTTATCGTGTGTTTTCAAAATTAAACAGTTAATTAAATTTGATATTTAGTCACATATTAAATGTCTGTGTATCTAAATCATGAGTCTATATATGGTCACTTGAAGTAATTATTTATGTGTCTAAATCATAGAGTTGAGTTTGTCACACATGAGTTAAGTGTAGCCAAAATCCAGTACATATGGTCACATAAATTAAAAATATTCATAATTCATTTCCCTCAAGTTTGACTTTAGATAGTCAAAATGGGAAATCTTGTAAAGTCAAAATTGGAACCGTTTTGAATTCGAAATTGGGAATCGTTTTGGTTAGATCATAAGAGGATGTTGTTTGTTTTCAATTGAACTACACAAACAACGAATATTACAGCAAACAACAGACAATATTCATTGATTAACATATGTGAATTTTCAAAACATTACATCAAGAGACAGATAATAAAAAAGAAAAAAAAAACTAATCTAGATAATCAACAAGCCCATCAGAGTACAAGTTTTGAGATTCAAGAGACTTGATAATCTGCTCACGTAATTGGTTATTCGTAGCATACATACTTATGTGATGAGCCAATTGAGAATTAAGAAAATCAATATGGGCCCTGTCGAAAACCGAAATCTTCTATTGAGAATTAATCTAAGAAATGCAGAGATTCAATTCGTCTATATTCATCTGAATATCGGCAATAGCCATTACAACATCTGCAGGTCTTTTCTTGTCCTTCAAGATGTATTGATCAACCTCTTTCATTAAGAAACTAAAGTCTGTGTATTTTTTTTCTGTTGCGGTTTGAAGGGTTTTGCGATTCAGGAACATCCATTTTATGGGAATGAAATCAGATGAAAGGGCAGTATGTTCATGAAACAGATGGAAGATGAAATATTTATAATAGATGGAGAGGATGTATCTTCGTGTAACAGATGCAATATATTGGAAGACATATAAATACCAAAAAGTAGAGGCAAAAGTGCAGAAAAATAGGGTGAAAAAGGCGCTAAAACAGTATGAAATATTTTGACTGAATTGACCTGATTAATATCCCATTTCCCCGAATTTTGACTTTAGATAGTCAAACTGTGAATTATTTTGAAGTCAGTTGCCGTTTTGTTGACTTGACACAAATAAAATGGGAACTGTTGTAAATCTAATATTTTGTTTCTGTTATGATCAACAGATTTCGAATATATTATAGTAATTTGCAAGTAATAAATGACAATATATGTACTAAAAAGATACAATTTATCATTTATATGAGTTAAGCAAAAAATACAATGAACTTTAGAGTGTGCCAACTTCACCAAAAGATTGTTCAATTCAATTTGCGTATAACAATACCGCCATAATCAGTTCGATAGTAATCGTCTCGTGATTCATTACCCAAGTCACGTCGATCTACATGTGGCAATATGTTATCATTGTGCGGGTGAATGACAGTACTAAATTCCTCATCGACTTCGTCATATGTATCTTTGTAATTCTTGGGAGGTGTCTTAAATACAATAGACAGTTTTTTATCTAGCTGATCTTTCACATAAAATACTTGTCGTGCTTGTGAGGCTAATATGAACGGATCAACCTTGTGGCCTAAATTATTCAGGTCAACCAATGTATAACCAAGATTAGTATTGTGTTTGACTCCACCAGCTCTATGATTAACCCAATTACATTTGAAAAGAGGATATTTTCTGAAACGATAATCTAGTACCCATATTTCTTGTAAAACCCCATAAAAAAATATTTGTCTTGTGGTTGCAACTTCTTTGGATATGTGCAGATCTATTGCCTCAACACTAACCCCACTGTTCTGGTAAACCCTACCATCACGAAATTTGAACGAAATGCATACCCATTGATGTTATATGCGTCGTATTTAACTACGGTGGCGCGTGGTCCATATGAAATCCACCTTACGATTTCTGATACACTTTCTTTGGATATCGCTAACTCTCTCTCAACCTGAATTTTATTAATATATTACAAGTATATATGAGCTTCAAATTTAAGAAACAACCAACAACAACTATAAATAACATACGGATTACCTCATTGCGTAACCAATTAGCAAAAGATTTACTGTGCTCATTCTCCAGCAATGCTATTCGTTTACCCGGGGTTTCTATTTCCAAAAGCTGCTTGTGTCGCCTGAAACAAGGTGTTTGATTAACTATTATATATGATAGAACATTATAAGTAACAAAATAGACATGTGTTAGTAATACTTACTCAATATACGGTACAATTTTATTTGTATTTTGTATTACATACAAATGTGCTTTCTGAAGAGTTTCGTAGGCCGACATTGGTTTTCCTTCCTCATCTTCATCAGTTTCATGTTTATCAGGTGGGATACCAATACTTTTCGTTGATTTTTGATATTCGCTAAAAAACTCAATTGTTTCTTTTGCAATAGTCTCCTCAACAATGCATCCCTCTGGTTTATTTCTGTTTCGCACATGTCCTTTAATAACCTTCATACATATTTCGAAGGGATACATCCACCGAAAGCATACATGGCCACATAATTTTACATCCCTAGTTAGGTGCAAAGTCAAATGGACCATAATATCAAAAAATGACGGAGGAAAGAATTTCTCCAGAAGGCACAGTGTCACACAGAGTTCTTCTTGCATCTTATCTAGTTCTTGTAATGTGATTTCTTTGCTACATATCGATTTAAAGAAAAAACAAAACCTGATAATAGCATATCGTGTGGCTTGAGGCATTATTGAACGAATTGCAATGGGTAAAAACTCTTGCATTAGCATGTGATAGTCATGCGATTTAAGGCCAATGAACTTCTTATCCTTTAGGCTGACCAAACTAGAGAAATTTGAACAATAGCCTTGTGGTACCCTGATGTTGTATAATGTTTCACAAAATATGTCATTTTCATCATTCGTTTATGTGTAACCTGCTGGAGGTAGTGTTGTTTTGTCTGCTTCTTACCTAGCAAACAACTCTGGTTTTATACCCAACTCAACCAGATCCAATCGAGCATTCAGTCCATCTTTTGTCTTTCCCGGAACATTTAGCAAAGTTCCGACTAGACTCTCACCAACATTCTTTTCTATATGCATGAAATCAATACAATGTTGAACAAAATTATGCCTCAAATACCTAAGTTTTCAATACCAAATGTTGAATTTCTTCCAATACGCACCGTTTTCTTCATTTACTTGGCTTGAACTACCCTCTGCTTGTTTTTTTTCTTTTCTGCTTTTGAATCTTCCCACCTCTGCCTCTCGTATCTTCTTGGTTTTCTGATGCCTTATTGTTTGTTTGTTTTCCTTTTCCCCACTTATTTTCAATATGTTGTAACTCGTTGTATATTTGTTCCCCGATCATTGGATTTGGAGAGCGGCCAAATTCTTGTTGTCCATTAAACGCCTTCTTTTGCTTTTTGAACGGATAGTTATATGCTAGATATCGTCTGTGACCAGCATAACTTTGTTTTGATGAGTCAGGAAGTCTAACACAATATGTATCTTTCCCACATACTACACAACCTTTGAATCCACTGCATGGGCAGCCACATAATGTACCAAGTGCAGGGTAATCATTTATTGTCCATAACATAACGGCACGTAGATTAAAGTTTTCTTTTGTGGAAGCATCATATGTATCAACACCTTCCTCGAATAAGCGTTGCAGATCATCAACTAAAGGTTCCAAAAAAACATCAATATCATTTCCCGGGTATCCTGATATTAATACCGAAAGCATAATAAACTTTCTTTTCATGGACAACCATGGAGGAAGGTTGTATATGACAGTTAAGACTGGCCATACATTGTGATTCCTATTATCTCTGTTGACGTCAACTCTATCAGTCGATATTCCTAATCGTAGATTTCTTGGATCCTTATCAATTTCGGGGAATTTTTCATCTATGGTACGCCATGCCTGTGAATCTGATGTGTGACGTAAAACACCATCTGTTATCGTCCTTGTCGCATGCCATCTTAAGTCTTCTGAAATACTTTGTATCTTGAAGAGTCGTTGCAGTCTTGGTATAACTGGGAAGTACCACATTACCTTTGCTGGAATGTTTTCGTATACTTTATGTGTCTTATTATCCACCTTCCATCTTGATATCCACAAGTTCGGCACACAGTCAATTTCTCGTACTCCTTCCAGTAAAGAAGGCAGTTGTTGATACATACATGTATCTTTCTGTATCCTGACCCTATCAACTTCATAAATTGTTTGGCCTCATAAGTGTTTTCCACCAATTCGTTACCATCAGGGAGTATCTTTTTTAACAATACTAGGAACTCAGTAAAGAACTTATATGAACATCCGTACTTGCTCTTCAAGTTGAATAGTTGGACTATTGCACACAACTATGTAAAGTCATGACATCCTTTGTAAAGTGGCTGCTCTGCGTCTAATAGTAGTTCTTGAAACTTGACATGGTCTTCCTCATCAAAATTATCTTTAGTAGCATTAACCATTTCTATTGTTTCTGGTCCATCTGTTGGAATTTGTGAACCAAATTCCGTGTTTTCAACAAACTCTGCCGTAACATTGTCAGGTTTTGGCCCACTTGTTGATGGTTCATCCTTTTCCCCATGTTTGATCCACTTCGTGTAGTTTAGATCAATCCCATTGCTGAACAAATGGTGATGCACTTCCTCCACTTTATGCCCTATGTGGTTTAAACATTTGGAACACGGACATGACATTTTTAGATGTTATTTATTCACTCGTGGGTCATCGTTCCTCATCTTCGTCAAGTTCTGCAATGCGTAATTAATAATGTCTAATACTCCTTCAAAATAAGGTCTCATGGTCCTATTTGTACCCATCCAAGACTTGTCCATGTTTAAAAATGTCAAAGAACAAGAAATAGAGAAGAATTAAACTAGATGAAAGTGATGGAAATTTAGGGATTGAAGCCTTCGAATATCGTATACTCTTTGTGGCATATTTAATTAGAGACAAACCAGTTAAAAGAATTCTCCGTAATTAATGTGTGTTTAATTTAAAAAGGAAAAGATCATTTACTCTCACCGGTTGATTTTTCAAAGAAGATTGTGTTTGTTTGAATTAAGTGTTTTTACAAAAATACCGTTACTAATCAAATATAGCATTTTATTTATAAGGGGCAATAAAGTAATTTTACACACTACACAGTCTAGACGCCATATTTCCCCACTGCACCTGCACGTCGTTTAAGTTATCGGCGTTTGCAGACGATCTTTTGATCATCCAAAAAAACAACTCAAACAATTTCAAACTCTAGTATCACTAGTCATTTTCAACGATCACAATGGAAGCTTCTACTTCAAACAAACAGCAAAAAACTGAAAAATGAGAAACAACATTAAGTGATCTTCCTATGGGAGTTATGGAGAAATTTTTTGTGCACTTGGGGGCCATCTCTGCCATCGATTGTGTGCGGTACAAATGCATGTAAGTTTCTAATACAATCTGTCTATTTTTTCATCTATTTGGTAATATTGTTAACTTGTACTTTAAGAAATATATTTTTTGTGTATCTTAATTATTACAGTAGCCACGCTTTTTTGGAGGTCTCTAATAGCGAAAAAGTCTACAGAAGAATGGAAGTAGATAGTATACAAAGGGTGAGGAGGGGGTTGTTTAGCCTGGGTAGAAGTCAGCTCGTCAACAGATATAGAGCAGCAGGAAACCAAAACATCATGTATAGAGATGGAATGGTATATATACGTATACATTTACTGTTTGTTATCTATTGAAGTAATTATGTTTAATTATACATTTTATTAAACTTTGTTTTTTTAATTTTGTGTTATACGTACATTTCAGATGAAGTTATTCAACTTTGATGAAGAGGAACAAAAGTGGGTAAGGAAGGAGATGCTTGAGAATGCATTTGCCTTAGGACAAATGGATGCAAAGTTTGTTCTAGAGATCATAAAGATGGGAGAAGGCGATGACATCTGCCTTAAAGAGGAAGCTATTGGCATGTTGAATGATGCCTTCCCTTCCGATAGAGCTCATATTTTGAAGCGAACCTTAAACACGATAGAAGTCATAATAAGGGTTCGGCGGGACGATTTGCAAGAAATAAATTTCACTTTGTACAATTTCGGCTGTCCCGACCACCGTATTGATCATTCGAGGCTAATTATTCTAGATTGGGGTTTTGATGATAACATGCCATGGATCTTCAATTGTAAAGTTTGCTGTTTGATAGCTTGTTTTATTAAATTTGCTAGAATATTAGGGATACAATATTAGCTAGATTGTGAATGACTAAATTAAATACTATTTGGGAGTATTGTAATCCAATACTATTTTTGGTATATATATATATATATATATATATATATATATATATATATATATATATATATATATATATATATATATGACCGATCATTAGATTGTGAATGACTTTATTAATGTTTGTGAATGATTTGATTACCGTTTGCTAGTAATACTGACTTTTGATAGTCAAACTATGAAACTATGAAAAATGAAATACTGACTTTTGATAGTCAAACTGACTTTTAATTACTGACTTATGAATGAAAAATGCTTGATAATCAAAGTATGAAACCATGTTTGTGAATGATATAATTACTGTTTGTGAATTAAAATGGACTCATGATAAATGGAATACTAACTTTTAATAGTCAAACTATGAAACTATGATAATTGATAATGGAATAGTGACTTTTGATAGTCAAAGAAGATTGTGTTTGTTTGAATTACATGTTTTTACAAAAATACCCTTACTAATCAAATATAGCATTTTATTTATAAGGGCAATAAAGTAATTTTACGCACTACACAGTCTAGGCGCCATATTTCCCCACTGTACGTCGTTTCAGTGATCGGCGTTTGTAGTCCTCCAAAAAAACAACCCAAACAGTTTCAAACCCTAGAATCACCAGTCATTTTCAACGATCACCATGGAAAAATCTACTTCATCAAACAAACGGCAAAAAACTGAAGTAAGAGAAACAAGATTAACTGATCTTCCAATGGCGGTTATTGAGAAAATAATTACACACTTGCGGAAAGTCTCTGCCATCGATTGTTTGAAAGTAAAATGCCTGTAAGTTTCTAATACAATCTGTCTGTTTTTTCATCTATTTGGTAATATTGTTAACTTGTACATTAAGAAATAATTTTTTTTGTGTATTACGTACAATTTCCAAACGTTATTGGAGGCCTCTGATAGTGAAGAGGTCTACAAACATATGGAAGTATAGAGTTTATTCAGTCGTAGGTTCTGGTTTAGTGAGAATAGACGTCAACTGATCATCAGATGTAGAGCAGCAGGAAACGCAAACGTGATGTATAGAGATAGAATGGTACGTACATTTAAACCTTGTGTGTACATTTACTGTTTGTGTTATTGAAAGTTAAGTTTTTTAAATTTAATTTTTTAATTTTTGTATTATTGACTTTTGTGTTATACATTTCAGATGAAATTGTTCAACTTTGATGAAGAAGAACAAAAGAGGTTAGTGATGGAGATGCTTCAAAATGCATCTGCCTTAGGACAGAAGGATGCAAAGTTTGTATTGGGGATGACGAAGATGGCAGAAGGCTTTGAAAGGAAACCGGAAGCTCTTGCCATGTTGAATGATGCATTCCGTTCCGATAGAGCTCGGATTGTGCCACCTATATTAGAGAGGATACGAAGCATCTTGGCTTTTCGGCGGGACGCTTTGAAACCAGTACAATTCTATGGATGCCTTCTAACCTGTACTGAGCACCCAGACGTTCTTTCAACCCTTCCTGTATATAGGGGTTTTTATAATTCACAAACATGGTTATTTGACTGTAATGTTTATTTATGGGACATTTGTTATGTTAACTTTTCTAGAATATTTAGGATTTACTATGGTATATGATATATCACTACATTCTGAATGACTTAATTACTGTTTGTGAATGACTTAAATACTGTTTGGTAGGAACTGTTAGTGAACTCAGTTGCATGATTTAATTATTGTTTCAGAATGACTTAAATGGAATTTTGACTTTGGATAGTCAACTTCCATGGTTATTCAATTGTAAAGTTTGTTTACGGAATACTGACTTTTGATAGTCAACTTCCATGGTTATTTATTGTGAATCACTAAATACTGTTTGTGAATGTAATCCAATACTTTTTTTGGTATATGAATATATTTAGATTGTGAATGACTTAATTACTGTTTGTGACTGACTTAATTAAATAGAGTTTCCTATGAACCGTTACATGAAAATGGAACAAATTAAATTATACATGGAATACTGAATTTTGATAGTCAAACTGTGAAACTATTATTCTTGTAATACTGACTTTTGATAGTCAAACATGATAAATGGAATAGTGACATTTCTGTTTTGTTAAATGGAATACTGACTTTTCTGTTTTGATAAATGTAATACTGACATTTAGCTTCACAGAAAAGACTTGAAATGAATGAAGCAAAAGAAACAGATTATAATACCATGTTCAAATTCCATATTTAGATAACTAAAACATAAGAGAGTTAAGTATCATACTAAAAGCCAAAATTAATTTCCATTTTCTGGATAGAAACTGTTGTGATTTCAGTTTACAAATGAAACCATTTTTTAACATGTACAAACAAAAATCATCCAGAAAAGATAGACACATCAACTACCATACTAGTATAATATAATCACATTCTCTTTGGAACTCCCTGGTACACCATCATGACTTTTATTCAGATTCTTAAGCAACAGTCTTTAACTTCTTCTTCTGGTCTTAATTTCTCGAACTGGATTAACCTCTTCAGCTGCCTTATCATCTTCACCTTGAATTGGCTCTTCAACTTTAACTTGTACTACGACTTCAGCAACCTCAGCAACCCCAACAACATGAATTGGATCTTCCACTGGAACTGACACATCTTTAGCTAGACCTAAATATCTTCTAGGCTTACCAAGTCTTATTGATTTTCTGTAACAAATGGCATAAACATAATACAAAAGTCAGAAACTGTAAACAGACATATGTAATTGACGTAAACAAATGGCATAAACATAACCCTTCTTGAATGATTCATTGACTAAATACAGTAATCGTGTGGGAATTTAATTAACTTTTTGGGGACGAAGATGAAGAGGATTTGCACGAACTACATTATCCGTCTTATGGGGGTTAGGGTTTATTATATGGTACAATGACTCAACACAGGAGATAAAGAAGAAAAATCGATCAACATTCTTACCTCATAACGATGATTTCAACGATTGAACACAGTAATCGTGTGTGGCGTTTAACTTTTTGGGGACGAAGATGAAGATGATTTCAGGAATTTCAATATCCGTTTATGGGGTTAGGGTTTATGATTTGAATATACGATAAACAGTTACGGGTTAACGAATATGGGTTATGGTTATGGGTCATGGGTTATGGTCAAATATTACAGGTTAACGGTTATGGTTATGGTCAACTATTATGGTTTAACGGATATGGGTTACGATTGGGGTCAACTATTACGGTTTAACGGATATGGGTTATGATTGTAGTAAAGTATTATGGGTTAAGGGATATGGGTTATGATTGTGGTCAACTATTATGGGTTATGGTTATATATGGGTCATGGGTTATAATCAATTAACTATTCAACAGATATGGGTTATATATGGTTATGACTCATGTGCTATGGTAAAATATTACAGATTAACGGATATAGGTTACTGTTAGGAGTTAAAATTTATGCTTATGGGTAATTGGTTATCGTAAACTATTAGGGTTAACCGATATAGGTTATGGTTTAGCGGTTAATTATGTGTTATGGTTATGGTTATGGGTTTATTGGTCATGGCTAAGGGTTAAGTGTTATGGGTTTATGGTTTAGGGGTTATGGGTTTTTTGGTCATGGTTAGGGGTTAAGTGGTATGGGTTTATGGCTTAGGGGTTAATTATGGGTTATGGTTATGGGTTAACTGAATCTGGTTAGTGGTTAAGTGTTAGACCATCCGCATCCATCACACCCTTCACACAGCCACATCAGCGCCACATCAGCATCCCACCATTTTCTCATCACATCACACAAACCCCTGCATCCATCACACCCTTCACATCCTTTTTCTTTTTCTTTTCTTTTTCTTTTTTTTAAACATTATTTAATTTTTAAAACAATATAATTAAAACATAATAATTATAAAAAACACTAAATAATAATATAAATTCAAATATTAAAAATTAAAAAGTACATAACTTAAAAAAATAAAAATAAAAAGTACATAATTTTAAAAAAAGGAAAATCTACCACCCGTATTTTTTCTTGATAATTTCTTTTCGTTTGAGCACCGCATCCAACGCTTCCCCCGTGAGATGATCGTGCCGGCCATAGACAAAATCGAAATCTTTGCTTTCTTGTCTTTCTTTCAGTAGACGGTTTTTCTCTTTTATCGACTCGGCTACGTTATTCATTGCGTTTATTTTTTGTTGCTCGGTTTTCATCACTTCGTCGTTCCCGGATGCGAACTTGTCAACGTAAACCTTGAATTCCGCCATCACGTCCATGATATCCGAGCCAAAGGCTCTTCCCGTGTTTTTTTCTTGGCTAACACGTTTAGATTTGTCCCGCCCAGGTGGGCGTATCGGCTCGTGAACTTGAACATCATCGTAGTCCTCGTCGATGTCTTCTAAGTTAAGATCGATGTTCACCCCGGCATTGGAAGACGCAGTGTTCGGGGTTGACGGGTCTGAAGACTTGCTCATTTTAGATGGTCTCGGGGTTTCAACCATCATTTGGGGCACATTTGACCATTTAGGATGGTCTTTCAATTTCCTCCATGCCTCCTCGTGAGCAAACGCCTGATTTTTTTGTTCTAGTCGATATTGTTTGTTGGCTTTCTTGAGGATGTCCACCTCACTTCATCCGGATTGGGGGTTGTTGGCGAAATTATTGTACAACTCATTGAACAAAGTTATTTTTTTCCGCATATCGTTCCACTTGCCCGTGAGTTGGTCTTTGGTGCGTTCAATGTAGTCCATTCTCCTTTCGTTGTAAAAATCACGCACCTTCCCCCAAAAATTTACTACAAATAATATTACATAAATATATTAAATAATAATATATAAATTTAAATAATAATTATATATATATTTAAATAATAATATATATATATTTAAATAATAATAATATATACTTACATGCTTTTTGGTTGTTGCCGGTTACACAATTCTCGGATATTGTAACCCATGCCGTAGCCAACAAAACCTCTTCCCCGGCACTCCACGACACCGCCCTTCTTTTTCCTTTTTGCCCGGGATCGGGTTGTGTTTCGGGTACCACCTCCTCGCGTGGGGTGTCGGGAATAGCCTCCTCCTCCTCATCTTCCTCCATCTTAGGCTCATCGTCACCCAGATATGTTTGGTTTTGAAGGAGGGTTGTAAAGCCACCTTGACTCATGTTTTGAAAATCCGAAAAACCCATTTGGTATTGATTGAACATCTGGGGTTGTGGCCGGTAAACTCCACTATGAAAACCACCGGGAATCGGAGTAGGTGAATACATCGGAAATTGTTGTATATTTTGGATGTAGTTCGGTGGTGGAGATGACATCCCGAACATGTTATCCGGTGGGGTCGATTGCGAGCTCGTGCCTTTTCCCGTCTTTGAAACCCGTCTTGGGGTTTTGAACGATTGTTTGCCCTTGTCCATTTGTGAAATATATTGTTGAAAAGATGAATGTATATTTTTGATGAGAGAAAAGATGAATGTAGAGAATATATGAGATGAGTAAAATTTTGTGTGAAAAAAATGGTTGAATATAATGTGTATTTATATGAGATAAATGGATTAAAAAAAAAACAAAACACCCCCAACGGCTCTCTCCCCCCAACGGCTCTCTCCTTCTCCTCTCTCTCACGCGCGCGACGAGGCTCACTGCCGTGAGCGTGAGCGGTCGCTCACCCCAGGCCGCGATGGTGTTCGCGTGTGTGATGCTCCCTCACGAGCTCCCTCACTCGCCCGATGCGCCTAGTCTTATGGGTTTATGGTTTAGGGGTTATGTGTTATGGTTATGGTTATGGGTTAATTGGTCCTGCTTAGTGGTTAAGTCTTATTGGTTTATGGTTTAGGGGTTATGGTTATGGGTATGGTTAGTGGTTAAGTTTTACGGGTTTATGGTTTAGGTGTTATGTGTTATGGTTATGGCTATTGGTTTATGGTCATATATGGTTACGGGTTAAGTGTCATGGGTCACGGTTAATTAATATGGTTCATGTGTCATGGTTCAAAAACCAATTTTTAATCAAGCTAGTATCTTTTAGGTTAATTTTTTTACTAAAATGGTATAGTACCACACAATTGCAACATATAGGGGTGCAACAAATATGGGAGACTGGATATCGTTTGGGTGGCTAGCGTAGGGACGGTCAGCCTTGGTGTGGCTGACAAAAGTATCAGAGAGGATGCTGGTTTTTTAACACGGTGCAACCTGTCAAATTTAGAGTGCCACTACTGATAATTTTATGCCATCATAATCTGATTAAATTTCTAAAAAGGTTTTATAAATATAAGAAATTATAGCCAAATATCCGTTTTACATTTGTACAATACCTTCGTTTGGATTTAAAACACGAATTGGGCTATTCATAGTATTGATTTGGCTAGCACTTTTCTGGGTTGTTGATGTTTTTCGGCTATCTATTTAACATAAAAAAACCGATTAACCCAACCAGAATAATTGGATTCCCGAAAAACACCGAAAAACCTTCTATATTTTAATTAATTTTTATTTTTGTTATTATATGATGCTACCAGTAACCAACAATCCTGGGTCAACATCCCTTGGTATTCAGAGACTAAATGCGTTTGTATGGCTATCGTCTACATCCGAGGCGGCATGTGACCGACTACGGAAGTGGTAGCGACTAGTGGGAGACGGCAGTTGGCAGCGGTGGGCAGTGGCGCTAGGGCTCCAATCTCATTAGAAAATGGCAAATATTCAAACAAAAAGTAAAATACCCATCGGTTCAAGAAATCGGTCTTCAATACTACTTGATTAATCTCAAAGTTACGTGGACGTATGTGCCCTGCTGTCCACACGATCTATCTACCACATTAATTTCCTATTTAACCAACAGTTTTGTTTTGGTAAGCCATAACCGTCGGTCAAACATTAACTTTTAGCTCTGCTCACACTTTACTATCATGGCTACGCTGCCGTCCTCCGCCGGTGGTCTCCAGGTCGAATCCGTCGTCTTTCCACCCTCCGTCAAGCCTCCCGGCTCAACCAACACTCTGTTCCTCGCCGGCGCAGGTATTCAACTATCTTCACATTCAAATCACCAGTAAATCAAATTCGATCTCGATTGATAAGAAATCATGTCGTTCTCGTCTCTTCAATTATGTTCACAGTTGAATCAATCGTTAATGTTAATCTGTAATGGAGTTCGAATCGCGTGAATAATTATACTTTCACATTCAAATCACTAGTAAATTCGATCTCGATTGTTAAGAAATCATGTCGCGCGTTTTCGTTTCATTAATTAGGTTTAGAGTTTAATCAATCACTAATGTTAATCTGTAACAGAGTTCGAATCGCGTGAATAATCGTATTTCTACAATGTGCAGGTGTGAGAGGTCTGGAAATCCAAGGCAAATTCATCAAATTCACGGCGATTGGTGTTTACTTGGAGGAAAAAGCTATTCCGTCGCTCGCCGTTAAGTGGAAGGGCAAAACCGCGGAGGAGTTGACCGATTCCGTGGACTTCTACAGGGATGTCGTTACTGGTAAGCCGTAACAACTTTTGTGCTATCATTTTCGTTTGTCTTTCCATATTCTACCAACTAACTTGCGTTTGATTTTTCTTTACGTATTAGTAATATTTAATACTGAGATATGATTATTACACAGTAAAATTATAAATACTTAATAATTATATGTTTTATATGCTTGTATCATGCGCTAATTACTTTTTTACATACTTGTACGAACAAAATATATTATATACAAATCATCTCTAATTAGACCACACGTAGTGGTGGTTTTGGATGACAATGACGAGCCAAAATAGGCTCCGCCATCTCCATTATCAATTCGTCATCTGCTACGGTGCGTTCGTTGTTTGGTGATGATAAACTTCGTAGCTCATGGTCTATTTTTCTTTTCTTTTAAATTTTTTCTAAACAAATCATATATATCTAATTTAATATATGTTACGTCGATTAAGTAACAATAATGATATTGATATGACATTAGTCATGACTAATAATGTTAGTTATAATACTGATGTTTTATGCTAGTCATAACAATTATTAGTACGATAATAATAACATTAAGCAATTAGTTGTATTTGCCTTTTATTTTTAAGTTTTGACTCGGCACCTAAAGTTTTGGACTATTGTGTTTGACAAAAACGGATATTGTGTGATTATGTTTGTATATATACGTATTCCCGACAGCCTGTTGCTGCATTTTTCGTATATTTTTCATGCAAGTACCGGCAGAATGAATTTTGGCTATTGATTAATATAATTAATGGTGAATTAAAATGACGGCTTATTAATGATATATTTGTTAGGAGTATTTTGGAAAAATCAAGTCATATTCTTTAATGACGGTCACCCCGAACACAATTCACGGTTGAAAAAATGTATAAAAGTCCAAAATACTCATTTTAATGAGTCATTAATAGTGACTACAAATGGCACTTAAGGTGATAGACCTAATGGTTCTTTTAAGAACCATTTTTATTGCGAGTACCTTAAGAACCAATCTTAGCGTTTAATTAAAATAAATAAATGACTACTAATTTTGGTAGCTCATTAGTGACTAATTAATTGCTCATTAATGAGTGGTTTTTGGGAAAATTAAACATATAAAATAATGTCTATCTGAATGAGCGTAATTTACGGTTGGCTTAATATATAAATAACTAGTCATACTATGAAGTTGTGGGAGAGGTTCATGGAAAGCAGGATACGTCGTGAAACAAAGGTATCGAAAAATCAATTCGGGTTTATGCTGGGGAGGTCCTCGATAGAAGCAGTTCATTTGATTAGAAGCCTCGTGGAAAAACATAGAGAAAAACAACGAGATTTGCATATGGTGTTCTTAGATATAGAGAAAGCTTAGACTATACACATCCATCACACCCCTCACACAGCCACATCAATGTCACATCAGCTTCCCACCATTTTCTCATCACATCACACAAACCCCTGCATCCATCACACCTTCACATCCTTTTTCTTTTTCTTTTCTTTTTCTTTTTTTAAACAATATATTTAAAACATAATAACTATAAAAAATATTAAATAACAATATAAATTCAAATAATATTTTATAAATTTCAAATTACAAAAAAAAAACATAACTACATTAATTTAAATAAAAAATACTAGTTATCGTCGTCGTTCCATCTCGGAAGCCGATTAATGTGCTCGATTAGATCCGAACGAAGGTTGTGATGCACTTCCGCACTTCGTACTTCTCGGACATTAGCCTCAAGTTGTTGTTCGCTAATCTGTACGTCGTCTTCATCGTTTGATTGATTAATGTTTTCGTTGAATGGACAAATCACTTGTTCTCCGTCTTCCAATATCATATTGTGCAATATGATACAAGCGTACATTGTTGTACGTATTTTTTCCATCTGCCACATTCTCGTCGGGTGCATTATCACATGCCGCCGTTGTTTAAGCACGCCAAAAGCCCGTTCCACATCTTTCCTTGCCCCTTCTTGCGCGGTAGAAAACCTTACTCGTCTTTGATCAAGAGGTGTTTTGAAGGATTTGACAAAAGTAGCCCATTCAGGGTATATCCCATCTGCAAGATAGTAGCCGTGTTTGTATTGTACACGTTGTATACATCATTGAATAATGGCGACTGGTTTAGAACATTTATGTCATTGTTGGACCCGGCCATTCCGAAGAATGCATGCCAAATCCAAAGATCCTGTGATGCAACCGCCTCTAGCATAAAAGTCGGTTTCTTATGATCACCTCTCATGTACTGCCCTCGCCATGCGTTTGGGCAGTTGTCCCACTCCCAATGCATACAATCTATGTTTCCTAACATGCCAGGAAACCCGTGCCTACTCTCATGTGCGGTAAACAAACGCTGAATATCATGGTAAGATTGACTGCGTAAGTATCGCTTACCATAAAGAGTGATGATACCTTTGGTGAAGTTTTCTAGGCATAACCATGCGGTTGAATCCGCCATCTTCAAGTACTCGTCAAATCCGTCAGGGGTCATCCCATACGCCATTTGCCGAATTGCCGATGTACACTTTTGCAAGGGAGATAAACCTTTTCTTCCTCTAGCATCGACACCCTGCCGAAAAAATGCATGCCATCCCTCAAGATCGCTGACTATCCGTTTGAATAGTCTTCTGCTCGTGCGGAAACGTCGCCTAAACGCTTCGTCGCTGTAGTTGCAGTTGTCCTCAAAATAATCTTCTACAAGTTGCTCGTGTGCAGCTTCACGGTCTCTAAATTGATCCGGGCCTCGTCGTCTTGTTGATTGAACTCGAGCTAACTTCATCATACTCACGCAACACATCCAAAACCGCATTGGACATTCCAATAAACAAATTGGTTCTCGTTTGACGATAAACGGAGAGAAAATCTGCCTCCGCTTGATTAATCTCGAAATCTTCGTCATAATAATCCGACGAATCAGATGACATATTTGTATGTATATAAATGTTTAAAGAGGAGAATATAGATGTTTGAGAGGAGAATGTAGAAAAAATATGTGTGAAAAAATTAAAGAAAAGAGGTTATATTTATAGGAGATAAATGGATGTGTTCCACCGTGTGAAGCTCCCTCACGAGCCCCCCACGCTATCCGATGCGGGCAGTCTTATGACAGTGTCCCTAGAGAGCTTATTTGGAAGACATTAGACGATAGAAATATCCCTTGGAGTTATATTAGGGCCGTGAAAGATATGTATGAGGGTGCGTTGTCTTGCATGAGTAGCCCGGTAGGAGACAGCGAGTACTTCCCAGTGCTAAGGGGCCTTCACCAGGGGTCTACCCTTAGTCCCTTCATCTTTACCATTGTTCTTGACGAGCTAACGAGAGGCATTCAAGGAAGTGTACCTTGGTTTATGTTTTTCGCAGATGACATTGTATTGATCTCTGATTCCATAGATCAGCTGAATAGAAATTTAGAACAGTGAAGGTCAACGTTAGAGGAGTCAGGGCTCAAGATTAGCAGAGGTAAAACCGAGTATCTTTATTGTAACTTCAGCAAGACTAAAAATGTTGACAGCCAAGTTATCCGCTTAGGTGATCACGTTTTGAGTCCCAAAGAGTCCTTTAGGTACTTAGGCTCCATATTACACAAATCAGGAAGGATAGATGAAGATGTTTCAAACCGTATTCAAGCAGGGTGGCGGAAGTGGAGAGCGGCATCAGGAGTTTTATGCGACAATAAAATACCGTTGAAGCTTAAAGGTAAATTCTACAGATTAGCGGTTAGGCCGGCAATGTTATACGGAGCTGAGTGTTGGCCCCTGAAAAAGGCGCAGGCGGAGAAGATGGAAGTTGCAGAGATGAGGATGCTTAGATGACCTTGTGGAAAGACAATTGTTGATAAAATCCCAATGGGTGTTTGTAGAAATGAATTAGGAGTTACGTCTATTGTCAACAAATTGAGAGAATGGAGACTTCGGTGGTTTGGCCATGTAAAAATGAGGCCACAAACAGCTCCAGTTAGGAGAGCAGAATCGATCTTAGTTGAAGGAACTAGGAGACGAGGTCGTCCGTATCTGAGGTGGCAAGATAGAGTCAAAGCAGATATGCAGGAGCTCTCTCTCGCGGAGGACATGATCCCAGATAGGATTGAGTGGAGGAGGAGGATTACGAGCCATGGTTAGGAAGTAGCATAGTTTTATTTCGTAGGCTACGAGCTTAGGTTACATCATTTTTCCTTTAATTAGTTTACTTCCTCTCTTTTATATTAATATATTTTTGTTTATATTCCTCGTATTTTATTATATGTATTTTTATTTTATTATATTTTTATATATCTTTTTGTATTTCATTTATTTTTCATATTTGACTTTCACCTCTTCTTTATTTAGGTGTTTTTCTATTTTCATCCCTTTTTACGTTGCCGGAGGTCAATTTCTAGTAGCAGTCTCTTTACCTACGGGTATAGGTATGATTGTATACATTCTACCTCCCCGATACCCCGCTGCTGCGGGATTGGGTACTGTTGTTGTTGTTGTTGTTGTTGTTGTTGTTGTTGTGTTGTTAATATATAAATGACTAATATACCTCTATTAATAAGCAGTAGCATTGCACCCGCGCAATGCGGCGGCGATGACAATATTTGTGCTCGACAACATGTTTGATTTAAAAAGTAGGGTATATTATGTGTAAAATGTGTTTTTTTCTTCTTTTTCTGATTTCTTTACTTTTTTTACAATCAACCATTTTATTAATTGTTAAAATAGTTTTTGAAAAACAATTAAAAAAATATTATTATTAAATAATTAGAGTAAATGATACTATAGTCTTAAAATTATATTGATGTAAGTAATTTAGCCAAAATTAGATAAATGAAATAGTTGTGATGTTTTAATGATTTATTAAAATAATAGATGTCTTAAATGAGTTGAGATAATTGAGGAAGTGATTAATTAGGCTATTGATTTAAGTGTTTGTATTTTAAGCATAAAAATTTGTATTATTTAAAATTAAGTAGTCTTAATATTTTGAAGAGAGAGAAAGTTAAATGTTTTATAATATAGTATGAATATGGATTAATGATGGTTACAAAAGGTACTCAATATATAAAAAAGATGTAGTGCTTTGACTACCAGAAATTCCTTTTGACTTAGTGGTAAGCGTCTTGATCCTAACAATTGATACCGGAGTAGGTCATGGGTTCAACCCTTGCCATGTGCGTAAATTCCTAGGTATGGGCTTAAAGCATTTGTGGCATATGTTGAGGAGAGGTTGTTGGATATTGGATTGCCAACATAACCGCTAAAGCTACCCCATAAAAATAGAACCTATGGGCGGCTAAACTACTCGATATATAGAAATAGATAGTGCCTTGACCGCCAAAAATCCCTTTTGATACAATTTAATCATCAAACTTTACATTAAAAAATGGTTTAATTCTCAAACTTGTTGGGATTAAAACGTTTATTGATAAGGTTTAAGGATTTAACCATTAAAGTGTAATATTTAGGGATTAAACTATATTTCACCTAACATAATTAAGGTTTAAAACATGTTATGGAGATTTAAATGACTAACACTCTGCTAATAAGTTTAAAGACTAAAATATTTAAAAATTAAACCATTTTAAATATAAGGTTCAAAATTTCAAATGTTGTATGTAATAAACAAAAGTATGTACCTTATTTTGATTTTAAATTGATTCCTTCTTAAAGAAACACTAAAATTAGATTCCTGTTTATTTAGAAAATGACAAAATTAAAATACTTTTGAGTCTGATTAGAATCTATGTCATTTATGTTTCATTTCTTTAGATTGGATTATTTTTTAAGTGTGGGGCTAATGCATTAATAATACCAAATAATTTTGTATTAATTTTCTTAAAATTATTATTATTATTATTATTGTTATTACCATTATTAGGTTATTTAGATTTAAAAAATATTAATTGAAATATTCAGAAACTAAGTTTTTAACGCAGACTTGAAAAACACCTCAACCCAAAAAATAGACTTAAAACCCCAAATTATGTGACATCATTTTCATTGAATAAATATAAATGAGAACATTATTGGTTAGGAAAATATATGTGTTTCTATTTCATCATTGTATTTTGTTCTTTTACCTAATGTGAAATACATTAATTCTTTTCCTTTATTTTATTCTTTAATTTTGACATTTGTCTTAATCAAGCGATTAGCATAATAGGTAGATTTAGTAGGCGGATATAGAACCTCTCTATGAACTATTTTTTGCGACATTGAACAAGGTAGGCAAAGCATTACCAATTTAAGCAGATTCTCGCTTGGTTTTTGCTAAAAAAGTAACGTTTTTGCTAAATGAACGAGGTAATGGCATGTGGATCGAATAAATGTTCCTTTTTAACGTAGAATACCCTAGTTTAGTGAAATTGTGACTTGTCGTCAGAGCGTTAAATTTAGATTTTTGGCGAACAAGAGACATGAGATATGACCTTTATCGAAAAAGAGATATATTTAATGAAAATGAAACAAGCACTAATCAGATTTCGCCAAGTGTACACAATTTCGCTAAAATAGTGCTAGTAATTTTTATTCAAAATTTTGTGAATTCTAAGATGTTACTTGTTAGGCTATGCGTAGGGATGTCCCGAAAGGGTTCGGGTGTCTCGGCTACTTTCGGAAACACCCTTACGCCTTCAATCCCCCACCCGTTCCTACCCAATGCCTATTTTTTGTTTTTTTATTCCAAGACGGTTAAATTTTGGGAAAATAAAAATTAAAGCCTTCAACGGTCATGTGACCGTTTGACACTATATATAAAACTTATATATTTGCTATAATTTAATTTTTATATAATTATTTAAATAATTTATTTTTTAATAATAATATTTTATTGATGTTATGGAATTTTTATTTTTTTATTAGCTGTATTTTAATTTTTATACAATTTTTTACGTATTTTATTTTGTTTAATATATAAATGTATAATTAAATAAATTAAAATTTTCGGAAAAAATTGAGTTGATTTGAGATAGATGCTACTTAGATTTTGTGTAGGAGATTGAAAAGGAAGAAAAAGTGGCATAATTTAGAATATGGCATTTTGGTTGATAAGGTTTGGAATGGATGCTACTCATATGGTGTTGATACTAATTTTATAACATAATTTTGAATTGAGTTTATAAATCTTTAATAATTAACTCTTTTCTGGTAATGGCGATGGAATTCTTTTTAAAATTATAGGAAATGTTGTAAATTCTCTGGACTCTAGTTGCATGTTCTTTTTATGATCAAATGTATTAAGGATGACAGGGTGAATGTAATTTCAAAAGACAGAGATATTAGACGCAGATGAGGTGATTACTTTCTCCATCTCTTTAACCAGGACATAGAATTAGATATGCTGTGTAGTGGAGAGAGCCCTGAGGAGGGCCGTAGCGTTCATAACGATTGTTATTGCACTAGGATCTCTCAAGGGGAAGTTAGAAGTGCTTTTCTCAAGATGAGGAGTGGAAGGGCGGCATGACCTGATCAAATCCCTATTGAGGTGTGGAGGTGTCTTGGAGAGCCGGGCATCAACCGGCTAACGAACATTTTTAACCTGATTTTTCGAACTGCTAAGATGCCAGAAGAATGGAGAAGGAGTGTGGTTATTCCAATTTTTAAGAACAAGGGAGACGCCCAAATGTGTGGGAATTATCGTGGTATTAAACTCCTTAGCCATACAATGAAGTTGTGGGAGAGGGTAATAGAAAACAGGTTGCGACGGGAAACTAAAGTATCCGAAAATCAATTCGGGTTTATGCCAGGGAGGTCGTCGATAAAAGCAGTTCACTTGATTAGAAGCCTCGTGGAAAAACATAGGGAAAGACAACGTGATTTGCATACGGTATTTTTAGATTTAGAGAAAGCATATAATAGTGTACCTAGAGAGCTTATTTGGAGGACTCTAAACGATAGAAACGTCCCGAGTAGATATATTAGGGTCTTGAAGGATATGTATGAGGGTGCAAAATCTTGTGTCAGCACTCCGGTAGGAGATAGTGAGTACTTTCAGGTTTTACGCGGCCTACACCAAGGGTCGGCACTTAGTCCTTTTATCTTTGCAATAATTCTCGACCAGCTTACGAGAGGGATACAAGGAAGCATCCCATGGTGTCTGATTTTCGCAGATGACATTGTCTTGGTTTCTGATACGAAAGAGGAGTTAAACAGAAGATTAGAACAGTGGAGGCTTACGTTAGAAGCCTGAGGACTAAGGATAAGTAGAGGTAAGACCGAGTATCTTTTTTGCCATTTTAGCAAGACCGATATTGAGGGGAGCCAAGATATCTACATAGGGGAACACGCTTTGAGACCCCATGCGTCTTTCAGGTATTTAGGATCCATTTTACACAGAACGGGGAGGATAGATGAGGATGTTTCCAACCGTATTCAGGCGGGGTGGAGGAAGTGGATAGCGGCGTCAGGAGTGCTTTGCGACAAGAAAGTTTCGCTTAGACTCAAAGGAAAATTCTACATACTAGCTGTTAGACCTGCCATGTTATATGGATCAGAATGTTGGCCACTGAAAAAGGCGCAAGCGGAGAAGTTAGAAGTGGCAGAGATGAGGATGCTTAGATGGATGTGCGGGAAAACGTTGTTAGATAAAATTTCGGTTGGTGTTTTTAGAAACGAATTAAGAGTGTCATCTATAGTTTACAAGCTGAGAGAAGGGAGACTGAGGTGGTTCGGCCACGTTAAAAGGAGGCTTCCAACAACACCAGTTAGGAGAGCAAAATTGCTTACAGTGGAGGGCATTAGGAGGCGTGGTCGTCCCTTTTTAAGGTGGGAAGATAGAGTTAGATTGGATTTGCAGGAGCTATCTCTCTCTGTGGACATGATCTCAGATAGACCCTCATGGAAAAGGAAGATTAGGATCCAGGATTAGGAAGAAGAGAGTTTAGCACTTTGCAGAGTAGGGTTTATGGTCTGGGGCTAGATTGTTCCCCTTTTGCGGGGGATTATTTTTATTATTTATTTATTTATTTATTTTATTTATTTATTGTTATTATTATTATTATTTTTTATTTTTTTCTTTTCTTATATATATATATATATATATATATTATTTCTTTCTATTGTGTCCTTTTTTTATGTTTTTATTAATTGATTTATTATTTTTTAGTGTTTTCCTTGTTTCTCTTTTATTATTTTATTGTTTTTCGTCTCTTGATGTTGGAGGTCTTTTCTGGAAGCAATCTCTCTACCTATGGGTAGAGGTATGATTGTCTATATCTCACCTCCCCCATACCCCGCTTTAGCGGGATTGAGTATTGTTGTTGTTGTTGTTGTTATATAAAATTAAAAATAATAAAAAGAAGATAAAATATATAATAAAAACCTTAGAACATGTTACTACTAAAACACTTTTTAATTCTATGTACTAAAATCAAAGTAAATTTTATGTTGGATGGTTCTTGTGGTTGAAGTAAATTTTAACAGGGATTATTACGTAGTGTACTAGTCGATTTTTGAGACAAAAATAGGAGATCATAGGCAGTGTCAATGTCGGCAAATGTAAGACAAATATGCGGATGTAGCTATGGATAGTGAGAAGAATTCTCACAAAGAGAGGCTTGATACCATATTTGATAAGTGGAAGCCTGTTAGAGTTTAGATTTCATTATCATCAATACCTAGATACACCATATACTATACAACAAGATACACAAGGAAAAGTAAAGTGTACAAGTTTTTATATAGCACATCTTAATAAAATAATAAAATAATGTAAATATACATCTCATTTTTAGTTTTTGAGTTTCACTTTTCGCGCTAGTTTGATTGTATCGACTGTTTTTCTGATGCAGAGTTCAACTTAAATTGTTTATGCTTCTAATTGTTAGTTAACGACTTATAATCCACCTCTAGAGTATACAACTCAAATGGTGACATGATATTCTATCTGGAAAAGGCAACAAATTAAGTTCCCAGCAGATCAGAAAAGTGGGTGTTTGTTCTAGCTTAGTACGGGGCTTACAAACTCCGACGTACTTAATTTCAACAAGCCTATCTTTTTCGACTTATTGACATGATTTATCTCAACTTATTTCCTTATTTTAAGGTATATCGAGTTACAAGCCCTTAAGAAACTAGACCAAACACCTAATATGGGAACATAGATAAAGCTTCCACAATGTTAGTAACTTTGATTTTGTATCTTAATTATCAACTATTAAGATAACCATGTTGATATCCTTATGTATTTGCAGGTTCCTTTGAAAAATTTGCTGTGGGGACAATGATACTACCGTTGACCGGTAAGCAATACTCTGAAAAGGTGTCTGAAAATTGTGTTCGGATTTTGAAAGATCAAGGGACGTATACAGATGCAGATGCCACAGCCATTGACAAGTTTCTTGAGGTTTTCCAGGACCAAAACTTCCCACCAGGATCCTCTTTTCTTTTCACAATATCCTCATCGCTAACGGTTAGCCTTTTTTAGAATTCTAGTTTTGATAAAAAATATAATTAATTAAATATTATTATCTATAAAGTTTTACACTCGCGTTAAGTTCTCCTTTTTGCTAACACTATGACAAATATGTTGATTTTTCACACTTTTTTCGTAATATTTTCACATTTTAAATGTAAAGAATTATAAAAAGTGTGAAAAAAATACGGTGTGACAATTTTTTTTGTAAAGTTAGATGTAACAATATGATAAATAAATATAGTTAAAGTATACATTTATTAATGTGAACAAATAATTAAAGTTTTCACATTTCTAATTGCGGAATATTAAAAACATCTATATGTTATAAAAAATTCACGCTTTTAAGTGTGCAAATTTCTCAATTTCTATTAATTACTATTTCTGCACATTAAAAGTGTGAACTTTTTTAAGTCAATATATACATTTAAAAGTGTGAGCTTTTTTGTTACATTTTGCTTAAACTATTCTATACACTTTTTATAAAATTCTACACGCTTTTGATAAAGTGCGAAGAAAACTCATATTTGTTGTAGTGTAATTATTTCTTCTTTTGACCTGTTTTGGCCATTGTTAATGAATGGGTTGAAACGGCCAAATCTAGTTATTGCTTTTCTCTTTTCGATCTCCATAGTTATAATAGCTATTTCTATTTGTTAGCTGAATGGGCCAAATTCTGAGTTTTCTTTTCTAAATGTATGCAGATTAGCTTCTCGAAAGATGGTATCATACCAGAAGCTGCAAACGCTGTGTTAGAAAATGAAAATTTGGGACTAGCAATACTCGAGTCGATGATCGGGAAGGATGGTGTTTCCCCAGCAGCCAAACAAAGTTTGGCATCCAGACTCTCAGATCTTATGAAACAATTTGATGAGTAAGAAAATGAATGTTTTGAGGCAGGAAATCTAAGTTAAACTGGTTCTTACGCAATGTATTTCTTATAATAAATAAGGTGCGAGTTTATATAGAGGTCAAAAACTTAACATTTATCATATATTATTTAACGGATCAAGATCTTATCAAGTTATAATTAAACATGAGTAATCATGTTTTCTCACATAAGCCTAGGGCTCTTGTTTAAAGTCAAAATCGTATCTTTTTAAAGGACTAATGTTTGTGAGAGAATATTAACGGTATTGTATAACCAACTTCTCTCAATCCTTGTTTCAAAGAACGTTGGACCATTTTTACACATATTTGGTGATTTTTTCGATAACTTACACCTTGATCTATCCAGATATGTTGTAATCATTAAAGTGAAGGAAGAAGAACTTACTCAAGTAAACTTATAAACTCTTACTCATTATTGAGAAATAAAATCTTGGTATGGAGCTCTTGATAATGAATTTATTATTAGATAACACCTATCTTTTTCTTTTTTTCTTATTGAGAATCCAAGTATAGTCTAACTCTAACTAACTCAATCTTTTTTCATTTTTTTAGTTTATTTTATTTTACATCTAACTATTAAATAAAATAAGTTATCTGTGAATTGTTTAAAAAGAAAAATATAAAAAGTAATCAAAATAAAAATTTCTAGCACATTAATAAAGCTTTATTATTGAAAAAATAAGAATTACAAAACTCTAACTCGGAAATAATAAATAATAAAAACATCTAATTGTCCTCGTTGGCAAGAAGTTGGATACGTGAAAGTTTGCTGTGCGTGCTTATTCACTTATTTGGTTTTGATATTCGACGATAGAGTGTCTTATTCATCGAAACTACAAGTTGCATGGTATTCGTCTTCGAGTATCAAATTGTAATATGATACAAACATACATGATGTTTCCCAGTCTTGAGGATGTCATTCGCGTGTTAGATTTTGAAGTACGTGCCAACGTTGTTTGAGCACGCCATACGCATGCTCAACATCTTTCCATGACGATTCTTGCGTGAACTTGAAATTTTTTCGAATATACTCTTGTGGGCATGTAAATGATTTTACAATTGTAGCTTACTTTGGATATACCCCTTCAGCTAGATAATATCCGTTCTTGTAGATGACCCTGTTCACCTCAAATAGACACTTAGGTGCTTTTCCTTCAAAGATATCGTTGAAGATGGGTAACTGATATAGAACATTGATGTCGTTATTGGAACTATCAACACCAAAAAATGCGTGTCAAATACATAGATCATGTGAGGCCACAACCTTTAGCATTAGTGTCCGTTGTTCATGGTTACCTATCATGAACGGACCCCACCATGCAACTTGCAATTTGCCCACACCCAATGTGTACAGTGTACGTTGCTGAGCATGCCGGTAAATCTGTGTTTTTCTTCATACGCGGTGTATAAGTGTTGAATATCATCAAAGGTAGGTTTACTTAAATATTGCATACTACAAAGTTCATCAATACCTCGGCAGAATTTGTGTAGGAAATCCGGTGACATTTTATCTTCCATCCTCAAGTGCTTATCAAGCAAGTCGGTGGCTACTTCGTACACCAATTTCCGAATAGCGGAAGTACACTTTTGTATCGGAGAAAAACCTTTTTCCCTCTGGCGTCCCACTATTTGTAAAATACGCGTACTTTGCTTCTAAATCATTAACTATTCGTTCGAATAGTTGTCTGCTAATTCGGAACCGCCGTTTAAACATCTCCACCATATAAACAAGGCTATCGCCAAAATAGTCATGTAAAAGCCGCTCGTTTGAAGCTATAGACCTCTTTCAATGTTCCCACTTCCGACTCTTGTTGACGATTTCGTTGTGCTACAAAAAATTGCGTTTGCCACTTCTCGAACCAAATTATAAAAATTTCTTCTTCCTGCTAGGGATGGCAAAAAACCCCGCATCCATTGGGAAACCCGTTCTCCGACCCCGATTTGACCGGGGAATCCCCGAGTTGATGGGGACGGGGATTCCCCGAACTTCCATAGCATTATTTATAGTCTTCCACTCTAATAAGTTCAAAAGCACTTGACGTCCCACACTTTAATCTTGTTGGATGAATCAACCTAGACATATTTGTGAGTGACAAAGTTTTATCACTTACTATAATTCAACCAAAAAACCATCTTGTTTTCCAATCTACACTCATACACGTTTACTAAAAAACACTTGAGACACAAACACACATCACATGTTGGTAGACACAAATATAGAATAATAGTTCTTCATGGATCTATGTTTTTGTTAATTATTTGACTCGTGTTTTTCCTTTCAGATTGCATGTTGACTTAACCTTTTTTAAGAATAAAAGTGATACTTTTACCTCGAAAGAAAGTGAACGGTAATAGATAATAAATCTTAATAAAGTTGAGCACTAATTAATCTATACAACTATATAATACATTTAACACACACTCTCTCTCTCCTACTTTTCTTAATCTCTTAAAATTTCAACAATAGTAAATTACTAATATACCCCTCAAATAACTTCCACATCTCTCCTACTTTACACACTCACCAATAAATATTATTCTGTAAATACACACTTTCCTAAACACAAATAACTTCCACATCAGTCCTACTTTACCATCTCACCAATTAACATTATTCTATTAATACACACTTCCCCGGTCATAAAAAGATAAAGAAAAAAGTTATATTTTGAATTTTGAATTTTTTTAATAAAAATAAATAAAAATAGTTGATGGAAAATAAAGAAATAAAATGACATGTTGCAGGGCAGAACCTATTTGTGGAATATTATACTCCTATATTATATAAAAAAATGGTATGTTATTCGGTAGATATTCTTTTCCGTAGCATTACGCGGGTACCATGCTAGTGCTTTTAAAAGTGTTTTAACAAACAGTTGGCAGACAATGTTAAAAAAAACAATCTTTTCCTTAGATGATCACCTTAGATTGATATTTATTTTAACTTTCAATGCTTAAAAGTTACTTCAAAAGGTGTCATATCTTTGAAAAATGTAAGCTTTATATCCACAAAATCTATTTTTACCAATGAATAACGGAAGGGTGAAGTGGAATTATGTTTAGTTGTTTGGGTATTGGTAACAATTTTCTTAATCCTTATGTTTAGATTTTAATAATTACACTTATTACACTTAGATTTACTTGTATTTAGGGTCATATCAGTAATTTTGTTTAGGTTTATATTAATCATAGCAAACATATTGTTGGGATGACCTTCACCCCTTGTTCCCACATCGGTTGGAGAGGCAAAAACAAAGGCTTCTTATAAGTTGGCTTGATACCTCTTCCTCTCAAGACACGTTTTAAAAACCTTGAGGGTAGCTGAGTTGCTAATAGCTCGGCTCTTCCCAAAGAGGACAATATCTTTGAGGTGGTCGTGGCTTCTGCTGTCATTGCCTTCAACACATTTTGGGTTCAGAATTCTTAAAAACAAATAACAATATGATGAACTTACAAATGCAATATTCAAGTAATTTTCATAAGCAGTATACTACTATACTTAGAGGGTGTTTAGTTCAAATATTGATTTTGGGGAGATTGGGATTTATACAAGGGATTTGCATTTGAGGGAATTCATTTGGTGGGATTTAAAATCCCAAACCTGTGTTTGGTTTACATTTCTTAGGTGGGATTTCCACCACCATTAAACCCCATCAACAACACCTTCAACTTCCCCACCATCAACCACATATGTTGCCACCATCATAGGACGGCCGCGACGGCGAATTGAAAACGAAGATGGACGGCGAAGGCGGACGACGCCGGCGAATAGCACCTTCGTAGGTTAGCGTTTTTGACGGGAAACGAAGGCTAGGGTTTTCTTTGTGGGTTAAGGTTTCCGACGAAGCCTGAATAGCACCTTCAACGACAACGAAGGCTAGAGTGTTCTTCGTGGGTTAGGGTTTCCGACGAAGACGACAACGAATCAATGGCTAGGGTTTTCTTTGTGGGTTTCTTCGTAGGTTTTTGTTGCAGCGACGGAAAAGGGTTGACGGCGATGGTGAGGGGGTGAAGGCGGCGGCGAAGGGGCGACGGTGGCGGCGAAGGGGCGACAACGGCTTCAGAATCTGTTGACTAGGGTTCGCTGGAGTGTCGCCGGAGCAAATGCTTCACCTGTTGGATTTCAAAATACTAGGGGGGTTGGGAGGATTTAGAAATCCCTCATCCATGGGAATTCAAGAATCGTAGGAATTGAAATCCTTCCTCATTTTTGCAAACCAAACATCACATTTCATGGGATTTGAAATCCCATTCCCATGAAATCCCATTCCCATGAAATCCCCCCAAATCCCCACAACCAAACACCCCCTTAAGGTAAAGTTTTACAAAGCAATTAACATGATACAAAATATGTTGAATTAAAAGACAAAAGACACGGTATGGTAACATCATGAATCATGTTACGAAAGGGTTGTTTATAACTCGTTTAAGTGGAATGTAGAAGAAGATAGTACCTTCGATAATGGCAGTAACTGATATGATTTCGGAGATGATAGTAACCGACATTCATGAAGAAAAGTTAGCCATTTGTTGTTGTTGCTACAGGAGAAAGAAGAATTCAAATAATCAAGTAGAAGGTAGCTAAATGGTAGATTTATCAACCATTTTAAGTCCCATTTAATAGCTGATTGCTACATTTTCTTGCAAGTCACCCTAAACGCTATCCATTTAGAAAAAGGGATAGAGAGATCAATAGGTACCCAACCCAAACTCGCTTATTTTCTTATCTTGTTCATAATTTCCGCCCCTAGAACTAAGTGGAGCTAAAACCAAAAAGTATTTATACATGGCCCTAAACAATAAAAGAAGAAATAAATGAAAAAGTACTAAAAGTGAAATATATATATATATATATATATATATATATATATATATATATGTATGTATGTATAGGGGAAGGTTCAAATGAGAACGGGAGACTCAATCTCAGCCGTTCATTTTGTAAGTGGAATTCATAGATGGAAAGCGTGGGGAGATAGAGTGTGACAGGTTGCATGTGAAGAATTCATGGGTGGGCAATGACATTGAAGGAGGGGAAATTGGACAGCTAGGATTGAGTCTCACATTCTCAATTAATTTAAGGTTCTCATTTGAAACTCCCACTATATGTATATATATGTATATATGTAAGTATGTATATAAGTTAAATTGTGAAAGCGGAATCAATTTGGTACTAGTTAATCCATTTTGTTAGTATATGTTGACCATTCAACTTTAACCAATTAAACTCATATATACATATACAATAACTTGACGGTTTTAATGTGGATAAAAGCATGCTTGTCATCTACATTTATGGGTTTGACAGGGTGATCCGTTATCACCGTACTTATTTATAATTGCGGTAGAAGGGTTTAATGTCATAATTCAGGAAGCATGTGAAAACCAAATCTTTAAAGGAGTGTCGGTTGGGAAAAATCAGATTGAAATTTCACATTTGCAGTATGCGGATGATACGGTTCTATTTGGTGATTGGAATAATAAAAATTTCAAATCGATGGAGATCATTTTAAAAAACTGGCAGGAGGTTTCCGGTTTAAAAATAAACTGGAAAAAAAGTAGTTTATCGGGTTTTGGAGTAGAGAATTTGGAGATTAATAGACGGGCAAAGAGGTTGGGATGTAAAGTGGGTGAAGGGGTTATCAATTATTTAGGGATCCCAATTAATGTTAACATGAGCAGGAAAGAATATTGGAAGAAAGTGGTGGACAAATTTGAAAATCGATTGACAACTTGGAAAAAACAAATGTTATCTTTTGGGGGAAGGATTACTCTTATTAAATCGGTTCTCACAGGTATCCCTTTATACTTCTTTTCGTTGTTCCGTGCTCCAGCAGGTATCTTACGTGTTCTTGAGAGATTGAGGAGAAAGTTCTTTTGGGGGGGGGGGGGGTGGGTGGGTTTAATAAACACATTACGTGGGTCAAGTGGAGTGACACTATTCGATCTTTTGAGGGGGGGGGGGGGATTAAATTTGGGTTATCTAAAATGTTTCAATTTGGCTTTATTGGGAAAGTGGTTTTGGAAATTCAGATTATATAAAGATTCTGCTTGGGCGAAAGTTATTTCCAGTATTTGTGGAGTGACACTATTCGATCTTTTGAGGGGGGGGGGGGGGGGGATTAAATTTGGGTGATCTAAAATGTTTCAATTTGGCTTTATTGGGAAAGTGGTTTTGGAAATTCAGATTATATAAAGATTCTGCTTGGGCGAAAGTTATTTCCAGTATTTATGGTGAGTCTGGGAGTTTTGAGTCAGTCAACGGTGTTAGGGGGTCGTGTTGGGGAGGTATAGTTAAAGCAGTCAAAGAAATCGAGATTTTGAGTCTGTCTTTGGAGTCTTTTGTTAGAGGGGACAAAATTCTGGTATGATATATGGGTCGGTGAAGTAAGATTAGCGGATCGTTTTCCTAGGCTGTTTAGTAGGTGTCGCAACAAAGAGGTAAGAGTCAATGAAGTTGGTTCATGGTCTGGTTCAAACTGGGAATGGAGGTTGGAGTCATTTGTGTCAAATGTTGGGAGAGTCGGAAAGGAAAGTCAAGAGTTAGTCGAGTTGTTAGGTCATGTGTCGATGTCTCAACAGGTGGAAGACAAAGTGGAGTGGCGGATGAACAACGACGGCATGTATTCAGTCCAATATATAAGACAAAATTTGGAAAATAGAAGATTAAGAACAAGTCAAGTGCAGAATCCGATGGAGTGGTCGAAGATAATTCCAAAGAAAATCAATGTATTCATCTGGAGACTCTTCAAGGATAGAATTCCGGTTCTTATGAAGCTTCGAGATCAAGATATTGATGTTCCATCGGTTCTTTGTCCTAGATGTATGGAAGATCCGGAAGATGTTAATCACGCAATCATCAAATGTGACAAGGTAAGACATATATGGAAGCAACTTTACAAATGGTGGGGCTTAGAGTTCAAGGAAGACATGAACTTAAAAGAGCTTTGTAATAGGAAATTAGCTTCATGGATACAAAATCGAAGTGTAATATGGAGTGCAGAAGCAAAAACATTGGCATATGGAATTTGGAAAAACAGAAATGATTTAGTGTTTAAAGGTAATTGCTACCACATAGATGGAGTTTTCTTTGATGCTCAAGTGGAATTGTTCCAAAGTTTAAAGGAAAAAGGTAACAAGAAAGCATTGTTCAACTGGGAAGTTTGGCTGCAACACCCAGAATTGGTAGCTGCTGAGTTTCAGTTCAAATCGTAACAGGGAATGGCAAGCTAATAAAGTTTTAATTTTCGAATGTAATTTGGACAGTTTGTGTACTGCTTATTTTGCGCACTGTATAGGAGTTGTCCTATATCTTGTAGACACTCCTTTTTATGTTTACTATTATCAATAAAAGTATTTGGCCTTTCAAAAAAAAATATAACTTGACGTATAGATTCACCTATAATCTATCATCACTTGTTACCAATAATTTATTGTTGTAAGTCACATTCAACTGCTTTTAATCAATTAAAGAGCTATTTGTTTAAATAAATATCTAATCATTTTGACTTCTCTACTAAATTTGATTATCAAATAATGAAGATAGATTAATATCAAAAATCTACCTGGCCATGAAATCCTTGTGGAAATACAAATCCGCTCCTCAAGATGTGATGGCAACATTCTCTAATCATATAGAACAGCAGAGATAGCATTTATCTCGATACCAAATTCAATGCACCACTTAATCCATTCTCTCCACAGTCTACACTGTTGTTACGGGATTGGAAATCAAATAATCATTTTAAGGGAAATGATTATTAGTCATAAGTAACACTCATGTAAAGTAATGTCACATAGTGGAGGAAATGGATAGTTAGAATTTGGATGCAAAAGGAAATCATAGAATTAAAGGTTCATTGAAATTGAAGATTGCAAAAATATGAAAAAAAAGTATCTAGTTAAAGAGCACTTTGTGACGGTTGTCATACCAGAATTCGGTAGGTGATAAGGATAAAAAGATCAAGGAGTTACAAGGTAATATTGCTATTGTTACTTCACTTAACAAATTATGGTGAGGAAGATGCTAATGGCGAAGTGCAGGACCTTGCAGGAGGAAAATGAGAAGATCAGAAATTAGGCTAGGGAAGGAAATTAGATAATACAATTTATTTAATTAGTTGTATTGTACGCATTTTTTGGAACCCAACGGTACATATTTTGATTAAATATCTGGATGGGCAACTAATCTACAAATATAGATTTAAGTAATTATGGCGATACCATGTATGCATTTGTAGAACCTTTACATAAATACATATTTTGAAGAAGTACCGGGATACCCAACCTTCCACTAATGAAAATCATGAGCCTTTGAGAACTCAAAGCCTGAATAGAATCATATGCAAAAATAATACCATTATTTAACCAAATCTGTAAGTTATCATGTCACAAGCTTACTGGATGAAATATAATGCTTTCCAAATCAAGAATAAGGTTTTTTTTAGTGAGGAAATGTTAAACAATCATTCCAGAGTTCTAATACTATGTGTCTTTAACTTCTAATTTGATTTAACCAAATGGGTTGAAACAATAAAAAACCTGACTTATAATGATTTCATAAGCACCTTAAGTCTTATTCTAGTTTTGTTTTCTACTACTTTTACTGTAAATAGAGTTGACATTTACATGTTATATGAGCTTAAATGGATTCAATAAATAAGAATGATATAATACTACAATGGAATTTAAGTTAGAACATGACAATTACCTGACCTCGAAACATCCATTTGTAAATCCAACCCTATCCTTAGTCAAAAGTTAAAAACATCAATGGTACCCTATAAAAGAGAACAAAATATAAATCCAAGAACACACTACTTACATTGAAATCCATGTGCTGAATTGGGTCAAATGAAATACAAATGGAGACACTCTATAAGTCTATAACCCATAAACCAAAATCACAACTAAATATTATAATACAAAAGTTATTTTTAGAAAAAGCTTTTAAATTTATTGTGACATTTTAGCGAACAATTGGTATGCATGAATGGAAGTTGTAGTGAACTCATGTAAACAACTACTAATAAGAACATGGTAAACCACAAATCCGTGATTAGCAAATAAATTGTGTTTATAATGAGGTATGTACAACTCAAGAAGCCAAAAATACAAATACCTCTCAGGCATGTACAACTCCAAAAGCCAAAAGTACAAATACCTCTGAAGTGAATAATGTACATTGCAACAAACAAAGTGGAATCCACAGTCTACGTATACTTCACTATAGGAGCTTAATATCTTGTAACAGAATGTAATTTAGCTAATCAAGTTATTAGTCACTTAGAGATTAGTCTAGCTTAATTCCTTCTCTATATATACTTGTACATTACTTGAGTTAATCAATAATAAGATTCTTTTACTCAAATCTCCCTTTGATTTGTAATATGGCATCAGAGCTTCACTGAAGCAAAATCAGTAAGCTCAAATCAATCCTCCTGTAGATTTATTCGTCACCTCTCGATTCAAGAAATTCAACCCTACGATCTTTTCCCTAAATTGTTGAAGATCTTCAAAATTCAACTCCTCGATTCAACTCTTATTCAATCATGTCGAATCCAGAAATCCAACCAACTGTTGAAGAAATCAATTACATTAGCCATCCCCTTTATCTTCATCCAAATGATCATCCCGGCTTGATATTGATCTCGAAAAAATTGACTGGTTCAGAGAATTTCAGCACATGGAAAAGATCCATGATGATTGCGTTGAATGCAAAGAACAAGCTCAAAGTTGTAAACGGAGAGTTTAAAGAGCCAGCCTTGGAATTAAACATATGAAATTACTGGGAAAGGACAAATGATATGCTCATCTCATGGATTCTGAACACTGTTTCTGACCAGATAGGTAAGAATCTCCACTTCGTTAATTCTGCAACAAGTATTTGGAAAGAGTTACACGAACACTATGCACAATCAGATGGTCACCGAATTTATCAAGTTACTAATGAGATAGTACAATTACAACAAGGATATGGCACCATTGAGACATACTACCACAAACTTAAGGGTTTATGGGATGAATTAGATGCACTTGAAGCACCCTACACTTGTATATGTAAGTGTAACTTTGAAAATGGAAAGTCAAATGGTGAAAGGGATCAAAGGAATAGTGTGCGATTTCTAATGGGATTAGATGAGAGTTACACAAATATTAGGGGACAAATTCTTCTCTTACAACCATTACCTGCTGTATCTAGCATAAAAACTCTTTCATACTCTTTTCTAGGTAGTGCATTGTATAAAAAGAGTTTTGCTTCAAAATTTTTAGAAATCATCTTCTTGTCATCTTGATCCCATTTGTCCTTAGGAGTTGGTACATATGCATCGATTTTGGAATCAAATGTTTTTGGCACATGATCACCATCATCTATGATTTCCCAAAGATCAACATCTTTGGCTTTAACATATGTCATGAACCTTTGTTTCCAAAAGCAAAAACCTTCTTCTTCAAGAAGTGGAGGTCTAACCATAGAATTCCCCTCTACAAAGTTTTGTCCCATTTTCAACTCAAAGAATTTTTGAAAAATGTTTTAGAACACTCAAAGCAAGTTTTCAAAAATTATCAAGAGAAACTTGCTCTGATACCAATTGTTAGAACCTAGAGGGGGTGAATAGGTTATATATCCAATTTTTGAAGTTTTTACAAGTTCTTGTGATAATATAAAAGAGATAGAGTTAGAAAGATATCACCAATCACAAGATGGACACAATGATTTATAGTGGTTCATGCAAGTGTTTACAAACTTGCACTACATCCACTCCTTGGCCTCACCCACCAAGAGTTTGCTCCACTATCTTCTCTCTTTGAAGGTAGAGATAAACCTTTTACACTTCTCTTTTTCACTTGCAAGAATTAACACTTCAAACTTGCAAGTAAGGTAAAGATAACCTTACTTCACTGTAATTCTATAGGCTAGAGTTGATCCTCACTTCACTCTAATTTGAAAGGCTAGAGTTGATCCTCACACTATTACAAATGATATGAAATGTAGAAGTAGTGTTTAAGCTTTAAAAGCTTTGACTCTTGCTTGAATCTTGATGTTGGGAGTTGAATGAATAATCAAGAAATATGAGCTCACAAGTATTAGAGAGTATTATGTGTTTTTATGTTTGCAAGAGGTGAGTAATGAATAAGGTTTAAGTTGGTTTAAATAAAGAAAAAGGTGCAAGTCCAAAAGCTGTCCAGACTTCCCACGGTCGACCGTGGCTTTGACCATCAGTCACCTGGAGTTTCTTGTTCTTTGCAATATAAACGTTGGACTTTATTTAAAACCACACTCAACTATTGTTACCATAAAAATCAACTGAAAAGAGGATTTTTAAAAGGTTGGTTGATCACATACTTCTAATGTTTGAATTTAAACACAAAAATGGAAGTTTGAAAACCTATACACAAAGCATGTTGGAATTTTACCTCTTTGGGAGATTCATTTGCTAATTATGGTGGTGTATTGTTTCAAAGTAGGATTGTGTTTGTTATTTTCTTAAAATGGGAAGTCTTAGATTTAATTAACCAACACAAATAAGTTTTATAAAATCTTTGTTATTTTTATAAAAGTTTTTATAAAAATAATTTTATAAAAAATTAAACTTATTTAATTATTTTATTTGTAAGCTCATATCATTTGAATTTATTCTTGTAGGTATCTTCGACGAAGACTTCATCTTGAACGTTGATGGCGTTTTATCTTGGACGATTTGGATTTTGACGATTTGTATAAAACACAACTTGTAACAAATAAATATAAATATTTATTTGCTTGATTATATATATATATATATATATATATATATATATATATATGTATATGTGCACATATGTTAATGTTAGTGTATACAATTATATAAACATATATTATATTTTTGAATTAACAAAAGAGGATATAAATTATATTCCTATTTTCCCAACAATCTCCCCCTTTTTGTTAAAGACAAAAATTTACAATTTGTGAACAAATTGTGTAAATAAATTTAACATGTTAACATGTGCATATATACATATACATATACAAATACATATATATATATATATATATATATATATATATATATATATATATATATATATATATATATATATATATATATATATACACCTTCTCCCCCTTTTTTGTTTTAACAAAAAAGACTCCCCCTTGACTTGTGCTCCCCCTTGATGAGAAACTCCCCCTTGATTGTAGAACTCCACTTCTTGAAATCTATAAAATTTAATGGAGAAACTACCAAGACCTTGCCAAGGAGGGTGAGTGCATAATATATATAAACCATTCAATTTGCATAATATATTCAATCATATCAAACCAATGCAATAAAATAAGCATACATGTCATCATAAGAGCAAATCATACAAGATCACAAGCTAAGATAGATAGAAGCATAAGTCATACATAATCAAAGATTAAAATTGTTCATGCATCACCAAATCCATAATAATGTTTGCAATAAACCTAAGAAAGCATAGTAAACTGTTTTCAAGATCAAAAACCCAAATAAAAATTGTTTCAAACATCATAACCAAATACACAATCAATCAACCACGGTGAGATGGCTCACCCGCATCCGTGCCGGAGTTGCATTTGATGGCATTCATTATCGCCCTCAACATCCCCTTTATGCCCTTTACCTCCTTGCGTAAGGACCGGTGCTCATTGCGCAATTCGTTAATATTGCGATTGAGATCTGCAATCTTCTCATTCGTTGTCCCTTCGACCATCCCATAGTTAGGTGCAACCGAGCTCTCCATCTCCTCATCCCCTTCATCGTCACCCTCAAAAAATCTTTCAATCTCCTCCTCCGTATCATGAGATGAAGAATGTGCCATTTTCTTCCCTTTTCGGGAGTGAGAATCCATCTTGCGTAGGGTAGCAAGATCGATTGGCAAGGAAGTGCCCGGAGTTGGGTTGAGAGCAGGAAGGTTTGGAAGTTGTTGAAAGAGAAGTGTAAGAAGTCTTCCATATTGAAGATCCCGTCGACTAGATGGAAGACCAACCATCCTTTTAGCAAGGATGTATATTATGTTGATCTCTGAACCGGATTTAAGGGCGTGAAGTAGGACAGCTTGAGTTACACTAATTTCGGAGTGGTCTGATACCAGTTGTTGGTCCTGAATGGATACTACAACAACAAATGTTTGTAGAAGGGGGGGGGGGGTTGAATACAAATTTTAGCAAATTAAAATTTAAGAGACACACGGTTTACTTTTATATAATTCTTATTGATGTGAATCAAGAATTACATGAACTAGATGCGGAAAATCTAAGTTCAATAAAAGGTGGCAACTAAATTTGTCTAACACATAGACTAAGCTAATCTTAAACAACTTATGTCTAAGATGTTCAACACATGAACGAGTTTGTAATACTGAAAGTAAAATGCTAACTCTTCTAATTCTCAACAAATGAGATTTCAGTATTCAACTCTATCTATTCGCATACTTAGCATGTTTCCATGCATGCGTATATATAAGCAAGGGTGTCCGGGTTGATGAAGAGGAGAAGGAGACAAAAGTACTTGGTATAATAATATTATAATAGACAAAGTTAGTGGGTGAAAAGTAAGTTAACTTTATACACAAAGTGTGTAAAGTGAACATACCTTTCAGTAAGGAGTTTACCCACTATCTATTATTATATTATTAAAGTACTACCTTTATGTCTTGGGAAAGTAAACTTCTCCTTCCATGCTTGTGCTTTAATCAACACCATGCTTTTTGAAGACTTGACTTAACCAAGTATAGAGTTGCCAGCCATACTTAGTTGTTGAAGCATATCTTCGAGATCTTCTCTTCTAAAGTATCTTTCTCCTTTTCCAGAGGATAAAGATCTATCCTTTTTGTTTCTTTGCAGATCCAAAAAGTGCTATGTACTTTTACAACGAGAGATCTAAGGCATAATAGAACAACACATGTTCTGCCTTTGACTTAAGAAAATATTACACGGAAAAACTATTAGCTGATATAAAGACTCGGCTAACAGACACTGAACAGCTAACATAATTTTGCTCACCTAAGGACAATTGTAAAAGACTCAGCTAATTAGATCTGCTCAGCTGATCAAACTGATCAGCTAATCAATATAATTAGGTTACAGCTAATAAACTAATCAAAACGAACTCTCAGCTGATCCCAATGGCTCAGCTAATCATTTGAGTATGATCAGCTTATTGAGACAAGAATGAACAAGTGTAGAATACCTTATCTGACATGTGGGAGACATCAGCTGACCAAAGAGATACTGTCAGCTGATCGTTGACTGCTCAGCTGATCCTTGAGGAACCCTCAGCTGATGGTTTGTACCATCAGCTGATGTTTTGTGGATGCATAGCTGATGCTTCTTGACTTGTCTTTTCTTCTTAGCTGATCTTCCTGAAGCTAGTCCTTTGGCTGATACTCAGTGTTCAACTGACACTTTGGCTCGTCAGCTGACATTTCTTACTTAGAAATTCTTTAAGTCTAATATGAAAAACAACACATGTTTTTCATTAATCTAAGTCCAAAACTGAATATGTGGTTTTGTTAACATCAAATCCTATTTTAATTAATAGACAGGTTTGATTAAGGTTTGATATTGCTATCTCCCCAACACGGATTTTTGAAAAATGTTGGAATCAACAACTTTAAACTAACCCCACAACCACACCCAAACCACACCCAAATACTTCAAGTTTTCACCACAAAACCTGAAATCACATGATTTTTTTGGTGCAAAAACGATATCCTAATGAGGAGGAAGGTAAGAATGGTGAAAAATATACCTTTAGTGATGAAGATGTCGTGAAGGTGAGAGGAAAAACCGTGAAGAAAAGCAATAAAAATGAAAGAATCGCACTCTTTTTCCATAGATCTTCCGAGAATAGCTTCGTGGGTTCGACCGGATCTTCAACCGTAAGGTAATCCTTAATTTTTCTTGTGAATTTTTGAAGAAAAAATCGACTTTTTTGAGCTCCAAAATCGGCTATGGCGGCTAGGGTTTGAGAGAGAGAGAGAGAGTGGAAGTGGTAAAGTGAAAGTGGAAAGAGAAAGAGGGCTTAAATAGGGTCTAGTTCGTCAGGTACCCGACGGTTGATTCACGGTCGACCGTGACATCGACCGCGTGGCCTTTTTAAAATTAGTCTCTTATGGTCAGTAACTCCACGGTCGATACACGGCTTCGACCGTGGTTCGACCGTGAACCCTCTGAAAATCAATTTTTGCCATTTTTCATACAATCATGCATAATTTTCTAAGGCACATGCTCCATCATTCCTAAACCAAGTCTCAATAGATCAAATGTTTCTCTCTTAAGTGGTTTAGTGAATATGTCCGCAATATTTTCACATGAATCAACCTTTTCTAAGCTAATGTTACCTTTTTGCACATTGTCACGTAAAAAATGATGTCTAATATCAATATGCTTAGTTCTAGAGTGCAAAACAGGATTTTTACTTAAATCAATAGCACTTTTATTATCACACATAATAGGAATATCACTTAAATGTACCTCATAGTCCAATAAGGATTGTTGCATCTACAATGCTTGTGCACATGCTTTTCCTGCGGCTACATATTCGGCCTCGGTTGTTGATAGTGCCACGGATGTTTGCTTCTTTGAAAACCATGAAGTAAGGCAATATGCAATGAATGCACATACTCCACTTGTACTCTTTCTATCCAAGTAACATCCTCCAAGATCCGAATCCGCATAACATATGTTATCAAGTCCACCCATGTTTGGATACCACAATCCTAAGTTGATTGTTCCCTTTATATGCCGGAATATTCATTTAACGGACTCATAGTGTGATTTCTTTGGATTTTCCTGAAAACGTGCACAAACACAAACATAATACATAATATCGGGGCGACTTGCCGTTAGATAAAGCAAGCTCCCGATTAAACCACGATATCTAGTACTATCAAATACTTCACCTTCTTCATCAAGTGTCAAGTATGTTTATGGCCATAGGTGTACTCATAGGTTTGACATTCTCAAAATCAAACTTCTTAGCATATCCTTGATGTACTTAGATTGTCTAATGAATGTACCATCTTCATATTGCTTTATTTGAAGACCAAGAAAGTAATTCAATTCACCCATCATGCTCATTTCAAGTTCATTATGCATAAGAGTTAAGAATTCATCGCATAAGTCTTGACATGTTGAACCAAAGATAATATCATCCACATAAATTTGCATAATCAATATATCATTTTTCCTCTTCTTTGTAAACAAGGTATTATCAACTCTTCCCATGATATAGCCATTTTTCAACAAGAATGATTTTAATCTATCATACCATGCTCTAGGTGTTTGCTTAAGGCCATACAATGCTTTTCTAAGTTTGTATACATGAGATGGATTAATTGGATCTTCAAATCCGGGAGGTTGACATACATAGACTTCCTCTTTTATAAAACCATTTAGAAAAGCACTTTTGACATCCATTTGATATAGTTTAAAATCATCGGCACATGCATAAGCAAGTAGAATCCTAATGGATTCCAATCTAGCAACCGGAGCAAATGTTTCATCATAATCTATCCCTTCTTGTTGATTGTATCATTGGGCAACTAATCTAGCCTTATTCCTAGTAATGACTCCATTTTCATCCACTTTGTTTCTAAACACCCATTTGGTTCCTATTATGGTATGACCACTAGGCAAAGGTACTAAGTCCCACACTTGGCTTCTAGTGAATGGTTTAACTCTTCTTGCATTGCCATTACCCAACTTTCATCCTGAGGTGCTTCTTTAATATTCTTGGGTTCTATGTGAGACACAAAGGCAAATGATGTACTAAGGTTTTGTGCTTGGGATCTAGTGAGTCTTTGGTTTAGGTCTCCTATAACTTGGGTTATTGGATGGTTCCTATTTTTCCTAACCTCATTTTGTTCACTAGTGATCTTATCATTTACTATAGGATTTTGGTCATTAGGTTTATCTAAGTCAAGTCTAGAGAGTTGTGTTTCAATGGCTTCTTCTTCTAGTTTGTCATCATCTACTAGAGGTTGAGTCTTAGGTGGTGGAGATTCATCAAATGTGAAATTAAGGGATTCCTCCACAACCATAGTGGATTTGTTTAGTACTCTATAGGCTTTGCTATTTAGAAGTATCTTAAGAAGATACCCTCATAGGCTTTTGGGTCAAACTTGGTCAAATAGTTTTTGGTGTTAAGGATAAAACACTTACTTCCAAATAGTCTCATAGGGTGTTTTACCTAGCATAGGTCTAATCAAAACTCTATTGAGTATGTATGTGGCCGTTGAGAACGCATGACACCAAAACTTTTGGGGTATGGATGGTTCATTAAGCATAGTTCTACTCATCTCTTGTAAGGTCTTATTTTTCCTCTCAACAACCCCATTTGATTGAGGAGTGCGAGGAGCCGAAAAGTTAAGAGAAACTCCATGTTTATCACAAAATGCTCCAAATTGCGCTTCATTGTCAAATTCTCTACCATGGTCGGTACGAATTGAAATAATCGTACAAACAAATTGGTTTTGAATTTTCTTTCCAAGAATTTTAAACTTGTCAAAAGCTTCATTTTTTGTTTTCAAAAAGGATGTCCATGTATATCTTGAAAAATCATCTACAACAACTAGTGTGTAGAAGTTTCCTCCATAACTTTGGATTGATGAAGGTCCAAAAAGATCCATATGCAAAAGCTCAAGACATCTCTTAGAAGATATGACATTTTTAGACTTATGAGATGAATGCACTTGCTTACCTATCTTACATGCATCACAAAATGATTATCAAATTTCACAATAGGCATGTCTCTAACAAGTTCACTACTAGACAATTTATGCAATAATCTCATGTTATCATGTCCTAGTCTTCTATGCTACAAAGTTGAGTTATCAACAATAGATGCAAGACATACTTGAGTGTTAGGATTGTCACCAAGTCTACATGTATAGAGTTCATTCCTCCAAACACCTTTTACTAGCACATGATCACCTTTGCATATAACACTTTCATGCTTGGAAAATCTAACATTCAAATCTTTATCACACAATTGACCAACACTTATCAAGTTATAAGCTAGACCATTAACATGCTCAACATTTGTAAATTTAATATTGTCATGAAGGATGTTACCTCTACCAACCACCTTTCCTCTTAGGTTGCTCCCAAACACCACATGTCCTCCATCATACTCTTTGTATGAAGTGAAGAATTCTCTATTTCCGGTCATGTGTTTTAAGCAACCACTATCAAGTATCCATTCATGAGACATAATCTCATTTTTGTTGCAGGCCTACACACATGGATATGCTTTGATTTCTTTGCTTATCGTTGGATTGCTTTGATTTCTTTGTTTGGTTGTTTAAGCCTAATTATGGGCTAAACTCATCTTGTATTCACCTTATGATTGAACCCTGATTGGGATATGCTTTGATTTCTTTGTTTATCGTTGGATTGATACTAGTTCCATGTTCAATTAATGAAAGTTTGGATTTTTATGGTTTTAATCTTCGTTTCTGGGTTTATGGTTCATATTGAATTTGAATAGGAAGTTCTTATGATGTATATCCCTCTTTGAATGATTTGTCTATGAATTATTTAAGGGTTTACTAGGAAAAGTAAATAGAATCCAGATTCCATAACTTAAACCTAATCTTCTAGAACTTTACAATCGAGGAAACGGTTGGTTTATATTAAACTTGTTTGATATGCGTGTTGAATTATGCAATAGGTTGTGTGGATTTAGATGATCAATAGGAAGTTGTTATTCTTTATCCGTCGCACAATAGTTATATGAAATAGGAAGTGGATTATAGCTTAGTCAGTTCAGGTATTCAATTAAACTGATCTTAAAGTATATCACAACAGGGGGGGGGGGGGGAAGATTAAGGTGGGTACTTGCTTTTAATTGGTTGTTTGCAAAAGTTCGTTTACTGCTTTGTTTATCCGATTTTAAATTAGTCAATAGTTTTAATTACCTTGAAAACTGAAAAAGAACTCCCATTTTAGGTTAATTATTAGTCTGCTTTATCTCTTGTGTTGCACTGCTCCTTGTGGATTCGACACCCATTACTTGCCTGTCTCTGTGCTATTTCACGATTAGGTATACTTGCCTAGTGTGTGTGCATGCTAGATTAGGTTAATATTGGACATAAATTATATAACTAGATTTCACACATGTTACCGGGGAGTGGTAATACGCCAAGATTTAGTAGGTTTTTAGCTAATCGATCCTTTCCGGGGCCTTGTGCCCTAGAAAGTTACTTGTTTTATTTTCTACTTCAGTTTTAAGTGACCCGCTTATTCTGTTGCCATTCACTTTTGGTTTTTCTTGTGTTTTCCTTTTCAGACCGGTTACACGCCATTCGAGCTTGGAATTAGTCCCATCTTTTGCTGAGCCTGAGAAAGTGTTCTGCGCCCGAAGACAAGCACAGAAAGCCATACCCTTCCCTACCTTACCCACCATAGAATCACCACCTTCGCCTTCACCAGCATCCTCACCCATCATACATAGCCCTCCACCCGAACCAAATCCAATCATGGCTGGAGAAGATGACCGTCCAATGTGGACCTCGAGGCAAACTGCCCCGCCACAACCCGTACCAGCCATCCGTAAACCCGCCATAACTGGAGAGAACTTTGAGATTAAGGGCCAGTTCCTTAGCATGATAAGGGATCTCCAGTTTAATGGAAAGGTCGTCCATGATCCAAACCAGCACATTGAAAATTTTCTGGACATTTGTGACCTGTTCCGAAACCAAGGCACATCAAATGATGCAGTCCGACTCCGTATCTTTCCCTTCACTGTCACCGGAGATGCGAAGAATTGGTTACGTTCCCAAGAACCTGATGCCATCACCACTTGGGAAATATTGCGCAACAAGTTTGTCACCCGATACTTTCCACCATCCAAAGCCGATAAGCTCAAGAATGAAATCAATGGATTTCAGCAGCAAGATGATGAAACCCTCACGGGAGCTTGGGAAAGATTCAAAGGTCTTCTGATAAACTGCCCGAATCATGGATTCTCCAAGAGTGCTCAAGTCCAGAATTTCTACCGAGGCATTAATCAAGATGCCCGAGCCACCTTTGACTCATCCAGTGGGGGTGTGTTCATGTACAAGACACCCACTGAAGGGTATGAGCTCTTGGAGGATATGTCCCTCCATAATTTGGAATGGGCTCCGAATCGCCGAAGCAATGGAAAGAGAGCATTGGTCAATGCACTAGCCAGTGATCCCCATGAAGAAGTGGCAACTTTAAAAACTAACTAGCGTACCCTTGAGAAAAAGCTTGATGAACTAACTAAAACTCATGTTGCTATGCAGGTAGGTTGTGAGAATTGCAAGGGACCGCATCTGACGAAAGATTGCGAGAATGAGCCTATGATGACCCCTGAAGAGGTCAACTACATGAATCAAGGATTCAAGGATCCCTTTTAGGCAGGTGGTTCCAACTGGAACAATCAAGGCTACAACCGGAATTACAACCGCCCACCGCTCGGTTTTCACCAACAAAATCCTCCGCCCCCGAGGGAAAATCCGAATTCAAATCATAATCCGAATCCTAATGCATAAGTGGTGACCCCGGAGTTACCCATTACAGAGTCATTGGAGGATATCATGAAGCAATTCATGACAACTCAGCTACAAACAACTAAAGAGCTTAGGCAGAGTCAAGACATGTTGCAGCAAAATCAGAGGAACCAACAAGCTACAATTCAAAACCTCGAGAGGGATATAGGCCGGATTGCTCAAGCCTTATCTGAGAGACCAGCCGGAGGCCTCCCTCCGAATACTCAAGCAAATCCACGAAACGAGCATGTCAATGCGATTACCACTCGAAGTGGTAAAGAGGTGAGTTCCCCTGTTCTTAAAGATAGTTCTAACGATTCTTATAATGTGCAGGTACATGCAAAGGATATCACGGGAGAGAAGGAGGCGCAGCCTAAACCGAAGAAGACGCCGACTCAACCTCAATCGTCAGCTTACCAGCCAAAAATCCCATTCCGTCAGAGGCTGTAAAAGGAGAAATTGAAGGCACAGTACCAAAAGTTTCGTGATATGATCAAACAGGTTAGAATTAATGTACCTTTGGTCGATATTCTTGCAGGCATGCCTAACTATGGCAAATTTATTAAAGACATGATCTCCAACAAGTCAAACCTAGAGGAAGTCTCGCCAACCGTGCTGAGTGAGCAATGCTCGGCCATGCTGCAGCCAAATGTCCCATCAAAGCTCGGCGATCCAGGGAGTTTCATCATCTCTTGCTATTTAAATAACTCTCTTGTATGTGATGCATTAGCAGATCTAGGTGCTAGTATGAACTTAATGCCATATTCTTTTTATGCTAAACTAGGCCTAGGTGATCTCAAGCCCACTAGGATGGCTATTCAATTAGCCGATAGATCCTTCAAGTGTCCATTAGGCATTGTTGAAAATATACCGGTGAAAGTAGAAAGGTTCACATTCCCTGTAGACTTTGTAGTGTTAGACATGCCGGAAGAGGGTAAAGTGCCATTGATTTTAGGGAGACCATTCCTCAACAAAGCCGATGATATCATTCATGTCTCTGACAAACGCCTCACTCTGGGCATAGGGGGTGAGAGAGTTCCACTCTCGATGGGTAAAGCAATAAAGGACCCAGCTGCAACATCTGACGATACATGTTTCTTTGTGGACGTCATTGATGAATGCGTAAGAGAAGAGGTGGCGGATAGTCTTCAAGTTGACCCAACTGGAGTCAACCCGATTGCCGAGAAGAATCTGAGTTCCGACCCCGGTGAAGCTTTGGAGGAGTTAAAGGTAGTTTGCAGCACAAACCATTCGGTGGAGATGAGTTCCACCCAGGAGTAACGTGAGGATCGACGGTCGAGTCAAGCTATGACTCGTTAAAAAAAATGCGCTTCGCGGGAGACAACCCGTGTCTAGTTTAGTTTGTCTTTGCTCCTTTTGGTGTTTTTCCTTTCTGTTCCAACTTTGTGGCTGTGTTGCCTAGAAACCCTCACGAGACTATAGCTCGTCCTCTCGGGCTACCGAGGGGTTTAAAGGCTTGTTGCATATGCTAAATGCAACCGTGATTCCTACGAAAGTGAGTTAGGTTGTTTGCTTTGTTTCCCTTCCTTGTTTGGTTTGTTTGCTTTCCTTTTTGTGTGTGTGTTTTCCGTGTAGTGCTTCCCCTCGACTTTCAATTTTATCCAGAAAATGTTTGGCTACCCATGATGCACCTGGAACTTTCTCCCTTGCTGTTAGTCATATATTTTGCAAATGGGACATAATAGAGTTCACACTTTCACTCTATTGTGTGGGAATTGGGATATTTTATTCTTTCTCTCTGTCTATTTCTACTTTGTCTTGACAAAGTACTCCAATTCTATTGTGTGGGAATTGGAGTCCCAGTTTAGATAGATGTTTTTAATTCTGGATGTGCTTATTAGATAATATTCGAGTGGGTTGTACTTTTGCCTTTTTTATTGCTTATTTTTTTTAGTTTATTTCTTTATGTTCTTGTGTGCTTGTAACCTGTTTGTTAGTGTTGGCAGCCGTCTACGTGTTGCAGATGATGATTGATGATTGATCTACGAGGACCGCACTTCACTTCCACTACATATGCAATCCCAGGAAGTTTCTAACCCTAGTTCATTTTATTACTTACTTTTGTGCATTAGGGGACAATGTATATCTTTACTGTGTGGGAATTGGGGTTAAGTAAACTTAACTTTTCTTGTCTTTGAGCGTTTGTCGATAGTATAATCTGATTTTGGCCACTTCTATTCCTTACCTTACAATCTACATTATTATAGTTTTCACCAAATGAATAAACTGTTGGTAACATGATATTTGAGATTGCATGCTTGGTTGATCATCACTTGACCCATTTCCATAATTGAGAGTTTTTTAGCCTAATAGTAAATTTAGTATAAATCTTTCGATTATGTGAGGGTAGCTGCAAGCATAGACTGTAGAACTTGTTACCAAGTTACTTTTCGAGATCACCATAATGAGTAATTGTCACCATTGCACTGATAGAGGCCTTCATTTGTTTTAGCCATGTTGTTAGCCTGTTTTTCGTTAGAATATCTTACTGTTAGATTTTCTAATCTGCCCTACCCTTTAATGTGTAGTACTCATTTTTAGTACTCGACACCCTTGACACCACTTTGAAGCCTTAGCTTCTTCATTTCTAGCCACACTGTTTAGCCGAATCCAGTTTTAGCCTTCTCTTGGCCTTAGCTTAAGTCTTGATTGTGCTGAGTACATGATTTCCATTCTTTGTTGCGTGTCTGTCCATCGGGTCAATAAAAGTATTATGCCGCATCAATAAATTGCGGGTTCTTAAGCATGTTAATGTTATAGAATTCTCGCCAAAGACGCAGTCGTAGAAAATCAAAAAAAAAAAAAAATTCATGAAGAGTTATATACTTCAGTGTGACCAAGTGGTCTTTGTTCAAGAACTCTTCTCAGTCTGCCGTTTCAATTTCATTTTGACCGCTCCAGTTTGAACAGTGAGTCATTGTTTCAGCACAGTTTAGATTTTTGTTATCTTGGTCACCTTAAATTCCATTTTCCCTACCTGTTACCCTTAGCCTAATGTTACAACCCTTAAAGTCCTCTTGACGGTTGACAACTCTAGTGATGGAGATTTGAATTGGATACAAGCTTATGCTGGTAATTGTTTGTTAGCTATCAGGAGTGATCACCAAAATAATGAGCCTAAATACTTGAGTGATTGAGTGACCTCCTAGTGAGGATGTGAGACTTTGCATGTAATTGATTATTGAGTATTTGTTGATTAATTTGTAAATTTCGGATGAACTATCTTAATTGTGGTACATAAGTTGGGGAATTTTGGTGGCCAGGTTGTGTTATCTCTATTTGATGATATGCTTGAGGACAATCAAAGTTTAGTGTGGGAATTGTGATATTTCCGGATTAAAATATGTTTATCTCCATAAATATTGCATGTCTACATGTGTTTTGTGCTTAAAAAGAACATATATTACACTAATCCACCATGTTTGGGGTGTTTGCAGGTTAACTTGGTAAATGGTGGACAATTGTGAAGAAACCAGCTGAAGATAGAAGAAAAACGAAGAACTGTGCAGATATGCAGAGCTCGCTCCGTGAGCCCTATCACCTTCGCGCCGCGAAGCATCATTGAATTCAACAAAATTTCCAGAGGATGCGTAGTGCCGCGAGGATTCCTGCTTCGCTCCGCGAGCTCGGTCAACGAAAATAAAAGTACGGGTCAAACAAGCTCGCGCCGCGAGCCACCTATGCTTCGCGCCGCGAAGTTCCGTAGAACAGAACTCTATAAATTCGATTTTTCATTCATTCAATCCCATCTTTTGCCCTACAGCCTACTCCAGGCACCGTTTTCAGAGTTTTGCAACCCTGGAGGTTGAGGAAACACCCTTGGAGCTTGGAGGATCCATATTTCATCATCATTCATCATCATCAACAACCCGGTTTGTCGAATCTATGGTTAATCTTCGATTAGGCTTGATTTCTATGACTTTGTTTGGTTGTTTAAGCCTAATTATGGGCTAAACTCATCTTGTATTCACCTTATGATTGGACCCTGATTGGGATATGCTTTGATTTCTTTGTTTATCGTTGGATTAATACTAGTTCCATGTTCAATTAATGAAAGTTTGGATTTTTATGGTTTTAATCTTCGTTTTAGGGTTTATGGTTCATATTGAATTTGAATAGGAAGTTCTTATGATGTATGTCCCTCTTTGAATGATTTGTCTATGTATGTTTAAGGGTTTACTAGGAAAAGTAAATAGAATCCAGATTCCATAACTTAAACCCAATCTTCTAGAACTTTACAATCGAGGAAACAGTTGGTTTATATTAAACTTGTTTGATATGCGTGTTGAATTATGCAATAGGTTGTGTGGATTTAGATGATCAATAGGAAGTTGTTATTCTTTATCCGTCGCACAATAGCTATATGAAATAGGAAGTGGATTATAGCTAAGTCAGTCCAGGTATTCAATTAAACTGATCTTAAAGTATATCACAACAGGGGGGAAAGATTAAGGTGGGTACTTGCTTTTAATTGATTGTTTGCAAAAGTTCGTTTACTGCTTTGTTTATCTGCTTTTAAATTAGTCAATAGTTTTAATCACCTTCAAACCTGAAAAAAAAACTCCCATTTTAGGTTACTTTATAGTCTGCTTTATCTCTTGTGTTGCACTGCTCCTTGTGGATTCGACACCCATTACTTTCCTGTCTCTGTGCTATTTCACGATTAGGTATACTTGCCTAGTGTGTGTGCATGCTAGATTAGGTGAATATTGGACATAAATTATATAACTAGATTTCACACATCAATAATCATTCAAGCTTTTGGTACCCAATGTTTCATTGGTCCGGGATGGTTAGCATCAAAAACTCCTACTCTAATCCACCTTTGAGTAATCTTGAAACCTTTATGATACCATGTGTTCAAAGAGTTAATAGGTTTGATGAAATGCTTTGGTCTTTGAACCACATTTGACTTAGGTTTCTTGAATCCAAGTTCATGCCTTATGATTGGAGTGTAAAACCTTTTTACTTGTTCATTACTTGCAACTTTTAGTCTACAAGTGGAAGAACTAGAGCCAAGGGACAAGTTTTGAAATTTTGAAAATTTCTAGTGGGTCGACGGTCGATGCACGGCTTCGACCGTGGTTCGACCGTGATCCTCCTGGATTTTTTCTTTCCCTTTTTCTTTCACAAATTGGATTTGTGTCACATGGCTCTTAGGCATGTTGTTTGAAAAACTTAAGAAACCAAGCCCACCCTTATCATTTGATGATTTTTGGACTTTTAGCATTTCATCCAACTTATGTGTGCTCTCTTCAAATTTTGACAAGGTGGAGTTGTCAAAATTTGTCTTTAGCTTGGTCTCCAAACTTATCAAGCTTGGAGATGGATGAGGAACAACTTGACTTTGTAAATCTTTAATAGTCAAGTTTAACTTTTCAATCTCCTTTTTTAAACTTTTGTTTTCAATCTTTAGTTCCTCATTTTTTGCAAGAATTTTTGAGCTAAAGTTACACAATTGATCATATTGGTCATTATCACTATAATAACATGAATTGGATTGTACCTCACTTGTCTCAAAGGCCATGAGACATGTTTCCTCCTTGGTGTCATCTTGATTTTCATCACCACTATCACTCCATGCTCCTCCTAGGAATGCTTTGTGGTTTTCTTTCTTCTTTGATGCAACTTTTGGACAATCACCAATGAGGTGTGAAGAATCACCACACCCATAGCACTCTCTTGATGGTTTATTGTCTTTCTTTGCATCAATACTTTGCTTGTACTTCTTTGGATCAAAGGGAGCCTTTACATGCTTACCCTTTCTCTTGAAAAATTTCTTGAAATTTCTCACCATCATAGCATATTCTTCATCATCATCAGTATTGCCATTATCTTTCTCATCACTTGAGGATTCTTTAACATGCTTGGCTTTAAGAGCAATAGATTTGGACTTCTCCTTCTTTAATTTGGCTATTTCATCATCTTTTTGCATGATAACCTCATACACCTTGAGGTTTCCAATAAGCTTATCCATTTGGAGTAGATTTAAGTCCTTTGACTCCTCAATAGTCGTCACCTTAGCTCTCCATTTTGGTGAAAGAGCCCTAAGAAACTTTCTCACGATTTTCTTGTTAGAATAACTAGTCCCAAGTGACTTGAGACTAGTGACAATAGTATTAAACTTAGAGAAAGCTTCATCAATGCTCATTTCATCAAGAATATTAAATTGCTCATATTGTTGTACAAGCAACTCAACCTTGTTGTCTAGGACTTGAGCATTTCCTTGATGGGTAGTGACAAAAGATTTCCAAATTTCATTTGCACTATCTAGCATAAAAACTCTTTCATACTCTTTTCTAGGTAGTGCATTGTATAAAAAGAGTTTTGCTTCAAAAATTTTAGAAATCATCTTCTTGTCATCTTGATCCCATTTGTCCTTAGGAGTTGGTACATATGCATCAATTTTGGAATCAAAGGTTTTTGGCACATGATCACCATTCTCTATGATTTCCCAAAGATCAACATCTTTGGCTTTAACATATGTCATGAACCTTTGTTTCCAAAAGCAAAAACCTTCTTCTTCAAGAAGTGGAGGTCTAACCATAGAATTCCCCTCTACAAAGTTTTGTCCCATTTTCAACTCAAAGAATTTTTGAAAAATGTTTTAGAACACTCAAAGCAAGTTTTCAAAAATTATCAAGAGCAACTTGCTCTGATACCAATTATTAGAACCTAGAGGGGGGTGAATAGGTTATATATCCAATTTTTGAAGTTTTTACAAGTTCTTGCAATAATATAAAAGAGATAGAGTTAGAAAGATATCACCAATCACAAGATGGACACAATGATTTATAGTGGTTCATGCAAGTGTTAACAAACTTGCACTACATCCACTCCTTGGCCTCACCCACCAAGAGTTTGCTCCACTATCTTCTCTCTTTGAAGGTAGAGATAAACCTTTTACACTTCTCTTTTTCAATTCCAAGAATTAACACTTCAAACTTGCAAGTAAGGTAAAGATAACCTTACTTCACTTTAATTCTATAGGCTAGAGTTGATCCTTACTTCACTCTAATTTGAAATGCTAGAGTTGATCCTCACACTATTACAAATGATATGAAATGTAGAAGTAGTGTTTAAGCTTTAAAAGCTTTGACTCTTGCTTGAATCTTGATGTTGAGAGTTGAATGAATAATCAAGAAATATGAGCTCACAAGTATTAGAGAGTATTCTGTGTTTTTATGTTTGCAAGAGGTGAGTAATCAATAAGGTTTGAGTTGGTTTAAATAAGGAAAAAGGTGCAAGTTTCGACCGTGGCTTCAACCGTCAGTCACCTGGAGTTTCTTGTTCTTTGCAATATAGACGTTGGACTTTATTTAAAACCACACTCAACTCATATTTACCATAAAAATCAACTGAAAAGAGGATTTTTAAAAGGTTGGTTGATCCCATACTTCTAATGTTTGAATTTAAACACAAAAATGGAAGTTTGGAAACCAATACACAAAGCATGTTGGAATTTTACCCTTTGGGAGATTCCTTTGCTAATTATGGTGGTGTATTGTTTCAAAGTAGGATTGTGTTTGTTATTTGCTTAAAATGGGAAGTCTTAGATTTAATTAACCAACATAAATACGTTTTATAAAATCTTTGTTATTTTTATAAAAGTTTTTATAAAAATAATTTTATAAAAAATTAAACTTATTTAATTATTTTATTTGTAAGCTCATATCATTTGAATTTATTCTTGTAGGTATCTTCGACGAAGACTTCATCTTGAACGTTGATGGCGCTTTATCTTGGACGATTTGGATTTTGACGATTTGTATAAACACAACTTGTAACAAATAAATATAAATATTTATTTGCTTGATTATATATATATATATATATATATATATATATATATATATATGTGTGTGTGTGCACATATGTTAATGTTAGTGTATACAATTATATAAGCATATTGTATATTTTTGAATTAACAAAAGAGGATATAAATTATATTCCTATTTTCCCAACATATACTTTTTGCAATAAAGGACACCTAAGACATGAATGCTAAAAGATAGTAGGATATCCACCTAACCACCCACTACACAACAAATATGTACCATTATCTCAAATACAAACATATGGCAACAAAGGGAAAGTTGTCAACATGGTCTTAGCTGAAAATGATACTCCATTGGATAACTTGCCACCACCAACTGAATCAGTCCATGATGACTCTAAAATGCAGGTTCACTCTAGAATGGATCAACTAGAAAACCAAATCAACCAAGTTCTACTACTGCTGCAGAACAAAGAAATGACAGAAATCATCACATCTCACATGGAAGGTATACACTTGTTCATTGCTTCATATATCTCTAAATCAAAGGATGTTTGGATAATAGCAGTGGTAAAACTAATCATGTCTGCAACTCTCTTTCCATTATGCATAACACTAAAAGATGCAAAGCACCAATCCTTGTCAAACTTCCCAATAACCAGTCTATTGAAGTTCACATAACTGGCTCAGTTCAAGTCACACCAAACTTTATTTTTCATGAAGTCTTATTTGTTCCATCTTTCCCCTACAACCTCATTTCCATAAGTAAAATGCTACATTCCTCACATTCCTCAATCATTTTTACTCATGACACATGCACTTTTCAGGTTCATAATGGCCAACTCACACAAGGAACTCACCATGGTGGACTTTACACAATCTCAAATTCAACATCTCCACAACTACAACAACCCACAGTTCTTGCCAACTCAAGTGAGGGGGTATTTGGTTCATTCTTTGATTTTGGGGGGAATGAGATTTATGGATGGGATTTGCATTTGATAGGAATTCATTTGGTGGGATTTAAAATCCATTCCCTTGTTTGGTTGACCTCATCCATCCAACACCAACATAAACCCACCATCACCGCCGGCCACCACCTCACCTCTGTGAACCAGATCTGCGAGCGCCGGCCACCTCACCGTCGACCACCACCTCACCTCTGTCACCATCCAACTTCTTTGCGAACGCCGACACCAGATCTGCGAAGGGCGAACCAGAACTGCGACGCAGGGGGCTAGGGTTTTCAAAGGGGGCGATGACGAAGGGCTAGGGGTTTTAGCGGCGGCTAGGGTTTCAGCGGCGGCTATGGTTTCTTCGTGGACATACAACGAAGGGGATGAAGGAACGACGGCGAAAAACGACGAAGGAGACGAAGGGGTTTCAGCGGCGGCTAGGGTTTCTTCGATGACATACGACGAAGGGGATGATGGAACGACGGCGAAGAACGACGAAGGAAACGAAGGTAGGTTTCTGGAACGACGACGACGGGAAACGAAGGTAGGTTTCTTCGCCGGATTTGTTAAGGGGTGACGGTGCGGAGAAGGGGTGACGGTGTGGCGAAGGGGCGACGACGGCGGCGGTTTTTTGTTGACCAAGGTTCGCCGGAAAATACGCCGGATGGTCGCCGGAGCAAATCCCTCATCTGTGGATTTCAGAATACCAGGGGGGTGGGAGGATTTGGAAATCCCTCAACCATAGGATTTCATGAATTCCTAGGAATTAAAATCCCACCCTCTTTTGTCAAACCAAACACCTTATTCCATAGGATTTGAATTCCCATTCCCCCCAAATCCCCCCAACCAAACACCTCCTGAATCTCAACTTTGGCATGCTAGGCTTGGTCACCCTTCAAAAAAAACACTCCAGAAAATCAAGATCATAGTCTACAATTCTGATTTTAAATGTACCATTTGTCCATTAGCAAAGTAACTCATTTTACCTTTTACTTTTAGTCATTCACAAGCTACTCATTTGTTTGATCTTGTACATGTTGATGTTTGGGGACCTTACAAACACCCCACAATAAATAAATGTAATTACTTTCTCACACTTGTGGATGATCACTCAAGAGCTATCTGGACTTATCTTCTTCCAAGTAAACACCATGTTTCATCAACACTAAAAACCTTCTACATATATGTCAAAACTCACTTTCACACATCCATAGAAAATATTCATAGTGACAATGGAAGTGAATTTGTTGATAAATCATTAATCGAATTCTTTCAAAATCATGGAATTATTAACCAAAAATCTTGTCCCTAAACACCGCAACAAAATGCGAGAGTTGAAAGAAAACATCGATAACTACTTGAAATGGCAGGATCACTACAATTTCAAGCCAACATTCCTAGACATTTGTGGGGATATTGCATTCTAGCTTTCACCTATCTCATAAATCATTTACCCTCATGCACTCTCAACTACAAAAGTCCTTATGAGATCATCCATCAAAAACCCCAGACCTTCGACACTATAAACTAATTGGATGTAGAGCTTTTGCCTACTCACATAAAACGAACAAATTCAAGCCAAAAGGCATCCCTATGGTATTCATTGGTTACCCACCAAATCAAAAAGGATATATCCTTTATGATATAACTACACAAAAAACTATCACCATAAGAAATGTGATATTTCATGAACACATTTTTCCTTTATATGATGGGGTTCCCAATGACACCAATCTCCATACCACACACCTTCCCAATGATACTAACCTCTAAACTACCTTTATACCAACTTCAAATCCCTTCCATGAATATGTCGAATCTATACCCACAACACCATCCTTTACCCAAGATACAACACCAAATCCCAACATCAACATCAAGACACCTCAATACCCATTCCATCCTTTAATCCACCTGGCAACACTCAAGACCCAACACCTAACTCCCAATACAAACTCCACATCAAATATCCCTCAATCCACCAACCCAACACCATGAAAATCTACAAGAATAAAAAACCCTCCAATCAAATATCAAAATTATAAATTTTCTTTTCCTACTCACTCTACCCACACAGTCACCACAAAACACCATCACTCTCATTTTCTATCATATAACAATCTTTCACCCACCACCCTTAAATTCATAAACTCGGTAGATAAATTAGTTGAACCACAAACTTTTTTCCAAGCATCTGAAGATTTCTGGTGGACCGAGGCAATGAACAAATAAATACATGCTCTTGAACAAAACCACACATGGACTCTCACTCAGCTGCCACAAGGAACAAGCAATTGTTAGATTATGTGCAGAGATAGATAACATGTATCATCGTGTCCAATACTATGTGACACTAAAGGATCACACTGCTACACACCCAATTAGACCTTTTGGATTTTACCTGTTTGTGTATCACAATAATTAATAGTTTAATTAATTATTGAGAAAGAGAAAAATAATAAAAGTTATTTATTATTTAAAGAGGAGAAGTTAATATTTAGTTTAAATATTAACGGGACCAATTAATTAATAGTTATTAATTAATTAGAAATGTCAAGGGGTTTTTTCTGTAATTGATTAATAGTTTAATTAAAGCTGGACTTTAATTAAACGGGCTTGGGCCTAATAAGGGTTTATTATATATAAACCTTATTTAGCCTTATTAATCACCTAAGTTAATTACAAAGAAAAAAAAGGATAACCCTAAAAGCTCTCCCCCACTCTCTCTTCTCTTTCTCGGCGGCGCAAGGAGAAAACCGAACCACCACAAGTGGTGGCCGGCGGCGACGCAACGCAACACACACACACACACGGGTCACAGTTTATGATCCGAGGTTTAATCCTCAGGCGGTCTAGCAGCCATTTCAAGGTGGTGCAGTAGCAGTGGATAACCTACAGCTGTCTAGAGGTTTAAAAGAAAAGTTTTTGGGTTTGGTCAAGTTATAACTTTTTAATCTTCTTCTTCTTCTTCTAAGTTTCTGTACGAGATAGATGAGATCACTGGAGGGGGTTTTTATTCCGCTGTGCATGTTTTTGATATGTTTTTATACCCTACAAAACCCTTCAGCGGTATCAGAGCCACTTTTAACCTCGTAGGGAACTAAGTAGGTTTTTTTTTGTTCTGATGAAATATGATTCTGTTTATCAAGAAAAAAAAAACTTTTTGATTATCCAAGTAAATAAAATTCAAGTTTTGTTTTCTATTGGATTAAATTAATTAGTTTTGGATGAAAGGATTGTTAGATTTAATTATTAATTAAATCTGTTTTTTTATTTTTATTATTGTTGTTATTTGCGATGACCAAGAAATCGACCACCACTTCGCCGGCGGCGGCCTTAGGCTGGGGCGGCGGTTCGCGGCGGAAGTCGGTGGTGGTGACCGGCGGTGTTAGCGGCGCTGAGGGCTACGGCCCAGAAGCCACGGCCCCAAATAGCCAGCGGCCCAGTAAGGGCTTAGCGGCTAGGGTTAGCGGTGCTAAAGGCCAAATGGGCCTCGGCCCAGTTTTTTGTTCTTCTCGGCCCGTTTACAATACTTGACCCAGTTAAATGTTTGGCCCAGCTCGCGGTTCAGATATTTGAGGTCAATATTAAATTAAAATACAGTTGTTGTTTTAATTTAAAGTTTAAATATTATTTTGAGTTTTTTGATTAATTATCAAAGTATAAAACTTGAAATGTATATTTATTGCAAATAACAGAAAAACAATATAGGGGTTTTAACAGGTTCTTAAGATCAGTTTTTTTCATCAAGGTGAATAATTAGAAATCAGTTATTGTTTTACTTTCATTTATTAGTTTAGTACATGTTTGGGATGTCATAGCCGAGCCCTAGACCTTGTGGATTGTTTATTTCCTGCACTTGTGGTTGTTTTGGTTTTATTATTCTATGGTGTGAGGAGGCCTGCGTGCCACTTACAACCCCTATTCTATTTTGTAAAAGTATTAGATTAGCGGGCTTGCGTGCCTTTGTATATCTTGTATTTTTATATTTCTAGTTTTTCGAATAGAATAGTTTTATTAGAATATATATATGGACCAAGGAGCAAGGAGCAAGGAGCAAGGAGCAAGGAGCAGAGGGAAGGATAGGATGCTGGAGCCTGTGGGAGCTTCAAAATGACATGCCATTTGTGTTGTGTTTTTCCACTTAAGTTTTGACCGTCGGGTTTTTCGTGTGGCTCACAAAACCGACATTAGTTAAGGGCAAGGCTAAGGCATAGTTGTTTGTGGTTGTTTTATTTCTTTACATATTATATATGCGTGGTTGTGATTCTCACGATGAAATAAATCAAGGGTTTTAATAATACTTAATTATTAAACAGATGTTTTTAAAAGAAAACTGGCACTAAAGTTTTTCTCGTCAAAAACTTTGAAATCCTTTTTTAGAAAAATCTTAGATCAGTGTGATACCCACCTAATGGTACACCTTTCCTGTTAAACGGTACTCGGGTGTCGGAAGTGACCAAACCTTGGGCATTCGGGTTCAAACCATTGCGGGGGAGGGTGTGAAATACTCTGCGATAATCGGGAGTCCCGGCCAGAGTTCTCACTATCTTAGGTGGTGCGATCTATTTTGGTGATAATCGGGAGTCCCAGCCCAAAATGCACTAGAGGGACTAAACATGCACGGATCTTGTAACCGATGTCCCGCGGATCTAGAAGTCGTGTCCAGGTAGGATACGATTGGTATAGTTTTTACCTACCAGAAATAGCATTGTTCCGGTGGGAAGTGCCCAAACCTTGCATCGGGAAATGTGAAATATGGATCCTAGTCTATTAATTTATTGTTTAAAAGGTAATAATTATTAGAAGATGTAATCAATACTGAATCGGTTTATTCTTTTTCTTTTTTCTGTAGATGTCTTATATATCTGTTATTCCGTTTTATTCACCAAGAGAATCTCTAAGTTTCATCACCGGCAAGTGGAAGCTTTCAGGTCCAAACTTTGCTGTTTGGAAGATGCATCTGAAAAATATTTTGAATGCACAGGGAAAGCTTCACATTATTGAGACATTACCTCCAGAGCGACCACGAGTAGATGCCCAGGATAGTGAGTATGACACTTACTATCAGTATCTGGATGACGAATCTGACGTTATGTCGATTCTCATTCTCACAGCATCATCCGAGTTTACGGATGATCTCCGTGAGAAGTCGTCTTATAAGGTTGTTCAAGGACTGGAGCAAAAGTTCAAGTATAGTGAACGGATATGTCGCATGCTGTTGATGAAGGAAATTCTTTCAGCTAAAATGAAAGAAAGCCAGCCAATTAGCGATCATCTCATTAATATGAGAAGGCTCTTAGATTGCTATGAGAGCTTTGGGTCAAAATCAAAACCACATGAGCTAGTTATGCTCTTGTTCGGTTCTTTGTCGGACTATTACCAGAAAGGGTAATGTATGTCCTCGGTGATTTTGAGATGACTGTCACAGGGTTGCACGAAATTCTTATGTGCATCAGCGATGAGTTAAATCCAAAGCAGCTAGAGTCAACAGTTGTGGACCCTATGCAGGGGGATGACTGGCTGGAAGAACTTGGAGAGATTTGTTGCCCAGACTGTGGCAACAAGGATTCATGCGAGCACTCACTCGACATAGATCAGTAGGACATTGGTTCGCCCAATGACACAGGTATCTTTATGATAGATTGTCTTATTACTTCTTATGAATCATGGGTATTGGATACCGGGTGTGGTCATCACATATGCAATCATTTGCATGGATTCAAGAGAAGTAAGAAGCTGAGACAAGGAGATATGGATCTGCGGGTAGGCGAAGGCTCCATGGTTGGTGCTGAAGCTGTAGGAACATATTGTCTTAGTTTGCCCTCGGGCATGGTCTTAGAACTAGAACCTTGTTATTATGTTCCTAGACTCATTAAAAATGTTATCTCGTTTGATTTGCTTATAGACTGTGGATTTGCTTATGTTTTGAATGAAAACGTTATTTCATGTTTTAAAAATGATATTTTCTTCTTTAAAGCTACTCCAGAAAATGGTCTATATACGCTAAATCTAGATAACAACGACATCTATCATATAAGTAAGAGATCCAAGAGTAACTTGAATCAAACTTACCTCTGGCATTGTCGTTTAGGACACATAAACGAGAAACGCATAGAGAAACTCCGAGATGACGGCATTCTAGAACCATTTGACTTAGAGTCATATGATATTTGCGAATCTGGTTTGTCTGGTAAAATGACAAAGCAGCCTTTCAACAGTGAGAATGAAAGGGCCAGCGAGTTATTAGGGATTATACACACAGATGTGTGTGGACCCTTTACTCCAGAAGCTAGAGGAGGATACCGGTATTTCATAACCTTTACTGACGACTTCAGTAGGTTCGGTTATGTCTACCTCATGAGACTCAAATCTGAAAGTTTTGACAAGTTCAAACAGTTTCAAAATGAGGTACAAAATCAGCTGGACAAGAGGATAAAGTCGCTTTGGTCGGATTGAGGTGACGAGTATCTGAGTCAGGAATTCGACGATCATTTGAAGGAATGTGGGATTGTTTCACAACTCACACCTCCGTATACACCTCAGATAAATTGTGTATCAGAAAGGAGGAATTGTACACTACTTGACATGGTACGATCAATGATGAGTCGAAGTTCACTACCATTGTCGTTTTGGGGACACGCACTCGAGACAGCGGCGTTCATGCTGAACCGGGTTCCAACCAAATCGGTTGAAAAGACACCGTTCGAGGTATGGACGGGTAAAAAGCCCAAAATGTCTTTTCTCAAGGTTTGGGGATGTGAGGTGTATGTTAAGCGAACATTCACGGATAAACTCAATCCCAAATCAGATAAGTATATCTTCGTGGGTTATCCCAAGGAAACCATGGGATACTATTTCTACAAGCCATATGAGAACAAAGTTTTTGTTGCTCGTAAAGGGGTGTTCTTAGAGGAGAAATTTCTTAACTCAGAAACTCCAAGAAAAGAAATAGAGCTTCAAGAAATTGAAGAAGAGGAGATTACACCACCACCGATAATTGAACCTGTGGTTCAACAGAGAATTGTGAGGAAGAGGTGCAAACACAAGACCTTCGCAGGTCTAGTAGGTCTCGTAATGAGCCAGATAGGTATATGGGATTCCTAGTTGCTCAAGACGAAGGGGATCTTTTAGAACCCACCACCTACCAAGATGCTGCCTCAGGTTTAGAATCTGAGAAATGGCTAGAAGCCATTAAGGCAGAGATGCAATCCATGTATGACAACCAAGTCAGGGAGTTAGTAGATTTGCCTCAACACAGTAAAGTTGTTGGGTGCAAATGGGTCTTCAAGAAGAAGACAGACATGGATGGAAAAGTGCATACTTTTAAAGCAAGGCTAGTGGCAAAAGGTTTCACGCAAACTCATGGCGTTGACTATGATGAAACTTTTTCCGCAGTGGCAATTCTTAAGACTATTAGGATTCTTAGGGCCATATCAGCATATTTTGATTATGAGATATGGCAGATGGATGTCAAAACCGCTTTCCTTAACGGGAAACTGACAGAGGATGTATATATGATACAGCCGGATGGTTTTGCGGATCCAAAGAACCCTAATAAAGTATGCAAGTTGCTTAAATCCATTTATGGACTAAAGCAAGCATCTAGAAGCTGGAACTTACACTTTGATGAGCGTATCAAAGAGTTTGGTTTTACCAAAAGTGAGTTCGAGTCGTGTGTTTACACTAAATTCAGTGGGAGCGCGGTAACCTTCCTAGTCTTGTATGTAGATGACATACTATTAATAGGAAACAACATACCAGTATTACAAGGAGTAAAATCCTGGTTAGGTAATTGTTTCCAGATGAAAGACTTGGGAGAAGCTGCTTATATACTAGGTATAAGGATCTATAGGAATAGATCTAAGCGGCTTATCGGACTTAGTCAAAGAACATATATTGACAAAGTCGTGAAAAGATTCAAGAAGGATGAATCCAAGAAAGGATTTATTCCTATGCAATCTAGCGCGATTTTGAGCAAGGCTCAGTGTCCTGGGTCTAGTCAAGATCAGGACAAGATGAAATTGATACCATATGCCTCAGCAGTTGGTTCAATCATGTATGCCATGCTGTGTACTAGACCCGATGTTGCCTATTCTATCAGTGTCACGAGTAGATATCATCAAAATCCTGGTGAAGCTCATTGGGTAGCCGTCAAGAATATTCTCAAGTACCTGAGAAGGACGAAAGACATATTCCTAGTTTATGGAGGTTCAATGGATGAGCTCAGTGTAACTGGTTACACTGATGCTAGTTTCCAGACCGACAGGGATGACTTCAGGTCACAGTCAGGATTTGTTTTTACCCTAAACGGAGGAGCCATATCTTGGAAGAGTCAGAAGCAAGATACGATAGCAGATTCTACTACAGAGGCAGAGTATATTGCGGCAAGTGATGCGGCAAAGGAAGCTGTCTGGCTGAAGAATTTTATCTCGAATCTTAGAGTCGTTGCCAGTATCTCTAGACCGATCGATATATTCTGTGACAACTCAGGGGCTGTGGCGCAAGTTAAAGAGCCTAGAGATCATCAGCGGACTAGGCACGTACTCAGGAAATATCACCTCATCCGAGAGATTATTGGAAGAGATGATATTAGACTGCAAAAGATACCGACGGACGACAACGTTGCTGACCCGTTGACGAAGCCGCTAGCTAGTGCTAAGCATGAGAGGCATGCAAGTTCTATAGGAATGTAGTACTTAGAACATAGCAGCTAGTTCGTTTTTTTTGTTATTACTATAGATGTAACTTGAAACTCTTTTATTATGTGATTACATTTCATGGGATTGAAATAGGAGGTTTTTGCATAATTGTTTCTAGGTGTCTATTTTTAGCATGTTTAACCTATCCATGACAAGTCAAGTTATGAATTGTCTAAATATCCGTAGCTACTTAATGTAGTAGGAGCTACATTAGGGAGATAACGATATTATGAATATTTGATGATTTATTCGGGTATGAATAAAAGCACAAGGTTGTGACCAAATATTTATAGATATTTATCATGGGATAAATATTGGGGTGATCCGCATCGAGTTTACTTCATGGAGCGTTAACATAAGTAAACTTGATAGGTTGTCCTTAGACCTGAGATATTTGGTTTGGGGCATGGTAACTTCTGTACTTTAGCGCGTTCTAACGTCACGCCGTAACAGGGTGATCATAAGGGGCATGTCTAGGTGCAGCGGAAGCCATGTGCTCGAATTGCAAATAGTCAAGATGGAATTTGCACCTCCTTTTTAGGAGAGATATTTTCTGAGTTCCTCGACGATTAAGACTACTGAAAATGCGTGGCCGCGCTCGGTTAGAATGATAGTTTTTCATTCGGTAAGCCGTAACTGTAGAGTGTCGAGATCAGAGTCGATAAAATCTGAGTATTTAATAAGATCCCTGCTCCATGTAAAATACTCACATTATGGAATATCGCGATGCAAAAGGAAAAGCCTAGATAATCCAAGGCGTGGATTATGTCTCTAGATATAAGAGATCTCATAGTCTGGTTAACCTAAGCGTCTGGCTAGGGACCTCCTTAGGCCAACGATGTACAAGGAATGTTACTTATCTTGCATAAGTGGGAGTCTGTTAGATTATGTGCAGAGATAGATAACATGTATCATCGTGTCCAATACTATGTGACACTAAAGGATCACACTGCTACACACCCAATTAGAACCTTTTGGATTTTACCTGTTTGTGTATCACAATAATTAATAGTTTAATTAATTATTGAGAAAGAGAAAAATAATAAAAGTTATTTATTATTTAAAGAGGAGAAGTTAATATTTAGTTTAAATATTAACGGGACCAATTAATTAATAGTTATTAATTAATTAGAAAGGTCAAGGGGTTTTTTCTGTAACTGATTAATAGTTTAATTAAAGCTGGGCTTTAATTAAACGGGCTTGGGCCTAATAAGGGTTTATTATATATAAACCTTATTAATCACATAAGTTAATTACAAAGAAAAAAAAGGATAACCCTAAAAGCTCTCCCCCTCTCTCTCTTCTCTTTCTCGGCGGCGCAAGGAGAAAACCGAACCACCACAAGTGATGGACGGCGGCAACGCAATACAACACACACACGCGGGTCACGGTTTATGATCCGAGGTTTAATCCTCAGGCGGTCTAGCAGCCAGTTCTAGGTGGTGCAGTAGCAGTGGATAACCTGCAGCTGTCTAGAGGTTTAAAAGAAAAGTTTTTGGGTTTGCTCAAGGTATAACTTTTTAATCCTCTTCTTCTTCTTCTAAGTTTCTGTACGAGTTAGATGAGTTCACTGGAGGGGGTTTTTATTCCGTTGTGCATGTTTTTGATATGTTTTTATACCCTACAAAACCCTTCAGCAAATGGATGCAAATGGGTATATAGAGTGAAGTACAATGCAGATGGTTTTGTTAAAAGGTTCAAATCCAAATTAGTTGTAAAAGGCTTTACTAAAAAAGAAGGGGTAGATTACAATGAAACTTTTGCTCTAGTAGCCAAAATGGCTATAGTTAGAACTTATTAGCTATTGCAATTCAAAAAAATGGAAAATTGAACAACTTGACATCAATGCTTTCTTACATGGTGACTTAAACGAAGAGGTCTAAATGAGTATTCCACAAGGTTATTCCAAGCTAACAGGCAATGGTTTGAGAAACTTACCTCATCTTTGCTCTATATTGGTTTCAAGCAAAGTTACATGGATACTAAATTATTTACCTTCAATAAAGATGATCACTTCACTGCCTTACTGATTTATGTTGATGATATCATCATCTCTGGAAACCAACCTTCTCACATAAAGGCAGTTAAATCTTACCTTCATGAAACCTTCAGTATTAAAGATCTTTGCTCTATCCACTATTATTTGGGCATCGAAATTTTAAAGAACTCAAGTGGACTTACCATGTCCCAAAGGAAGTATGCCATTGATCTATTAGAACAAGCAAATGTTATAGACATCAAGCCAGCAACAACTCCATTAAATTCAAATTCTAAACTCAACCACACAGATGGTGACAAACTTGATGACCCAACACTCTACATAACCTTAGTGGGAAAACTCATCTACTTAACTCTCACAAGACCTGGTGTGGCTTTTGCAGCTCAAACCTTAAGCCAGTTCTAACAAGAACTGAGAACACCTCACATGCAAGCTCTCATTAGGACTCCAAGATACATCAAATTATGTCCAGGTCAAGGTTTACATTTTCCCACATTTACAACTCTTTCCCTCACAGCTTATTATGACAGTGACTGGGCAAGTTGTCCCATTTCATGTCGCTCTGTCTCTGAATATGTAGTGTTTTTGGGATCAAGTTTGATATCTTGACAATCAAAAAAGCAAAAGGTGGTATCCCGAAGCTCCACTGAAGCAGAATACAGAGCACTTGCTGATACAACATGTGAATTAACTTGGTTAAAATGTCTTTTACGTGACTTCAATGTCACAGTCCAAAAACCAATTCACATAATGTGTGATAATGCTTCCGCTATAGCTCTTGCTTCAAATCCAATACAGCATGCTCATACAAAACACATTGAAATTGGCTGCCACTTTGTAAGAGACAAAATTAAATTTGGTACATCTTACCAATTTTTATCTCCTCTAAACTCCAAACTGCAAATATCTTAACCAAAGGTTTACACAAACCTATGCATTATCTGTGTTTATCCAAGTTAGGCATGTGTAATCCTTACTCCATGACAACTTGTGGGGGGGGGGGGGGATAATGAGGTATGTATAACTCAAAAAGCCAAAAGTACAAATACCTTTTAGGCATGTACAACTCTAAAAGCCAAAAGTACAAATACCTCTCAAGTGAATAATGTACATTGCAGCAAACAAAGTGGAATCCATAGTCTACGTATACTTCACTATAGGAGCTTAATATCTTGTAACAGAATGTAATTTAGCTAATCAAGTTGTTAGTCAGTTAGAGATTAGTTAAGCTTAATTCCTTCTCTATATATACTTGTACATTACTTGAGTAAATCAATAATAAGTTTCTTCTACTCAAATCTCTCTTTGATTTGTAATAGTTTATAGATATGAAGCAAGGTTACAATGTATGTATCTGTAGCATATTAACTGTATAAAAGTAATCAAGATTCGTAATAGAAATCGAAAAGCTTTGGTAAAAGCCATACCTCAATGAAGATGACTGCTTTCCCCACTGGCAGCCTCTCAAATAATAGGACGGTGGTGATCGAAGGAGGATAAATCGAAAACTAAACTACAATCACAACCCAATGAAGATGAACTCACCTAATTGCTGACTCTATGACATATAGAGGGTTGTGAGATGAATCAAAGCCTGCACAATAGGAGGAAAGGGTGATACAAACCTGGTGATGTCCCAAATGAAGAGGAGTTTGATTTTGAGTCTGGCCTGAGAATGATTTGAAGAAGGAGATGTGTTACAGGGAAGATATGGGAGTCGTACGTATGGGTAGGAGGGTGGGATGCAGGTAGGGATGTGGCAAATAGGGAAAAGAAAATAGCAGTATGAGGTCTACAGTCTACACAGTACACAGGTATCGTGTGAATATAGCAACAAAAAAAATTTAATTGAATCTGTAGAAAGATTCGAACGGGGCATTCGTTATGCAAAAAGGGAGTGTTTTTACTAGCAGACCAATAGAGATTATAGAGTTATAAAGCCAAATCATATGTATATAATATAATTAAGCACTGTAGATGAACAGAAAAATTTGCTTTGCACATTGTTAGTATATTTAAATAAATATATAAAGAATAGAAGATAATATTTTCACTTATAAAGTTGATTCATCCAAGGCAAACTTATGATTCGCTAACTTGTAACATAGCTTTAAAGATGTTATACCTTTAGTGAAAGAATAACTCATGTATAAAAGTACTCTCAACCATATGTGTGAGGTATTTGTCAGAAAAGAACTACATACGGACATACTTTTCTACTCAATTTAACCAATTAGAAAGCAACAACGCACAAATATGGTTGAGACTTGAGAGGATTAAATACCAGCTTGCCTATATAAGCATCTCGGGGATCACATTTATCATATTTACACAAGCATTTTTTGTCGAAGTGTTTACACTATCTTTAGCAAGCTTATGATCCTACGATGGGCATGTAGAGAAAACCATTATAAATCTTAGATTTTGATATATGTTTGTATGAGTATTGGTAAATTATTATTGTCTAATAATATATATAGAAACGTTGAAAATTATATTTTTTAATTTATTTACGCTCAACAGGCCCGGACCCGGGATTTCTATTGACTGATGACACCATATAATGACATAAATAAAATTAATTAAAATTTAAAGTGTTGTTCGGATTTTTTCGGGTTTCCGGTTAATCGGGTCGGACTAAAGAGATTAAATTATGGTATATTAGGGTCAAACTTTAAAATAAAACATAATTTATATGAAGTTCTATTAATTAAAGTGTTATTTTTAAGACAAGTAAAGTATTTTAAAGGTATAGATTGAACTATATTTTATCATTTTTTATAAAATAAATTTTTTTATTAGATTTTGGTGGTATAAAAAATTCACTGATAGCACCCTAAAATTTGACTGATGAGACCCTAAAATTTGACTAATGACACCGTCTTGAAAACGTCGAAATTTTCATTACATTGACAAAATTTTACTGATATCACAATTCTTCGGGCATCTCAGAATTACAAACAATCTAAGTTTCGTTCTCCCATTTAAATTCTAATTTATTGTTAAGTTTTACCCGATAATAGTTATGTTTATTACTTTAAGCAACTTCTTAAGAGTTTTTATATTTAGCTACGTAAAATGATGACTATTGAATGTAAAAGGCATGTTTTTGATCTTATTATTTTACGGTTTACTAGATTAGATGTCGGTGTGTGATATATGGATTGATTTAAATATTAATATTAAATAATTATTAAATAGGAATGTAATGAATGTATTGTATGAGTGAAAGAAAATTTCGATCTAATGACATTTAAAGAATGATGTATAACTTAATTATGATAAAATTTTACTTTCATTTTCTTGAAAATACAAATTTTTCAAAATTTGCATTTTTATCTGGGTTTCATTTTAAAATGTAAATACAAAAAATGCAAAACAAGAACTAACTGGAAATGCGAAAACAATATCCATCAATGAAAAATACAAACAAGAACTAACTACATCAAAAAATGCATTTTTTATTAAAATTGGCATTTTCAAATAAAAATACAACAAACAAACAATCTGAAAATGCAAATCAACAATATTTTCACATAACTAGAAATGCAAAAACCAATATCTATCACTGAAAATGCAAATAAGAAAAAACTAGAAAATACACTTGTAAATGCAAAAAAAAATTAAATTTGCCTTTTCACAAAAAAAATGCAACAAACAACAATCTTAAAATGCAAAGCAACTATATTTTCACATCGAAAAAGCAAAAGCAACAACATCTTAACATGATATGCATTTCCAAAGTTGCATACTGAAAATGCAAAAAACTGAAATGCAAAAAACATCCAACAAAATATCCAGACCTATCTATTGTAATAGAGAGAACGAAGGAACAGAGGAGTGTATAACCCACTAATCTAAAAGAGAGAATGAAGGACAATGATATGTTGTATCTCTAATTTTAGATCAAACCGAAAATTCCAAAAAAAAAACCCACTAACAAATATTCATAACCTCCAAAAATGCAAAATCAAAATTCAACTCCAATAAGTTGTTGCTGCAAACAAAAATCATCATGAGCATTTAACCCAAAAATCAAACCTTGAAATTAGTTTTTCATACACGCCTCTACAAACAATCGATGGAAGATATGTGTTTCGTTGTCTCTAACTCAAAATCATCAATAGCAAAGCACACGAAATACATAAAAAGGGGTGGATATTTACCTGGAGGTGCTGCTAAAGAACCCATCGGTTGTCAATTCTGCATTTTCATCTGTACATAAATCTGCATTTTCAAAATCTGCACATTTGTAGTTTCAAATATGCATTTTTATATGTACATAAATCTGCATTTTCAAAATTTGCACATTTATAGTTCCAAATTTGCATTTTCATATGTACATAAATCTTCATTTTCAAAAGCTGCACGTTTGTCATTTTTTGGAACCAGACGTAGCAAAATATCTAAACAAAGACTTCAAAATCTCCTCCTAACTCTAATTAAAATCAAAAAAGACATTTAAAATCTAAAATGCTTAGCAAATATTTATATTTATAATATATACATGTAAAATGAAAGTGTCCCTGTTAGTTTTCCGACTATCCAAAAAAATAGGTTATTAATCACCCATATCTAATGTAGTATTTACAAATAAAACAAAAAAATCGGGGCACGTAGTTAAATTAATTTACCTATTCTTTTGGGACGGCCATCTTCGTAAAATTGCATTTTCAAAATTTGCATTTTTAAAAAGAATTAAAAAAATATGGGAAGAGTGGTCTTGATTGAAAAAAGATTAAAAACTAAAAAATTGGAATAATTTTTTTGCTAAAATTCCCAAAACATAACTAGTTATGACAAATTAAAATCGTCAGGGGTAAACTGTTTTTAAGTTTAAATGGGTTTTCATATATGGTGTGCATGTCGTGGGGGAGGAGAGGCGAATTTCCATTTTTGCCCTTTTAGCTCATATTTAATATATAATCATTAAAATTTTGCCACATGTAATGTGAGCCATTGATCAAGTTAATCTAAAGGCTTAGAATGGTTTTTTAGATTTTATGTTCAAGAGGTGGTTCTATATTAATCCTATATATATATATATATATATATATATATATATATATATATATATATATATATATATATATATATATATATATATATATATATATATATATATATATATATATATATATATATATATATATATATATATATATATATATATATATATATATATTGTTAGATTATGTGCAGAGATAATTAATGGGTACATTGTATCCAATGTTATAAGAGACTAAAGCGTCACACTGCTACACTCCCAATTAAAATAGTTTGGAATTTACCAATATCTGTGTGGAAATAATTAATCAGTGAAATTAATTATTTGAGAGAGAAATAAATAATAAATAGTTATTTATTATTTAAAGGGAAATTAAATATTAAGTTTAATATTTAATGGACCAGTTAATTAATAGTTAATTAATTAACTAGAAAAGTCCAGGGGGTCAAAGTGTAAGGAATGAAACTTTAATTAAAGTCATGGGCTTTAATTAAATGGGTTTGGGCTTGGTTAAGGTTTAAGTATTTAAACCTAGAAAATGCTCATTTTATGAAGTAAGTGATTTAATCCTAATCAAAACAAAAACCCTAGCGACCTTGCTCCCTCCCTGCGTCGACCCCTTCCCTTCCCTTCCCTACGTCGACTTCGAGAAAGCCCCAAGGGAGTTTCGGTTTTTGCGATTAACGCATACACACACACACGGTTCGTGTGGTTCGGGTAATTCCAGCAGCGGTCTAGCAGCTAGTTCGTTGGTGGTGCATTAGTGGTGGACTAACTTTAGCAATCCCAAGATTCCAAGAGGTATTGTTTTTCCCTAACCTTTTATCTGGATTATAGATAAGAAACTGATGTGATCATAAGAAAGATCCTAACCCTTTTAGGTTTTAGAGGGTTGTGTTCAATCTGTTTCCGCTTTAGGATTGAACCAGTAGAATCAAACCCAGGGTTTGACCAGTTTGTGTCTTAGGGTGGTTTGGTTAGATCAAAACCCTTCAGTGGTATCTAAGCCTCGGCTCTATGATCTATAGTTTCTAGCTTTATCTGTTTTTAGATTTAAGGTTTGCTCTTGATCTCCTACTTGTTTCTTGTATTTTTCGAAAATCAAGAAGGGCAACAAAACAGTTTTTTTTGTTATCCAGTTGCTAAAAGATTTAATCCTATTAATCATAAAGTTTAAACAGCTAGTTTGAATTGTTAAAGGATTTTAGCTTTTGGTAAAACAAGTTTTTTTATCAAGAAAATTAAACACTTTGTTTAATTGATAAATCTAGTTAATCTAGTTAGATGATTCGTTTAAATTATATTATCTTCTGCTTCATCTTGTTTCTCCTTGCAAAAATCGAAAACCAAAGAGATGATTAAAACGGTTTTTTGTTTTTCATCTAGAATATAAAAAGTCTTTATTTTAATCAGAAAGGTTTAAACAAGTTTATGTTTAAACGGTTAAAAGATAAGTCTTTTTATTAAAACCTGATTTTGATCAGAAATTTAAACAAGTTTTGTTTAAAGTTTAAAATCTGGTTTTAGGATTATTAATTATTAGTGAAACAAAGTTTTTGGGTCACATTAATAATTAAAAGTTTTGGTTTTTTTTTATTAAATCCAGTTTTTTTTAATCAGAGTATTAAAAACTAGTTAGTGTTTAATAGATTAAAAGGATTTATTTTGTGTTAATCGGAAAGAAACAAGAACCACCACCGTAGCCAGCGGCATTTGCTGGTCGACAGCGGTCGCAGGCCGGCGGCGGCAACCCAGGCGGCAGTGGTGGTTGTTGACGACGGCGGCGACATGACCAGTCGATCGGCCGCTGTCGGTCGACAGTGGACCGTCGGTGGCGTGGGTGTTCGGCCCAAGAGGGCTACGGCCCAAGGTGGTTGTTCGGCCCAAGAGGGCTACGGCCCAAGGTAGGTGTTCGGCCTAGATGGTCTACGGCCCAAGTAGGTTCCGGCCCAGATGGGTCTCGGCCCAAGTAGGATTCGGCCCAGGTGGGTCTCGGTCCAAGTGGGATCCGGCCCAGGAGGGTTTAGGGTTTACAAAGTTATTGGCCCAAGAGTAGTCGACCCAAATTGATTTTCCGGTTAAGTACAAAGTTATTAATTTTAAGTTTCAAAATTAATAAGTTTTTATATAACTAGTAATTTATATATTTTAACTAGTTTAGTTAAAGTATATAATTTTTGGATATTTGTTTATCATGGTCAGTTGAGACATTATAAATAAACTCTAAAAGGGTAAGTTTATATAAAAGAATTGAAACAAGATGTTGTTATTTAAATAGTGATCAGTTTTTGTCGTGTTTGGTTTTTGGTAAAATCAGTAAAAACTCGACACAAGAATTATTCTCTTTTGAATAAAGTTATGTTTTTCCAAGTTTGTTGAAAAACTGTTTTTGATCAAGTTAATTTAAATAACTTAGATGATTGTAATTCTCATTTTGATTAATAGTTATTAGTCAAAAGGGTAGATGAGAATAGTTAAACGAATCAGGTTTTGTGTTTATCGCTTTTATATCGTTTATATTTATAAATGCATGGTTATTGCATATATATATGTTGTTTATATATATTGTGTGGTTGTGATACGTAACTATAGTTTTGCCGACTTAGGGCTCGTTTTTTTCCTTTTTCCTTCTTTTTGGGTTTTGGGAAGGCATGCGTGCCACTTACAATCTCTTTCTCTTTTGTAATATTGTACTGGTTCGGGGAGGCTTGCGTGCCACTTACAACCCCTTTTATTATTGTAATTGTAATAGTAGTAGTTGTAGTTTTGTCCCATAATCAAGATGGAGTACGAGAGATATCCAAGATGATGACTTGCACAGTACTCGGGTACTTCGGAGGAGGTGTCGAGACAACTGGGAGCAATGCATCATGAAGGCGAATCCGAGTTCTTCTTTTCCTTAGGATTGACCTTAGGATTAGTTGGCAAAACTATAGGATTTTATCTGCGTGGTTGTGTTTATTTTTTTAATGCTTACTCCTGTATGTGTGTGATGCTAAATAAACAAGTTTAATAATAGGCAATTATTAAACAGAGAAAAAACACGGTTTATTACAAACTAGAATACGACTTCAGTTTATTAGTCGTATTAGTTAAATTTTATATAAATTTAAAGTTTTGTCAAGGTTATAAGTTTGGAACTTATAAAGCCGTTTTGTGCACCTAGTATAGGTACACATGTAAATCGTATTTTTAAAACAGATGGTTTTAAAATGGTTTTTCAAAACTGGAAAATTAAGTTTTCTTTTAAACTTAATTATAAAACCCAAGAAAATTTTAGATCAGTGTGCTACCCATCTAATGGTACACCTTTGCTGTTAAACGGTACTCGGGTGTCGGAAGTGCCCAAACCTTGGGCATCCGGGTTCAAACCATTGCGGCAAAGGGTATGAAAGATTATGCGATAATCGGGAGTCCCGGCCAGAATTCATACTGTCTTAGGTGGTGCGATCTATTTTGGTGATAATCGGGAGTCCCAGCCCAAAATGCACTAGAGTAGAGTTAAACATACTAGACTGGGTCTAACTAAGTGCTCTACGAGGTTCTATGAGTCGTATCAGCTAGGTACGATTGGTACAGGGTGTTACCTACCAGAAATAGCATGACTTGGCGGGAAGTGACCAAAGCTTGTGTCAAGTATGTGAAATTTGGGTCCTAGGTCTGATATATATTATTTATGGGTTTGATGATATATGTTAGAAAAGTTTACTTGCAATTACTAATTAAACCGAGTTTTAATTTGTAGATGGCAACCAACGTTTCCAACACTAACAACCTCTCTCTTCTCTCTATCCTAGAGAAGGATAGTTCATCGGACAAAACTTTCTCACATGGGAGAGAAATCTCCGGATCGTGCTGAGGCATGAGAGAAAGTGGTACGTCCTAGAACAACCTCTGGGAAATCCCTGTCAACAATGCTAGGGCAGACGTCAGGGAGGCTTATAAGAAGCGCTCCAATGACGCCCTGGATGTTAGTTGCCTCATGCTTACAACAATGAGTCCTGAGTTGCAGTCAAGCATGATGGAAACTCCTGCTTACGACATGATCCGCCAGCTGAGGGACATGTTCCAGAAGCAAGCCCGCACGGAGCATTATGATGCCACTTGGGCATTTAACTCGTGCAAGATGGTGAAGGGGACATCGGTCAGTACCCATGTCATTAAAATGAAAGGGTATATGGACCACCTAGAGAGGCTTGGGCACCCAGTACCGTTTCAGCTAGCAACGGATACGATACTCAACTCGTTGTCAGACGACTATAAGCCTTTTATAGTCAACTACAACATGAACAACATGGAAAAATCCGTGGCGGAGCTGCATTCTATGCTTAAGACTGCAGAGCAGAGTATCGGGACCAAGTCTAAGGACGTTCTCATGATGGGCAATGGTGGTAATAAGAAGAGGAAGGGGCGCAACGGAAAGGAAAGGGTAGGACCCAGCCCAGCCAGAATGCACCCAGGGCTAGTGATAACAACAAGGGTAGGAAGCCAAAGCCGAACAAGGCAAGAACCGAGAATCGGTGCTTCCGGTGCTGCGAGACCGGACACTGGAAGAGAGATTGTCCGAAGGCTCACGAAGCAGGAGGCAAGTCTGGCTCCTCAGGTATCGTGTGACTAGCTTCTTTGTCACTTTCCACTTGTAAAGTTTCTTACGAGTTTTCAAATATCTTGCAATCGTTTATTGCAGGAGGTGATGGAAAGTGAATCGGCCTAGCATTCAAGATCCTACGTGCTTTATCCGGATATTTAATAATTCTTTTCTTAGTTATTAAATTTTTTAAGTTTTTGGATTTGATTGATTTGATGTAAACTATTGGTTGACTTTTTGGTTTTTTCAAATTTGAATTATTTAACTAATATCCGTGCACGTATGTTTTAAATGAATCAAGTTAGTCCAGTTGTGACTAAAGGTTACTAATAAGTCAAGTTTTGACTTAATAGGTGATTCATAGTGATCTTATGCGGTAATTGTTGCAATTACATTAAATCTCAATATATCAATACTTAGATAAACAAGTTGTGTTTATGAACTTAGAAAGTCTTTCTAATTTACAAGTATTTAAGGATTTTATAAAAGATAAATGTTCAAAGCATTGAACATGATCAGATAAGAAATAATAGTTATTATTTCTAGATAAAAGTTTTTGGATAAAACATTTAAGAAAGTATAAGGTGATTATAATAGTTATTATGATCAAGGGTGCCTTATACTAAATGTTTTAAGTAAAGAATTTTAAAATACCTTTACAAGTGTTTCATACTTGTAATCGTGTTTTGGGTTTAATGAAACCGTTTTTCCATAATTGGAAAGATGGATATATGAGAAATCCAAGTTCTGTTTTCACCTCACAAAAACTGTTTTTAAGAGCAAGTGTTTAAAACACAAGTTTTAGGCGTATTAGTCAAGGATTGACTAAGCCTAAAATGGTGTTTTAAGGTAATGCACTTTTTCATAAAAGATAGTGGGAGCGCTTGACTAATGTATTTATCAAGTTATCAAGGTTGATCTAACTAGTATGATAATTACAAGTGTGAACTCTTAAAGTATATAATTGTCGGATGATTTTAGAAGTGGTCTAAAATAAAAGGTTCTTGAAAGGGAACTAATCCGAGGAACGCATGACTTATTGGAAGGTTCTCAATAAGGATGTCATTGCAAGTTTTTAAGTCAAGTTATGACTTAAATAAAATTATATGATTAAAAAGGGTTCAAAAGGCCAAAAATAATTAATGTTGGTAATTGATTAACGTTAGAGATGATAAAATAGGCTATTTTGATATCCTTAGTAATGAAATTAGATAAGTGTTAGTGTACACTGAGGATCTAATCTCAAGTTTACAAGTATGTGTAAATGGATTTATCGTCTCAAAACGGGGTATGAATCTAGTGAGATTTAATACATCTACAAGTGTAATTAAAGTTTTAATTACAAGGGGATTATTTTATAAACTCAGAAACTTTGGAGTATTTCTGGTTCTCCAAGTTTAAGGAATTTATAAAATAAGTAAGTCTAGAATTGATTTTTAGGTTGCGAAAATGATTTCTAGCAAAACCAAGAAGGAGTGCTTCAAGGTACTAGTCTTGAGTTTTTAGGGTTTATAGGCATATTATTTTCTTTGTAATCCGTGATAAGTTACAATGTAAAATAATAAGTAATTCAGATAAACGCTGTGAATTGAGTCAATGAAATGGTAAAAATTATGCATTATTATTCCAGGGGGTGGAATATGGAGGGTGTAGAAATTAATTTCATTGTTCTTCACCATTTTGTATGTTTTAGTCCATCCAGGAATAAACTTGGTTTATTCAAAACATCATCCGTGACTACTTATCTTGGTGGGAATCTTGATAGGGTTGTAAAGTCATTGTAATTTTGGGGTAGATTCGATGGTATATCGAATATAGCTGCAAAAGGTTTTTGCGGACCAAAATTGACGGATATTCGTTAGGGTTACGAATATTGGATTGACCCACAGTCAAAAATACTTCGTGGATTCATGTCAAAAGTATTTATCACATATGTTAACCTTAAACCTGAGGTATTTGGTTTGGGATGCGGTAAATGTTGTCTCCTTAGTGCGTCCTAACGTCACGCCGTAACAGGGTGGCTATAAGGGGCGTATCTAGATTCAGTGGGAGCCGTGTTGCCAAATGCAAATATTCAAGAAGGTATTTGCACCTCCTTTTTAGGAGAGATATTTCTGGGCCCCTTGACTGATTAGAAAAACTGGTAAGTGCACGCCCGTGCCCAAACGAACTGATCTGTTCTTTGTCGTTTATCACGCAGTTTTGAAATCAAGTATGTCATGAAATAATTATTGAGATTTTGAGTTGACACTCTGCATGCTCATACTCAAAATTGAAATATCGTGCTGCAAGGGACAAATCTATAATAACCGTACCCATTCATAAACAGGTAGTTTATGATAGTTAGTTCATGAACAGTTAGTTTATGATAGATTGCTTTTAAACAGTTGTTTTATGAGAGTTTACTTTATCACACGTTACTTTGAGATATAAGAGTTCTTATAACCTGGTTATCCTAAGTGTCTGGCTAGGGATCTCCTTAGGCTAACAATGTACAATCTCTATTACTTATCTGCACAAGTGGGAGTCTGTTTGATTATGTGCAGAGATAATTAACGCCAAAAACTTGATACGCGAATATCAGTCTTAAATTTATAAACTAATCTAACTGTATTTGACTGACACGCTAACGGGCAAGCGCACCCGGTCGTATAGCAGTAAACCAGGCAAGACCTGGATCGTCTCCACAGGGAATAGTTATGAAATATACTATTATGAAATACACTAGTTAAACTAGATTGCTTAAATGTAAAAGGGGGGTTTTTTGAAACTAGTAGCTAACCGCTGCCAAGGTATGAGAATATTAAATTAAAGCAATAAACTAGAAACAATTTTAAGAAGTTGAAATCAGTTGATAGAGATGTATTTACCAATGAATCACTCTTCCTAGGTTCAATTTGTTATAAACATAAATAATATGACAGGTTTCTAAGGGCGTTCGAACCAACAACCACCAGTCCTACTAATCCGATTACGACTTAATCTTTCCAAAACACACTTAACTCTCGTTGTATGGTGAATTAGACTCAAACTTTTATCTATGATATTACTGAATAATCTTAACCCTCATTATCTCAGAAAAGTTATCTATCCTATTAATGCAAACGTCATTGTCTCAGATCAAGCAAACAATAATCCAGAAGAAAATACACGTCTGTATCTAACATATTACGCAGCAAAAGTTAAGATTAAAAACTCATGGTTCATGATTAAACATAAACAAAACCAATCATATATTTATGAATAAAGATACAAATCAAAACTAGGGTTTGTTCATCATGGTAAATACTAGAAAAGTCTAACTCATAGACAAGTTAAAAAACAAATACAGAGTAAAACCGAAATTGCAAACCATTATAAACCGATTATAGCAACCCAAATTAACCCTGCAGATGTTGTAGCCTCTCCTCTCCATCGCTGATCACTTCCTAAAGCTGCCGCATGTTGTTTCTTTCCGACGGCTGTCGTACGTCAACTACGTACGTATTGAAAATATGTATCTGACCTCCCTTCGTTATTTCGTAGCCGCCGTATTTATAAGGAACACAACTTGCCAGTTGCCACCGTCAATTGAATTAATAGCGTTGGGCCTCTTTGTAATTTTCGGCCCAAGCCACTAATTAAATCACAATTGATTTTTTTCTTCTTGATTTACTCGTTCGCTGGCTCAGTAATTCCCGAATCAAATTGTCATGAACTGTTTTCTTCCTTTTGGGCTTATTGGCCCATTTGATATTTATCCTTTTTTTTTAACTTCTGTTTCTCAAACAAATCCAGCAGATCACAGCCCTCATTAAATAAAACAAACATAATATCATCGTGGCTCCTTTTGTCTAGTTTTCGTAGTTTTTTGAATCACCTCGTTTCAAGTTCGTATGACTAAGATATGACCAAAACATTAAAGAGGTGTTAAAGCTACCACTTTCTCTTTTCTTCATCATTTCTCATCAAATTTCTTTTTTCTTCTCTCAAGAGCCCTACAACACAAATTATAAAAAATTAAGTAAATAATTAACCTAATTCATCGTAATAATACAATCAAAGAATCAGATATCGCATAAAAATATATGATTAAATATCGCGATATCAGGTACATTGTATCCAATGTTATAAGAGACTAAAGGGTCACACTGCTACACTCAATTAAAATAGTTTGGGATTTACCAATATCTGTGTGGAAATAATTAATCGGTGAAATTAATTATTTGAGAGAGAAATAAATAATAAATAGTTATTTATTATTTAAAGGGAATTAAATATTATGTTTAATATTTAACGGACCAGTTAATTAATAGTTAATTAATTAACTAGAAAAGTCCAGGGGGTCAAAGTGCAAGGAATGAAACTTTAATTAAAGTCATGTGCTTTAATTAAATGGGTTTGGGCTTGGATAAGGTTTAAGTATTTAAACCTAGTAAATGCTCATTTTATGAAGTAAGTGAGTTAATCCTAATCAAAACAAAAACCCCAGCGACTTTGCTCCCTCCCTGCGTCGGCCCCTTCCCTTCCCTTCCCTGCGTCGACTTTGAGAAAGCCCCAAGGGGGTTTCGGTTTTTGCAATTAAATACACACACATGCGGTTCGTGTGGTTCGGGTAATTCCAGCAGCGGTCTAGCAGCTAGTTCGTTGGTGGTGCAATAGTGGTGGACTAACTTTAGCAATCCCAAGATTTCAAGAGGTATTGTTTTTCCCTAACCTTTTATCTGGATTATAGATAAGAAACTGATGTGATCATAAGAAAGATCCTAACCCTTTTAGGGTTTAGAGGGTTGTGTTCAATCTGTTTCCGTTTTAGGATTGAACCAGTAGAATCAAACCCAGGGTTTAACCAGTTTGTGTCTTAGGGTGGTTTGGTCAGATCAAAACCCTTCATATATTACCATATGGATTAAGTTAGTAGGATAAGATTTTAAAATTATATAGTTAATAAATGGGTATAAGTATAAATACTTTGTTTGTGTAGAAGGCTGATTTTATTTACTAATATAGTTATTCGTTATTTTTAGAGTTAATTACATTTTTGGTCCATGTGGTTTACCAAAAATTGCACATTTGGTCCTCAGGCTTAATTAATTATGGATTTCATCCTTGTACATTACCATTTGTTTCAATGTTGGTCAGTGACCTACTTAAAAAGACTATAATACCCCTCTGCCCTTAATTTATTCTTTTGTTTTTAAGTTTTATTCATTTAAATAATAATTATTTTTAAAAAGTGTAATTAATTCAAATAATAATTATGTTTAGAAAAACTAAAATAAAAATAAATAACATAAACACTTAAATTACCTAAACACCAAACCTCCTACCCCTATCCCCCTCTTTATCTTCCCCAACCTCAATCCCCAGCCGTAGGTCTTGGTGCTCCGCCAAGCTCCACCGCCATTCCGCCATGCTCCACTCGTCCACCACACCTCTGCCCTATCACTTTACCATATCATCGCACCACCGCACCATCGCACAACCGACCACAAGCTTTTCCCCTTCCCCTTCCAGATATGAGACGACGACACCACCACCAAAGTCGACCTGCACTACCGCAACTTCTGGCCCTCTTTTTATTCGAGTTATGTGTTCATGTTGGAGCTTCTGGGCACATTTGATTATGATTCTTGGTTCAAATCTGTAATTTATTCTTGATTATGAAATTGGTAATCCCTCGTCTAAAATTGACATCAATAAAATGGGAAAGCTACCACCGTCGCTCAGAACCGGCAATGGTAGACAAACTTGGTAAACGGTGGTTGAACGATTTGGTAAACGTTGGTTGCTTTCACTCATCTTCTACTCATGTTTGCACTTGATTACGGTTAGATTTGGTCGACAACGGCATACAAAGTAGTGGTTTGTGATGGTGGTTAATATGATTCTAGATTCATGTTCATCTTCACCATTTTTGTTTCTATTCATCTTCACTTGTTATTGTTTCCAAACTTGGTAAACGGTGGTTGACCGATTTGGGAGTGATCGATGTTTGTTTGTGGTGGGTGACCATGAACGGTGGTGGGTGGCGGCAGATGGAGAAGAAGATGAGCGAAGGTCAAAGGAAGTTCACAGATCTGGGTTTGGTTTGATCGGAGGACCAAAATATCCATAAAAACTACCACCGTCGTTAATCTGAAAATGGTTGTGGTGGTGGCGGTGGTGGTTGTGAGTCTACTACGGCCGTGGTGGTCCAGATCTGGGAGGGGCGGTGGTTGTGGTGGTGGCGGTGGAGAAAGGCAGAGGTGGCAGGTTGGAGAGGCGGTGCAAGGTACTAGAGAGAGAGAGACATGGGGAGGGTGAAGTGGATTCATTCTTATTTTATTATTATTTATTTAGTATAATAATTATGTATTATTAATTATTTATCAATAATATTTAGAAGGATAAAATGATAAATTAAGGGCAGAGGGGTATTTTAGTCTTTTTAAGTGGGACAGGGACCAACATTGAAACAAATGGTAATGTACAAGGATGAAATCCGTAATTAATGAAGCCTAAGGACCAAATGTGCAATTTTGTGTAAACCACAGGGACCAAAAATGTAATTAACTTTTATTTTTATGTAATTTTAAGTAAATACATATTATGCAAACGATAGTCAAAATAATTAAATTCATAAATCCTAAAATATATAATAATGATTTATCCAAATAAATGTTTAGATCGTAGATTGATAAGGAGTTTCTAAATATTTAATTAAAACAACCGAATAATATGCCATAATATAATTATACAATTGGTAATATGATAATATAAGATAATATTACCACCGCTAATATGCCATTATTGGTATTAAATGTTTAATTAAACATAATTTATAATTGGTTCTAATTAATTCATCTTTATTCAATAATGTTTATTATTTTTTAGTCACTATTTAGGGCTATTTAAATTATAGATTTATAAGTATGTATGAATTTGGATATAATCATAGTTATAATTATTTTGATATGAAGTTTTAATATTTTAACCTTAAAAGTATAAAATGATTTTTCAGTTTGAAGTAATAAATGATCAAGGTTAAATCTTATATTAATTAAATAAATGGTTCAGATTGTCTCGTCTAATAATTTTATTCTAATCAATCTTTTATTTATATCGAAATATTAGAATCCAGCTATAAAAAGATATGCTTCTTAGTAGGGATGGCAATTGTCACCCCATCCAATGATCATCCACCTGATTCGATTCATCTGTGATGTATATAGACGAAGTTAAAATCGTGAATTTCAGATATGGAGTGGATATGGATGTTTATTGGATTGGATATGGATAACGATTTTCCATCCATGGATGAAACCCGAATTAAATTTGATATAATACAGTATAATTTCATAAATGTATTTTAATTCTAAAACTTATATATAAATATATTAATAAAGATATATATATAATTATGTAAGTTAATATTCTCTTCTATAATATTTTTGTACAGTTGTATCGTTTATATACATGTAAGTGTCAAAGTGAAATAAACTATGATTCATATCTTTTTTTTGGAAGAAAATATGTATATATATATATATATATATATATATATATATCAATAAAGATTGTAAATTAATATAAAAATATGGTATTTTCTTTGGGATAAAAGTTTTTTTGATATCCAATGGATATTCATTTACCTGTTTAATCCGATGGATATGAATACGGACCGACGAAATTATTTTACATAGATATGGATGATGAAAAATTAAATGGATATGAATGTGGATATGGCGTCGCCCGATCCATATCCGATCCATTGTCATCCCTACTTGTTAGTTGTTATGATTTTACTTTTTCGGTATGTCTATTAATATTAATACTTTCTTGTAATAGGTTTCAATTTGTTTTAACGAGTCTTTCAATCATTGATGTTAATATATGATATATGCATAAACAATGTCTTGAAGCATAAAATTTGAGATTGAGTGGAGCTTATCTCTTTCATGTTGTCGCTATTTCTTGAACCTTTGTTGCTAGTGCTTGCTTTATGAACTTAAACATTACTAATGAGTTAATCTATAGTATAAATTGCCTTAGGAACCAAGATTTTGCGCTTAATACATTTGGGGACAGTGTATCTTTGATGATTTAAATTTTATGATTGAGACGCGATATCAAGAATTTACTGCTTTTGAAACACATGAGAACGAGAATAAAAAGATATGCTTGTTAAGAGTGTTAGGACTTAAGGTTAAAAAGCCAGACTTTTAACTATGCTTAACTATTAGATTTATAATCTATTCAAATAATATTATACTAGATTAATATTAACATGAATAAAAATGTTCAAAATAATTATAACACTTAAAAGAAATAAGTGTTTAAAAAAATAGTGATTGACAGCATTAACGGCAGACCAGCATCGGAAACATCAACGCAAGGAGAAGTGTGGACGTGATGCAGAAATCTGGTATTATGATATGAGATGTAATTGTATTTCTTGTACAAATCATCGATCACTAATGTTATAATTAGAAGCAATATTTATTTGTTATATTTAAAAATAATTTAAGTTGATTACACTATATTGTAAAATGAGAAACTAAGAAGTTCAATATGATATTTTGAAATATTTGAAAGGGTAAATATGATATTTATAAATTAAGATTGGCATAGAGCGGTTTTTAAAGTTTAAAAAAGATATATATAAAGTTATCTCTAATAATAATAATATTCAAATTATAGAATTTTTACTTTTAAAAGTCAAAATCATATTGAATTTTCAATATAAATGGATGATTGAGATTTAATTTTAGTAAAAAACAAAGTGATATAATTTTTTAATAAAAAATAATCTAATTTATTCCTTTATTTATATTTAGAGATAAATTTAATATAAATAAAAATAAATAATCAAAATATCTTTGATTTAAATTAAGAGTGACTCATTTTCAATAACATACTTACATTTACATACATGCAATTTTTCCTATATAAATTCAATTTAATAACTTTCTAAGCACAGTTTTTTAGATTCTTGGCTTATTAATTTTCTACTATAAATATTAAATAAAACATAAATACAACAACAACAACAATAACACGTAATCCCGCTACAGCGGAGTATGAGGAGAGTAAAATATATATAATCATGCATCTATCCGTAGGTAGATAGATTGTTGCCTGAGATAGAACTCCGGCAACGAAAGACGAAAAAAGAAAAATAAAAAAATGCAATAAAAAATTAAACTAAAATAAAATAAGAAAACAAATAAGAAAACATAAATAATTAGTTTAAAGGCGTTAATCTAATAATTAGTTTAAAGGTCGCTGTTGATCTTAGTATTTTTTTAAAGGCATTTTAAAAAAAATCAATTTAAGTCTTTCTATTCATGGCTATAAGTTGATTATCTATATATTACCTCTCCATATCAATATATCATGTTTAGACGAGATCGAATATCATTATTATTATTTGAAGTACACGCTAAAAGCTAATTAAAAAGATAATTTTTAGAGTTTTTAAGACCAGTTCTAAAAAGTCTACTAAGTGTCAACATTGTAGGAAGAAACATGGGGTTAAAAATACTTAAAAAGAGCTTTTAGACCAGTGTGTAAGGCATTTTTTAATTTTTACGAGGGAGGTAGTCTTTTGAGTTTTAGGAATCAAACTGATCTAGAAAATATGTTTTTAAGAACGATTTATACAAAAGTACTTTAAGATGGGGTCTTTAATCAAATGTGTAGTAGTGTCTTTCTAGTTCTTCTAGAGTTTGTGATTCACCAACAAGCATCAAATATCTAATTTCTTTTTTAGTCACTGATTTGTGCTATGTAAACAAGCCATATGGTTTTATTTCATTTTATTTCTTTAGTGTGGTTTTTGTTTTTTTGGCTGTTGTAATTTTTTAAAAAATATTTACAATTTACTATTAATCCACTTGTCTTGTGTTGTCTCCTTTTACCACTAGACCCTTAGAGTAGGAAATTTACGTTTATTACATATTTTACCATCTTCGTATTACTTTGAGTTATGGTACGATTGTCTTTTATATAGTGTCTCTTCTTTAGAATGTTGCATGTTTCTTTCGTTACACAATCCCAACTTTACTTTTTAATCCCTTTATCTCAATGCTAAACTTATTTTCAACCATATTATGGCTAAATACACGTCCTATTTTCAACACATGGCTCGACCATAACCTTTTTATTGACTCACCAATCTAACTGGGCTATGTATACATAAATCCAACCCTTCTTCTTGGCCTAGCCCCTCGTAAGTCGTAACGTCTCTTGTGCTTATTCCACTGATGGTGTATGATGACTTCGATCTCACCGCCTACTATCAGACATTATTTTGCATAATAACCCGATCCTATTATATACGTCAGTCTTAGACTTTTAGGATTTTCACTATACTATTATACTGAAGAATTTAACAATATAATTCTTAATACGAGCCTACGAGGGTTTTATTATTTTACATTTTCATATGACTTTATGTCCTTATAAGATGATATCAAAACTTCATCTTCTTTCTACGTGTTAGATATGAATGTTCAAATGACGCTTATTTTAAACAAAATACTATAATTTTCAACATTATACCCTAAATTGAGAATCAAATGGGAATTTTAAACTACTTGTGAAATTCAACCACTTACAAGATATATATTGTTAATAAAACAAGGATCTAGAAGATATTGGTTTTGACGTGTTTTTTGTTGTTTAAAATTGTATATAGTCAGACATCTAATGCTTGACAAATTCTGATCAATTGACAAAACTGCCATTTTCCTTTAAAAATATATTTAAAGTTTTAAACAGTTTATAAGATGAAAATAAAAGTATACGAGATTACATTGAAAAATCACATAGGCACGTACAGGTGTGTACACTAGCTAGACTCATTATTGGCTGATCTTGATCAAGCCAAACACGTATTATATATATATATATATATATATATATATATATATATATATATATATATATATATATATATATATGTGTGTGAGAACCGTTGTTAACGCGAGAACCGCGAGAACCAATCTAAGCCGTCCAATTCCCCCTCCTTCTATGTCATTGCCCACCCATGAATTCCTCACATGCACCCTGCCACACTCTATCCCTCCACGCTCTCCATACATGATACTTCCCATATCCAAGGAACGGCCAAGATTGGTTCTCGCGGTTCTCGCACTAACAACAGTTCTCGCATGAACCCTCCCCTATATATATATATATATATATATATATATATATATATATATATATATATATATATATATATATATAGGGGAGGGTTCATGCGAGAACTGTTGTTAGTGCGAGAACCAATCTTGGCCGTTCCTTGGATATGGGAAGTATCATGGATGGAGAGCGTGGAGGGATAGAGTGTGGCAGGGTGCATGTGAAGAATTCATGGGTGGGCAATGACATAGAAGGAGGGGGAATTGGACGGCTTAGATTGGTTCTCGCGGTTTTCGCGCTAACAACGGTTCTCGCATGAACTTATATATATATATATATATATATATATATATATATATATATATATATATATATATATATATATGGAAAGGTTCAAATGAGAATAAGAAATTAATTGAGAATGGGAGACTAAATCTCGGCCGTTCATTTTGTAAGTGGAATTCATGGATGGAGAGCGTGAGGGGACCTAGTGTGGCAGGGTGCATGGGAGGAATTCATAGGTGGACAATGACATTAAAGAGGGGGAATTGGACGGCTAGGATTGAGTCTCTCATTCTCAATTTATTTAAGGTTCTCATTTGAACCTCCCATTATATATATATATATATATATATATATATATATAGGGGAAGGTTCAAATGAGAATGATAAATTAAATGAGAATGAGAGACTAAATCTCAGCCGTTCATTTTGTAAGTGGAATTCATGGATAGAGAGCGTGGGGGAATCGAGTGTGGCTGGGTGCATGTGAGGAATTCATGGGTGGGCAATGACATTGAATGATGGGAATTGGACGACTAGGATTGAGTCTCCCATTCTCAATTAATTTAAGGTTCTCATTTGAACCATTGAGAACCATTTTTAGTGCGAGAACTGCGAGAACCAATCTATACCGTCCAATTCCCCTTCTTTCAATGTCATTTCCCACCCATGAATTCCTCACATACACCCTGCCACACTTGATCCCCCAAGCTCTCCATCCATGAATTCACTTATCAAATCAACGGCTAAGATTGGTTCTCGCGGTTCTCGCACTAAAATCGGTTCTCAATGGAACTCTCCCATATATATATATATACACACACACACACACATATATGTGTGTGTGTGTGGGAGAGTTCATTCGAGATCCGTTGTTAGCGCGAGAACCAATCTCAGCCGTTCCTTGTTGGAAGTTTATGGATGGAGAGTGTGGCGGGGTGGAATTCATGGGTGGGCAATGACATTGAAGGAAGGGAAATTGGACGGCTCAGATTGGTTTTCGCACTAAGAATGATTCTAAAATGAACTTCTTCCTATATATATATATATATATGTGTGTGTGTGTGTGTGTGTGTGTGTGGGTGGGTGGGTGTGTGTGCGTGTGTAAAATAATGAAATAAAATAGGATTCAATTTATTATAAGAAATCAAAATGCATGTCACGTAATTCAAGCTATATACATTGCAAAATATTAGCAAAATATATGTAAAATGTTTAAACTTTAAAGTCAAAATTGAAATAAATCAAAACTCGAAGCAAAAACATATTGATAAAACTAAAAATCGAGATGAACAACCAACTTCAGATGAACAACATGCAACTCGTAAAACTATAACTTAAAAATCGAAATAAAAACAACTAGAAATGGATTTTTATATTAAGCTGTAAGTTGATAAAATCAAGAAGAAGTGAACTCTTCGACTCAAAATGAAGTGATATTTACAACATTGTTCCTTGGAATGGTTCGGTTCAGTTTTTTCGGTCTATGAAATTTTAATAACCAAAACCAAATTGAAAAAGTCGGTTTTTGAAAATTTGAAAACCAAAACCGTGGGTTGCTATAATAGTTAGGTTTTTTGTTATGTTTTGTTTTTTCCTGCTCATCCCTAACTTTTAGAAAGGATCATCCTTTATGCTATTTTCTCAAGTTCAAGGATAGGAAAGAAAAAGTGTATGGGTGAGAATTATTTTATTCCAAATCCTTCCATCTTTCGGAGAAAAGATTTTAAGATAAAACAAGTATAAGTTCCTACTCTTATACCTTCATTTTCTTTCCTTAAATAAAACGCGAAAACATCACTTTTGCTAGTTTCCTTCCAATCATCGTCTTTCCTTTATAAAAAATCTCGAGAAGAGGGTGTTAAGATTATTCTTGAGTGTTTTAGTCTTTGTTACTAAAGTTTGTTCATGCAATAACCTAAGTGATTTATTTACCAAGTCAGTTTCCACATCAAACTAGTTTATGACATTGGTTTATTACAACTTAATTTTCTTAACAAAGTTTATTATGAGACAATATTCTCAGACATATCAATGTATTTATATAATTTTTTCCTTCTTTAAGTTATTGTCCAAAAGTGGGTTTCGCTTATACTTACTAAGATATTTAATGAGAAATTGTTCTTTTATTTAAATAATAAACATGTAAGAGATAATTTTTTCTTTCTTTATATATGTTTATATCCTCTGTTATTATAATAAAGAACTCCAAATTGTAGACCCAATAACTCTCTCCCACTTACAAACGGCAAGCGCATATAAATTTTTTAATCTTATTTAATAGTTTCAAGGGACCAATTACCATAATACATTTAATATCTAAACATAAATATATAATTTAATTTTTGAAGATCAATCCACATTATATCTATAAGTTAATCATCTCATATTGAATAAGGGAAATTGTATTTGCTATTTTCTCTTTATTGACGACAAAATAAATAATTTTATATATAGGTGTTATTAATGGTACATCACCTTCCTCATATCATCACATGTCAGATCATAGTCGATACACTCAAATCCATCATAAGGGTTTAGGGGTAGACCAGGGTAGGAGTGTCGAAAATATCTGTCATCCAAATAACCTGACCTGTTTAATTATGATAAAAATCGGATTTTGGTTAAAATATTTATGGGAAAATGATCCGTAATGTTAACATCACTTAACTTAGGTGATGTTACACTCACAAATCATTTAAATGAGTATATACTGAAATGACTAAACTACCCTTCATTAAAGTAGATTGTGAGTGTAACATTACCTAAGTTGCGTAATGTTAACATTACGGATGATTTCCCCAATATTTAAACATGTTTAATCGTGTTTTTGTTGTGATTATCATCTCATCTACCGTTCTACTAGATAAGTCTTCATTTAGTGGTAAAAAAGATAGTTAGGGAGAACAAGAAAAAAAAAACAAACCACACCAAGGAGCTGAAAGAGTAGTCTCAAAATTAAATTATATATATATATACCAAAAAACCTGCCATTTTAATTGATTGAGCTTCTGGCCCAGTGGCTGGCTTTAAAGTTTTTATACTCCCTACCCTCAGTTCTAATCCCAGCAACGCTTTTTTTCTTTTTTTTATTTTATTTTATTTCCAAGCTTTTGTTTCTATTTTGATGATTTGGTAAATACCATACTGTGTAAACCCCTTGGTCTTAAGTTTTATCCTTCCAAGTTTTAGGTTTGTTTTTTTTTTCATTTTTTTATGAAATTACTTTTTCATTTTTTATTAAATAATATTAAAACAATTAGTCTATGCTATATATTAGGGTTTAGGGTTTAGGGTTTAGGGAAGGAGTGGCTCTCGGGAGAAAGGGAATAGGCTTAGAATTGGTAGCTGGAATGTAGGTACTTTAACTGGCAGGTTTTTGGAGTTAGTGGATTGTTTAAGAGAGCGTAGGGTAGATATAGCGTGTTTCCAGGAGACTAAGTGGAAAGGGTAATCGCTCTAGAGAGGGTAATGGGTATAAGCTGTGGTACTATGGTTCGGGTACCGCCAAGAATGGTGTAGGGATTGTCTTATCAGCAAGGTTAAAAGATTATATAGTGGATGTAAACAGATGTAATGATAGGATTATTGCGATTAAAGTGGTTGTAGGTGAAGTTGTAGTCCATGTAGTGAGCGCCTATGCACCCCAGGTGGGTTTGGGAGAAGTAGAAAAGACTAGCTTCTGGAGGTCACTAGATGATCTTGTGAGAGGGATACCAGACGATCAACTTTTGTATATAGGAGGTGATTTTAACGGGCATATAGGAGCAGGAGTTGATGGGTACCCAGGGGTTCATGGGGGTTTTGGATTTGGGGTGAGAAACGAAAAAGGGCGGTCTTTACTTGAGTTTGCGTCCGCACAAGACATGGCCATCACAAACTCTTTCTTCAAGAAAAGGGATACCCATTTGATCACCTTCCGTAGTGGAGGACGTAGCACGCAAATTGACTACCTACTTGTGCCAAAGAGGGATCTTAGGAATTGCAAAGACTGTAAGGTCCTTCCACATGAGTCTGGCCTTTCTCTGCATCGTTTACTAGTGTTAGACATCCTTTCCAGGATAGGAGTTCAAAGAGACAGATCAGAGGGTAAACCTAGAATTTTATGGAGAAACCTAACAGGAGAGAGGAAAGAAGACTTTAGAAAGAGAGTCACCGAAGAGGTTAGTAGAACCCCTCTGAGGGATGCAAATTCAGCGTGGAACCACATGGCACAGACTATTAGAGAGGTAGCAAAAGATATCCTAGGATTTACTGCAGGTAAGGCCCGAGTTATTAGGGAATCGTGGTGGTTTAACATTGACGTCCAAGCCAAGGTTAAAAGAAAACAAACTTGCTATAAGGAGTTAGTCACAGCTAGGGAAGGTAAAGAGGAGGATAGGATGATGGCTTTGAATGCCTATAAAGAAGCTAAGAGAGAAGCGAAGAAAGTTGTAGCCCAGGCAAAAGAAAGAGCATTTTTAGACTTATACAATATATTAGATTATAAGGAAGGGCAAAATGAAATCTTCAAGTTAGCTAAAGCCAGGGAGAGGAGGAATAGAGATTTAGGAAGCATTAAATGTATTAAGGATGACAGAGGGAATGTAATTTCTAAGGATAGAGATATTAGATGCAGATGGGGCGATTACTTTCGTCATCTCTTTAACCAGGAGACAGGATTAGATATGAGTGGTAGTGGAGAGAGCCCCGAGGAGGGCCTTAGCGTCCTTAACGATTGTTCTTGCACTCGGATCTCTCAACAGGAAGTTAGAAGTGCTCTTCGCAAGATGAGGAGCGGAAAAGCGGCAGGACCTGATCAAATCCCTATTGAGGTATGGAGGTGTCTTGGAGAGCCAGGCATTAACTGGCTAACAACCCTTTTTAACCAGATTTTCCGAACTGCTAAAATGTCAGAGGATTGGAGAAGGAGTGTGGTTATTCCTATTTTTAAAAACAAGGGGGACGCCCAATTATGTGAGAATTATCGTGGTATTAAACTCCTTAGCCATACTATGAAGTTGTGGGAGAGGGTGATAGAAAACAGGTTGCGACGAGAAACAAAAGTATCCGAAAATCAATTCGGGTTTATGCCAGGGAGGTCTTCGATAGAAGCAGTTCACTTGATTAGAAGCCTCGTGGAAAAGCATAGGGAAAGACAACGTGATTTGCATATCGTGTTCTTAGATTTAGAGAAAACATACGATAGTGTACCTAGAGAGCTTATTTGGAGGACTCTTTACGATAGATGATATTGTCTTGATTTCTGATACGAAAGAGGAGTTAAACCGAAAATTAGAACAGTGGAGGGTTGCGTTAGAGGACTCAGGACTAAGGATAAGTAGAGGAAAGACCGAGTATCTCTTTTGCCATTTTAGCAAGACCGATATTGATGGGAGCCAAGATATCTGCATAGGAGATCATGCTTTGAGATCCCAGGAGTCTTTCAGGTATTTAGGGTCCTTATTACATAGAACGGGGAGGATAGATGAGGATGTTTCCAACCGTATTCAGGCGGGGTGGAGGAAGTGGAGAGCGGCATCAGGAGTACTTTGCGACAAGAAAATTCCACTTAGGCTTAAAGGAAAATTCTACAGACTAGCTGTCAGACCTGCCATGTTATATGGATCAGAGTGTTGGCCATTGAAAAAGGCGCAAGCGGAAAAGCTAGAAGTGGCAGAGATGAGGAGGCTTAGATGGATGTGTGGGAAAACGTTGCTAGATAAAATCCCCGTTGGTGTTTATAGAAACGAATTAAGAGTTACTTCTATCGTCTACAAGTTGAGAGAAGGGAGACTGAGGTGTTTCGGCCACGTTAAAAGGAGGCTGCATACAGCTTCAGTTAGGAGAGCATAATCGCTTACAGTGGAGGGCACTAGGAGGCGTGGTCGCCCTTTTTTGAGGTGGGAAGATAGAGTTAGAGCGGATTTGAAGGAGTTATCTCTCTGTGTGGACATGATCTCAGATAAGACCTCTTGGAGAATGAAGATTAGGATCCAGGATTAGGTGGAAGAGAGTTTGCACTTTGCGGCTTAGATCTATAGGTTGGGGGCTGTTTTGTGCCCCATTTTGCAGGGGTTTTATTTATATATATTTTTTAATTCTTTTTTGTTTTTCTTTTATTTTATTATTATTTTTATATTTTATTTTCTTCTTTTTTTTTATCTTTTTCGTGTTTTTCTTGTTCTCCTTTTCCTTCTGTTTTTTGTGACTTTTTGCTGCCGGAGGTCTTTTACAGGAAGCAATCTCTCTACCTACGTGTAGAGGTATGGTTGTCTACATCTCACCTCCCCTATACCCCGCTTTAGCGGGATTTGGGTATCGTTGTTTTGTTGTTGTTGTTGTAGTCTATGCTATATATTCTTCTCTTTCTATTTTTGTATAAAATGATTCTTTTATATATTTAAGTTTTTTTATGAACCTTTTCTTTTAATTAACTTCTACGTAGAACTTTTTTTAGGCGCAGTTTTTTTTCTTTTGTTTTATTTTTCTATATATTCTTTATTGAATTTTTATTTATTTTAATTCAAGAGTTTTTACATATCTATTTTAGTTTTTTAGCTTTATCGAATAATATCTTCTGGAAGATGACATAAAAGAAGATGGAATAATTACATCATATTTTTTTTGTTTTAATTGTTTATATATGATCCAATTTACGTGTAAATTATCTGTGTCTAAATGTTTTTTATATCAAAATGTTTGAATGTTGGTTTTTATATTTAATTTATTTAATTAACGTATATGTGGAAGTTATTTTCTTTATTTTGTATATTTTTCCTTTTTATCATTTTTGATACTTTTTTTCTTTTTAAAATAATTTATGAAATTTTTTATTTTTAAGTTTAATCTTTATGTTCTGGACGAGAAATTAAATAACATGAATGCACAAAAATCACGTAGAATAAAGTTCATCCTAATTCCAATCACAAATCTATAAAAAATTTTGCCAATTTATCTTTAACATTATGTGAGGTTTAAGTTTTTCAATGAAGAATTAGAAAAACTATAAGAGTTTTTCAGTATATTTCTGAATAATAAATATATTTTTATACTTTTTAGCATCAAAGTTTATTACAAATATCTAGGGGTGTACGTTCGGATGGATTGGTTTGATCCGATCGGATTGAGTAAATCCAATTGGATTTCGGTTTTGAAAAGTGTGATCCGATCCATCCAAACAATCTTAAGATCCGAACCAAACCATCCAAATTTACAATTCGGTTGGATCGGTTTTTACAATTCGGTTTTCATTGTAACACAAATACATGTTTAAAGAGTCGAGAAATTTTAAAAACTAGATTCGATACATATGCTATTAATAGTAAAATATAGTTATCCAAGTTACAATAGGTAGTGAGAATAGTGGTTTTATAAATATATAATTAAAAATAATAAGTTGTAAATGAACATAGACATGATACGTATGAATCACTTTGTTCCACTAGTGTTATATATATATATATATATATATATATATATATATATATATATATATATATATGTCTATATTCTTGTTCGGTTAGTTCGGTTTATTCGGTTTGAATTATAGTAACCAGAACCAATCCGGAATCTATAGTAACTATTCGGTTTTGATCCAATCCGATCCAAAAATCCGAAATATCCGAACCAAATAGTCCGATCCAATATTTTCGGTTCAGTAATTCGGTTTTATCCAATCAGTGAACACCCCTACAAATATCTTTTGCACCTTATAATATATAATAATAATAACATATAACAATCTATATTCTTTTAGTTAAAAGAAAATTAAAAATCAAATTGGGTTAATAAATAGATTTCATTTGTTTCCAACGTAAAAGTCGTAAAACATAGTAAGAGTACTAAAAAAATGACATACGGGTTCTCTTTTGTAATAACATATGGAATCATTTTATTTCTAAGTCGAATTAGACTTTTACTAAATGACGCATATATGTGTTAAACACCGCCGCAACGCGCGAGGTACAATTACCTCGTTATATAAAATTTATCAGGAGGTTATTCTATAACGAATAGTAATTTTCATCCAAAAATTTATATAGTTTGAATATGTACAAGTTAACAATAAACTGTTTGGCAGGGTTGTTAGCATATTGTTTTTAAAAGACTATGGAGATTGAACCTTTAATGGTCTCTTTTTGTAGCACCACTCAATTTAATATCTTGCCTATTTCCTCCATTTAATATTTTGAGATACGTTTTTTTCTTTCTTCTTCTTTCCATTACATTGACTATTTGAATTTGATAGATTTATTATTATGACTTTTTATATGTTTTTTATATTCTCTTGGTAACTTTAATATATAATATTTTGTCCAAATATGAATATATAAACGTTACTATTTTACTTTTATCTACATTTTAACTGGCATATGTTTTTAAAAGATTATGGAGAATAGTAATTTCCATCCAAAAATTTATATAATTTGAATATGTGCAAGTTAACAATAAAGTGTTTGGCAGGGTTGTTAGCATATTGTTTTTTTTTCTTTCTTCTTTATTCCATTACATTGACTATTTGAATTTGATAGATTTACTATTATGACTTTTTATATGTTTTTTATATTCTCCTTGTAACTTTAATATATAATATTTCGTACAAATATAAACATATAAATGTTACTATCTTACTTTTATGTGCATTTTGATACATATTTATGGCTTTTTTTTTATAGATATCACAATCTTAAGTTTTTGTATGTTTTTTAGATGAAAATATAATATTGGTTCCATAAAAGTTCTTTTTTGTGAAATCTTGTTTTGCTTATTGTCGATTTATTAATATCAAATGTTACGTTGGATGTAACAAGAACTACAAGTTATATGAAATAAAATGACACCACATATGTTTGTTTTTTACTTTTAATATTAAATCATCCTTAGTTTTTCGGTTTTCGTCGCAACGTGCAGACGTTACCATCTCGTTATATAATGTAAAATAGAATGGTGGATGAGAGGATAATCACAACATGCAACTTCTTTAAATGTTATGGATGAAATATTCGATTTATCTAATTATGAAAAAAAATATGTAATTGTTCGTTTTCATATGATTGTAACAATGTATAATCATTCAATCAGCTAACATATAATTTGGGTATTTTATATATATATATATATATATATATATATATATATATATATATATATATATATATATATATATATATATATATATATATATATATATATATATATATATATATATATATATATATATATATATATATGTGTGTGTGTGTGTGTGTGTGTGTGTGTGTGTGTGTGTGTGTGTGTGTGTGAGAGTACTAATCCCGATCAAAACCCTAACTAAACTTTAATATGATTCATTAACGATTATTTTTTACAATCTGGAATTTTCTTCATATATATTATCTTCATGCGTACCTAAAACCAAATTCTATATCATTGTGTTTATTACTGGATTTGAACACTAAAGCTTGTGAGACACTAAATACACGTAATAACACTGGATTATAAGCCCTTTGGTAGTAATCCACTAATTATCTTTATTCATATACTCTATTTATTTAAACATTTGTATTAATCTGTTAAGTAAGATGATAAGTAAAAAGATATAATAGAATAGTATAGAACTTCCAATTTTTAGTCAAGCTAGTCTTTTAGTTTAAAAAATATTTACTAAAATGGCATAGTACCACAACGATTGCAACATATAGGGGTACAACGGATACCAGATGTTGGATCTCGTTTTGGTGGTAGTGTTGGGATGGTTGGCCTTGGTGTGGCATATGAATGTGTCATAGGACGCAGGTGCCGGCGTGCCGCTAGAGCATGAGAGAGTTCTATAATACTGTTTGTGTATCATGGGCTACATGGTTTGTTACGGTGGCATGAGCCACGGTCAATCAAGTGCTCAATATAGAAATTTTGAGTTTTTTTAACACGATGCTAGTGTTAGGGGTGAGCATTTGGACCGGAAAAACTGAAACGAAAATTATTCTTGCACCACCCAATTAATTTAATGTCCTGGCTTTTTATTCCATTTTATATCTTGAGATACGTTTTTATTTTTTCTTTGTTTTTTCCATTCACGAATGGATTGAGTATTTAGAATTTGATAAATTTATTATTATGATTTTCTATATGTTTTTTAATTTTCTCTTTTAACTTTTAATATATTATAATTTGTATAAATCTTCTAATATATAAAAGACTAATTTGCAAAAAATTATTAAATGATCTGGACCATTTATTTAATAAAATATTTGATCTTAGCCGCTAATTCATTTAATTCTAAAATTTTAATTTTGACTTTTTAGAGTCAAATTAATATGAATTAGATAAACATAATACTTAATATATAGTTGTTATTATCTTATTCTTATCTACAATTTGATGCATATTTATGGCTTCGTTTTTATAGATGTCATACTTTTAGGTTTATGTATGCTTGTTGGATGAAAAAATCATCAACGGTTTTGTGGAAGTGTTTTTTTGTGAAATTTTTTTCTTGTCATCGAATTTAATAATGTCAAATGTTACGTTGAATATAATAAGCACTACAATTTATACGAAATAAAATGACACTACATTATATTTGTTCTTTACTTTAATATTATTCATCCTTAGTTTTTAGTTTTCCGTTATAACACTCGGACATTACCGCCTCCTTACATAAGCAATGGCAGATGAGAGGATAATCACAAAATGCAACTTTATTTTAACGTTATGGATGAAGAAGAATGTTCAATATAGTTCATACTTAATTCATAGCTATAAAAGACTAGTTTTAGCCTTTGAATCATAATATCAATGGTTCATATTGCATTTTAAAATTTTTGGACGGAAGTCAATTTCGTAATTCATATGTGACGCTTATACAAATCACATGTGATTGTATACTGAATCACTTGTAATTGCATATTAAAATTTTAGAACTATGTTTTTAACATTGACTTTATTGAACACAACTCTATGAATAAAATATTTGATTTTATGTGATTTTGATAAAAATATGTAATTATTCGTCTTCATATGATTGTAGCAAACTATAGTCATTCAATCATTTAGCATATATATATATAGGGGAGGGTTCCATCGAGAACCAAAAAAATGCGAGAACTGCGACAACCGATCTCCATCTTTTTAAAACTAAAATATCTATCAAACGACAAGATATTAAATTATGAAAATTATACCAAATTAACGACAATAATATGCTCTTTAATATGACATCCATATTGCTATATTTTTTTCAACAAAAAATAATTTGTTACATATATGTAACATACCTTATAGTACTGATCACATATATATTAGTACTGATTACATATATGTAACATAACTTATAGTGCTAGAAAAAAAACCCGGCAAAAACGAATTTTTTTTGTTGAAAAAAATATAGCAATATGGATGTCATATTAAAAGAGCATATTTGGTATAATTTTCATAATTTAATATCTTGTCGTTTGGTAGATATTTTACGGTTTATATCGGTTCTCGTAGTTCTCGCATTTTTTTTGGTTCTCGATGGAACTTCCCTCTCTCTCTCTATATATATATATATATATATATAGAGGAGGGTTAATGCGAGAACCGTTGTTAGTGCGAGAACCAATCTCGGTCGTTCCTTGGATATGGGAAGTTTCATGGATGGTGAGTGTGGAGGGATAGAGTGTGGCAGGGTGCATGTGAGGAATTAATGGGTGGGCAATGACATTGAAAGAGGGGGAATTGTACGGCTCAGATTGGTTCTCGCAGTTCTCGCACTAATAATGGTTCTCGTATGAACTTTTTCATATATATATATATATATATATATATATATATATATATATATATATATATATATATATATATATATATTAGGATTAAATCAAAAGATTTTGTTCTTGGTTTACTTTATATTAGGATTAAACGGAGCCATTACAATAACACGTAATATTGTAACACTTAGTAAACAACTATACAGCTTCCCAACATCTCGCTATATTAATACATCAGAGTTTGCACGAAAGCGTGGTGGACAAGGGAATTTAGAATTTTTAAAACACCAAAATCAAAACAATAAATCCTATATAAAAAATGAAACGGTTAAATTACTTACAGATTTCTTAACACATGAATTAGAAAAAGGAAAAGATATTACAAAAAGCCAAAATTATCCTATAATTTTACATTTAGAAAAAATAGGATTTATAGGAGAAGATATTAAAAAATCAAAGGTCAAATATATATGTAAATTTAAAATAAAAAATCCAGATATTAAAATTAGAACAACTAATATAGAATACATTCCTTTAGACAAAGAGGAATTTAGAAAACAAATACCAGAAATGTTAGAACAAGGATTAATTAGAAAATCAGAAACTCCTCACATATCAGCAACATTTATAGTAATAAATCATAGTGAAATTAAAATAGGAAATACTAGAATAATTTACAATTACAAACGTATAAACGATAATACAGAAGATGATTGTTACAATATCCCAAATAAAGATAAGTTACTGAATCTTATACAAAAGAAAAAGGTATTTTCAAAATTTGATTTAAAATCAGGATATAATCAGTTACAAGTTGAAGAAAGTTTTAAACCTTGGACAACATTTACATGTTCAGAAGGACAGTATGAATGGAACGTTCTTAGCTTTGGGTTAAAGAACGCACCATCAGTATTTCAAAGATTTATGGATAATATATTTCTTAAATATGATTTCTGCTTAGTATATATTGATGACATTTTAGTTATCAGTGAAACAGTGCAGGAACACGAGAAACATTTACAGACGATATTTGAAGAAATTAAAAAGAACGGTATAGTAGTTTCTAAAAGAAAGATGAAATTATTTAAAAGAAAAATCTCTTTTCTTGGTCTTGAAATAGGCAATGGGAAAATAGAATTACAAGCACATATTTCTACAAAAATTTTGGAATTTCCAGAAAAATTTGAAAACTTAAAACAAATACAAGCATTTTTGGGATTGATTAACTATGCTCGAAAATTCATACCCAATCTTTCAAAGTTAGTTGGACCATTATATAGTAAAACAACAAAAAATGGGCAAAGACATTTCAATACGGAAGATATAAAGTTAGTAAAAACTATAAAAGAAGCAGTTAAAAATATTAAGCCATTAGAATTACCATTAGTGACAGATTATATAAATATTGAAGTAGATGCTTGTAAAGAAGGATGGGGAGCAGCCTTACTTTGTAAACCAGATAAATACAGTTCTAAAGATACTGAGAAAATATGTTCATATGCAAGTGGAAATTTTAACAAAGCAGGAACAAACTGGACACGTTTGGATTTTGAAATTCAAGCATTAATCAACGCTTTAGAAAAGTTTAAGATATTTTTACATAAAGAATTTACAGTTAGAACAGACTGTGAAGCTGAAGGGTTTTGTGGGGTAAAAGACATATCATACATGCACAGCGGAATAAAAAACAAAACCCCCTCCAGTGATCTCATCTAACTCATATAAGAACTAATACATAGTAAGGGATACAAATTATACCTTTGAGCAAACCAAAACTTTTCCTCAATCCTAGATTGCTGCAGGTTATCCATCGCTACTGCACCACCTCGAACGGGCTGCTAGACCGCCTAAGGATTAAACCTTGATCCCCAATGTGTGTGTGTGTTGCGTCGCCACCGACCACCACCCTTGGTGGTTCGGTTTTCACCACGTCGCCGAGAGAGAGAGGGAGAGAAGAGTGCTTAGGGTTTTTCTTAACTTGTGATTACTTGTTAATGATTCTAAGGTTAATAAGGTATATATATAGATATCCTTATTAAAGCCCAAGCCCGTTTAATTTAAAGCCTAGCTTTAATTAAACTATTAAGTAATTACAGAAAATACCCTTTGACATTTCTAATTAATTAATAACTATTAATTAATTGGTCCCGTTAATATTTAAACTAAATATTAACTTCTCCTCTTTAAATAATAAATAGCTATTATTATTTTTCTTCTCAATAATTAATTAAACTAATTAACTATTGTTACACACATCTAGGTAAAATCCATAAGGTTCTAATTGAGTGTGTAGCAGTGTGATCCTTTAGTGTCACAGTATTAGACACGATGATACATGTTATCTATCTATGCACACAATCTAACAGAAGCCATAGTTCGTTTTATTAAAAACGATCAAAGTAAAAAAGTAAATAGAACTAGGTGGGTAAATTTATAAAATGTCATACAAGGCAGTGGGTATAAAATAAACTTTGAACACATTAAAGGAAAAAATAATGGTATAGCAGATATGCTTTCTAGAAACATTAACAAATTATTTGTTGCAGATTGCTAGCAAAGACAAAGGAAAGAAGAAACTCATATATCCTACACAGTTTAAAAAAGGACCATCTTCAGCAGAAGAAGAATCCAAAGTTCCAAGTCTTTCTCAACAGACTTCGGAACAAGGACTTGAGAATATTACACAAACACAGTTACTACAAACTTACAGTTCTACAATAAGACCACGATTGGAGATGAATAAAATTAGTCCTACCAATCCCCATGTTTTACAACATGGTACAAAAAATATACAGACTATACAAAAACCGGCTAGTTCGGTTATTATATTTGGAAATTATGCTTTACAAGTATGCCATGATGAGACCAAAAAATTTCGACCCATCATAAGTATGCAACTAAATGAAAAACAACAGTGTTTGTTAGACAATCTTTGGCATGTGCAAACTATGCCACAAGCTTCGTCTTTCAAAGCACAAGTTTTAAACGCTTTAAGTATTATTTTGTTGAACAAAGTCAAAAAGCCCCTGAAATAAAGAAACAAAAATTTTCTCATTATGTAATTTTTAGGGGAACAAAAATTGGTATTTTCAATAAATGGGAGACAGTTGCAAATTATATACAATGTCCTAGTCCCTTTTACAAAGGATTTTATAATTTTTCAGAAGCCATGCAAGTTGCAAGACAACACTTTGGGGTAACTAATTTTTTCATAGAACCTGAAGAAGTGAAAACATTTTCAGACATGACAAAAATGAATTATGAACAATTAATAAAATCTCAAGAGGAAATAATAGCCAATTTGCAAAAGCAATTGATGCAATCTGGAAAAGATACACAGTACATACAAACCCAGATTGAGAACAGTATGTTAAAACAAAAGGTGGCACTTCTCGAAGCAAAAAATACACGGCTTCAAAAAGAAATCGAGAAGAAAGAAAAGAAAACAAACACAGTTATACACAGAAACTATGATAGCTTCAAGGCAAGGATTTTAGATCTTCCTAGGAGACAAAAATCTAGAACCTGTTATACGACAATTCAAAGAGTTTGAACAAATTGTTTCAGAAAAAATTTGTACAAAATTCCCTATTATTTTACACAACTTACAACAAAGAATCGTGGATATTGCTTTTCACGAAGACAAATACAAGGGAATAACAGTTATACAAAGAAGCCACACCAGTGAGCTTGGAGATGGCAACATTGATACACATAATGTAGCAGGACTACTATGCTTACAAATAAATTTGAACACTACTACACTCACTGAAGACGAGATTCTTCAATTCTACCACAATGGGATGATTGATTATCTCGAATTCAAATTAAATCCCAAGATCGAAGCCATCCTTAACAAGTTTGGCGAAAAGTTTTTACAGACAGCAGGCAACATAGCATCCTACAGCTCTTTTCCTGTAATTGGATGCAAAATATTCGCATCTCTTCCGGAAGCGGATAGTTACACATATAGACCTGCAAAAAAGAGAATCTTCATTACTAACAGGCTGGCTACACAAAATATGTTCAAGCAGCTCGAAGCATCTATGGAAATAAATTTTGAAGCATGTGAGAACTTTAAGCAAACCCCAAATCTACCACAAGATTTTTTCTGGGAGAGCTTCAAGTTACTAGCAGAAGGTCATTATGTGCAAATATGGTCACACAAAAACTGGAACATGCTTCTTCCTTTTTCACAGGAAGGAGAGATGATGAAAACAGAAGACATAAACAATGAAGAAAATGTTGATTTTTCTTTAGAAGGCGATACAGACACGACACCATCAATAGATGAAACACACCGAGACTTCTAGAGGACCTTCAACAACAAACAATAATGCAGATCAGACGTAAGCAGTGACGCAACAGCACAAACAATAATGCACACCAGACGTATGCAGTGATGTACATACAAAAAAAAAATTCAACAACTCATCTGACAAGAGTTATGTCATTTTGAAAAACTTTACAAGTTGTACGTTTCTTTTTTACTAATTGGCTTATGTAAATTATTAGTGTAGATATAGTATTTATTTTCTTTTATCGTTTTGTATATTCGATCGTCTATATAAACGATCAAATGCTCAGTTGTAAATCACGAAAAAATCAATAATAATACGAGTTTGTTCAAAAAATCCATGGCAGCTTAAACACTCTCTCTTGTACTCTCTTAGAATAATCCTTACTCCTTATGTCATGACTTCAAAGATGATATTTGATATAAATATAAATATATATTTATGATCATATTATTTAGGTCAATGTAGGTTGGCCATTTTATAAGCTTTATGTCATGACTTCAAGGCTGCGCAAGTATTTTTTTTCCTTCCTTTACCATAAATTATAATGTCTTTTAGTCAAGTCTTTTTTCTAGGGTCATTGTAATTTCATTTTGGAAAACTTTATTTATTCTTTCTGCTTTTTTCTATAAATGCCATGAATACATCTCTTATTTTGATTTAAAATATATTTCTTACTATTATATATTATATCAAAATAATTAATTTTATATATTCATTTGTTTTTCTTTGATAGTTATTAATATATGATATTTGATATAAATATAAATATATATTTACGATCATATTATTTACATCTACATTTTAATACAAATTTTATCATGATATGATATTTAACTAAAAAAGTAAATTCGTTTGATATCATACTCTATTCAACTTTATATCGAGGTGTATATTCAATAAATTAGTGTCAATTCACAACAACAATAACAATAAAAGTACTCAATTCCGCTACAGCGGGGTATGAGAGAGGTAGAGATTGTAGACAATTATACCTCTACCTGAGGGTGAAGAGATTGTTTCCTGAAAAATATATATATATTTACGCAAAGTTCATTGTATACAATGTAACTTAAAATAAAGGGTTAATAATAGAAAAAACCTCAAACTCTTGTTTACTTTTTAGTTTAAACCTTAACCTTTGTTTTTACATGATTTAAACCTTAAATTTAATTTACTTTTGGTTTAAACCTCAAACTTTATTTTACTTGTTGGTTTAAACCTTCAACTTTATTTATACATGATTTAAACCTTAAACTTTCATTTACTTACATAAAATGGGTTAAAAGTAAAACTACAACCTATTCAACAAGCTATCTTATCTTCCCTTAACACAAGACTTGTAAAATGTTTAGAGCATTAAAGGGGAGCGGCGGAGAAATCGATGATGGGACCAATGGCAGCGAACGGCGAAGCCGACGACGGGACAAAGGGCGAACGGCGCTGCCCTTGGTTCTGTCGTCGTCCTTCGCCCTTGGTCCTGTCGTCGTCTTCGTCGATCGTTGCCCTTGGTCCCGTTGTCGATTTCGCTGCCGCTCCCCTTTTATGCTCTAAATGTTTTACAAGTCGTGTGTTAAGGAGATATGGTAACCAGTTGAATAGGTTGTTGGTTTACTTTTTACCAATTTTATGTAAGTAAATGAAAGTTTATGGGTTAAATAGAAATATATTTAAGGTTTAAGGTTTACTTCATGTAGAAATAAAGTTTAACGTTTAAACCAACAAGTAAAATAAAGTTTAAGCTTTAAACCAAAAGAATATAAAGTTTAAGGTTTAAATCATGTAAAAACAAAGATTATGGTTTAAACCAAAAAGTAAAGCAAAGTATAAGGTTTTTTTACATTATTGGTGTGCAGCCCACGTACGTGGTATTTTTAAGATGATTAAAAGCTTTTTCACACTGATGTTTTAAATTTATAAAGTGGAAATACAAAATAAATACTACACACGACTCAGGCAAGTATGACCTGGTCAGTAGTAGTATAGATAGGGTAAGACCGAGTGTCAAACCACAGGGATAAAGTGACTTTCTGGCAGCTACTAGAACTCAAACATCATTATTGTTTGGTGAAATAAAAACATGTGATTTTTAGATTTTGAATTAAAACTAATAAAAGAAACAAGTTACACTAGTAAAATAATAACAAGCGATTAAACAATCAGAGAAAGGATCACTTAGGCTTCAGAATCATCCTGGTTAATTATGGCAATATTTATTTCGGTTTAAATGTTGATGACTTGATGAATTGCATTAAGCTCACAGTATGATGTTCTATTTAATACTCACAAATCATATTATCATGTAAATCATCACTCGAGTTATCAAGACTCAGATTTACAATCAAATATAGCATGTAAGCATAGAATCATAAGACAATCACAGATCCACATAACCATGTTTAAATCCAACTACAAGCCATACATTCTTGGTCAAATTATATGTCTCATAGCTTTCAAAACATAAGAAAGGTGTTAAAGTGATTTAAGAATGGTTAGAATAAAAGAAACAACAAACAGATTTGGAACAGGGTTCATGCGATCGCATGTCAGGGACATGCGATCACATAGAATGACAGACCCATGATGTCGCATGCATATGTCATGTGATCGCATGGTATCTAGTTACAGCAGATTTCACTTTTACCCAAAGATTAAACACAAACAACCTAGACTTTCATCCAAGGTTATAAGCAGATAGTAAATGAACACTATGATGTTATGAACCCAACAAGACTCAAACCACGTGCATTGGATTTAAGATCAAGCCTTATGTTATTTCTTTTAGATATCATCATGATATTTACCATTTCTAGCACATAACACATGCAACGCACAAAATACATAAGCATGCACATAAAATCAAAAGATCAGACTCTTAATGACATTATGGAATTCATTTCAACCTTAACATGTTCAAAAACATCTTTTTAATCCTTTTTATCCTTTTGTAGTATTAATGATCAGATAATATGCGTACTCAATTAAACTTTCATTTGAGATGTGAAACATGTGAGAAACCAAAATATGATAAACATGACCAACTTGTTAAGATCTGAAATGATCAAAGACAAGTTCCAAAAATGCTTTTCAAATGACAATCTTGCTTGTTACACCATTTCTAGTGATAACTACACAAGATCTTGAGATTAAACCAACATTCTTGAATATGCATGCAATATAACCTTGAGGTTTTCACACAAAAGGTTATCAAAACATTAACATGAACAAATATATCACATGAATATGATTAAACACATTTATATTAATGATCAAAACATACTTTTATATCAAATCATCAAGAAAAGGTTTATTTTGTCATAAGTTGGCCAAGAATCATCTTGGCCTAAGTGAAATAGTTTACACATGGTTACAAGTAAACAACAAGATAAACACTTGGATACATATTAAAAACAAAATATGATAAGATTATACCAAGCTTTCCCGAGTTGTATACGTGATTAGAACCTCCACTTAGTTTCTACACCTTTGGAACGGAGTTTGGGGTGTTTAAATACCACCAAAACAAAACCCAAGTGAGAAGATACATTTAGTGTGTGTGCAAATATAGAGAAGTGTGTGTGTGAACTGTGTTTTTCGGTTGTGTTGTTCTTTGATGGATGCCATTCTGCAGAGAAGTGAACTGCTTAAATAGGCCTGGATCAGGGGGCTTTGCGATCGCATGGACCCTGTCATGCGATCGCATGACTTGGTTTGGGCGGTTGAAAAGACCTCGTAGGCTGCAGAACGTGCCAAGTGCCAAAGCTAGATTTGCCCCTACCATGTGATCGCATAGTAGGTGCATGCGATCGAATGACCTTGTCATTTTCAACAGTTCTTTATTTTTCTTCCGTTTTGCACTCGTTTTACTCGAAATCTTCACTTTTAGTGTTTCTATACTGAAATAGTGAAAATAAAGCATTTGGGGTAATAATTCGTACATTTCACCTTAATTACGGATTAAATGCGAGGGTTTTTGGTGCGTAAAACATGTATAAATATGGATATATCAATCTCCCCACACTTAAACTTTGTTTGTCCTCAAGCAAACTCTAATGCAACTTAAAATATTCATTGACTTAAATTAATGCAAAAGTATATACTTCTGACATAAAAAGGTCTAAAGGCATAATAGATATTTAATCAGAGCAACGAGGACAAACTTCCATGCGAAAGATATGGCAAAATCAAAGCAAACTTAGCACGTGTACCTGAATCAAGACCAATATCTGAATTCATACTTCACCAGGTGGTCACTCAAGCACTCAATATGTATATCAGGGTATGTGTATAAGTGCAAAAATGCAAGATTTGAGACTAATATTAGCATAAGCTTGATCACATATCAAATCTCCACTATTAACATAAAATATGCAAATATCAAGAGGTCTTTATTTGGGTTGTAACGTGGCTAAGGTTTTTAGGTAGGAATGGGAAGATATAAAGGTGACTAAAATAGTATTCAGGAACCAATTTAATGCTGCTGTATTTTTGTGTTAGATCCACCATTAATCCTATGGATCCTTAGATTTGGTAAAATCTTTTAGATCCTGTAGTTTCTGTGGATCAAGATAGGTATTTGTATGGACATGAATTTAAACATATTTTTGGTGAGAATACAGTTCATCAAGCTGTAGTGGAATCAGAATAGTCTAAGTGATGGCCAACACCCGGATAACTGACAACTACTACTCAATGTATGATAAGCTTCAAAAATAGCCAAAGAACAGCTAATCAAACAGCCGATCTTCTCATATTTTTTTTTCTTCTCTATTTTTTTCTTTTTATCGGTTTTTTTGCGTTTTGTTTTTCTCTAAGCTATCTTTTTGGAGATCAAATCAGCAGTATGCAACATAATCGTTACGAATCTAAGAGGAACACTTGAATTTCGTGTCCAGCTAATGCAGTGCATGAGTAACTGAAGATCTGGCAAATCTTGTATAACAACAGTTAACGGTAAAATTGGTTCTGAAATTCTTAAAAATAAGATAGAATTAAAACAAGTGTTATTATTCGGGGTTTTTGAAATGAAAGGCTAAGGCTCAAAGTGGTGAACTAGGGGTAAATATATAAAAATTGGCTAAAAATAAAAGTGTATTGACTAAAATGGGTTATCCTAAATGTCTCTATCAATTAATTGCAACAGTTTAGTTCATGGTTACGAAATGCATAGTTATGAGCAAGTTCTATAATCAAAGCACAATCTGCATATATATGTGGTAATTCCATGAGCTACTCGAATAAGAAATTGAAATGTTGTGGATCAAATACTCAGGAATTATAGTGTCGAGGTGTGGTTTGTGCAATTGAAGTCAAACATTTGGCAGAATTCAAGTACTTGTGCTAAGCTAACTTCATGAAAGTTATACAAAACAAGGTCCTCATAATGTTACTTGCTTATAATCTATCATGCGAGAGGATCTAAACATGTCAAAAATGATATAAATTTGAGAAAAAAATCCAATTCTCAGATTTTAAAGCATTTAGAATTTTCAAGAGAACAAGACTATAGCAGGCATGTATATCTCCTTCCCCACACTTAAAATTGTACATTGTCTTCAATGTACAGGCAATGTATTTAAATAGTGACGTAGCGTGATGAGTGTAAGAGAGGAGATAAGAAAACTCCCTGAAGCAGTGTTAGTAACCGATTTTCTGTAGATGAAGGCTCAGGATTCTCCCCACACTTGGATTGAGCTGCACTCCTTTGAAATATAACTGTATAATCCGAGTGAAACTTGCAAAACAAGAAACTCAACCACAAGTGAAAAGCGAGAGTGTAATAAACTAATATATGGCAATATAATCAAACCAAAGGATGTAAAAAATGTTTGGATGTTATACAGATAGATCAAAAAAAGGACAGTACATCAAACATCGTACAACAAAAACTAAACTAAAAACAAACAAATAACTAAACTAACTATCCCTATCTACTACTGAGGCCGAGGCGGTGGTGGTGTAGATGAAGTACTAGCCCTAGTGTAGTAATCTCTCAACTGTTGAGGAGGCTCTGGAGGTACATGTAACACCCTCTTAACCGGCCTAGGATTATAAGGTAATTAATTAAGTTAAGTTTAAGATTTAATTTAATTATGTGGATTATTTGATGTTACGTTTAATTGATAATTAAATGTTTTATATTATTGGATAATTAATTTTTAAATTAAATATATTATTAGTTAGTGGGGGATGTGTTGGCCGATTTTGGTGATTAGTCACCACACACACAAACAACTCACATTTGCATGCAATTTAGAACAAATAACCAAAAGTGTTGTGTGTGTGTGTTTAATTGCTCTCGGCCGAGAATCATAAGAAGAAAAGAATTCAACATTTGATCTTCAAGTCTTGCATACAATTAGGTTTCTGAATTCATAGCAATTCAAGGTTAGATCACTGATTTATGATTTTCGATTGTTAATGTGATTCGGTTTATATATATATATATATATATGAACACTTACATGCTTGAAATCAGTAGGAATTTGTGTTAAAAATCAAATTTGGGCAAGAACACATGAATTGATCGGAATTAAAGTATGAATCTGACGGAATTAGTGAATTCCGATAGAATTGATCGGAATTAGGTCAGAATCCGACACATTATCTATGGACTGCCCTAACTCTTTTATCGGAATTAACATTTCCCATTTGCTCTCTTTGATCGGAATTGGACATTTACTCGGATTGTGCCTTTACTCGGAATTGGATAATATATCGGAATTGCCTATTTCTTGGAATTGATACTTCCCTTAACACTTTTGTCGGAATTCAACTTTATTGGATTTTGTACATTCTCGGATTGAGCCTTAGCTCGGATTGTGTCTTTTCTCGGAATGAGCCTTTGCTCGGAATTAAACAAGAGCTTCATCGGATTTGGTTTTAATCGGAATCACTCATTTCTCGGAATTGGATTGATCGGATTTTGTGATTTTAAAGATTATGATTAACAATCAAATTATGATTTGATGTACATGATGTATGTATGATATAACATATGATATATGAATAAATATGATATCTATTTTGGATCAGTATTATGAAATGAAATACTGACTTGTGTTTACTTATTCTCAGGAACTGAGAAGACTCAGTGAATAAGTCAACTGAGTGTGCTACAGCTTGATGCCTGTGGTGAGTGGATTTATATCTATTGATATACAGGATATGATATCCTATTGTTACTTGCTCATTGGACTGTTTGTCTTGTTTTTGAATATGTATACATGTTACCTTGGGAGATCAGCGTTTTTTCGGCTGGGCCTGGTTTAGGGATATATAGTATTAACACATGGTTTGACTTGCATTTGTTGTATTCAATGGTGCTAATATTGTTATCCATGTAACTGGGCCATCGGTAAACCTTGGTTTTGGCCGACCTTGGTTGTAGGTGGTTGCAACACCGCCGGTTCTCCTTGATTTATGAGCTTTATGTTGTAGGCATGTTGGCCTTGTGTATGTTTAGATATTTGTTCCCTCACTTAGCTTTGTGCTAATTACCCACTAAGTTATTTTGCAGATACTCCATGGTGAGTTTGTAGATAATGAAGACTGTGATTTTGGACAGACCATAACTCTGATGTCAAGTCATTATATAGAGCATGTTTTGTAATTTAACACTGTAGATGGTATTTCATGTAAATGATAACCAGTCAAAGTTGTATTTAACTTTTGGTATTAATCTAAATATATGTAATTAGCTTCCGCACGCAGTTTTATATTAATATAAAAGTACAGTGTTACAAATTGGTATCAGAGCCCTGGTTTGAGGATTTGCATGAATAATTTGTGCAATACTCGAACCGAGGCTCTAGTCAGTCCAGTATTCCCAGGGTGGGTAATTAGTAGTATAGCTTTGAGGGCAGTTAGTGTGTTTATACTAACGGATTATATCTAACAAATGGTGAGATGCTGTGTTTAGAACAGAAATGGCTGACAACGTGAACCAGACAACTACCCATGTGTCCCCCAGAAGGAACAACAATCAATCCTCTACTGCTGCAAATGAACAACACAATCGGGCTGGTACTTCTCACAACGGTGAATCTGATCAGCAGGATTATGTGTTACAGTTAGAGGATACTTTGCAAACTCTAAGGGATAGAATTCAAGAGTTGGAACAGCAGCAGCAAACTCAATCTTCTCAGCCAACCCAGACTATCCATATGCCCAGAGAGTCAGCTGTGTTTACCCAATCCATACCACCCCCTGTTTACTCAGCTGCACCATTTAACACCGTGTCAACACCTTTTGGAACTTTACCCTTTGTGTCAATACCACCAGTAACTCAGCCCTATCAACCCCAACAGAACTTCTTCATTCCATGGTATCCAAATCAGGGAGGTTTTAGACCTAAATGTCAGTACAAGGACTTCATGGATTGCCAGCCACCCGAATATTCTGGAAGTTCCAACCCTACAGATACTTTGAACTGGTTGAGAGAAACGATCAAAGCATTGGATACCTGTAACTGTGAGGAGTTTGACAGAGTAAAAATTGCAACAAAGAGACTTAAGGGTCAAGCTGCAACATGGTGGGATTCTTTAACTGCTCATCTATCCAGGGAAGTGGTGAACTCTATAACTTGGGATCAATTCCAGGGAAAATTCTTTGAACAGTTCTGCAATACTTATGATTTGTCAAAGGTGAAGCGGGAATTCTTGGATTTGGCTCAGGATGATAAGATGTCAGTGGATGAATTAATTGTTAAGTTTAATGAGAAGTTAAGGTTTGCCAAACAGTGGGTTCCTGATGAGCCTTCTCAAATAGATCATTTTGTTCAAGCATTATTACCTAAGTATCGGGGTAACACCCGAATGGCAACTTTGTTGGTACAAGCTTTTACTCTTGCTCGAGCTGCTGAAGGAGATGTGAGAGCTCGAGAGAGAATGAATCGTGAGAAAGGATCATCTCACAAGTCCAGTGGAAATCAATGTGGGAATAAAGGCAAGTGGCAGGGCAACCAGAATCGGGGTGATTAGAAATCGAAAAGTTCGAGATCTTATCAGAATAAGCCATGGTGTAAGCCATGCAACTCTCGTCACATAGGACCGTGTACATTGCAGACTAAACGGTGTTTGCGTTGTGGTGGAATGGGTTATGAACTATCAGATTGTAAATATAAATCAAATTTGTGTTGGAACTGCCATGAGGAGGGTCATAGAGCTGGAGCTTGCACAAAACCTAGAGCAACGGGGACGGGGCAAGGGGTAGCTCATGTCGGGGGATCGTCTTCTACAGGACAGAAGAGAAAGTCCGCACCTTCTGCGGAAGGGAGAGCCTTCAAGATGATGGTAACTGAGGCTGCCGAAAATAATGATGTTATCACGGGTATGTTTTTGATAAACTATGTGCCTACTCGTGTATTATTTGACTCTGGTGCAAATAGATCCTTCATGTCTGTATCTCTGTGTGATAAATTGAAACTGCCTGTTTCTGTGATTGCTTCTCCGTTAGAAGTAGAGATAGCTGATGGTAAGATAGTGCCTGTAACTTCTACTGTGACTGGGGTGTCGATAGACATTGATGGTACTAGGTTGCATGTAGATTGTTTGCTTATGCCTATACCGGGGTTTGACTTAGTACTAGGCATGGATTGTTTAAGTCACTATAGAGCTAGTATCCAGTGTCATAAGAAACTCATTACTATTCCTTTGGTTGACGGGTCGCATGTCGTGGCTCGTGGGGATAGATCTTCTTCTTCATATCCAATCATCTCGTATATGAAGGCTAGAAAATCTTTAGCCAAAGGATGTGCATCTTTTCTGGCATATGCCATCAATGCGAAGAAAGAAAAGAAACCAGTCACCGATGTTCGTGTTGTCTCCGAATATCCAGAAGTATTTCCAGATGATCTGTCGGGATTACCACCTGTACGGGATGTTGAGTACAAGATAGATCTGATTCCTGGTACTTCACCAATTGCAAAAGCTCCGTATCGCTTAGCTCCTTCAGAAATCCGGGAGATGATGAATCAAATTCAAGAGTTACTTGATAAGGGATTCATTCGTCCGAGTTCTTCGCCGTGGGGTGCGCCAGTATTATTTGTTAAGAAGAAAGATGGAACTTTTAGAATGTGTATTGATTACAGAGATCTAAACAAGAGAACCATCAAGAATAAGTATCCATTGCCCAGAATCGATGATTTGTTTGATCAACTACAAGGGGCTTCTTATTTCTTGAAGATTGATCTGAGATCAGGTTATCACCAAGTCAGGGTAGCAGAAGAGGATATACCAAAGACTGCATTCCGTACCCGATATGGTCATTATGAATTTCTAGTAATGCCGTTTGGTTTAACAAATGATCCTGCAGTATTTATGGATCTGATGAATCGTGTCTGCCGACCTTTCTTAGACAAGTTTGTCATTGTGTTTATTGATGATATTTTGGTGTATTCAAAGACAAAGGGTAAGCATGATCAACAATTGAGACAAGTTCTGGAAATTCTTAAACAACACAAATTATATGCCAAATTTTCGAAATGCGAATTTTGGTTACGCAAAGTTCAATTTCTGGGGCATGTAATCTGTCAAGAAGGTATCTGAGTGGATTCGTCCAAGATCGAAGCTGTGATGAATTGGAGTGCTCCGAAAACACCTACAGAAATAAAGAGTTTTCTTGGATTGGCGGGTTATTATCGCAGGTTTATCAAAGATTTCTCTAAACTGGCTAGTCCGTTAACTAAGTTGACTCGAAAAGATGTTCCATTTCAGTGGGGTTCTACTCAGGAAGATGCTTTTCAGACGTTGAAACAATTGCTGTGTCAAGCTCCTGTTCTTTCCTTACCTGAGGGTTCAGAAGATTTTGTAGTGTACTGCGATGCTTCTCATGCTGGTTTGGGATGTGTTCTAATGCAGAGAGGTAAAGTAATTGCGTATGCTTCTAGACAGTTGAAACCGAATGAACGAAACTATCCAACTCATGATTTAGAGTTAGCCGCTGTGGTGTTTGTACTGAAACTGTGGAGACACTATTTGTATGGAACGAAATGTAGAATCTGCACTGATCATAAAAGCCTTCAGTATGTGTTTACTCAGAAATAACTGAACATGAGACAACGTCGTTGGTTAGAACTGATCAAAGATTATGATTGTGATATTCAGTATCATCCTGGAAAGGCTAATGTAGTTGCAGATGCACTCAGCAGAAAGGGATCTTCGGATACTGTAAAATTAATGAGATTAGAGATTAAGTCTGATTTAGTGGATCAAATTGTGGCTGCACAGCTTGAAGCTTTGAAATATGAGAACTTGAAGGATGAACTAATGATCAAAAGACAGCATGAGTTAACTACCAATTCGCGTGGTTTGAAGGTTTATCATACGCGCGTTTGGGTACCGAAATTTGGTAACTTGAAAGAGTTAATCTTAAATGAGGCTCACAAATCTAGGTTGTCCATTCATCCGGGTAGTACAAAGATGTATCATGATTTGAAGACTCGTTATTGGTGGCCTACAATGAAAACAAACATAGCTAAGTTTGTTGAGATGTGTCACATTTGTGCTCAAGTTAAAGCGGAACATCAGAAGCGGTACGGATCATTAAAACAGTTAGAAATACCTGAGTGGAAATGGGATAATATTACGATGGATTTTGTAACAAAACTTCCACGAACCCAGAGAGGTCATGACATGATTTGGGTTATTGTTGACAGATTAACCAAGAGTGCTTACTTCATTGCTACAGCTGAAACTGCTTCTTTAGGTAAACTGACTCAACTGTATATTGATGAAATAGTGTCTAGACATGGGGTACCTTTGTCTATTGTTTCAGATCGAGATTTAAGGTTTGTATCTAACTTCTGGAATAGACTGCAACGGGAATTGGGGTCCAGAGTGAAATTGAGTACAGCTTATCATCCACAGACAGATGGTCAATCAGAGAGAACCATTCAGACTTTAGAAGATATGCTTCGAGCATGTGTGTTAGAGTTTGGAGGTTCATGGGATTCTCATTTGCCATTAGTTAAGTTTGCTTACAACAATTCCTATCACAGTAGTATTTGCATGCCTCCGTATGAAATGTTATATGGTCGTCCTTGTAGAACTCCGACTTGTTGGTTAGAAGCTGGGGAAAAGCAATTTGCAGGGCCTGATATTGTACACATGACAGCCGATAAGGTTTCAATTGCTCGAGAGAAATTAAAAGCTGCAAGGGATAGACAGAAAATGTATGCTGATCCTCGTCGTCGACCGGTATCGTTTGTTGAAGGGGAATTGGTTTATTTAAAGGTGTCACCATGGAAAGGTGTAATCAGATTTGGTAAACGCGGGAAGTTAGCTCCCCGTTACATTGGTCCTTTCAGAATCAGATGAGTAGTTAATGATCAGATAGTTGCATTGGATCTACCTGATGAGTTAGCGGGTATTCACGACACTTTCAATGTTTGTTATCTACGCAAGTGCAATGTCGAGGATCAGACACAGGTTCTCCCGATACAGGATCTTCGAGTAGATATTAATCAGAAGCTTATCGAGGAACCAGTTGAACTACTTGATCGTAAAGAGACAAAGTTAAGAAAGAAACAGATACCGATAGTTCTAGTCAAGTGGAAGCACAATTTGGGTTCAGACTTAACCTGGGAAACCGAAGATGACATGAGGAGCCGTTACCCATCCTTGTTTGAGAGCGATAAGATTCCGAGGATGGAATCTTCTTAAGGGGGGTAGATTTGTAACACCATCTTAACCGGCCTAAGATTATAAGGTAATTAATTAAGTTAAGTTTAAGATTTAATTTAATTATGTAGATTATTTGATGTTATGTTTAATTGATAATTAAATGTTTAATATTATTGGATAATTAATTTTTAAATTAAATATATTATTAGTTAGTGGGGGGGATGTGTTGGCCGATTTTTGTGATTAGTCACCACACACATAAACAACTCACATTTGCATGCAATTTAGAACAAATAACCAAAAGTGTTGTGTGTGTGTTTAATTGCTCTCGGCCGAGAATCAAAAGAAGAAAAGAATTCAACATTTGATCTTCTAGTCTTGCATACAATTAGGTTTCTGAATTCATAGCAATTCAAGGTTAGATCACTGATTTATGATTTTGGATTGTTAATGTGATTCGGTTTATATATATATATATATATATATATATATATATATATATATATATATATATATATGAATACCGATGAATTCTTAGTAAATTGGTGAACTTAGGATGTATGCACGTTAGATTTTATGATTGTTATATGTTCTTTGTGTGATTAGAATGATTCCTGGAAACATAGAACACTTACATGCTTGGAATCAGTAGGAATTTGTGTTAAAAATCAAATTTGGGCAAGAACACATGAATTGATCGGAATTCAAGTATGAATCTGACGGAATTAGTGAATTCCGATAGAATTGATCGGAATTAGGTCAGAATCCGACACATTATCTATGGACTGCCCTAAATCTTTTATCGGAATTAACATTTCCCATTTGCTCGGAATCCTCTTTGATCAGAATCGGAGATTTACTCGGATTGTGCCTTTACTTGGAATTGGATAATATATCGGAATTGCCTATTTCTCGGAATTGATACATCCCTTAACACTTTTGTCGGAATTCAACTTTATCTAATTTTGTACATTCTCGGATTGAGCCTTAGCTCGGAATTGAACAAGAGCTTCATCGGATTTGGTGTTAATCGGAATCACTCATTTCTCGGAATTGGATTGATCGGATTTTGTGATTTTAAGGATTATGATTAACAATCAAATTATGATTTGATGTACATGATGTATGTATGATATAACATATGATATATGAATAAATATGATATCTATTTTGGATCAGTATTATGAAATGAAATACTGACTTGTGTTTACTTATTCTCAGGAACTGAGAAGACTCAGTGAATAAGTCAACTGAGTGTGCTACAGCTTGCTGCCTGTGGTGAGTGGATTTATATCTATTGATATACAGGATATGATATCCTATTGTTACTTGCTCATTGGACTGTTTGTCTTGATTTTGAATATGTATATATGTTACCTTGGGAGATCAGCGTGGTGGTTTTTCGGCTGGGCCTGGTTTAGGGATATATAGTATTAGCACACGGTTTGACTTGTATTTGTTGTATTCAATGGTGCTAATATTGTTATCCATGTAACTGGCCATCGGTAAACCTTGGTTTTGGCCGACCTTGGTTGTAGGTGGTTGCAACACCGCCGGTTCTCCTTGATTTATGAGCTTTATGTTGTAGGCATGTTGGCCTGGTGTATGTTTAGATATTTGTTCCCTCACTTAGCTTTGTGCTAATTCCCCACTAAGTTGTTTTGTAGATACTCCATGGTGAGTTTGTAGATAATGAAGACTGGTATTTTGGACAGACCATAACTCTGATGTCAAGTCATTATATAGAGTATGTTTTGTAATTTAACACTGTAGATGGTATTTCATGTAAATGAAAACCAGTCCAAGTTGTATTTAACTTTTGGTATTAATCTAAATATATGTAATTAGCTTCGCAAGCGGTTTTATATTAATATAAAAGTACAGTGTTACAGTACATGGGTCTGCTCAGACCTAGGTAAAATGTCGCGCAACATGCTCGTAACATATTGTCTATGAGCCTCAACATGTGCGTACTCTAGTCTCTGCATCTCCTCCATCCTCTGGAGTCTACGCTCCATCGCAGCGATGCGTGGTCCCTGGTCCAGGGCATAGCCGAATCTAACAGCCGACTGCCTCTCTGGACTGATCTCTCTCCCAACAGGTGATGCATGATGCTCCTCATCACGGCCCTCATCACGGGCCTAAACCTCTGGCTCATCATCATCATCATCATCATCGATCAAAATCCTCTGGCCAGGTGCTATCCATCGTTGATACAGATGGTCAAGCAGAAAATACCGGTTCCGAACCAACTCCTCTACTCTCATCCGAGCAAAAACCTCCATATCAATGGCAGTAGCAGGGCAATAAGAGTAAGCTCCTCTCGATCCTGCTGATCAACTGTACCCATGCCCCTCGCCAGATGATAGATAAAACCACCACCATAAACAGCCTGCATAACGCGTGGCCTACTGATAGTAAACAAGTGATGGGCCAGGCACACGGCTATCTGGCAGGGCTGATGATGAGCAAAACAGTATAGATAAAATAGATCTCGGTGGGTGATGTTACCCACGAAAGAGTCGGTGCGTGCAGATAAGCAATAAGCAGTGGCACGATGAAGGATGCGGTAGAGTGGATCTGGAACAGAACTGCTCTTAGGAATGGGCTCACCATATGGCTCATTCCTAATCTCGGACCATGCATCTAGATATGTGAGTCCGTGTGGAAAATCGATAATACCCTCTGTGAAAGCAGGGGACTATAGCTCATCTCCTGTGTATAGTCCCATATATGAAGCAAACTCTCTGAGAGATAACTGCCTCTCCGCTCCACATAGTCTGAATGTGAGTGCATCCGGTCGATCGTAGTCTGTAAGGGGTGATACCAGGTGAAAAGTGGATAAAACTCTATAGTAAGCTCAGTGCACACCTGGCTATCAATGCTGAGTAAACGCCTCCAATGAGGTCCGGTAATGGCAGCAGCTCGATCAATAAGACCAACAGTGTCTAGCGAGTTCCAGTTCAGGTATCTCAGGTGCGCATAACCATGCTTGCGCGCCTGCTCTAACAAATAGTCACGACCCGTACGATCCTCGTCCAGGTCAAAACGGAGATATAGGTGCAAAGCATCATCCCCTGGGAGCTCAATGGGCTCTGCCCCAGGCTCTGGATCAGGAGCCGGTACTCTGGGTAATGTACGGGGGTCAACAGTCGGTGGCTCAGGAGATCTACGTCATCTGTGTGCCATAGCTGGAATATACATAGAGACACAAGTCAGGAGTGCTAACTATGGTAAGAATAGTTCATCGATCGATAAGGAGTTGTTCTACGTTGCTGGTTTTCGAAAGAAAGTTGGTTTGATCAAAGATTTGTGCGAAAACGAAAAACAGCAGAAAACAGATGCATGCGATCGCATGTATAGGGCATACGGTCGCAAAGCAGTTTTAATGAAAAACCCTAATTTTGCTATCATGCGATCGCATGGGTATGTGGATGCGATCGCAAGACAGTGTTAATTTGAAAACCCTAATCGAATACCCATGCGGTCGCATGGGTATATCATGCGATCGCATGATCGTGATTAACAGTAACAAAAAACCTAGGGTTTGATCGATCGATGAATACGCAAAAATAAGCAACCTAAACTCGAATCTACGCATATAATCATGATCTACGAGTTACAAGGAGCATTTTGATACCTCAAATGATGAAAATGGATCGGAGATGAAGAAGATATGCTCAAATCGCCGAATATGCTCGGAACCGTCGTTTACAGAGAGAAAGTAGAGAGAGCGTATGCGATGACAGATGTGGTTGCATGGGGTGTATATATAACCGGACTGCCATGCTATCGCATAGGGTAAACTTTTCAGAATTTGAATTTTTCAGTTAAGTCTCGATTGGCTCAATCATGTATACAACCCATGATGAAATGTTAAGATACACTCTCTGACACTCTGTGATAGATTGGGATAGAACGGAAGTTATGAAAAAGCAACTATACATACGGAAAAGCAAATGGAACGAAATGAAACAGAAAATGCGCGGAAGGGAAACTGAAAGGAAACGTATTTACATACGTATGTACAGGTAACACACTATTAGTACGGTGTGTAAGCGAACATTTTAACGCGTTGAAATGCGGAGTGTTTTCCTGTCTCTCCATATTGAATGAGAATAGATTTGAGAAAACATAAGGAGTGATACGGCTGTAAATTAGGCATGACTTAGGGATTTCTAGTGGGGATTAGACTCGAGTTTGCTTAATCGGAGACTAACTAACTCATCAATCATCGCTCTAGCATTACTATTAGGCCTGAAAACCCTCTCGGCTTTTAGCTTAACAGGATCTTCCCGAAGAGCACTAGCACACTCTGACTAAGAATAAGTTGGCCAATCCCTACAAGCGCCCTCATGAATCAGAGCACCACATTTCCAACACTTCCCTACATGTTTTGTACGGCTTTTAGCCGCACAAAGTGAAGTGCCTCTATGGAATTTGGCATAATTTTGATCTCTCCTTATATTTTTCTCTAGTCTCATTACAATATCACGCTGAATATCAAAAGGTAAGTGAGTGCGTAGAAAAAGACAAGATAGAAGAGAAATTGATTCTACGGAAAGCATCTCCATTTCTTTTAGGTCTGCCGGTAAAAGACCAAACACATTCGCTAAGGTGTAGCGAGGTGAAGTTTCATGTTTTCATATGGTTCATCCTGGATCGGGGTACCGAAATACTTTTTGAGACGGTGTCCATTGACTTTAAATATAACTCCTGCAGAGTTAGTGATATCAACAACACCATATGGATACAGAGTATGTACTGTAAAAGGACCCGTCCATCTGGACTTTAATTTACCTGGGAAAAGACGAAGACGACTGTTGTATAAGAGCACATGATCTCCAGCCTGGAATTTCTTGTCCTTCAGGCGAGAATCATGAAATATTTTCGTCTTTTCCTTGTACATCAAGGAATTATCGTACGCTTGGTACATTATTTCTTCCAATTCATTGAGCTGGAGTAGACGATTCTCTGTTGAAGCATTTGGTTCAAGATTTAGGGTTTTCAATGCCCAATATGCTCTATGTTTAACTTCAATGGGAAGGCGACACGCTTTACCATAAACCAATTTATAGGGTGTGGTTCCGATAGGCGTTTTGTAGGCTGTTATGAATGCCCACAATGCATCGTCTAGTTTTTCTGCCCAATATTTTGGGTTATTTCTAGTGACGATTCTAGTTTTTCTGCCCAATATTAGTGACCTCAACTTGTCCACTTGTTTGTGGATGGTATGCAGTAGAAAACCTATGGGTTACCCCATAACGTCTTAATACCTTCTCAAGCTAGATATTGCAAAAGTGAGTACCCCGATCGCTTATTAATGCTCTCGGAGTTCCAAAGCGGGAAAATAACCTCTTTACAAACTTACATACAACTCGTGCATCATTAGTTGGTAGGGCCTGTGCTTCGGCCCATTTTGAAAAATAATCGACTGCAACAAGAATGTACTTGTTTCCATGGGAATTTGGAAAAGGAGCCATAAAATCTATCCCCCAAACATCGAATATTTCACAAACTTAGATAGGGTTTTGGGGCATCTCATTGCGTGATGAGATGTTTCCGGATTTTTGACATGGGTCAAAGGATTTTACAAATTCACGGGCATCCCTAAATAGAGTAGGCCAATAGAAACCAGAATCAAGGACCTTCTTTGCTGTTGTAACAGGTCCATGATGGCCTCCAGTAGGTCCTGAGTGACAGTGCTCTAGGATGTCCATTGCTTCTTGACCAGTCACGCATCGGCGTATGATCTGGTCGACTCCTATCCTGAATAGATAGGGATCTTCCCAGAAATAGAATTTTAGCTGACCAAAGAATCTTTTCCTCTGTTGATGCGCGAGACCTTTTTCTAATACCCCTGCTGCTAAATAATTCGCAAAATCTGCAAACCATGGGGCATTATCAGATTTATGAAGTGCTAAAAGAAACTCATCAGGAAATGTGTCCTGAATGGCATATTCATCCAAAACTTCAAGGTTTGGATTATCAAGACGCGAAAGATGATCGGCAGCAAGATTTTCTACACCTCGCTTATCTTTTATTTCAATAATAAACTCTTGTAACAAGAGTATCCATCTAATGAGGCGGGGTTTTGCGTCTTGTTTGGAAAACAAGAATCGTAAGGTAGAATGGTTAGTGAAAACCACAGTTTTAGAAAGAATTAAGTAAGACCGAAATTTATCGAAAGCAAAGACGACGGTCAGTAACTCTTTTTCTGTTACTGTGTAGTTCTCCTGGGCGTCTGTCAGGGTTTTGCTTGCATAATAGAAAGTATGAAAACGACTTTCTTTTCGCTGACCTAAAACTGTACCGACAGCAAAATCACTTGCGTCGTACATTAGTTCGAATGGAAGAGTTCAGTCAGGGCTGGTTAAAATTGGTGCGTCTGTAAGTTTCTCTTTTAAAGTGTTGAATGCTTTCATGCATTCAGAAGAATAAACAAACGGAGTATCTTTTTCTAAGAGATGGGTCATAGGCCGTGAAATCTTTGAAAAGTCTTTTATGAAACAACGATAAAAACCGGCATGACCAAGGAAACTCCGAATGCCTTTGACATTCGTCGGGGGAGGCAGTTTAGAAATGACATCAATTTTAGCACGATCAACCTCATTCCCGACTTGGAAATCTTATGTCCCAGAACAATACCTTGTCGCACCATAAAGTGACATTTTTCCCAATTAAGAGCGAGATTGGTTGTTTCGCATCTAGACAACATCTTTTCTAGATTGAGAAGACAAGTGTCAAATGTATCTCCGAAAACAGAGAAGTCATCCATAAAGACTTCGACACATTCTTCGATCATATCATGGAATATTACTGTCATGCAACGCTGGAATGTAGCTGGGGCATTGCACAAGCCAAATGGCATTCGCCTGTAGGCAAATGTACCATAGGGGCAAGTGAATGTGGTTTTCTCTTGATCTTCTGGAGCAATTGGAATTTGGAAATACCCGGAAAAACCATCAAGAAAACAATAGAAGGCGTTGTCTGCCAGTCTCTCAATCATTTGATCAATGAATGGGAGCGGGAAGTGATCTTTACGAGTTGCGTCATTCAGTTTTCGGTAATCGATAGAAACACGCCACCCGGTTACAGTGCGAGTGCGAATTAACTCATTTTTATCGTTAGTGATCACGGTCATACCTCCTTTCTTGGGAACTACTTGGACAGGGCTAACCCAAGAGCTATCAGATATCGGATAAATCAGACCCGCATCCAAGAGTTTAATTACCTCTTTTTTAACCACTTCTTGCATATGTGGATTTAATCGCCTCTGTCTTTGCACACTTGTCTTGTGGTTATCCTCCATGAGGATTTTGTGTGTACAGAAAGAAGGATTAATTCCTTTTATGTCGGAAAGTTTCCATGCAATAGCGGTCTTGTGCTTCCTGAGCACATTCAATAGCTTCACTTTTTCATTAGAGCTGAGATCAGAAGCTATGATTACAGGTAGTTTGGAATCACTATCTAGAAAATCATATTCTAGATGTGATGGGAGTTCTTTTAACTTAAGTGCTGGAGGCTCAATGATAGACGGTTGTGAGTGAGGTACCTTATCAACATCAAGAGTCTCGAAAGTTTCAGAAACTAATGCATCTTTAGGGATAACATCAGTATCTGGTTGATACAGTTCAAGTTGTGTAAGGTCCTTTGGAAAAGAGCCTTTCTCCAGAATCTGCGTATCTGGCACGTCTTTTTCAGAAGAAATAGGAACTGAATTAAGATGATAATGATCAGATATATCAACACAATACAAGGCATCATCTTGAGAGAATGGTTGCTTCATGGATTTTTGGATATCGAAGGTAACAACTTGATCAGCTACTCTAAGAGATAGTTTGCCATCACAAACGTCGATAAGAGCGAGTGAAGTAGCCAGATATGGTCGGCCTAAGATAAGAGGAACATTTTTGTTCTCATCTATGTCAAGGATAACAAAGTCAACACGGAAGATAAATTTATCGACTTTGACCAAAAGATTTCATAAATCCCCCATGGATATTTCACAGATCGGTCTGCTAGCTGAATAGACATTTTTGTTGGGTTAGGTTCACCTAGACCTAACTTTGCAAACACGGAATAGGGCATGATATTAATGCTAGCTCCTAGATCGGCTAAAACATTATTAACATAGAGTTGTCCTATTTCACACAGGATAGTGAAGCTACCTGGGTCGGTTTTCTTCACTGGAAGTTTGTTTTGTAGGATGGCTGAACATTCTTCACTAAGAATGACAGTTGACAGGTCCTCCAGTTTCCTTTTATTGCTCAGCAGTTCTTTAAGGAACTTGGCATATTTTGGCATTTGAGCCAAAGCCTCAACAAATGGGATATTGATTTGAAGCTGTTTGAAAAGTTCAAGGAACTTTTAGTAATGCTCCTCCATTTGTTCTTTCTTCAGTCGCTGAGGATAAGGAATCCTGGGCTGATATTTAGGAATCGGGGACTTAACGTGCGCAGTACTTGTTGGACGGAGCCTGTTATGCACTTCGTTAGTTCCCTCGACTGGGACCTGAGATTCAGAAGATTCCGAATCTGGATTTTCTTTGGATATAGCGGGAGTGCTTGGTTCATCAACCGAGGCATTGTTGGTGGGACCATAGTGGTACCACTCTTGAGAGTAATAGCTTTAACATCGGCCCTAGGATTGGCTTCGGTGTTACTCGGCAAACCACCTTGTTGACGCTCTGATAGCGAATTAGCGATCTGGCTTAATTGATTTTCCAAGTTCTTAAATGAAGCGTGAAGAACTTTTATGTCGTTTTCGTGATTGACGAAACGACTTTCGACAGCTGAAGAAAATCTGTCAAGTAAGCTCTCAATCTTTGATTGAGTTTGTGGTGGTTGTCGGTTTTGAGATGAACCCAAACTTTGTTGGTTGTGATTTTGATGAGAGAATTTGGGAGGGGAATTACTAGAAGTACCCGCTCCGGATTTCCAGAAAAGATTTGGATGATTTCTCCAACCAGAGTTATATGAGTTTGAGTAGGGATTGTTTTGGGGACTTTGACTACCCATGTAATCCACCTCTTCTGTAGAGGTGAAATTGTTGCCAGTTTGGCAATCTCTACTCAAGTGAGGTCCATTGCAGAACTCACATGTAGACTGCACTACAGTTACTTTCATTTGGTCGAGCTTTTGGGATAAAGCTTCAACTTGTGTAGTGAGTAAGGTGACAGTATCAATTGGGATGATACCTGCTGTTTTGTGTTGTTTCATTCGCGATGAATACCACTGATAGCTGTTCATAGCCATTTCTTCAATAAGCTCATGAGCTATCTCGGGAGTTTTGTTTGTGATTGCACCTCCTGCTGCAGCATTGATCATTTGGCCTGTAGCCACTATCAGACCGTTATAAAACATTTGAACTTGAAGCCACATTGGTAATCCGTGATGAGGGCATCGACGCAGTAAGTCCTTATACCTTTCCCATGTGTCATACATGGATTCCCCTTCTTGCTGCTGGTATGATGAAATATCATTACGGAGTTTAGCCCTTTTTAAGGGTGGAAAATATTTCTGAAGAAATTTTTCGTCTAAATCGTTCCAGGTAGTGACGGAACCAGTAGGCAAGGAATTAAGCCAAAGCTTGGCTTTATGTTTGAGTGAAAACAGAAAAAGGCGTAGGAGAATAGTGTCTTGGGAGACACCGTTCATCTTGAACGTATCACATATTTCAAGGAAATTTTGAAGATGATGGTTAGGATCTTCTTCAGGTAAATCGTTAAATTGAACTGTGTTTTGAACCATTTGGATAATGTTCGGCCTGATTTCGACATTGTTGGCGGTGACAGGGGGACGAACGATACTTGCGTGCATTCCAATGAGCATTGGACGATCGTAATCTCCTACTGTTTTGGTATTTAAAGGTGGTGGACCTTCACCTTCAACCATGTTGTGAGTTCGATTACGAGCACCTCGTCTACGGGCTAAACGTCGGCGACGTCTAAATTCTCGTTCAGGCTCCGCGTAAGGCTCAATGGGCTCAATTGTTCAAGAGAGAACAAAAGAGACAGTTTAGATGTGGCAGGGAAGTGAAAAACGAAAAGAAATTAAAATGCAAGAGAGAAGCTCATAACTAAAATATAAAAAAAAAAGGAAATGAAATGAAACAGTCGACTACTAAGAAAGGAAACGATTTCTCGAAAGTCTGTCAATGGTGTTTTGATAAGTACCAATTTTCCTATGAAGGTTTTCTGAACGAACACACATGATCAAAGGGAAAGGGCTGAATGAAAATTTTAAATACTAACCAGTGTGAACAGTCCTTAATTTATAAGTAATTTGACGATGAGAATTTACCTTCATTTCTTCCCAATGATTGATTTCGATTTCAATTTGTTTCAATTCTTGGTAGTCGGTGATCGATTCTGCCCTTATCTCAAGTTCATCTATGTTCTGGTCATAGATTTTGATATTGTTACGGTACTACTTAATTAATTTTCAAAATTTTTCAGAAAAAACACACATGAGTGAAACAAATTTTAAAAGAAAATAGGAGATTTCAGAAACCTAAAAAGTTAGAGTACGAGCCATAGTTCTTCGGATGAAAGTTTTATTGAGAAAAATAAGAATTTGTTCGTGGTTAATGCGATCTCTCAATCGTTTGATTTCTTCGGGGTTTGTTTCAGAGAGCAAAGCTTCTTCGAAAGATTTTAAGAGGATTTCAGAATTTTTGATTCTATTGCGGTACTCTTTAATCATTCTTCGAAGTTCAGCCGAATAAATACACATAAAAGAAAAAATAAAAAGAAACGCAATAATAAAAAACTAAGCTAAGCTAATATAAAAGACGAGAAGTAGAGAACAATGGGACAAGCTAAGCTAGAATTTGTAACTTGACTAGATAATAGGTCTGCTAAGAATAAAGTCGATGTTACATCTAGTGATCATTTTTGCATATTTCCAATACTCAATTTCTCCTAAAATTAACTCAAATTCATCTAAATTGTCTGTAGCCAATGCTATTTGTTCAAGATGTTCAATTTCAGTTTCAAATTTTTTCAGACAATCTAGACAGAATTTATACATTAATCTTAGTGTTTGTGAGTAAACACACATGGTAGAAAAGTACAAGACAGCAAGGAAAGCTAAGCTATAATTATACTAATAATAAAATAAAAAATAACAGATAGTGAAAACCAAATCAACAATTAGATTTTTACTAATAGTGCCAAAATGCCAAAATGAATCCCCGGCAACGGCGCCAAAAACTTTGTGTGCAGCCCGTGTACGGGTATTTTTAAGATGATTAAAAACTTTTTCACACTGTTATTTTAAATTTATAAAGTGGAATTACAAAAAAAATACTACACACGACTCAGGCAAGTATGACCTGGTCAGTAGTAGTATAGAAGGGTAAGACCGAGTGTCGAACCACAGGGATAAAGTGACTTTCTGGCAGCTACTAGAACTCAAACATCATTATTGTTTGGTGAAATAAAAACATGTGATTTTTAGATTTTGAATTAAAACTAATAAAAGAAATAAGTTACACTAGTAAAACAATAACAAGCGATTAGACAATCAGACAAAATATCACTTAGACTTCATAATCATCCTGGTTAATTATGGCAATATTTATTTCGGTTTAAATGTTGATGAATTGATGAATTGCATTAAGCTCACAGTATGTTGTTCTATCTAATACTCACAAATCATATTATCATGTAAATCATCACTCGAGTTATCAAGACTCAGATTTACAATCAAATATAGCATGTAAGCATAGAATCATTAGACAATCACAGATCTACATAACCATGTTTAAATCCAGCTACAGGCCATACATTCTTGGTCAAATGATATGTCTCATAGCTTTCAAAATATGCGGAAAGGTGTTAAAGTGATTTAAGAATGGTTAGAATAAAAGAAACAACAAACTGATTTGGAACAGGGTTCATGCGATCGCATGTCAGGGACATGCGATCACATAGAATGACAGACCCATGCGGTCTCATGCATATGTCATGCGATCGCATGGTATCTAGTTACAGCAGATTTCACTTTTACCCAAAGATTAAACACAAACAACCTGGACTTTCATCCAAGGTTATAAGCAGATAGTGAACACTATGATGTTATGAACCCAACAAGACTCAAACCACGTGTATTGGATTTAAGATCAAGCCTTATTTTATTTCTTTTAGATATCATCATGTTATATACCATTTCTAGCACATAACACATGCAACACACAAAATACATAAGCATGCACATAGAATCAAAAGATCAGACTCTTAATGACATTATGGAATTCATTTCAACCTTAAAATGTTCAAAAACATCTTTTTAATCCTTTTTATCCTTTTGTAGTATTAATGATCAAATAATATACGTACACAATTAAACTTTCATTTGAGATGTGAAACATGTGAGAAACCAAAATATGATAAACATGGCCAACTTGTTAAGATCTGAAATGATCAAAGACAAGTTCCAAAAATGCTTTTCAAATGACAATTTTGCTTGTTACATCATTTCTAGTGATAACTACACAAGATCTTAAGATTAAACCAACATTCTTGAATATGCATGCAATATAACCTTGAGGTTTTCACACAAAAGGTTATCAAAACATGAACATGAACAAATATATCACATGAATATGATTAAACACATTTATATTAATGATCAAAACATACTTTTATATCAAATCATCATGAAAAGGTTTATATTGCCATAACTTGGCTAAGAATCATCTTGGCCTAAGTGAAATAGTTTAGTTACACATGGTTACAAGTAAAACAGCAAGATAAACACTTGGATACATATTAAAAACAGAATATGATAAGATTATACCAAGCTTTCCCGAGTTGTATACGTGATCAGAACCTCCACTTAGTTTCTACACCTTTGGAACGGAGTTTGGGGTGTTTAAATACCACCAAAACAAAACCCAAGTGTGAAGATACCTTTAGTGTGTGTGCAAATACAGAGAAGTGTGTGTGTGAACTGTGTTTTTTGGCTGTATTATTCTTTGATGGATGCCATTCTGCAGAGAAGTGAACTTCTTAAATAGGGCTGGATCAGGGGGCTTTGCGATCGCATGGACCCTGCCATGCGATCGCATGACTTGGTTTGGTCAGTTGAAAAGACCTCTTAAAACGGAAGAAAAATAAAGAACTCTACCATGCCAAAGCTAGATTCGCCCCTACCATGCGATCGCATAGTAGGTGCATGCGATCGCATGGCCTTGTCATTTTCAACAGTTCTTTATTTTTCTTCCGTTTTGCACTCGTTTTACTCGAAATCTTCACTTTTAGTCTTTCTAACCTGCAATGGTGAAAATAAAGCATTTGGGGTAATAATTCGTACATTTCACCTTAATTACGGATTAAATGCGAGGGTTTTTGGTGCGTAAAACATGTATAAATATGGATATATCAATTATTAACCCTAAAATAAAATAGAAAAGTTGTTTACCTATGATAAGAAGATTATGAAATTTGAATATATTTAGTTATATACTCACAAAAGTTAAAGTTATATATATCGATAACTTATTTAAAGTTCGTTGTATTCTGGTGTAATAAAATCTTTATGTAAATATTACATTTAGTTAATAATGTCAATGTTGTGATGGATGTATTAAAAAACGAATTTCTACAAAAGAAATTACATCATATCATGTTTGTTTGATAGTTTTTATATTATTTATCCTTTAGTCCCGCCGCAACGCGCGGGTGTCTATAATCTCGTTTATCTATATATCTGTGTACCAACCCCGATCAAACCCGAATAACTAAACTTCAATGTGGTTCATTAACGATTATTTTTTACAATCTGGAATATCCAAATAATCCTGACTTAAAGTAATTGAAACCCGAAAAAAGGTGCAATTTTCAAACATATTATTATAGCAAAATGAATTTTATTCCTATTATATTCTCTTTCATCTTCTTGGCCTATCTAAAATTTAATTTTACACCATTTTATCTATTGTATTAAAATATAATGAACTTTATCTTAGTTATTAATATATACAATCAACTTTATTCTTTTAAAAATAATACAATTAACTTTTATAATCCTCATATTGTATGCAACTTGTTGTATACGATGTAAGTTATGACAAAGTTCATTTTATACAATTGTAACTAAACAACAGACACATAAAAAAGTTGTTTGCATACAATGAAAGGATTATGAAAGTTAATTGTATTATTTTTAAAATTTTAAAATTGGTTGTATACAACGGTAATTAAGACAAAGTTCATTGTATTTTCATGCAGATTGACCTTTATCTATTACAGGCTTAATACACAACCAATTTTTAATCAAGCTAGTATCTTTTAATTTAAAAAATATATTATTAAAATGCTATAGTACCACACCGATTGCAACACATAGGGCACAATGGATCTTGTAGGTTGGATCTCGTTTGGGTGGCTAGCGTAGGGATGGTTGGCCTTGGTGTGGCTGACAGAAGTGTGATCATAAGATGCAGGTGCCGCTAGAGCATGACAGAGTTCTATTTTACTATTTGTGTATCAGGGGTTACATGGTGTGTTATAGTGGCATAGGCAACGGTCAACTGAGTGCACAATGTTAAAATTTTTGAGTACTTTTAACACGGTGTTACCAATCAATTTTAGAGTGCAACCACTGATTATTTTGTGCAGTCATAGCCTAATTAAATTTCTAAAAAAATGTTTTTATGAATATACTAAATTATAGTAAAATATCCGTTGTAATTATGTAAAATACCTTTATTTGGGTTTAAAAAAAGAATTGGGCTATTTACAGTATTAATTTGGCTAAATAAACAAATTGGACTCATGGGTCATTTGTTTATTTGAAAATGGTCTTAATACATCTTAATCTGATTCAGTAAGAGGTTTTAAGATGTAAAGGTTGTTTCTTTTTTTCTTTTCATTAAGATCCAAAAACCCTTTAACGAATCAGAGGTAGAAATACCTATTATTACCTCTTAACAGATTTCATAATTCATTCTCCAATAATAATCGACTTTTTCCTTCACCGGTTCATGCCAACTTCTGCTCCTCAACTCCTCTACAAACATGGTCTTATCCCCTTCTTATTATCCATCAGCCAATGCATGCCGCCGCACATCTCTTCCTTAAATATTTTGGTTTTAATCCATTGTATTATTATGGTTTTTATATTTTTCAATGTAATTTTTTAATTAGATAAGTTTATATTTTTGTTAAAAATGTAATAGTTGAATATAAAAGATCATAAAACAGATAAGTACAAACATTTAGATGTTCTAAAAAACAAACAACAAAATATGAATGAATATTCAGTCGTTATAATCACCCTTAATATTCAGACATGATATGCAGATTCAGACGCATAACCTCTTAGACACCCCACTTTTCTGAGTTGTTGATATTGTTCAATTATCTATTTACCAATCAAAAACCAATTAACCTGACCCAAATAATTGAAAACCCCGGAAAAAAACACCGAAGAATCCCTATTTTTTAAATAATATGATATTTATTATAATATGATTCCACCAATAATTAAAATATATTTGTCCACCTTGGTATAGAGAGAAGGAATACTTTTGTTGGTTGTTGACTAGGTCCGAAGTGGCATGAGGCCGACTACAGGGGTGGCGTGGCAGGGGTGGGCAGTGGTGCTAGGGCTCCGGTTTCGTCAGAAAATGGTAACTATGCAAGCAAAAAGCAAAAACATAGCAACGTTATATACTAAAAATGATATATTCTCACACTTTTTCTCCTATTTCATCCTCCTACGCATTACAAGATGACATGTAAAGTCAACTAATTCTCTTTCCTCATATCCTCCATTGATTTTGACAATTGTTTTGTTCTTGTGAGTAGAGGATAAGTAGGAGAATATATCATCTCTCTTATAATATTTTTAAAATAGAGTTGATCCATACACAATTTTTTAGCCATACACAACAAGGTACAAGTGTTTATTACACATGGTACAAAATGATGATTCATAAAGTTGTTATGTATGACTAATTTTATTGTATAAGAATTAATTATACCATATATCAATTGGCCAAGCAATCTAGCAATTTCTCATGAGTTTTTGAAAGGTACTTTTGTAAATTTCCATTCATCTCATGGTTTCATACTTTTGCGATATTTTAAGATTCTCACGAGATAATAAAGAAACCCCGAGAAAAGGCATACCGCTGGCTCGGAGGTCGAAAGTTGACTGTGGAGTAGCCATATCTGAGTAGTGAGTTGTAGGCGACATGAGATGGAAAAAAAGATAGATCTGTGCGGGGAGAAGAGGTTGAGCAATTAACGTAGAAGGTTTTGGTGAAGGGTGGTCACCGGATCTAGACGGTGGCGGCGATCGAGAAAAATTCGAAAGAAAGAGAGATCTAATGTTGTGACAACGACGAAAAAGCCGCTGACAACCGACAACGATGAACAAGGCACAAATGAGAAGTGGTAGAGTGGACGACAACGGTTGTTGTGGCGGTTGTAGGAGAGGAGAGACAAATGAGAGGTGGTACGAAGCAATGGTGATGACCAAGGGTTGTGGCAACGGTTTAAAGGGAGGAAGAAGACCCAAGAAGGGAAGGACCGACCGGTCACGTGGGGTAGGAGAGAAAGAGAGAGAGAGAGAGAGAGAGAGAAAGAAAACGGGTGATGCTATATATCCCCCCTCCCTTTCACACACATATATGTCAAATCATTGACTTACAACTTTTAATTTTACTTTTTCCCTCACATACATCACATCAAGGGGGATATATAGATATTAAGGGGGAGACATATAGAAACATCCAAAAAAACTATTCACGGTTGTTTAAAGGGAGAATTGGAGATTGTAGGTTTCCGATGAAAGGAGAGAGAAATATCATGTGTATGTGTGAAAGAAGCTATGTGCCAGTGTGTGTATGTGTGACAGGAGATTGTAGGTTTCCATTCCAGTACCATTTCTTAACTTAAAAAAATTGAGGCATGGAGAAACAAAATGAAAAATGCTTTTTTTTGGCAAATATTTGGTAAAAAAGTAAAATATTATATATATATATATATATGGGAGAGTTCAAACGAGAACTGTGTGAACCAATCTTAGCCGTTGATTTGATAAAGTGGAACTCATTGATGTAGAGCGTGGGGGGATCAAGTGTGGCAGGGTGCATGTGATGAATTCATGGGTGGGCAATGACATTGAAGGAGGGGTAATTGAAGGAGGGGTAATTGGACGGCTCAGATTGGTTTTCGCGGTTCTCGCACTAAAAACAGTTCTCGTTTGAACTTTTGCCTATATATATATATATATATATATATATATATATATATATATATATATATATATATATATATATGGGAGGGTTCATTCGAGAACATTTGTTAGTGCGAGAACCGCGAGCACCAATCTCAGCCGTTCCTTGGATATTGAAAGTTCATGGATGAAGAGCGTGGAGGGATAGAGTGTGGCAGATGAACTTCTATAATGCTTTCATGATAGATATAGTAATCTAATTTAATAATATATTATTTGTTTCATTTTAGCTTATAACTAATTAATCTTTGCAGATAATGATTTTAAACACAAAAAATAATAGAACTTGATTTTAACTTATATGTGATGAAGCAAAACCAATTTTCACTTAGAATTTTCTAAGTAACCAAACTATATGTAATATAACGAGCTAATATTGTCCGCGCGTTGCTGCGGAAAATATAATATTAGATAAACTAATAACTAAAATTAACAGGCAAACATAAAATTTTAAACTGAAATGAAAAAAAATTAAAATTTTAGAATTGAAAACAAAAGAAAAATTATAATAGAAAAGAAAAAATAACATTAACAATCAACTTTAATTTTATCATCTCCAAATTAATTGAATGAGATAATGTTATAGAAAATGGATACACTTTTGAGGTTCAGTCTTTATATTGAATATGTATAATTAAAAAGAAACAAAAAGCTATTGGAATACAAATCATATAAAATCATAATCCTAATTATGTTATGTAATATTTTAAAATTAAAAGAAGTTATCTTTTATTTTAATATAAAAAGAATAAAAAGTTAAATAACATAGTTATCAAGAAAAGTAAATAAGAAAAAAGAAATTAAAGTAAATTTTCTTATAAATAAAGAAGACGTAATATATCTAGAAAACTAAAATTTAAATAAGATAACAATTAAAGAAAGTAAAAAAGAAGAAAGAAATAAAAGGAAAATGAATTTAATGGAAAGTGAATTAAATTTTCTTATTAACAAAGAAGAGGGAATATCTCTAATAAGAAAAAAATAAAATAAAATAACAATTAAAGAAAGTAAAAGAAAAATAAATAAAAGAAGAATACTTATATTATGAAGAGGGTGGGGGGAATAAAACCCCTTACCTTGGCCGTAAAAAGTGGACCACCAACCAACTCAGCTATCTGGCAATTTGTTTAGCAACGGCAAACCTTGTATTTATATAACATATGCGCATTTTAGAGAACCCCAGTTATAAACAGTAACTGGTGCATGTTAAGAACTTCCCAAATGTATATATTATTAATATGAAGAGTATATGATTTATCAATAATTAATTTCTTAATGTTGTTTCTCTTCGTCGCAATTGCGACGGCAATCAAACCCTTGTTAGATATCAAAAAGCATACTAAATCTCGTATACTAATAAACTCATACAAAAAATGAAATAAAAAAACAAAAGCAAAATGCAGCATAGCTGCTCTCTAGATAATCCAAAAAAGTTTACATTTTTATATATGTTTCACCATATAATATGAAAACCTACTACCTTAAATAGACTACATGCCAACTTAAAATATAAAAAACTACCAATCATGTGAACGTAGGTGGCGAACTTGTACAACAATCGCAACATATATAAAACTATTATATATTAGGGAAATGTTTAAATGAGAATGATAACTTAAATAAGAATGATAAATTAAATAAGAATGAGATACTCAATCTTAGCCGTTCATTTTATAAGTCACTACAAGAAATAATAGTTTTTGCGGTGACCTCTTTTTGCGGCGACACAATAGCGCCGCTAAATCCTCGCTACACGACAAAACGATGGCCCACTTTCATCAGATTGGAACACGTCGCCGAAAAACGTTTTTGCGGCGACACCCGTCGCCGCTAAAGAGGTTTCCCTCCACCGAAAAACATGGCGGGATGTTTTCCCTCCTAGAAAATTCGATGTCGCCGCAAAAACCACTCTGTCGCCGCTAAACGTGTCGCCGCAAAAAGTATTTTCTATTTTCTTTATTTTATTAATCTATTTTCTATTTTCTATGTTATACATGACAGCAATTCATCAGATCTATCATTGTCTGCTGATTTGGATCATTTGACTTATACGAGTCTGAGTATAGGTCAACCAACGGAAGTTGAACATGTTCATTTACCCGAACATGCTAATATTGTTGATGATAGTGATGATGACATTGACGACTATGATAATGAAGATTCTGATTCTGAACATGAATGTGAACCACATAATTGTAGTAGTGATGAATCTGATTAATCTAAAGTAGTAATTGGTATTTGTAAAAATATACTACTTTGAATTGTTATTTTTAGCAGGTTTTTTGATTTATATAATGGTTATTTGTAAACTAACATTAATGCTACTTTCATGGGCTTGTTTGTATATTTGTATTTTTTTTCAGATGGCAGCTGTAGCTCGCGGCCATGGTGGTGATTGTGGTGGTGATCCACCGCATGGTAACTGGCAACCTTCTTCTGGTGCTTGTGGCGGTGATGGTATTATATAACTTTGAAATGTTTTTATAGGTTAATTTAATTACGTGTATTCTTAACTTGTTTGCTTGAAATCGTAGGCAGCAAGAAAGGGCGTGGAGTAGCCCGAAATGTAGAAATGAGAAAGGCGTGGAAGAGGAACGGGAAACGACCACTTCCAATCGAGTTTGATGATATTAGATGTAACAAAACTTGGAGACCGGTCGGAGTTAATGTCGATTACTTTACGAGTTACGCGGGGACCTTGGTGAGAGACGACATCCCATATTACTTCCCGTCATGGGAAAAAGTCCCCGTCGAATTGAAGGCAGCGATCGTACCGGGCCTTGAGGTTTCACTTAAGTTTTTTTTATATATTGTATATTTGTAAAAAATATACAATAAACTAACTTTTTCGTATAATTTACAGACTTACTTTGATTTAAGGCACCATTATGACACTCCACACCGTTCGTCGATCTTGACGGGAATCGATAAGATGTGTGCTGAGATGTACAGAGACCAAAAATACAAGTTTAAGCTTCAATTGTTTCAGAGAAGAGGGGGGTCTCGCAGGCTCAACGACTACGTCAAGACCCTCCTCCTAACATGGAACTGAGTGAGTGGGGTTTATACATTGACTATTATTGTGGGGTAAAGACCGTTCAACGGTCAATAGCGAACACACAAGTAAGAGCGCATCAAGTAAATCAAAGCTTGCATGGTCGGAGATCATACTGTCAGTATCCATTCGAGAACGTAAGTCTATTTATCTTTAAATCTTAATTTTGACATAGTATTTATCTTTAAGTCTATATATTAATCGTTATTAAATATATACTTATTAAATTTGTTTATAGCGTGACCCGGAAACGCTAGAACCCCCTAGCTTGATTGAACAGTACATGTTAAACCATTCACGCAATGGCGTCTTTACATCCGAGTCTCTTCAAGAAAATTATGTAAGTAATTATTTATAATTCATGAAACTTATGTGTTTAAATATATATATATATATATATATATTTATATATATAATATGATTTTAATTGTTTTTATATCTTATTTATACACAGCGCCGTATGGTTTTCTTGAGAGACGGTCAAGTCGGGAGCCAAAATCCGTTGAGTGAGAAGAAATCTTGAAGGCGGTGTTGGGTGAACGCCGAGGACATGTTCGTGGAATGGGAAGAACATTAAGTTCTTCATCCATATCTGCTGCACAATCTACCGCACAATCCCAGCCTACAGGGAGATTATATACACAAGCCGAGGTAGATGCCATGCTTGCGTCTCATTCTTCTGATATCCAGCAGGTTCGGGAGGAGATGCATACTAATTCTCAACGTACACAAGCAATATTTGAAGCATTACGTGCGGCAGGTATAAATGTCGATATTCCCTCAACTTCCCGACATGAACCAAGCACTGATTTGGCTTCTCGTGATGAAGCGTCTAGGGATCATGATGATTAGTCTATTAGTTTGTTAGGCGACGTTGTGATTGTCTAAAAACGTTTATGTTAACTTTGAAACTATTGATTGGTATGTATGTTTGTTTTATATAGCTTAAAATGTCGTGTTACAGTTGTTTTGAGTTCTGAAATAGCAGGTTATTGTAATTGCTCGGTTTAAAATGGGTGGAAAACGCAAAATACAGCAAAATGCTGGAAAAAAAATTTAGACTTTTAGCGGCGACATGTCGCCGCAAAAAGTGTTATTTATATTTTAAAATTTAATTTATTTAAATAACTACGTCGCCGCAAATACTACATATGTCGCCGCAAAACGTATTATTTTATTTTTTAAATTAAATCAAAATCGTCGCCGCTAAAAGTACTCATGTCGCCGCAAAAACCCATCCACGTGGCACTTGATGGGTCCGTTGTGTGACGTCGCAAAAAGTCAAAAATGTCGTCGCAAAAAACTTTTGTGTACGAAGCTTTAGCGGCGACACTTTTGCGGCGAAATGTCGCCGCGAATAACCTATGGCGGCGACAATTGGAGTTTTAGCGGCGACTTATGTCGCCGCAAAAAGCGTTTTTTTTGTAGTGAGTGGAACTCATGGATGGAGAGCGTGAGGGATAGAGTATGGCAGGGTGCATGTGAGGAATTCATTGATGAATAATGATATTGAAAGAGAGGGAATTGGATGGTTGGGATTGAGTCTCTCATTCTCATTGAATTTAAGGTACTCATTTGAACCCTTCACTTATATATTATATTGTCATACACATTTGTTCCCCGCTAACTACCCAAAGTCTCAAAATCACGGCAATTCCACAAGACTTGGTAAATCCACTTTCTTTTGCTCGATACTTGCTCAATCATGGACTATCCACCTGTTGAGTGTTGACAGGATGACCCATGAACCGTTAACCCGATCCATGTCAATCCATTATCCATGAACTGATTTAACCCATCAAGATTACCCAACATCAGGTCAACAAGTCGGTCTTCATATAAGTGTTGTAAAAATCGGCCTTGGCGGCCGATATATCGTCGCCTTCGTGGGTATCCACGGCCGACCGACCACCAAATCACCAATTCGATGTAAAATATCGGTCAATATCGGGCATTTGGCGGTCTCGGTGGTCATGGGGGTCAACTAAGTTCCATTGACGTTAAGAAAAAATAGTGTTAAATAATTAGGGAACATACCTTTCAAGCTTGTTTCTTTACCGTAATTCTTCTCTGTGGCGGCGGAGACTCAAACACACCAACCCACGACGAAGGTAATACTGGCGAAGTCGGACTCCGGCAAAGGTGACTCCGCAAGCCTTCTTTCCATCTAAGGGATGTGGCGACTTAGACACACAAAAGTGGGTTGTGTTCCGCCGTTCTCCAATTTGAAGTTGAGAAAGAGCGATGCTTATTTAACTAGGATTTCTTGTATTATATAACTTTATGTTTAAATGACTTTTATACCCCTCTTATCTTATATTAATTACACCTTTCTATTTAATTACTAAATATTACAATTACATTCTAATTAATTACTAAATCATTATTGGAGTATTTAATAATTCAAACATTATAACTATATACATTCCTAACGTACGTCTATTACTTTTCATAAGAGGAGTTTTCTAACCTCGTATTATTATTTATATGTTTAGATTCATGAAAAGAATAATAATTTTTTTTAAGAAACTTCTACTATTATTTGTTTGCTTCTACGTGGGCCTTTTAGCCAAACCTATATCCATGTTTTCAATACTATGATTATTAATAAGGGTTTAGTTTTGAAAAGTATACTAAACTTTTCATTTTTTGCTATTGTGTATACACATTTTTTAAAACTACCATTTTATATACCAAACTTACAAAAAGTAACAAAAAATTTATCATGAAACCTTCCGAGCCGGTTGCCTGTAAACTAACTGATGACATGTCAATTTTTAAAATGTATTGATGATGTGGCATGTCATGTTATTTCATTAAAGAGATGAATATGTTCAATGGGTATTGCATTGAAGAAATCAAGAACATTCAACTTCATCTTGTTGAAGATGAACAAGACATAGTCTGGAACAATCAAACCCAAAGAAGCAAAAACAGAAGCAACCCCTAATCTGATTCTAACATGAGCAAACCATAACATCGATCTGGTTTTTGAACACATCTTCAATATCAAGAACTCAAACCCAACGATCATTCATATCTGGTTTCTGAACACATCTTCAAAGAATATAAAGAACCCAAACATTCAGATGTAGGTATGTAGAAGATAAAAAACCAAAATCAAAATCTGCACAAAGAAGATAAAGAGCGCATCTTCAAAGAAGATGAAAAATCAAAATCAAAATCTGAACAAAGAAGATAAAGAACCTAAAATAAAAATCTGAACAAAGAAGATCTTAACACATCTTCAAAGATAATAAAGAACCAAAATCGATCTGATGTAGAGGAAGATGAAGCTTCTTCATCTGAAGCCCTAAATGGTTCAAATGATTCGTAAGATGAAGCTTCTTCATTCGAAGCCCTAAATCGTCCCAATCAGTCGAAGCCCTAATCGAAACTTTCTCTACTCAGTCGAAGCACATACGTACCTTTTAAATCGCATATTAGACCTTCGAATCTGAACAAGATGAATGGAAATCCTTAAACCGCAGATGAACCTTCATAAACCGCAGATGAAACGCGACCTTCTGTCATGAAGATAAACCGCAGATGAAACACACTATTCTGCCCTGGATTTAGTCGATGGTGGCGGTGGTGCCCTTGCTGGTGGCAGTGTCATGCCGCCGGAGAAGATGCCAATCGATTAGGGTTGTTGCCTTGTTAGATTCAACGGCCAATGAATATCTGGGTAGTAAAATATGGTACTATTATTTTTATTATTATTATTCCAAGTCATTTGCCACCTAATTTACCACCTAAGCAAAATTGGTGACAACTCATTAGCCACATCATCTTTACCTGTTATACCTCAGCACATAGCAAGTAACAAGTAACTTAATATATAAATTGGTAAGTTTATTATGTTTGATACATCAAATGGTAGTTTTTGAAGTTGGATATATATAATAGCAAAAAGTGTCAAGTTCAATACACTTTTTAATACTAAACCCTATTCATAATCTATAGTTTCTAATACTCTTTTTTTGAGTTATTACGTTTTAACATATGATATTATTTTGCTAGCCTTTATAATAGTAAAAGTTATATATTTTCATAAATGCAATAACTAGTTTAATCTTAACTAAAGAGATAGTAATTAAAATAAATATAATATGTAAAATATATTTATAATTATTATGTAAGATTTTGTAATTTTATAAATGTTTACTAAGTTTATATACATACATACATACATATATATATGTAAAATATATTTATAATTATTATGTAAGATTTTGTAATTTTATAAATGTTTACTAAGTTTATATACATATATATATATATATATATATATATATATATATATATATATATATATATATATTGCATCAATATAGAACCCTATGTTAAACAAATAACACAAAAAATCAATTTGGACAATTGTATCATCAAAATCAATAGATAAGGTTTAACGATAACAAAACTGTAATTATCATGTATTAATATAGATAGAAAAGGCAAACATGGAAAATCCCCCTCCCCCCACCAACAACCCATGAATTTTTTTTAAAAAACCCCTAAAAACTTGAAATTGTCATAACTTTTTAAGTTTTGTGAATTTAAATTATACTAATCTTTTAGTTTCTTTAATCCTCTTTCAAACAAGATCACATTTCTCATATTTTTCTAAAAATTTTTTAAAAATGAAAATTTTGTTTGCATTTTGGGCAGCATGTAGTGTTCTGTACGGATTTTACATTTTGGGATTGAATGTCTAATTTTGCATTTGGGGCTGCATTTTCATTAAATCATGTTGCATTTTCATAATTTTTGCATTTTTGAAGCATCTAGATAACATGCATGTTTATATTTTGCCTTTTTTTTTGTTTTTTTGCATTTTGCATTTAGGTTTTACGGATTTTGCATTTTGGGTTTGAATGTCTAATTTTGCATTTTGGGCTGCATTTTTCAATAAATCATTTGTGGGTTTGCATTTTGCATTTCATAATTTTGCATTTTGGAAGCATCTGGATGAGTTGCATGTTCATATTTTGCATTTTTTGATTTTTTGCATTTTGCATTTAAAATGAACCCAACTCAAAATGCAAACTTTGCATTTCAAAAAAAAGTTTCAGAAATATATCAAGCCCTGTCTTGTTTGAAAGATGATGAAAAACTGAATCTAATGATATAAATTTTTTTGTTAAAATTCTTAAAAACGAATGAGTTATTATCATTTAAAGTAAATAGTTTTTTTTAAATCTTCGCTGGAGGGTGTAAGCAGCGTGAGTTTTTTTTCTTTTTTTTAAATTTTCCATTTTTGCCTCTAAACAATGTGTCACGTGTCATCATCAGGATGGTTCTTTAGGTTCCATGTTTAAGGAAGATTATTTATATAACCTTACCCCATATCAAATATTCTGAATTGATGTTAAAATCGTAAACATTACGTTGTGGTATAAGTTACCGTTTTTTATTTTAATACTATTACATTAAATCAGCTAGATTAAATGTTTGTGTGATACATGTGTTAGTTTAAAAAGTAATAAATATTAATCATCAATAAAGAGATATTTAATAATTATAAAACATAAAAATATGAGAATTTAAATAATGATAAAAGACAGCGTCAACACGAAGACCAACAGTAAAAGCTTTGACACGAGTGGATCGATCATTATTGTTACATTTATAAAGATATATGATTAAAAATTTATTTATTATATGTTAATTTAATTTTTCATATATATAATCATGAGTTTTGTTCAATAAAGTCTATATAAAAAACATAGTCCTGAAATTTTGATATTCAATCACATATGATTCAGTATTCAATCACGTATGATTGTAATAGCATCATATGTTAATTACGAAAATGTCATTCCGCCCAAAATTTTAAAATTCAATCTAGATGGCGCTGATCCAAAGACTATGAATTAAATATGAACTAGATTGAATATTTCTCATATAATCATATAACTTCAGACACTAATTTACCATAACAAATGAAATTAGATTAGATTAAAACATAATAAATACGAAAATAATTCGTTTTATTTGTAATTTTAGTAGGATTGAATTTAAATTATGTATTATAATTTATAATATAAATAATAAACAACTTTGACTTATAAAAGTTAAATCAAATTTTAATTTTAATATAATGGATGGTTGAGATTTAAATTAAATAAAAGAAATGGATATAGTTGTTTAATAAAGAAGATTAAAATTAGTCTTTTATTTATATTTAAAAATAGATCATAATTAATTAATTAATTACTTTTATTTACTATTGATTTTTTATAACTTTTGATATGTAATATTTGATGTAAATATGAAAATATTGTTATAGATGTTTCAGTTACTCGGTCAATGTTTTAAGAGGTAGTTTCTTATTGCTTCAGCTTTTAAAAAAAAAGTTTTTTATTGCTTTAGTTTTTATATTTTTTTAATATATTAATATTGCATATAATGCATTTAAATATGGTATTTATATTATATTTTCCTATTGAAAGCATTTAAATATGGTATTTATATTAGTTTTTCCTATTTAAGATTAAAATTTTATTACTTTATATGTTTCTCTTATACATAGTTTTAGAGTGTTCATTTAGAAAATTACGATTTAGTGTTTTTCACTTTTTTGTAAAATAAAAAAATGTTTTTTGAAAATTGTGTTTCCTTTAAATATGTGTTGGTGATGTATTTATTTATTTCTTTTATCTAAAACACGTTGTCGTAGGAATGAAACTTCATCGGGTTATAGCCCCTACTCATTTTTCTAATCAATAAATAGTTTATCTTATATTATATAATAAAATAAAGAGTTAGTGTTCAATAAAATCTAGGTAAAAAATATAGTTCTAACATTTAATATATGATAATAGGTTATTCGGTATATAATTATATGTGACTTGTAAAGCATCATACGTAAATTATGAAAATACACTTCCGTTCAAAATTTTGAAACATAATCTGAACAACTAATGTTTTTTTATCGAAAGGCTAAAATTAATCGTTTACAGAGCTACACGTTATGGGTTACCCGATTGCATCGGATACCCGTGGGTAAGATCAGGAACACCAATACGTGTATCTTGGGTAGCCTCATCGGGTACCATCTTCGGGCTTCTATACTCGATCAAGAATTTGACAACCCCCACCCCTCTCTCCACCAACCACACACTCAAACATATATTTTTTTATAAATAAAAAAATAAAAAAATGAGAATAGTTTTAATGAGAGGTATAACACTTAATTTAGATAAGGAGAAAGAGAAAGATATAACGCTGTATCATTGAATAAGAAAAAGGGAAAAAGAAGGTATAGCTAGTTTCTTCTTCTATTTAAACAACACTTTCTATTTTTGGTAAACCATAACCGTTACTGAAGCATTAACTTTAATTAGCTCTGCTCAGAGCCTCAGACTTTCCTATCATGCCTACGCTGCCGTCCACCGCCGGTGGTCTCCAGGTCGAATCCGTCGTCTTTCCACCTTCCGTCAAGCCTCCCGGCTCAACCAACACTCTGTTCCTCGCCGGCGCAGGTATTTATGTATCTTCACTTTCAAATCACTAGTAAATTAAATTACATCTCGATTGATAAGAAATCATGTCGTTTTCGTCTCTTCAATTAGGCTCACAGTTTAATCAATCGTTAATGTTCATCTGTAATGGACTTCGAATCGCGTGAATTATCGTACTTTCACATTTAAATCACTAGTAAATTCGATCTCGATTGATAAGAAATCATGTCGCTCGTTTTCGTTTCTTCAATTAGGTTTAGAGTTTAATCAATCGCTAATGCTAATCTGTAACGGACTTCGAATCGCGTGAATAATCGTAATTCTATCATGTGCAAGGTGTGAGAGGTCTGGAAATCCAAGGCAAATTCACCAAGTTAACGGTGATTGGTGTTTACTTGGAGGATAAAGCAATTCCGTCGCTCGCCGTTAAGTGGAAGGGCAAAACGGCGGAGGAATTGACCGATTCCCTGGACTTCTACAGGGATGTCGTTACTGGTAAGCCGTAACAACTTTTGTGCTATCATTTTCGTTTGTCTTTCCATATTCTACCAACAAACTTGCGTTTGACTTTTATTTACGTATTAATATTGAGATGATGATTATTACACACTAATATTATTTTTATATATATAATTAATTAATTAATAGTTATATAAATTAAAGTTCAAAGAGAAACAAACCATCTAATTTGGCGGAGTTGTAGGCTGGTAGTATAGAGGGAAATGCAATTTAGTTGTCCAGTGTTCGAAGCTCACCGTTGTTACTTTTTTTTCTACTTTTTTTTTTTTAACTCAGGCTTCACTTTTGTATTTTTTTTCTATTTGTTTTTTTGTATTTCGAAGGCTTCCAGATTTTATTAGTATTATATTTATATAATTAATTCTATTGTTATTTATCTATCTTTTGTAACTTTTAACTTATAATGTTAACTAACATATACTGTCATATTCTTCGATTGAAAGGATTGGGTCGAGTGAAACTTATGTTTGAGCCACCTGAAAAGCAAGGAGAATAATAACCTGAACACATTATATTAATTTTGACCTAAGTAAAAACACAAAATTGAAATCAACTTGGATTTGTGAAGTATTATGGAATTGATTGATTGTAGTAACGAGATGACAATTGGTCCAAGTGTTGGTTTGGGTGAAAACAAATTAATACAAAGTTTCTTACGTAATAAACATATATCTGATTCAATTCCTGGTTATGATATTTGCATACTCTGTTAAATGAAAAGAAAATTTCTGCTTTTGTCTTCTTCCACTCAGATCACGATATGTTTTTTCTTCAATATTCTAAATCTACAAAACTATTTGTGTTTCGAAGTCTATGTTTTTCATCACCGATGTTTGCTTTAATTCTTATGCATTGAGATCATTTCAATTTGTTATTTGCATTATTGATTTTTTAAAAAAACCTTTTTTTTATTTTTATTAAACTTTTGGCTTTACGATTAAAAAATATAGATTTAGTATTCATTAATTTGATTATTTAGAAGTTATTTAAATGCTAAAATAAAATGATTCTGGTTTAAATTTTATTGTGCAATGTCTTTAACAAGGTAATATTCATGCACTTCGCTGCGGGATAAAATTACTATTCTTTATACTTTGAATTTATATTTCGTCAGTTATTTTATTAAATATGTTTAAGACTAAATCGTTTTTCATATAACAAACACAATAAATAAAATAACATTGTTTTTTTAAAAATGACAAAAATTGATATTCATTTAACTTTTTAAACATTGCAAGATGATTGATTTTTTTCTTTACATGTAATCTTATAGGTCATATGTTTGAGAGTAATATTAGTAGTAACTTAATAAACACAGAAGTTTTTAACATTATATTCTTAATCATTAAAATAAAATATATAATCTTTTTCATAAATCCTATTAAATCACATGTTTGTTTCTATAAATATGTTTTTAGTAATAATAATGACATCTAATAATATATAATAATTCATGTACATAATCTATCTTTTAAAAATAGCAACATACTTCCATCTTGGCAAAAAAAAAATGTTGCCTTTTAAATAATTCAAATCAAATTAGTTTTACTTTTGTTCATGTCTTAAGGGTTATGTATATCTTCATCCATATTTTAAACTAGGATTTTATAGCCCGCATGTTGCGCCGGGTTTCATATATATAAAATTTTATTATCACAATCATCATAGGATTAGCTAATCTACATGAAAATATATAAATAATTTTATAAAAACACATCCAAAATTAATAAAATGTGTTGAGAAAAATATAATCAAAAGATTATGGTTTTGATATGGTGCAAGAATTATAAAACAAAAAGAGTCAAAAGAGATCTCAAATCTCATAGATAAAAGGTTGACTTTTCATCTAAAAAAACTTATATTAACCCATCAAGTTTAATTTTATTTAAACACTTTAAGTAGTATAATACACGAACACCATATTAACTTAATAATAATAGTAAATAATTGATATAAAGTTTGTGAGAAAAGTAAAACATAATTGAGTTATTATTTTGTTAAACATAATCATCTTATGAGACAAATGAAAAGCGTTTAATATACACTAATAATATAGTTGTTAGAAAAAAATATTGTAATAATATAACTTTTTAATAAAGCTTTTACAATAATTATTAAAACTCCTAATTATATGTAATACATACCATTTATATAAGAAATACAAAAGAAATTTTATATATTTATAAATTGTTTAACCACTAAATTTTATTTTCAAAAATTTGTTTTTTCAAAGTATTAAGTTATTTAGTTTTATACTTAAACAATATTTCAGTCATAAAACCTAAGCGTTATTGATTTAAACTTTCAATTTTTTTCAAAAGGTTTTACCATAAGTAAATGTACATATTACTAATGTACGAAATTCATTTGGTCTTTTGTTTGGTTTTTCTATAACAATGTATTTACATTTTGACTTAACGATCAAACTATAATATGAGACATATATACATAAAATCCATTATAAAAAAAAGTTTAATGGTTAATTAAAATAAACTTAAAGTTTAAAAACAATCCAAAAATTATAGTTAATGGTTACACCAAAATAAACATAAGCTTTACAATTAAAATATTAAAAAAAGTTTAAGAGTTTAATCGAAATAAAGTTTAAACTATTTTTCACATTAATCAAAACTCTTAGATAAATAAATAAATATAATAAATATTGTTTACATAAAATTATAGAAAACATATATATGAAATTTAAGAAAATTTAAAAGAAAACAGACACGACGCTTTAAGAAAATAGAAGTTAGAAAATGGTTAAAAAGAATTCAAAGATTGAAAAAAAAGTTAAAAAATGGTTAAAAATCGGAATTTACGTTTTGAAAAAATTAGAAGTTAAAGTAGGCCAAAACAATTAAAAAGAATACAAAGAAAAAAAAAGACAAAACAATAAAATAGGAATTCAAAATTTGGGATAGTCTGGATTCGAACCCAAGCCTCCTGGTTAGCAACAACATGCCTTACCAATCCGGCCATCCAGAGTTTTGGTAAAAAACATGTTATTTAATTTATATTATGAAAGTTTTTCTTTTCCTCATAATTGTATGGTATTATAATAATTCTTATACACATTGCAAATGTAATTTCAAATAATATTTTCATATTTTCATTGTGCAAATATATCAAAATTTGAGAAATTGAACTATACAATTTCACATAACTTATATGATTTTACATTCACTAAATAGTTAATGACTTAAGTGATTTAATTGGTGTAACATCGACTAAGTGATATTAGTTGTATTAATCATATCCTACAAAATTAGATAATAATAATTTTATTAGTTAAGCATATTATTGTTATTAATAAAATTAAATGGAAGGAAAAAAGGAAAATATATAATTCTTAAGCTAAATTATGCCAAAATAGATTTTAAAAAGAAGAAAACAATAAACAATGAAAAGCTGTTAAAAACAAAAATTGTTGTTCAAAAGAAAAATAAACAATGAAAAAGAATATAATTTTAACATAAGGTTTATTTTTGGAAAATGGGTTTTAGGATTTGAACTCACGACTACTTAGATGCTGAAAAGCTCCATGGCCAACCCACCAAACAATGTTATGTGATTAGAATAAACCGTAAGTAAAACCCAGAAATAAAATAATAATATAGGCTCACGTTAAGGTGTTGTCAATTGTAATTTAGTATTAATTTAAAATTTTTAGTGTTTTTAGAATTAAAAAACTCACAACGCATTGGAAAAAAGGATAAAAATTTCATAGACTACCACTTAATTTGCATCACACTTTTACACTTAAAAAAGATATCTTTTCTTTACTACTATATAATGCATTTAAGTTTCTCTCTCCTTCAATATTTAAGATTACTTAAATTTAAGTAGTTCAAAAAATTATACATAATGTACAACCTTCAAATTATTAAGACTATTTAATCTTTACATTTCTTTTTATCTAAATTAATCACATCCACTCAATATTTAACTATTTCACTCTCCTAATTTACTTTAACTTTTTATTTATTTAAAATACTATGTACTAACACATTCTCTCACACAAACATAATTATCCACCCACATCAACATAATTTTCAAAATCTTATTAACTTCTCTCTTCTTATATCGTAAATATAAATCTTTTTTCTTATTTTAATGTTTTTAAGAATTTATTTTTAAATTTAATAAAATAGTTTATACAAATATAAGAAAATTCAAAAAAATGAACATGTTGGTGAAAACTTTTTCGTAAATATATTATTATATTCTTGAAAATGACATGTTAGAAAACAGAAGTTATTGTTGCCACAGAATTACGCGAATACACTGCTAGTACAGTCAAACAAACAAAAAAAAACATTCATCTCTCTCGTATAATTCTTGTGAGTCCACTTTTCCTCTCTTTCCTTCGCTATTTTTCATTTAAACTTTTCCTCTCTCTCCAATCCATATTCTTCCTAGTCGTCGCTGCATCTCCCGTTCTCTCTCTCTCCACCATAATCGGTGCCCCTCGGCAAATATCGTGACTACGTTGCACCTTCTTCATAGACTACCCAGCCGCCGCCACGACAACGCAATCCACAACCACATCAACACCACCGTTGCAGTTGGATACAACATCTTTATGTCGCAACACCGTCACATCATTAACATAACCGCACAACCGTTGGAGAATGCAAACCTCCACCGTCCATTTTTCGCATTTATTGTTCTAGCTGTTATAACCTTAACTAAATATCAAGATTTCTAAATTATCAACTTCATGTCTATAACTCTCGGGGAACTGGAGTTAAGAAAGAAAAGAAACATAGCGATTGATATATATATATATATATATATATATATATATATATATATATATATATATATATATATATATATATATATATTATTTTTAATCTTTATAAATATGTTTTTTTAAACTAGCGTAATAGTTTTTTCAAATATTAAAAATTAATATAATATAAATTAATGTATCGTCTAAAAGAACTCATACTTATTATTTATTAATATATGATTATCGTGATTCTTAAATGAGATTGACCTGAGGCAGTGGTTTGTCGACAAGATACAATAATTTATATAAGATGAGATGCAGTATTTTTAAACAAGATGTAGTGATTTTATACCAGATGTAGTGGATTTTTTTCTTTTAATTTAAGATGGATTTATTTTAAAATAAAGTAAAATATGTTGGCTTTTAGATGAGTGATTTCTTAACTATTAAGATGTAATGTTTTTAGATAAGTTGTAGTGATTTTTAAATAAAAATCATTGTACTTCAACTAAGATGTAAATTTTTAATAGAAGTATGTTTATAGACGAGATATAATGATTTTATGGTAGATGCAGTGATTTGTTACGTTTATAAAAATATTGCATCAAATAGAAACAATCTTAAAATGTGTGACAGTAGAAACATTGCATCTACCCTAATTTTTGGCTCTCCCCCTAGACTCTTTCTCCATTTTTACCAACAAGACTCTACATTTTTTATATTTATCTACCACCATCTCCTTGAATCTCTATTGTCAACCCTCTTCATTACGTTATTTCACAAAAATGGTGCATTAGATGCAACATTTTCTAGACGCAATATCTTTCGATGCATCAAATTTTTTTCTTCTATAAAACATATTGATATAAATAAAAATGATGTACTAAAAAGAAAATCATATTTTACTATTATCAAATGAAGATCCTTTCAGTTTGTTGCACTTAATTTATATTAGATGTAGTGTATTCCGTCGCGCATTTATATTTACTATCATGAAATAATATAAAAGAATGTAGTTTATCTATGTTATATTTATCATGAAATTGCCCCTTAGAGTAGGGAAAATTGCCTAGGGAAAATATATATACCCTTATTGAGTGCTCCAATTGCTCCATTGTTATATACGTGAACACGAGATGAAGTATTTTTTAGACGAGATATAGCGTTTTAAGACAAGCTGCAATATTTTTAAACACGACACGGTAGGTTTTAAATTGAGAAACATTGAATCCTTAACCAAGATGCGTTATTTTAAAAAGATTTCATGTTTTATAGAAAAGATGCAGTAATTTTAAGCCGGATGCAATAGTTTTTTAAACAAGATGCCGTATGTTTTAAACGAGATGCAATAATTTTAAAATATATATAATAATATTGTAGAAAAAATACGGTATTTTTAAATTTCAAATCCATTACAAAGAAATTATTTATTATATATAATAAAGTTTGTCATCCATATGTATACATATATAATTTTGCCATCTAAATACAAACTAATAACTTTAATAAAATCCAAATTAATTCCACAATGATTATTGGACCGTTTAGAGAATTATATGTCTGGAGATTCGTGAGCTCAAATAACAAACCATCCAAAACCATGGAAATTTGTTTGCATATTCCACCGTTCGCAGCGTTCGTATTTTAATATCGTTCGCAAGCGATCTTCAGTATATATATATATATATAATACCTTTAAATATCATAATATTACAATTCGTCTTGAGCGAGAACTAATTAAGTTTATAAAAAAAATATAATTTTAATAAATTCTAATCTTGCATTCGGTTTTTATACCTTTAAAATATCATATATTACAATTCGTCTTGAGCGAGAACTAATTAAGCTCCATATGAATTGTGTTTTGTTTTAGATTTTAGTCTTAAAATACCGAAAAACAACTGAAACGTCATTAACTCGATCCCCGAACAACACCCGTAATCTTAATGTTTTATTTTTGCCTTTTTATGGTGCCACCGGTCCCCATAAATCCCGGGTCCGCCCCTGTATATATATATATATATATATATATATATATATATATATATATATATATATATATATATATATATATATATATATAAGGGACGGTTCAAACGCGAACTGTTTTTCGTACGAGAACTACGAGAACCAATCTTAGCCATTGATTTGATAAAATGGAACTCATGGATGTAGAGCGTGGGGGGATCAAATGTGGCAGAGTACATGTAATGTATTCATGGGTGGACAATGACATCGCGATTTTCGTACGAAAAACAGTTCTTGTTTGAACTTTTGCATATATATATATATATATATATATATATATATATATATATATATATATATATATATATATATATATATAAATTGGATCAATAAAGAACCATGTGTTGAACAAAGAACCTAAAGAACCAATCTGGACCTTTAGATCATGAATATTAATGGATGAGATTGAATGATGGCAAAACTGTAATTATTATGTATTAATTTAGGAAAATAGGGCAGAAATGTAATTATCCCTCCTCCCAACACCCACGATTTAAAAAAAAAAATGCCCAAAAACTTTAAATTTCCATAACTTTTTAAGTTTTGTGAATTTAATCAAAAAAATTATACCATTCTTTTAGTTTTTTAATCCTCTTTCAAACAAGATCACTCTTCGTATACTTTTCTAAAAAAATTTGAAAATGATTTTTTTTTTTTTTTGCATTTTGGCGCTGTACGGGAAAAATACTTTTTTTTGCATTTTGGCAGCTCGTCGCTAATGAGTTGAATGTCGTCGCTAATGAGCTGAATGTCGCTAATTACCCAGCTCAAAATGCAAATTACGGATTTTGCATTTTGCATTTAGGCTTGAATGAACCCAGCTCAAAATGCAAACTACGAATTTTTGCATTTAGGCTTGAATTACCCAGCTTAAAATGCAAACTACGGATTTTGCATTTAGGCTTGAATTACCCAGCTCAAAATGCAAACTACGGATTTTGCATTTTGGGCTTGAATGAACCCAGCTCAAAATGCAAACTACGGATTTTGCATTTTGAGTTTAAATGCACTCAGCTCAAAATGCAAACTTTGCATTTAAAAAAAAAAGGTTTCAGAAATATATCAAGTCCGGTCTTGTTTGAAAGATGACGAAAAACTGAAACTAATGGTATAATTTTTATGTTAAAATTGTTAAAAACGAACGAGTTATGATCATTTAAAGAAATTGGGGGTTTTTTTAGTTTGTTGGGGGGATTTGCTGAAGACGTCGATTTTTCTTTTTTTGCCCCTAGACTATGTGCCACATGTCATCACCAGAGAGGTTCTTTAGGTTCTTTGTTTAAGGGAGGTTCTTTGTTTAACCTTACTCTATATATATATATATATATATATATATATATATATATATATATATATAGGCAAAAGTTCAAACGAGAACTGTTTTTCGTACGAGAAATGCGAGAACCAATCTGAGCCGTCCAATTCCCCCTCATTTAATGTCATTGCCCACCGATGAATTCCTCACATGCACCCTGTCACACTTGATCCTCTCCACGCTCTCCATCCATTAACTTCCCATATCCAAGAAACGGCCGAGATTGGTTATCGCAGTTCTCATACGAAAAACAGTTCTTGTTTGAACCCTCTCCTACATATATACTAGCATCGTACCCGCGCAATGTTACGACAACAAATTGCTTTTGTTTTGCAACATGTCGTTTTCAATAATGTAATGATATGTTATTCAAGCAATTCAGTGTCAAAAAAGTTTACTTAAGCTACATGTCCGTTTTTTTAAATTTTCTTTTATTTGCATCAACTATTTTTTAATTTTAAAAATAAATTCTAAAAGACAGTTACATAAAAAAGTTATATTAATAAAATAAAAAGAGAGAAGTTAATAAGTTTCTGAAAATTGTATTGATATAGTTGGATAATTGTGTTTGTGTGAGAGTATAATTTAAATGAATAATATTTAGAAATATATTAGGAGAGATGGTTTAATGATAGTTAGAAGTAAATTAGGAGAGAGAGTGTGATGGTTAAAAATTAAATGGACGAGATTAATTTAAATAGAATTAAAGGTCAAAATGTTGTTTTGATTGAATTTTTAAGAACTCTTAAAATTAAAGAGGAGAGAGAATGTTAAAAGGTTTATATGGTAGTGTGTGTGTGTGTGTATATATATATATATATTAGCATTGCACCCGCACAATGCGGCGGCGATAACAATAGTATGTGTTCGATAACATGTTTGATTTAAAAAGTAAGGTTTGGTATGTGTGGAATATGGTGTTATTCAACCTATCCATGTTTTTTCTCCTTTTTTCTTGATTTCTTTACATTTCTTACAATCAAGCATATTATTAGTTGTTAAAATAGCTTTTAAAAAACAATTAAAAAGATTATTATTAAATAATTAGAGGTGAGCGTGGAGGGATAGAGTGTGGCAGGATGCATGTGAGAAATTCATGGGTGGACAATGACATTGAAAGAGGGGGAATTAGACGGCTCAGACTGGTTCTCGCGGTTCTCGCACTAAGAATAGTTCTCGCATGAACTTTTTCCTATATATATATATATATATATATATATATATATATATATATATATATATATATATATATATAGGGGACGGTTCAATCGAGAACTGTTTTTCGTACGAGAACTGCGAAAACCAATTTTAGCCGTTGATTTGATAAAGTGGAACTAATGGATGTGAAGCGTGGGGGGATCAAGTGTGGCAGTGTGCATGTGATGAATTCATGAGTGGGCAATGACATTGAAAGAGGGGGAATTAGACGGCTTAGATTGGTTCTCGCGGTTCTCGTACGAAAAACAGTTCTCGTTTGAACTTTTGCCTATATATATATATATATATATATATATATATATATATATATATATATATAATCTGAGCCATCCAATTCCCTCTCTTTCATTGTCATTGACCACCCATGAATTTCTCACATACACGCCACACTTGATTCCTCCACGCTCTCCATCCATGAATTCCACTTATCAAATCAACGATAAGATTGGTTCTCGCAATAAAATCGATTCTCAATGGAACCCTCCCCTATATATATATATATATATATATATATATATATAGGGTGAGGATCAAGGGAAAACCCTTTTAAATAGAGAACAAAGAGAACACGTGTAAACTTGTAATTTAGTATTTCTTCTTTACGTTCATGTTCACCCATAGCTACCCAAAAGTCAATTTTACATCCTAAATCTTAAAATCAAAATTATTTCTATAATTATTAACAATTTAAAATTTTGTATACATTGATGCATCAAATAACACTTTTGTATGCATCGATGCATCAAGATTATATTCGAACATATTATCAAAAAAACGTGACATATTTTAAATCCTATGATCAATGGAATCAAATGCCTAAATAAATTATGACATTTTTTGAACCATCTGATCAATGAAATCAAAGTTTTAAAAGTGTTCTCTCTGTTATCTATTTAAGAGGGTTCTCCCTTGATCCTAACACTATATATATATATATATATATATATATATATATATATATATATATATATATATATATCGCTCTCCATCCATGAACTTCTCATATCCAAGGAATGACTGAGATTGAGTCTCACATTCTCATGATATCTTTATTTCTCACGTCTTTTTAATTAAATTACAAATTTACCCTCTAAAATCTCATGAGATATTGTTTTAAGAGTTTGTAAATTGATAGTATAGGATAACGAGGTTTAGAGCAATAAAAAATAGAAATTAAGCATAACTTACGTGTGTTGGGGCTCCTGGAAGTGACAGAAAGTCCTTTAACTTTCTCAGACCAAACTTTTATTTTGGTACCACCCCATGAGTAGCTCTTATGAAAATCAAGGTACTTCATCTACAGCAGCGCAAAGGAAAATGTAGTGATGACTATCTCTCAACCAATATACCCATCAACATGCGCTTACTTTATCCATGTGTTATTATACTTCAACTTCCTAGCTTCCAATTCACCCATCACAAACGACTTAATGAATCTAAATGACAATCTTCACACCTTACAACATGAAGATCAATTTTGTCAAATAAAATAAAATTAGGTTTTGGTATGTCCATTTTATGTCTTTTTGAAGCTGGTATGTTAATAACGAATTCTCTGCTTTTAGTGCAAATTGTAGAGCAGCATTAAAAGCAAATGTAATAAGAAAAATGATATATATTCTTACTTTTTTTTCCAACTTTATACTCTTACTCATCACTAGATGATATGTGTACTAGACTAATTCTCTTTTCTCATATCATTTATTGATTTTGACATGTGCATTGATCTTGTGAATAAAATGATAAATATAAGAAAATAATAGAAGGAAATATCACAACGTAATAATTTTATGTTTTATCTGCTTTATATATTCAATACAAATCAGTTCTCTAATTAGACCACACTAGTGATGGTTTTGGATGACAATGACGGACCAAAATAGGCTCCGTTATATCCATTATCAATTCGTCATCTATTACGGTGCGTTCGTCGTTTGGTGATGATAAACTACGTAGCTTCTCATTTATTTTTCTTTTCTTTTAAATTTTCTATACAAATCATATAAATCGAAATTAATATTATGTACATCTAGTAATAGCAATGATATGATGTGACATTAATCATGATGATCATTACTACTAATATTAGTTCTAAGATAATCATATATAATATTAGGGTGAGCACATCCAACCGTATACACACAAACACGTACACAATACAACCCATACACTATGGGTGCATATTACAGCATAACGAATAAGTTAATGTAAACTCACCTGATTGCACTTTAAAGTTAAACCATCGCTTACTAAAAAGTATTTTTAGATTACACAGTTGTCGGCAGTCACCTACAGATGATATATTGTATGACCAGATGTCAATCTCAGTCTCCAGTTCATACTTAAACCTCATTTCATGACTTTACCACTAATACAAATTTATATGTTATAATGTATAGTGTAAATAATGATATAAATATATCGTCTTATTTTTTTATATTTTAATATAAATTTTATCGCAATATGATATTTATCTAAATATATATTTTTAGATATCGTAATACTACAAAATTTCATTTTGTATTGTATATAATTTTTTCTGGTCATATCATATTTATCTATATTTTGATATAACTTCATAGTATTATATTTATAATAAATTGTAATTTTTAAAAATCGTAATATTAAGAAAATGAATTTCATTTGATAAACATCATATTATGTTATTATGTATAGCGAAATGCAATTAAAAATAAGTAGTTTACAAAAATAATTTAGATTTACAACAAATATTACATATTAAAACTTATAAAAGAAAACATAAATGTAATTGATTTGATAAAATGATAATATTCCCGTTACAACGCTCGTGCGATGATCACTAGTTACTACTATTACACCTTTTAATTATATATACTAAAATTAAAGTAATATTTATGTTGGATGGTTCTTGTAGTCGATTGTTGACAAAAATAGGAAATAGGTAGTGTCTATGTTGGCAAATGTAAGACAAAAATACGGATGTGGCTCTAGATATAATAAGAAGCATTCTCACGAAGAGAGGCTTGATACCATATTAGATACGTGGAAAACTTAGAGTTTACATTTCATTATCAATTTATCATCAATACCTAGTTAAACCATATACTATACAACAAGATACACAAGGAAAAGTAAAGTGTACAAGTTTATTTTGTAGCAACATCTTAATATCTTAATAAAATTATAGTAATATATATACATCTCATTTCTAGTTTTCACTTAAATTGTTCATCCACCTCTAGAGTATACAACTCAAATGGTGACATGATGTTCTACCCGGAAAAGGCAACAAAGTTCCTGGCAGATCATCTTCTATTAGAAAAGCGGGTGTTTATTTTAGCTTATTACGGGCTTACAAACTCGACTTATTTTCATAATCTCTAACTTATTTCCTTATTTTAAGGTATAATAAGTTTCTTAATAAACTAGACCAAACAACTAATGAACATAGGTAAAGGTTCCACAATGTTAAATGTTGTATTTACTAAAAAATTCTATTAATGGTAACTTTGATTATGTTATGTATTTCCAGGTTCCTTTGAAAAATTTGTTGTGGGGACAATGATATTCCCTTTAACCGGTAAGCAATTCTCTGGAAAGTTGTCTGAAATTTGTGTTCAGATTATGAAAGATGAAGGGACATATACAGATGCAGATGCCATAGCCAATAACAAGTTTCTTGAGGTTTTCCGAGACCAAAACTTCCCACCAGGATCCTCTTTTCTTTTCACAATATCCCCATCACTATCGGTTAGCCTCTTTTAGAATTCTAGTTTTGATATAAAAAATACAGTAACGCTTGTGTTCTCCTTTTTGCTAATTATTTTTTCTTTTACCCGTTTCGGCCATTGTTAATGAACGGGTTGAAATGGCGAAATCTAGTTATCTTTTTTCTCTTTTCGATCTCCATAGTTTTAGCTATTTCTCTTTGTTAGCTGAATGTCCCAAATTATGAGTTTAATTTTCTAATTGTTTGATTAAATGCAGATTAGCTTGTCAAAAGATGGTATCATACCGGAAGCTGCAAACGCTGTGTTAGAAAATGAAAATTTTGGACTAGCAATACTCGAGTCGTTGATCGGGAAGGATGGTGTTTCCCCAGCAGCCAAACAAAGTTTGGCATCCAGACTCTCAGATCTTATGAAACAATTTGATGAGTAAGAAAATGAATGTTTTGAGGCAGGAAATCTAAGTTAAACTGGTTCTTACGCAATGTATTTCTTATAATAAATAAGGTGTGAGTTTATATAAATGTCAAAAACTTAATATTTATCATACAGTATTTCAAGGATCATGATACCAACTTGAGAGAATCTCAATCCTTGTTTCAAATAACACACTACAACACAACATCCCCTTTTGTGTCGGAGAAATCCGTGGGAAATGATCTTTCTTTCGATTTTCCACGGAATCGTCATGGATAAAAGCTTTGTGAGAACACTATTTCCATCGTATTTTCCCGAATCCATAGAAAATCCTTTAAAATTTTGTTTTCTGACTCAAATCCATAGGAAATCTGCTGAAAATTTCCCATGGAATTTGGTTCGTGGGAAATCCGTTTCCCATGATGATTTTCTTGTAGTGACGTTGGGCCATTATTCCATACACTTTGATCTTTATGACGATGAGCCGTCTCATCCAGACGTGTTGTAAACATTCACTTATGACAAAGTTTAAAGTGAAGGAAGAAGACTTCATGAAGTGAAACTTCTTATAAACTCTTGGTCATTATTTAGTTGAAATCTTGGTGAGGGAGCTCTTCATAAATGAACTCAATGATATAAACCACCACTTAGGGTACTTAGATTAGTTCTCCAAGCTGGAACTAATATGAAAGACTAACAATTTATGAACTGACATGAAACACAACCTGAACTCGATACGAACCCGAAATCGGTCAAAAACGGGTTGACACAAAAATAAATGGTTCGGATTAGGGTCAACCAGGCAACCCGAAAGTGACCCATTTAAGGGTAAAACGATAATATTATAAAATTTTCTTTAGTACTTAAAAAAATTTTGAAAAAAAGATTGTGAATTCAAATAAATGAGTGACATCCTAGGGCAATAAACCCGCCAAATAAAAGTACGGAACCCTTAAACGTTAAGAACTTAAAATAAATAACATAAGAATTACAATTAAAACAATAGTATGTCATTTTGGTATTTGTTATTTTGACTATATGATTTTAATACTTTACATTTGATTACTTGGTACTTTAGTATTTTAAACCCATTCATAATTTTATTTAATGATAAATAATTTTAAATTATTTGGTTGTTCAATGACATTATTTCTTGGTATTTGATAGAATATAGTATATCATATTTTTATTATATTCGTTTATATAAATTGAATAAAAAGTAAAATAATAGTTTGAAACAAACCGAAACAAATATCTATATATTTGAAGTTCGGATACAATCGAAATGAACAATGAATATTGAGTTTAGAATATAAGCAAAAATAATATTCGAAAATTTTACCGAAAGTTGGAAAACAAACATTGAATTTGAAAGTTTGTTTAAGATAATCGTAATTAAAACAAAAAACCATATTCGAAAATCGTACTCGAAAACCAAAAACATACTTGTTGATCACATTTGGTCTAAATTGGTCGACACGAACCCGATATGAAAAAACTGACACGACTCGAATATGACATCAAAATAAATAGATTGAAAGTGGGTCGACACGAAATCGAACCAAACCCAAATAACATGAACCTGGTCCGAATTAACCGTGTAGAAACTAGAAGGGGGGTTGAATAGTTTATATGTCAACTTTTTCGAAAATTGATATCAATAGATAAATATGATAATAAATAAATAAATGCTTTAATGAATACGAAAATATAAAATTGCAAAATGTATATAAATATGTATATATATGATGCGTGAATGTAAAGATGCGTATATATATATATATATATATATATATATATATATATATATATATATATATATATATATATATATATATATATATATATATATATATAGAGTTAGGACAGGGAGAAGAGATTTTAAATGGAGAACATGAAGAACGATTTTCAGCCTTCGATTGAATCAATCTCATCAAAGGGTAGATTTGTCAAATTGATTAACCGTATTAGTATGGAATAACGTTTTACGTTAGTTTTCATTTATGACTCTGCCAGATCGTGGAGTACCTGTTTATTTATGTGCATAATTTTGTTTGGTATTTCTAATATCCGCTTTTCAATTACCGTTCATTTCGTATAGTCTTGATCTTCGGTTAATTTCTTCTATTACCAAATCTTCAATGGATTCTTCTCCTAGTCATACTTTTGCCCCATATTGTAACGCTAAGTTAATTTTAAATTATGTTACCTGACGATTGTTTGTTTGATTGTGCATCTGGTGAATTTTGTTTGGTTTAATTGTCATTAATTTTATGTTTATTGTGTCGCTTTTGTTCTATTATCCTTGTATCTTGTTGATTTGTCATTAATTCTTTCTTCTTTATGTCAATTGATTTCTTGTATTTAGTCGTGATCAATATCTAATTTTCACAGTCAAGTTATATGTTTAAATTATTTTGTTGGATTCAATTGTAGTTATTTCCTTATTGTCGATAATTTCTTGTTTATATTCTTGTTTACAAAATGCAAATATATCGTTGATCCATCATCATGATTTATGTGTGTAGTAAATCTGTATGCATGCTTTATCATATTTGTATGCATGAGTTATTAAATGCACATACATCATTGATCCATCATCATGATTTATGTGACTATCAATTTGTATGCATGCCTTTGTCACATTTGTATGCATGAGTTATTATATGTGCATACATCGCTATCAATTTGGTAATGGTATACTCTCTTGGCAGTTCAAAAAAATAAATATGCATGACCATCTCACTCCATACCACAAAAAAAGGTTATAGAGTGAGAAGGCTTTGTGACCGGTAGCATTTTCTCAAATGACATGTTTGAAAGCTTCTTTCAATATTCTCGCTTTGTATACGATTGTTATCAATTTTAAAGGAAATGATTATGTGTCAGTAGTACGTTAAGCCTTTGAAACTTGTATATGAGAAATCAAAGTCCTGCGTTTACTCTGAAATGTAGTTAAATAAAGCTTTTGATGTTACAAAAAACTACAATTTCAATGTGCTTTGGATAAAAACATCGTAATGCATTTGCTCCATGTATTATAGTATGCATTTGTCTGCTATAAAATTAATGTCCAATTCACATTAGCTTACAACCCAAATTGATAATTCTTACCAAATTTCATATTTTTGGGATTTAATGTATCAATATACATAAACAATGACATTTATGGAACATATCTTATAATTTCTAACATAAACAGACAAACAGAATCTGTTGCATATAACATATTGAAATTGATAATTTCTACCTTCTATATAGTGCATACGTAATTCATATTTGGACTCACTAAAGCATTCATATTTTGAAGCTGAATATTCTGCAATTACATATACATTTTTTATGAAAACACAATTCCCCGCATACTGTATGTATGCAAAACCCTCGGCCTATGAAATAAATATCCAATGCATACAGATTACAACCCAAATTAGTAACTAAAAATTCATACCAAATTTCACATTGATGTAACTATTTCTTAATGCATAAATAAAGAATGCTTTTTTGTAACATTAAAGGAACTGTCTGATGTTTGTTATATACATATGGTTTAGTCTTTAAAAACCATTCCTCACTTCATACATGACCACAACGCAGCCCGACTCACAAGGTTTCTAACCGAAAAAGATAGGAGTGTAGAACCATTAGTAACTTGCAATACATCTAATCACACCATCTCTTACCTTTATTTGTAACCACATTTGGGGACAAGAACTATGTAGTACCATTTCATTCTAGTCCTACTTATAGTTGTTAAAACCCAGTCATCATTCATCTCTCTGACAATATATCCACCATTTGGCCATTTATTCATTAAACCACCTAAAGCCTCACCACATTATGGAAACATGAACTTGACAGTAGCTTTGCAACCTTATAAAATTTTAGTTCCAGCAACTACCAAAGCCTGTGGCTAGAAAGGACCTGGTTAAAAGAACAAAAATACCAAGTCAGGGGGAAACACCTTATAACCCTAGGTTACACAATAGTGAATTCCTACCCATAGAAAAACCTAGCAAACTCTTACTCAGAGAAAAAACACTAACTTATAGTTGTTGACATAGAGGAAATGAGGTGCATGTGTGTGCAAAAATTGGTGCCACCTTATACCCGCAGTCTCAAAGACAACAGTCAACACTTATATAACCACCACACCACACCTTTAGAACTCTATCCCAAAAAAACCTAGCCCTCAAATGGTAGTAATCAGAGGTTGTTCAGAGGCCGAAACAATACACACGATAACGACGAACGCATAATTAAAACTTCGAATATTAAACCTATATTAACACTACCAGACTACGGAATACTCCATTAAAAAACTTCCTACAATATGATTGTTAATGGTAAACAAAGTGAACGTGTGTGCATAAATTAGTGCCACCAATGTCGAACTAGAAAAGAGTAACAATCGTACCACTACCCTAAAACAGATCCGCCCCACAACATAGGATGACAAGTTGACAAAACAGAATGCTATTACTGAACACATCTTATAGTTTCACACAGAATTTGAATCTGTTACACACCCACACATTGACATTCATCTTCTCCTTTCTACCGTGCATATGCAATAATGCATACACTTTAGATTTTGGTGATAATAAACACCGCTCATCGGCTCATGTAATAAAATTGCATAAACAATTTCGCTTATTATAGACTTCACATTCTAGATTTCAATACAATTATAACGTAATGCACAATTTTTGTTAAACTACGCTCAATTCTTGAAATATCGGCACGATCTGCTATGCGATTTCACATACAGTTATTTTGGGTTGAAATAACACAGTTTCCTTTAATAACTGTCGTCGATGCACAAGAGAAAGAAATCTGGTTGGTGCTGCATTATCTTTTGATGTTATTAATATGTCCAAACAAATCTTTCCACTTTTGGTGTTAAGGGAAAAAAAAAACATTTGGGCAAATACTTAGGTTCTGAAAATTGCTAAGTTAATTGAACATTTGGTTTTCTTGATCTGTAGGTTGGTCTTTCTCTTGCTTTTGTGATACATGAATCAGCAAATCCGCATATTGGTAAGCATGCTATATATATATATATATAGGCAAAAGTTCAAACGAGAACTGTTTTTCGTACGAGAACTGCGAGAACCAATCTGAGCCGTCCAATTCCTTTTCTTTAATGTCATTGCCCACCTATGAATTCCTCACAGGCACCCTGCCACACTTGATCGCCTCCACGCTCTCCATCCATGAACTTCCCATATCTAAGGAACGGCTGAGATTGGTTCTCGCAGTTCTCGTACGAAAAAAAGTTCTCGTTTGAACCCTCCCCTATATATATATATATATATATATATATATATATATATATATAGGGTGTGGTTAAACAAAGAACTCCCTTAAACAAAGAACCTAAAGAACCTCCCTGGTAATGACATGTGGCACATTGTTTATGGCAAAAAAGGAAATTAAAAAAAAAAAAAACAATCGGCGCCTACAGCACCCACAACCAAAACCCACAACAAACTTAAAAAAAAACCCCATTTACTTTAAATAATCATAACTCGTTCGTTCTTAACAATTTTAACATAAAAATTATACCGTTAGATTTAGTTTTTCGTCCTCTTTCAAACAAGACCGGACTTGATATATTTCTGAAACTTTTTTTTTTTTTTTGAAATGCAAAGTTTGCATTTTGAGTTGGGTTCATTCAAACTCAAAATGCAAAATCTGAAGTTTGCATTTTGAGCTGGGTTCATTCAAGCCCAAAATGCAAAATCTGTAGTTTGCATTTTGAGCTGGGTAATTCAAGCTTAAATGCAAAATCCGTAGTTTGCATTTTGAGCTGGGTAATTCAAGCCTAAATGCAAAATCCGTAGTTTGCATTTTGAGCTGGGCAATTCAAGACTAAATGCAAACTCCGTTGTACCGGATCCCTACTAATGTAAAGATGCGTAAAGTATATAAATATATATATATGATGCGGTAATATAAAGTTGCGTAAAATATATAAATATATATAGTAGTAATTATATATATATATATATATATATAGAGAGAGAGAGAGAGAGAGAGATAGATATCTTGATTAGATGTACCAGATATGTGTATATATATAAGGGTATGTATATGGATATTATATATATATATATATATATATATATATATATATATATATATATATATATATATATATATCTAGGGTTAGGATCAAATAAGATGTGATTTCGGGTAAGATGTGTAAGTTGTAACTACAGATAGACACGTGTCCATTTCTGAATAAGGGTGTTTTAGGTATTTTATTTATTTTTAATTATATATTCCTTAAATCACGCTCACCCATTAATATTTAAATCAGATTTCTCTCTATATATCTCTCTCTTTCTTTCTCTCTCTTTCTACACTTTTTTAATCACCATCGAGATCTAAAAATGGGTAGTGAGAGTCGCAGATGAGAGATGCCGGAATAGGGAGAGTCACATGCCGCCGGAATGTGAGAGTCGTCGTCGATGGTATCTACCACCACCTCCGCAGCTGCCGCCTCCTCCTTCTCCGACGACACTGGTACTGTTCTCCTGTACCACCATCCGCCATCGATGTGGGTTTAGGAGCCATCGGGTTATGCTTCGTCGACCATGGCCATCGTAAACCACCGCTGCTTTGTAACCCTCACCCGCCGCCGCTCTGTAACCCTAAATAGCCAGCCGCTTCTTCCGCCGCCGCCTCCTACACTGTTAACCCTAAAATATAACCACTGCCGCAACTCCTCTTATGTAAACCTAGTTTTGTCACGTTGCCTGAAGCCGATAAACCCTACAGAAACGACTGTTGATGTTTTTTTTGATGAAGCGGTGGTGGTGGGTCTTGATGAAACGGCGGTGGTTGTTGGACGTTATCCGCCCTCAGAAGCGGTGGTGTGTTTTGATGAAGCTGCGGTGGTGGTGGTCGGATGTTATCCCCCTTCAGAAGTGGCAGTGGGTTTGATGAAGCGGTGGCGGTGGTTGGACGTATGAAAAAACTTCTTGTTTTATGTTAATTCATCAATTTATTTGTATGATTAGGGATGGCAAAACAACCCGAACCCGACGGGGAAAACCGAACCCGACTAGTTTCGGGGTCGGGTTGGGGATGATATTTTCGGGTTAGGGTCGGGTTCGGGGATTTTTTTGGGGGATTTTTCGGGTTCGGGTTCGGGGACGGGGTACACTATCCCCGTCCTGCCCCGCCCTGATATATGCTTATATATATATATATATATATATATATATATATATATATATATTTTTTTATATATTTATATACATATATGTTTTATATATTTATGTAACTAATAATGTATATTAATATACAAAGATAATGTTGTATATATATTAATAAAGAAGTTTCTAAAAATGATGAAGTTTTTTGTTAAATGATAATACTTATGTTCTTTTAAGTTTTATATTAATTAAGCTTTTTCGGGTTCAGGGCTGGGTTCGGGGATTTTTCGGGTTCGGGGTCGGGGTCGGGTTTCACATATGCCCCGACGGGGTGTCCCGAAACAATCCCCGACGGGGAACGGGGCGGGGACGGGGACGGGTTTTCATTTCGGGTTCGGGGTCGGGGCGACCAAAACCCGCCCCGAACCCGCCTCGTTGCCATTCCTATGTATGATATATTCATCAAATCTCTTTGTATCACTTTTGATTTTCATTTTAATTGTTTGTGTACCAATTTGTATACATCTTTTCAGATCTACATGTATATGTTTCATCAGAAATTCATGTTTGTTAAAATTTTTGTTTTCTTGTTTTGATTTTACGTTATGATTCTTTTTCATCAAAAAGTAAATCTTGTATCATGTTTTGGGTTATGATTCCTTCTGCATAAAAGATGAATCTGTTTTTGGAATTTCTTTTCCTTGTTTCATCAAATTAATTCAGAGACGGAGAGAGATGATTCCGGCGAGTGGTGGCGGTGGATGAATTAATTGACGGATGGATTTAGAGGATTTGGAATAGTATATTTAAAAAAAAGAAATCAAATGTATTTTGTATATTACGGTTTTGCCCTTTCCAGCATATTTAATAATTTAAAGAGAGAGAAAAAATCCCATAATTTTAGGATCAAGATTGGATGAATCTGACGGTTGATATTACATCTTACACATCTTATTATTTTTTACATCTTACAATAACCCTCCCATATATATATATATATATATATATATATATATATATATATATATATATATATATATATATATATATATATATATATATATATATATATATATATATATATATATATATATATATATAGTAGGGATCCGGTACAAAATATGTTATGGTACTAAAAGTAAGAAGAAATCTCAACCATAAGATCTCTTCAAATGTCAACAAAAAAAAGTCACTAATTTAACTGAATTTTCGGAATTAAAAAATTAGAAAAGGTTAATATAGTAAATTCAATAAGTAAAAAAAAAGAGGCAGAGAAAAACACGTAGGCAAAAATCAACTACCACCGTAGCATTTTTCTTTCCCGTCGGCCAGATTTCAGTCGCATAAACCCACCGTCGTTTTTTTCTTTCCCGGCGACCAGATCTCAGTAGCATCTGATGCATAACTCAACCATAGATGACTGATGCACAAATCAAACAAAAATCAACAATTGATGATCAAATTTAAGAGTGATACATTCAATAATGATGAATACAAATATCCGATACAGAAGATGCACCGGTGGTCAGAACCCTAAACTAAATTCAGAACCAGCTTTGATGCACACCAAAATTCGAATGTGGCAGCAGTGGTGGTGAAGCGGCGGTGGTGCAGAGGCGATGCACAATCATTTAATAACTGTCGTCGATGCACAAGAGAAAGAAATTACTGATTAGATGTAGGTTTCCCGTTGCGGTGGTGGTCGGCGACGTGAGGGAGGCGGCGGTTGCAGGTTACAGACGCGACGGAGGCGGCAGTTGCAGGGAAGAAACGCGAGATTTAGGCAAGAGTTTGAGGCGAAAAAGCTTAGGGTTAGGCGGCCAAGAGCGGCGGCGGTGTGGAACTGAGATTTTCAGGAGGCGATAACCATGGGAGGCGGCTCCAGGGCGACTTCATCAGTCGAGAGTAGAGTGCGATTTTAGGGTTTTTTTGAGGGGTGGGGACGGGAAACGTGGTATGAGGTTAGAGGAGAGAGAATTTTTTTTTCAAACTTCCTATTTCACCCTTTTATCTTTAATGCCACTTGTCAATTCCATATTACTCCTTACATTTAGTACTTTAAAACATTTTTTACTTGAACCCAACTCTCTCTCTCTCTCTCTATATATATATATATATATAGGGTAAGGTTCTATAAATAACCTCCCTTAAACATAGAACCTAAAGAACCATCCTGGAGTTGACACGTGACATATTGTTTAGGGGTAAAAATGGAAAATTTAAAAAAAAACACGTACAATAGCAATTAAGGCAAAAAAGAAAAAATAACCCCTCAATCTTTAAATGATCATAACTCATTCGTTTTTAAGAATTTTAGCAAAAAAATATATCATTAGATTCAGTTTTTCGTCCTCTTTCAAAGAAGACCCCCTTGATATATGTTTGAAACTTTTTTTTTTGAAATGCAAAGTTTGCATTTTGAGCTGGGTTCATTCAAACCCAAAATGCAAAATCCGTAGTTTGCATTTTGAGCTGGGTTCATTCAAACCTAAATGCAATATCCGTAGATGATGGGTTCATTCAAACCTAAATGCAAAATGCAAAATCCGTAGTTTGCATTTTGAGATGGGTTCATTCAAACCTTAATGCAAAATATAAATATGCAAGTCATCTAGATGCTTCTAAAATGCAAAAATTATGAAATGCAAAATGCAAATCCAACATGATTCAAATGAAAATGCAGCCCAAAATACAAAATTACACATTCAAACCCAAAATGCGACATCCGTTCAGAACTTTACATTATGCCCAAAATACAAACAAAAATTTCATGATAAAAAGTTTTTTAGAAAATATGGGAAGAGTGATCTTGTTTGAAAGTGGATTATAAAACTAAAAGTTTGTTATAATTTTTTTGTTCAAATTCACAAAACTTAAAAAGTTATGACGATTAAAAGTTTTTGGGGTTTTTTGTTTTTTAAATTGAGGTTGTTGGGGAGGGGGGTTTCCATATTTACTCTTTTCTTCCTAAATTAATACATGATAATTACAGTTTTGTCATCTTTAATCTCATCCATTGATTTTGATGATCCAATGGTCCAGATTGGTTGTTTAGGTTCTTTGTTTAACATAGGTTCTTTATTGATCCTATTTCTATATATATAAATCTTGATGGATGTACCATATATATATATATATATATATATATATATATATATATATTAATATATATAATATGACTGAAATGTAAATGACTTGAATGTAAATAAATAAAAAGAAATAAGAAATCAAATGCAAGAATGTAAAATGCAAGAAATGTAATAAATATGCAAATGCAAGTGCAAATATGAAAGAATTAAGGGTTTAGAGAGATGACACCAAGATTTTATCGTGGTTCGGTTGAACTCCAACCTACATCCACTCCTTGACCTCCGTCAAGGATTCCACTAGCACCACGTGCAAAACACCTCTTAGCCCGGAAGAGATCACCGAAGTACAATCACCTTTACGAGTAGATGATAACCACCAAAGATCCAAACTAGATCTACTAAGTGTTCTTCACCAAGTACACCTACTTCTTCACCAAGAATAAACACCAAGTTCTTCACTAAGAACTCAAGAACACCAACCAAAAACAAAGTGGGGAATAGTCAAACCCACCAAACACTCAAAGTATTCTTCTCTCAAGAACACCTCTCAAGAACACTAAGAACACCAACAATGGTGTATAAACACTAACACTCATAATACAAGAAAAATCGATGGACACTATGTCTGTTGGGGAGATAGAAATATCAAACCATAATCAAACCTGTCTATTATTTAAAATAGGATTTGATGCTAACACAACCACATATTTAGCTTTGTACTTGGATCAATGAAAAACATGTGTTGTTTTTCATGTTAGACTTAAAAAAATTCCTAAGTTAGAAATGTCAGCTGAGGAACACAAGTATTAGTTGAACACTGAGTATCAGCCAAAGGACCAGTTTCAAGAAGATCAGCCAAGAAGAAAAGACAAGTCTAAAAAGCATCAGTTGAGCATTTACAAAGCATCAGCTGAAGGTTTAATAGTTAATACCATCAGCTGAGGGTTCTTTCAAGATCAGCTGAGCAGTCAAAGGATCAACTGAGTCTATCACTCTGATTAGCTAATGCATCCCATCCCTCAGATATGCTATCTTTTACTTATCTAGTCTTTTCCTTATAAACTTATCACTCTCAATGATCAGCTGAGCCCTTGAGATCTACTGATCTTGATCTTCTGGAAAAGGTGATAGATACTTTTGAAGAGAAGATCTCGAAGATATGCTTCAACAACTAAGTATGGCTAGCAACTCCATACTTGGTTAAGTCAATTCTTCAGAAAGAATGGTGTTGTATAAAGTACAAGCATGGAAAGAGAAGTTTACTCTCTCAAGACAAAAATATAGTACTTTAATAATATAATAATAGATAGTGGGATTTGACTTTACTGAAAGGTACATTCACTTTACACATTGCCTGTGAAAAGTGAATTTACTTTTTACCCACAAACTTTATCTATTATAATATTATTAAATCAAGTACCTTTATCTCCTTCTTTACTCCATCGACCGGATACCATTTGCTTATATATACTCATACATGGAAACATGCAAAGTATCGAATAGATCTGTTGAACAATGAAATCTCATAAGTTGAGAGAATAGAAGAGTTAGCATTTATTTCTTCAGTGTAATCAAACTTGTTCATGTGTTGAACATCTTAAACATAAGTTGTTTAAGATTAGCTTTGTCTATGTGTTAGACAATTTAGTTGTCACCTTTGTTGAACTCAGATTTTCCGCATCTAGTTCATGTAATTATTGATTCATATCAATAAGAATTATATAAAAGTAAACTGTGTGTCTCTTAAATTTAAAAAACTAAAGTTTGTCCAAAGGAAGCTCAAGCTTCAAGGGTCCCTCAAACTCAGACACCAAGGTGGACTATGAAGCCAAGTATAAGAAGCTTCTTGCTGCTGTTCTTGACAATAAGAAGAAGACAACCCAGAATAGAGTGTTAGTGGCTGAAGAAGAAGATTGGGTTGAGGAAGATCTCTCAAGTGATGAAGATGAGGTTATCACTGCCCAGCTCAGCTTGATGACCAACATTGAGATTACAAGTTTCTTTGATGAGGACATGAAAAAGGCTGCCAAGGCTTGTACTTCTCCTGACTAGGATCCTTCTTCAATGTATCAGGTTAGAAAATTTATTACTTATGATGATAATGAAAAGAACACTATGTTTGATTATCTGTGTGTTGAGTTTCAATCAAATATTCAAAGAGAAAAAAAGCTAAAAATAGAAATAGAATCACTAAAAGAGAAGTTACTTCTTAAAGATGAGAAACTGAAACAAATTACAAAATTGGAAGATGATTTAGCTAATTAAAATATACTTAATCAGATCTTGGTAAAAAAAACCAATGAAGCAACCATAAAGTTTAATGACCTACAAAAAGTAGTTAAATCTTGGTGTGTTTCTGCTTAAAAGACCACTCAGTGTGTCAATGAGCAGATTCCAAAACAAGTTCAAGCTATTATTGGTGGAAATTATTCTCAAGCCGCTAATTGTGTTGATTTTAGCAAGGACATAAATATCTTAGAAAAGACTGATATTTTACCTCTTACTTTTCAAATAATTGTAAAAGAAAAAAGTATTGTCACTAACAGATTTGTCAAAAGTAAAAGCTCTTAGCTAAAAGACTTAACCACTTCAAAAGTTAATTCCAATTCTATTGTTTTGTCAGAAAGTAAAAGTACTAAAAATTTAATGTCAAAGGAAGCAATTAAAGGAATGGAATCATTTGTTGATACCAAAGAGACATTATGTTGTCGAACCTTAACATCTTATGCATTGAATTTAAGTACTCAGCTGAATGACATTTCATTAGCTGATGATCTAGTAGATGATAAATGCTCAGCTGATGGCCTGTCAGCTGATCATGGATCCTCTTCTATGTGCTCGGTTGATTAAGAATCACTTCAAACTCTTTCAATGTGAGAAACCAAGAGAAAATAACTTAAAGTTCACATAAAGTATAAGTCTGCCACACCCAAGGTTGATCAAAAACTCTTTTTAACTAAGGGCCAGCCAAAGGTAAACAAAGACCTTTTTAGTTTACAGAGTCAACTGCAATAGCTGAATGGTCAAATCAATCAGCTGATGACACATAGTCATCAGAGGATTGTTAAGACATCTCATTGGGAATCACTAAAACATGTTAAATGCTCCAAAAATCAAAAATTTTATAAATGTGGTAGCAAAGAACATAAGGCAAGTGATTGTTCTCTTGAAGGTAACTCAAGACAGCTGTCTGATATTGAGAACACAGTTGTTCCACTCATTCATAAACAACCTAATATGAAGTGGATAGCTAAGTGCAATCCACAGGGGTCCACTTAATTGTGGATACCTAAAGTTTCACTAACCTTCTTTCATTTATAACTATGCAGGGTCTTATCACATGGTATCTTGATAGCGGATGTTCAAGAACCATGACAGGTTGCAAAGCTTTTCTTTGTAACTATAAGAAGGAAAAGTGTCCAAGAGTGACCTTTGGTGACAACAAGTGTGGGCAAACAAAAGGCTACGGTGAACTTCATAATGGGAACTTAACTTTGTCAAAGGTTTTATATGTTAAAGAGCGTAAGTATTATCTCATTAGTATAAGTCAACTTTGTGATGGTGATCATAAAGTCCTTTTTACTAAGACAGGTGGTTCCATCTTAAATAAAGAAGGCAAAACAATTATTTGTGCTAAGAGAACCAAGGATGTTTATACTCTTGATATATCCTCTGGTGATCCATCTAAGTTAACCTGTTTGTATACAAAATCTGTAACAGACACAAACTGGTTATGGCACAAAAGGCTTTCCCACCTAAACTTTAAAAATATCAACAAGTTGAGCAAGGGTGATCTAGTGCCAGGACTACATTCACTGACTTATGTTAAGCCTAAACCTAGCTTTTCTTGTGAAAAGGGAAAGCAACACAAGACATCTTTTCCATCTAAGCAAACCTTCTCCATTACTGAACCGTTCTACATGTTGCATATGGATCTATTTGGTCCTGTTGCCACTGCAAGTATTGGTGGAAGTAAGTATGCACTGGTTATGGTTGATGATCTCTCAAGATACACTTGGGTTATCTTCCTTAAAGCCAAGAGTGAGGCTGCTAAAGAGATAATAAGCTTTATCAGAAAGATGGAAGTGCTAAATGGCAATCTGGTAAGGATGCTTAGAAGTGATCATGGAACTGAGTTTAGAAATCAGACTTTAGAAGGTCACTGTGATGAGAAAGGGATATCTCAAAACTTCTCTGCTCTAATAACTCTACAACAAAATGGTGTAGCTGAAAGGAGAAACAGAACATTAATTGAAGCTGCAAGAACCATGTTGTGTGAGAGTGAGTTAGGATTCAATTTCTGGGCTGAGGTTGTCAGTTGTGCTTGTTTTACACAGAATAGATCCCTTGTTATCAAAAGGCACAACAAAACACCTTATGAGGTGTTTAAGGGAAGGAAGCCAAACATCAGTTTTCTGCACATCTTTGGTTGTCAGTATTTCATCCTGAACCAGAAGGATCAACTGCAGAAGTTTGCTCCCAAAGCTGATGAAGGTGTGTTTGTTGGATACTCTGTGATATCCAAAGCATACAGAGTCTACAACACCAAAACAAAGGTCATAGAAGAATCAATCAATGTAAGTTTTAATGAAAATGACTTTGTTGCTTCCTGTTCTACTAATCATTCTATAGGTGAGGAATTTAATGATCTGCTGCACACAGAAGACAACATTCTAGTGTCAGCTGATCCACTCACATCAGCTGATGTAGAAAATTTAGATGAACATGCTCCCATACTATATGAATCCAATGCATAGCCTACCTCAAACCAACCCACACCTTTACTGAATGATGTGAATAATGACTCAACATCAATGGACTCTAATTCCATATCAAACATTCCTTCATCAGTAAAAATACCATCAGATTGTAACCTTGAAATTTTATCAGCTGATCAACCAGAAATATCATCAGCTGATCCCAACCAAGAAATTTCAACTCCCCAAGTCCAAATTAATCTCAACTCTCCTACAATCCTAAATGCCTACAAGGACCTCGGAGATCATCCAAAAGATCAGGTCATAGGTAATATAGAAGCACTTGTACTAACAAGATCAAAAGCTTGTAATTTCTGTTTGTACACAGGTTTTGTTTCTATGATTGAACCAAAGAAGGTAGATGAAGCCCTAAGTGATCCCCACTAGATTAATGCCATGCAAGAAGAATTGGCAGAATTCACCAGAAACAATGTATGGACTTCGGTGCCAAGGCCTAAGGAAAAATCCATCATTGGTACTAAGTGGGTGTTTAGGAACAAGATGGATGAACAAGGGCTGATCATCAGAAATAAAGCAAGGCTAGTTGCTTAGGGGTACTGTCAAGAAAAAAGTATTGATTTTGATGAGACATTTGCCCCTGTTGCAAGACTTGAAGCAATAAGATTGTTCGTAGCCTATGTTGCCTTCAAAGGCTTCAAGGTATTCCAAATGGATTTTAAAAGTGCTTTCCTCAATGGAGAACTGAAGGAAGAGGTGTTTGTCAAATAACCTCCTGGTTTTGAGGATGCAAGCAAGCCTGACCATGTTTACTTCTTAAACAAAGCTTTATATGGTCTTAAGCAAGCTCCAAGAGCCTGGTATGATACCCTCTATTCTTTTCTAACCACTAAAGGCTTTACTAGAGGAAGCTTAGATAGCACTTTATTCATAAGGAAATTCAAGGGTGATGTAATTCTAGTGCAGATATATGTAGATGACATAATATTTGGGTCTACAAATTTGGATCTTTGCAAAAGTTTTCTAAACTTATGTCTGATAATTATCAGATGATCATGATGAGTGACCTAAACTATTTTCTTGGACTTCAAATTAAACAAGAGGTTGATGAAATTTTCATTCATCAAACAAAGTATGTAAATGACTTACTTAAGAAATTTGAGTTTGAAAATTGTTCCTCAATGAAAACACCCATGTCCAATGCCTTAAAGCTTGGAAAGGACACTGATGGTAAATCAATGAACATTACTGCTTATAGAGGCATGATATGGTTACTTTTATACCTCACTACAAGTAGACCGGATATAATGTTCTTAACATGTCTTTGTCTAGATACCAAGCAGATCCCAAAGAATCTCACTTAGCTGCAGTTAAAAGAATTTTCAGGTATCTCAAAGGAACTCCTAATCTTGGTCTTTGGTAGCCCAAGGACTCAGATTTTGAGTTAGTTGAATACACTGATTCTGATTTTGCAGGTTGCACTTTGGACAGAAAGAGTACATCTAGTGGTTGTCAATTGTTAGGTGGAAGGTTAGTCAGCTGGTCAAGCAAGAAACAGAACTCTATTTTAACATCTACAGCTGAGGCAGAATACATTGTTGCTGGAAGCTGTTGTGCTCAGTTGCTTTGGCTGCAAAACCAACTACTTGACTATGACATACAGTTTGAAAACTCCCCAATCATGTGTGATAACACAAGTGTCATATCTATTTCTAACAATCATGTTTTGCACTCTAAAACAAAGCACATTGAAATCAAACACCACTTTTTAAGAGATAATGTGCAGAAAAAGAAAGTGTCAATGCACTACATCAGCACTGATTTTCAATTAGCTGATCTTTTTACAAAACCTTTGGATGAGTCTCGGTTCAACTTCCTAATATCCAAACTTGGCATGCTAAATTTGTAAAATACTCTTTTCTTAGGTAGTTAATCTTTTGTAAGAAAATGATTTTGTTTTTGTGAGAATTCTAACTGAAGTACTTATCTAAGCTTTTTCATAGCTTACTGATTGTAAATCAGCTAAAGGAATTATGTCAGCTAACAACCTATGAGCTGATGAAATACCTCAGCTGATAAACCATCAGCTAAGGACTAGCAGCTCTGTTAAGTACATTCATTAGCTGATACTTGTTTTATCTCAAAAATGAATCAGCTGATACCTTTTCACTCATCAGCTGATGTCCTCTTAGAGTCAAACTTCTGTGTCCCCACACTTATTTTATTATCTTCTCATTTGTATTTATTTCGTTCTAGGTTGTATTTAATTTTGTCTATTTGTTCGTTAGTTGTCTGTGTATTTATTAGCTTTCCGTTTACTTCTTTTTGCAGACGTGACAGTTACTTGTTGAAAAAGATGTTTCGGTGTCAGTTTAGGTTTCCAAAGAAGATATAAATGATGGTTTAAGCGGTTTTCATTTTCTAAGCTTTCAAAGTTCTCTAACACTCTTCTTCTTCCCTACTACGAAACCTACTCTTTCATTGCTCTCTATATCTCCGTTCTGCAATAACAATGGTGATGTTCAACCCCGTTTCAACTCCAAGTGCCATTCCCGGTGAGAATGTTACTCTTAACTCTGCTTTCACCATTCGTTCCAATAACTCTCTCATCAACACTGATATTCCTTTGAGCAAGGCAAACCAGGGCTATGAACCTATGGTAGCATTTGCCACTGCTCGTCCTCTTTTCAACTGCCTCTCTGCTCACCCTCTGTTTATCTTCCCTACATCATTGGGGAGATGTGGTACACTACGAGATATCACCCTGTTGAGCAAACCATAACATGTTCGTATCTCAATAACACCATAAACATACCTATAACTGTTGATTCTCTTCGCCAAGCCATCTCCATACCAAACTTAGCCCCATATAAACCTTTTCCCTCACTTGACTAAACCCTGGAGGTCTTACCCCTTATTGGCTACAATGAACTTGTTTCCCATGGACAGTACAAATTGTCAGTGCTAGGACATCCTTGGAAGTATCTTGCAAGTGTTGTTATTAGGTGCTTAAGACATAAATCAGGGATTCATGATCAGATGAATCAGTCTGAGTTAATGGTTCTTCATGCTATGGTCACTGGAAGGAACATTGACTTTGCTCAAATCATTTTCACAGAGATGGTGGATAAGATCACTCTGGGCACTACAAAGAAATCAACTAGGACCCATGTTCCTTACTTAAGGTATCTAAGTCTCATTGCTTTAAGAAACATCCAATGGGAACATTATGCTGGGTTAGCTGTACATCTTCTGACTATGACCATTCCTCAAATGGGTGAAAAGATTTTCCATTTGATAAGGGAATTCCAAGGTCTAGCAATCACTGAACAGATGCAAGAACTGATTGATGAAGCTGTTGATGATGAAATTGGGAATGAGGAAGAAGGAGATGCTGAAAATCAGGAGGCAATTGCTGAGGAATCACATCATTCTGATGAGCCCTCTGAGCACTTTGTTGTTGTTGCTCAAAATGATGTGGCTCTTGTACCATACTCAGATGATGATGATGAGATTGATTCTATTGGTGGTGGCAAAGCTTTGAGCTTTAGTTTTGATGAGAACTTGGATGATGTACCAGCACAGGATGAGGTTGAAGGGTTTTGAACCTGACCAAACCACCTATGACACAAACTGGTCAATCCTGGATTTGATTCCACTGGTTCAATCCTAAAAGCGGAACTGGATTGAACAAAACCCTCTAAACCCCAAAAGGGTTAGGATCTTTAAAACTTTAATAATCAACATAGTTTCTTGCAAAACAATCCATATAGAAGGGTTACAAGATTATACCTGAACAAAACCTTAGGATTGCTAAAGATAGTCCACCACTACTGCACCTCCGATTGAACTGGCTGCTAGACCGCTCCTGGATCACCAAGCCTTCAAACCGTGAAGCCTTCTTATGCGTGTATCTGCGTTGATCAACAAAGCCGAAAACACCCTTGGTGTTTGTTTGTATTCGACGGCAAGAGAGAGAGAGCCGAGAGGGATGCGACCGAGAGAGAGAGCGAGATCGAGAGGGAGAAGGAGAGTGGTGGCTAGGGTTTTTCCCTTCTCTCCCTTCTTCTTAATCCTTAAGCCTTTAAGGATATATTATAAGGATTATCTTGGACCTAGGCCCGTTCAATTAAAAGCCCGCTGGTTTTAATTAAACTTTCAATCTCTTCACTTTGACCCCCTGGACTTTACTAGTTAATTAATTAACTATTAATTAACTTAGTCCGTTAAATATTAAAGACTTAATATTTAATTCTCCTTAAATAATAAATAACTATTTATTATTTATTTCCTTTCTAATAATTAATCCAAACTGGATAATTATTTATATCTCTCAATAATTAATACTACTGACTAATTATTCGTTTATCTCTTTAATAATTAATCTAACTGATTAATTATTTACTCTTTCTCTTTAATAAATAATCTAACTGATTAATTATTTCCACACAGATTTATGGTGAAATCCAACTGTTCTGAATTGGGTGTGTAGCAGTGTGACCCTTTAGTCTCTTATAACATTGGATACAATATGCCTGTTAATTATCTCTGCACATAATCCAACAGACTCCCACTTGTGCAAGATAAGTAACAGTTGCTGCACATTGTTAGCCTAAGGAGGTCCCTAGCCAGACACTTAGGGTAACCAGGTTATAAGAACTTTTATACCCCAAAGTAACTTGTGATAAAACTTCATAAGCAACCTGCTTAGAAGTAACCTGTTATAAACTAACTGTTTATAAACTAAACTATCATAAACTCCCTGTTTATGAATGGGTACGTATTTATATATACAAGCTTGCATATATATATATATAGGGTTGTCCCTTGCAGCGCGATATTTCAATTTTGAGCATGAGCATGGAAAAAGTCAACTCAGAGACTCAAGAATTTGTTCATGACATACTTGATTTCGAAACTGCGTGATAAACGACAAAGAACAGATCAGTTCGTTTAGGCACGGCCGTGCACTTACCAGTTTCTCTAATCAGTCAAGGGGCCCGGAAATATCTCTCCTAAAAAGGATGTGCAATTACCATCTTGCATATTTGCATTTGGCAACACGGCTCCCACTGAATCTAGACACCCCCCTTATGACCACCCTGTTACGGCGTGGCGTTAGAATGCGCTAATAAGACAACAGTTACCGCATCCCAAACCAAATACCTCAGGCTTGAGGATAACCTATGTGATAAATACTTTTGATAAGAATCCACGAAGTATTTTTCACGGTGGGTGAATCCAATATTCGTAACCCTAACGAATATCCGTAAATTTTGGTCCGCAAAAAAACGTTCGCAGCTATATTCGATATACTTTCGAATCTACCCCAAAATTACGATGACTTTATAACCCTATCAAGGTTCCCAACAAGATAAGTAGTCACGGATAGTGTTTTGAATAAACCTAGTTTATTCTTGGATGAACCAAAACATACAAAATTGTGAAGAACAATGAAACTAATTTTTACACCCTTCAATATTCCTCCCTGGAATAAAGATGTATAATGTCTACCATTTCACTGACTCGATTAACGGTGTTTATCTGAATTACTTATTATTTTACATTGTACTTATCACGGATTACAAAGAAAATAATATGGTTATAAACCCTAAAACGCAAGACTAGTACTTTGAAGTACTCCTTCTTGGTTTTGCTAGAAATCATTCTTGCAACCTAAGAATATTTCTAGGCTTACTTATTTTATAAATTCCTTAAACTTGGAGAACTGGAAATAACTCATTGTTTCTAATTTATAAAACAACCTCCTTGTAATTAAAAACTTTAATTACATTTGTAGATGTATTAAATCTTACTAGATTTATATCCTTTTGAAAAGATAAATCCTCTTACACCTACTTGTAAGAAACTTGAAACTAGATTCCCGGTGTATACCAACACTTATCTAATTCCATTACTTAGGATATTTGAGAACATCCTGTTTCTTCATCTCTAACGTTAACCAACCAACAATATTAAGCTGACTCACTGAACGTTTTAGAACGTATATAATTTCTATTATTTAAGTCATAACTTGACTCAAAATCTTGCAATGATATCTTTACTGAGTACCTCTCAATAAATCATGCATTCCTCGGATTAGTTCTTTTTCAAAAACTTACTGTTTTAGATATCTTCTAAAAAACATCCGATAATTATATACTCTAAAGGTTCAAACTTGTATTTATCATACTGGTTGAAAACAAGCTTTTATTAACTCTGATAAATACATTAGTCAGGTGCTCCCACTATCTTTTATGAAAAAGTGCATTATTTAAAACATCCTTTTAGGCCTTAGTCAATCCTTGACTACCATGCCTAAAACTTGTGTTCCAAACACATGTTTTAAAGAACTTAGTTTTTGTAAGAAATTTGTTTTATGAAACCAAAAAATTGGATCTCCCATATATCCATCTTTCCAATTACGGAAGGTGGTTTCATTAAACTTACCATGATTACAAGTATGAAACACTTATAATGGTATTTTAAATTTCTTTTCTTAAAACATTTAGTATAAAACTCCCTTGACTATAATAACTATTATTATCACTTTTATACTTTCTTAAACGTTTTATCAAAAAACTACTTTACCCAGAAATAATGACTATTATTTCCATATGTTCAAGACTTTGAACATTCACTCTTCATAAAATCTTAAAAACTTGTTGAATTAGAAAAACTATCTAATCTTATAAACAAAACTTGTTTATTTAAGCATTTGAAAAAGTGGAGCCAGCATTTATATATAACTACAACAAATCATAGCATAAAGATTATGATGAATCACCAAACAAGTCAAGACTTGACTTATTGGTTCTCTTTTAGTCACAACTGGACTAATCCTGATTCATAAGAATACGTGCACGGATATATAACTAAATAATTAAATTTCCATAAACTTAATAACCATAAGTTTTAATAAAACAAACAAGATAAAACATGTTCATAAAATTTTTAAAAAGAGTTTAATAAACTAGGAAATATAAATTATTATAATATCCGTAAGCTGCACGTAGGATCTCTTTATGCTGGGCCGCATCACTTTCGATCTCCTCCTACAATAAACGATTGCAAGATATTAGAATACTTGTAAAAGTTTACAAGTAGGAAAGTGACAAAGAAGCTAATCACGCAGTACCTGAGGAGCCAGACTTGCCTCCTGCCTCGTGACCTTTCGGACAATCTCGTTTCCAATGTCCGGCCTCGCCGCACCTGAAGCACCGATTCTCGGTCCTTGCCTTGTTTGGCTTTGGCTTCTTGCCCTTGTTGTCGTTACTAGCTCTAGGTGCATTCTGGCTGGGCTGGGCCTTGCCCTTTCCCTTTCCATTGCGCCCCTTCCTCTTCTTACGTCCACCATGTCCCACCATAAGAATGTCCTTAGACTTGGTCCCGATACTCTGCTCAGCAGTCTTGAGCATTGAGTGCAACTCAGCCACGGATTTCTCCATGTTGTTCATGTTGTATTTGACTATAAAAGGCTTATAGTCATCTGACAACGAGTTGAGTATCGTATCCGTTGCTAGCTGCAACGGTACTGGGTGCCCGAGTCTCTCTAGGTGGTCCATGTAACCTTTCATTTTCATGACATGGTCACTGACCGAGGTCCCCTTAGCCATCTTGCACGAGTTAAATGCCTTAGTGGCATCATAACGCTCTGTGCGGGTTTGCTCCTGGAACATGTCCCTCAGCTGGCGGATCATGTCATAGGCAGGAGTTTCCATCATGCTTGATTGCAACTCTGGACTCATAGTTGCAAGCATGAGGCAGCTAACATCCAAGGCGTAATTGGAGCGCTTCTGAAAAAGCCTCCCTGACCTCTGCCCTGGCATTGTTGGCAGGGGGATTTCCTAGAGGTTGTTCTAGGACATACCACTTTCTCTCGTGCCTCAGCACGATCCGGAGATTTCTCTCCCAAGTGAGAAAGTTGGACCCGGTGAGTTTATCCTTCTCAAGGATAGAGCGGAGTGAGAGGTTATTAGTACTGGTAACGTTGGTTGCCATCTACAAATTAAAACCCGGTTTAATTAGTAATTGCAGATAAACTTTCTAATCATATATCATCAAACCCATAAATAATATATATTAGACCTAGGACCCATATTTCACATACTTGACGCAAGGTTTTGGCACTTCCCGCCAAGTCATGCTATTTCTGGTAGGTAACACCCTGTACCAATCGTACCTAACTGATACGACTCCTAGAACCTCGTAGAGCACTTAGACCCAGTCTAGTATGTTTAACTCTACTCTAGTGCTTTTTGGGCCGGGACTCCCGATTATCACCAAAATAGATCGCACCACCTAAGACAGCATGAATTCTGGCCAGGACTCCCGATTATCGCAGAATCTTTCATGCCCTTTTCCCGCAATGGTTTGAACCCGGATGCCCAAGGTTTGGGCACTTCCGACACCCGAGTACCGTTTAACAATCAAGGTGTACCATTAGGTGGGTAGCACACTGATCTAAGATTTTTCTTGGGTTTTAATTAAGTTTAATGAAAAAACTTAATTTTCCAGTTTTTGAAAAACCATTTTAAAACTAACTGTTTTAAAAATACGATTTATATGTGTACCTGAACTAGGTGTACAAAACGGATTTTATAAGTTCCAAACTAATAACCTTGACAAAACTTTAAATTTATAAAAATTTAACTAACACGACTAACAACCTGTAGTCGTATTCTTAGTTTGTCATTAACACGTGGTTTTTTACTGTTTAATAACAACCTGTTATTAAACCCCTTTTTATTTACCATCACACTTTTGTATATACATACCATACATATATATGAAAAGCAGTAAGGAAATCACAACCACGCAGATAAAAAGAGTAAGCAAATAAAGCCCTATAGTTTTGCCAACTAATCCTAAGGTCAAGCCTAAGGACAAAGTGACTTGGATTCGCCTTTTTTGATGTGTTGCTCCCACTGACCTTGACACCTCCCCGAAGTGTCCGTGCTTCGCGTATAGAACACCATTTTCTTGATTGCCGTCTTCGAGTCCATTTTGGTGGAGAGATTAAACTACTACTAATCTATTACAAATACAATATTGAATGGGGTTGTAAGTGGCACGCAGGCCTCCCCGAACCAGTACAATATTACAATTAAGAAAGGGATTGTAATTGGCACGCAGGCCTTCCCAAAACCAAAATAAAAGAAGAAATGGAAAAACGAGTCCTAAGTCGGCAAAACTATAGCTATACAACCATGCAATTATATATAAGCACAATATATATAAAAGTCAACCACGCAGTTATAAAGAATAAAAAAAAACTGTGCTATTAAGCACACAACCTGATTTGTTTAAACTATTCTCATTTATCCTTTTGATTAATACCTATTAACCAAAAATGAGAATTATGATCTTCTAATTTATTTGACCAAACTAGTTTTTCAACAAAACTTAAAAACTTGGTCTCATTCAAAACAATCCTCACGTCGAGTTTTATTACTAGTTTTCCAAAAACTTAAAACCGACAACCTTGGTCAATTAAATACTATTTTATTTGTTTTCTCCATTATATAAACTTTATCCCTTTTAGAATTTATTCAAAATGACTAAACTAGTCATAATAAAAATCTAAAAATATATATATTTTTTAACTAAAACTAATTAAAATATATAATACTTGTTTATATAACACCTTTATTAATTTTATAACTTAAAATTAATAATCTTTTCATATTAATCCGGAAAAACTATCTTGGGCCAAACTCTCTTGTTAAGCAGCACAACCTACTGGGCCGAGACCCTCTTGGGCCGAGAACCCATTGGACCGAAGTTACCTGGGCCGTAAGCCCTATTTGGCCGAGAACCACCTTGGGCCGAAACCACCTGGGTCGAAACCCTACTGGACCGTGATCCTCCTTGGGCCGAGACCCACCTGCATCGTGATCCTCCTTGGGCCGAGAGAACACCTTGGGCCAAAGCCCTTTAGGCCGTGGCGTCCTGGGTCAAAATCACTTGGGCCGAAGCCCACCCTGACCCTTAGCGCCGCTAACAGCCATCACCCTGACCTATTTAAACTAACTGTTTTAATATACTGATTAAAAACTGGATTTAATTCAAAAACCAAAAATTATTAATTATTAATATTAACAAAACTTGTTTTATTAATAACTAATTATCCTAAAACTTGATTTCAACCTTTTTAAACAAAAGTTCAAAAACTGTTAAAATCTAGTTTTAGATAAAAGGTTTATCCTTTTTAACCGTTTAAACACAATCCTGGTTTAAACCTAACTGGTTAAAATCAAACCTTTTATTAACTGGATAAAACAGAAGACTTGTTTATATCCTACTATGGTTTTCGAAAAAATAGAGGAGAAAAAACAAGATGAAGAAGATCATATAACTATTAAACAAACCAACTAATCAGATTAACTAGGTTTAACTAATTAAACAAACTGTTTAATTTAATCTTAATTCAAAACTTATTCTTTATCCAAAAAACATGATCCTTTTAACCATTCAAACTAACTGTTTGAATTTTCTAATTAATAGGATAAACCTGATAACAAAACAAACTGTTTTGCTACCTTCTTGATTTTCGAAATTTCCAAGAAAAAATAAAGAATCAAGAATAAAACCTTAATCTAAAAAAACAGATAAAACTAGAAACTATGGATCATAGAGCCGAGGCTCTGATACCACTGAAGGGTTTTGAACCTGACCAAACCACCTATGACACAAACTGGTCAATCCTGGGTTTGATTTCACTGGTTCAATCCTAAAAGCGGAACTGGATTGAACACAACCCTCTAAACCCCAAAAGGGTTAGGATCTTTAAAACTTTAATAATCAACATAGTTTCTTGCAAAACAATCCATATAGAAGGGTTACAAGATTATACCTGAACAAAACCTTAGGATTGCTAAAGATAGTCCACCACTACTACACCTCCGATTGAACTGGCTGCTAGACCTCTCCTGGATCACCAAGCCTTCAAACCGTGAAGCCTTCTTGTATGTGTATCTGCGTCGATCAACAAAGCCGAAAACACCCTTGGTGTTTGTTTGTATTCGACGGCAAGAGAGAGAGAGCCGAGAGGGATGCGACAGAGAGAGAGAGCGAGATCGAGAGGGAGAAGGAGAGTGGTGGCTAGGGTTTTTCCCTTGTCTCCCTTCTTCTTAATCCTTAATCCTTTAAGGATATATTTAAAAGGATTATCTTGGACTTAAGCCCGTTCAATTAAAAGCCCGCTAGTTTTAATTAAACTTTCAATCTCTTCACTTTGACCCCCTGGACTTTACTAGTTAATTAATTAACTATTAATTAACTTAGTCCGTTAAATATTAAAGACTTAATATTTAATTCTCCTTAAATAATAAAAAACTATTTATTATTTATTTCCTTTCTAATAATTAATCCAAACTGGATAATTATTTATATCTCTCAATAATTAATACTACTGACTAATTATTCGTTTATCTCTTTAATATTTAATCTAACTGATTAATTATGTACTCTTTCTCTTTAATAATTAATCTAACTGATTAATTATTTCCACACAGATTTATGGTGAAATCCAACTGTTCTGAATTGGGTGTGTAGCAGTGTGACCCTTTAGTCTCTTATAACATTGGATACAATATGCCTGTTAATTATCTCTGCACATAATCCAACAGAGGTTATGGAACCTGTTGCTGAGGATGTTGTGCAAACTGAGGGTGTACAACTGTTTGATCCTGTTAGTACTCCACAAAGAAATCAAAGTGAGGACTCTGCATAGTCTGTTGCTAAGTCTTCCAGCCTAAAGGATCAAGGAACCCAAGATGATGTTGCTGATGGTGGTGATCATGACAGTGATGGTGATGATGATGCACATGATGGTGATGCTGGTGGATTATTTGTTGATTATGCTGCCGATAATACCACAACCACCTCATCCACTCCCATTATGATGCCATTGACTGAGTTTCCCTTAAGTTCAAACACTACAAGGAAGTCTGGTCACATCAGTACTACTGATGATGAAGATGAATCTGATAATGATTCTCCCAGTAGAACTCTTGGAGGTCATATTGCTTATCCTTCTCCACCACACTCTCAAGGCTCTAGTGCCTCTTTTCACAATGAACACGTTGGTGAGGATGAAGCTGCTACTGATGATGCTGCTGAGGAAGATGTGATCTCTGACAAGATGGTTCAACTCATTGAGATCAGCAGAACCAAGCACATCTCAGGTATGGTCACTTCAATCCCTGAGGATACTCACTTGGTACACCCAACCAGTGAAAGCCCATCCTCCTTTCCAGTTGTAACACCCCCATAACAACCAAGCTCTAGTGCATTTCCAATAGTCACTAGTTCTACTCCCACTATCACCCATATAGAACAAAGGTCAATGGAGATAGTGTAATCTGCACTCATCTCAGAGGATGTGATAGTTGCACCTCTGACCTCAACACCAATAGTTACCTCTTATTTTGAAGGGGAGCTTATGGATGTTGACTTCAACCCTCAACCAGTAGGTGCATCTTCTCAACAAGATGTATCTGTACAAATGGGACTCCTGCAATCTGGGTCACCCTCCCAACAGGGTGATGCCATTGAAAGACAGACCTCTACCCAAGGTCACATTGTTTCATACCTTACTTTGAGTCAGCCTATGCCCTCAACAAGCTCACAACAGCTTGTTGATGTAATCAAGAGAACCCACTTGAGTTTAGCCCCAACTCAACCTCACATTCTTGCACCTACCATTGATTCACTTCTTACATATGCTACTGCACTGCCTGTCAATACTAGTGGTATAAACCAATCATTAGTACAGGGCACACAATCTGTTCCCAGTGATCTTAGGATCCTACACCAGAGTCTAAGTGAGGGACCACAAACCATTCCTGATATTGGCATCCCATCTCAATCAACCCCAGTCACAACTACTACCTCTCCCACAACTGAACCATCTCCTCTCATCCTTCAAAACCTACTGTCTATCTCTCAAAAGATGGATAGTCTTCAAGCCTCTTTTACCTCTTTCCAAACCAAAACAGAAACTCAACCATCTAACCCAAGAAGTTGAGTCACTTAAAGCTACCCAATCCCAACCCTAACCCACCCCTGCCTCAGCTGATCTCACTCCAATTCTTACCAAATTGGATCATCTCTTAGCCCAAACCTCTAATCCCACCCCTACTCCTTCACCCATAATCTCTCCACAAACCATTTCCTCTCTTAACCAAACAATATCCAATCTTTTTCACAACCTCCACAACATTAAACCAACTACCGCAGACATCTTTGTTGTCATCCCTGATCCATTCCTTCATCTGCCTACCTTCCTTAGGAATCTGGATCAAGAGGTCACCCAGCTTAGCCAGTACTCGCACCAAAATCATATAGAAACTCTCAAAGAGTTCACCAAACTCACAGATGCTATCAATAGGCTAAGACTCTCACCTCTACCTTTCAACCCTGTTTCTCACCCATGCCATCACACCAAAGAACATCTCCTCCACCCTTCACTCAACCTCCTATCCTTACTGTCTCTCCTTCAACTTCTACCATTCCTCCCTTTTCTTTCACTCCCTTTACCTTCCCATCTTCCACTACTACCCCTACTGCTCCTGCTAAGCCTAAAGTCTCCTTTCCCTCCTTTGATGATGACAAAAAGGGGGGAGAAGTCTGACTCTTCTTCAAGCTCAAGGGAACCATCTCCAGCTACCATTAAAGCAGCGTGGGATACGTATACTGCTGAAGTAGAAGCTGATAAGGCAGCAGCAGAAGCAGCAGCCCTCAATGAAGCAGAAATTCAAAGACAATCAACTGCTGAGGGGGAAAACAATCTGAGGGGGAGCTGAGCACAGTCCAAGGGATTGTAATTCTAGAGTTAGTCCTAGAAAATGGTGAAACGCCTTCCCTGGATCTAAATTAACTTTATAGACTAGGATATGATGAATGGAAACAAGTAGCCATACTCATCAAGCAGATAGAAAAGTCATCTGCTAGAAATCAAGTAAAAGATGAGATCTTAAGGTTGCTAGCAAAAGCTGATGCAATGGAAATCATACCCAGATCTGAGATTAGAACCCTACTTACTTCCTTTCACAAAGTTGGAAAGAAAAAGTTGTCAAAGCCAGCTGGATTAGTAAAACGGAGCAAGTACGATCTTGATCTTCCCGAAGACATGGAGTTTAAAGAGAATACTTATGTTGAAAAGCCTCAGAAAGGATTTATGTACTTGGATAGTAATGGTGATCAATGCTTCCAGGCTGATGCAGCACTTTACATATGTGGGGTAGCTCAAGTGTTAGCTCTGAGATTACTAGTGGAGAAAACTGAACAAAATGACAGGTTCAGATATAGACTAAACAGAGCGATCAGATCACAAAAGGATGAACTTCAACACTTGCCAAATCTAAAAGAACTTCTTGAAGATATTAACAAGGAAATTAAAGAGTTTGAAGAGTTGCATCCTGATCTTTTGTAATAGATTAGTTCTATTTGTAATTATTAGATTAGTTCTAATAATATGTAAGCACTAAGTGTGCATGATCTAAGTGATCAAATTTTTGTATTCTGATATGTTCAAATTAATGAATACAATTATTATTTTGATGTTTATGATATGTTCATATTTATTAGTCTGATGAGTTCACCTTGAATGGACAATTTGATTAGTTCATGTTCATTGTTATGGTTGGTTGGTATTTTCAACTTATAATTGACAAGTTCAATTAATATTTGATTAGTTCAAAAATAAAATCTTAGTAAGTTTAAGCTTTGAAACATAATTCTGTTCAACAAACTTAAAAATTGTTTGATGGTTTTGACATCATCAAATATGGGGAGTTTGTTGGTCAAATGATCTTATCAGTTAAGATTTGATGAGACAAAGTTAAGTTTGTAAGATATGTTCTGAACATAACATAAACAGAATTATGAAGCTTGATCAGACTGAGCACTTATAGTGTTTCAGACTGAGCATAAGCTGAGTATAAGCTGAGCATAGAGTTGATCAGCTTAGACTATATCTTAGTTAGTTTATCAATATGTTTGATAAGCTGTGTGTGTCACCTAAGGTATAGGTTGAGTATTCAGCTTGATGCGTTTCGAGCTGAGTGACTTAGCTTCTAGACTGAGTCAACTCAACAGAGTTGCTAAGTAAGTTCTAGCTAACTCTTATGACTTCTAAGGATGAGTTAGTCATTATACATGTTAGTACATGTTTGATTTCGAGTTTGTTCTCGAAGGACTCTGCTTGATGAGTTTCAAGCTGAGTAACTTAGTCTGACAAAAGAAGTCAGTTTAAGAGAATTTAAATATTTTTTAAATTCTGTAACTCTCTATATCTACGGTATGGATAAGAAGACTCCAGAATCAAGATTGAAGATTGAAGACTCAAGATAGAAGATTCAAGATTCAAAATTCCGGGTTATCCGTTAGTTTGTTAGCAGATTAGGATAAGTTCTAGTTTGTTAGGATCCGTAGGAACAAGATTATAAATACTTATCTCCTGATAAGTTTAGAGGGATCTCACCTCAACCTAACTTCACCATCGTATGTGTTACGAATCTTGATACACTGTTTGTAAGTTCAACGTGATCAAGAAATTCACATATTGCCAACATAGTTCGTGTGTTCGATCTTCACATCTGTTATGAAGTTGGTAAGTATTCAATCTGTGAATAAATCCTGTTTAGAGAGTTAGTTTGTATCTATAATCATAAGTTGATTATAGATAGCAAGTTTGAGAGATTGAGAGATTTGATTTACATTAGGTGTTTACATATGAAGTGTTGCTTACTTGATAGTCGTTGTAATCATCTTCTTATTATTGAAAGCATTCTATTTCATGTGCTTTGATTTGTGTAACACTTTTTATTGATTTGTTCAATTTTCCGCAGAAAGTGTATTCAACCCCCTTCTACACATTACTCGCTTGTTAATACTCTCACCAAGGGACCAACAATATATGTAAATCATCATTTTAATAAAACTTATTATTATCATATTAACTTGGATAAGTATAAATTTCTTTTCAATTTTATTATTAAAATTGCATCATTAAAACCAGATATATTTAACTATTAATCTTTTGATTGCACTATTAAACCGCATTACTTTTAAGTATGACCAATTTCAACTTTAGTTTATTTTGCGTTGATGGTTCTTTAAATTTCTTTTTGTTTTTAACAAATTCCTTTTAAATAACTTATGTTGATTTTCTCTTTTGGACACCTTCATCCATAGCACATGAAGAAAAAAATCAATTTATATCAACTTTATAATTACTTTTAAATATATAAAGTTTAAAAATCACACAATCGTGAATCTGGCAGACCCACGGTCGACCGCACTCGACCGCGGTCGCGACCAGCAGGACGCTTATTTTGGTCACGGATGCAGTTCTGCAGCCGTGGTCGACCGTGGATGTATTCGAACATATTTTTGAAGTTTTTCACATAAGAAACACATTCATTTAAACACACAAAGTAATAATTTGATTGAAAACATGAGAACACAACATTAGACATTACATTTTTGAGAGAAAATTTAAACATTCAAATAGACCTCATATGCCTAGATACAACTATGTTGGTGGAGGCCTTGCATAAGCATCCCATTTTTTCTTGAAACTAAAGAAGAATCTTGGAGAGGAAAGAGTTGTTCTTGGCAACTTTCTTTTTAAGGGATGTAACTCATCCTTTGTGATGAGTTTTGTGTCTCCCCTTGAACAAGAGCCAACATGAGAGACTCGTTCGATCTCCATGTTTGTTGCAAGGATGTTGTGATGAGTGGTGAAATCATCTTTTGTCTTCTTCTTTGGATCATCCACCAATTTAAGGTTTACAAGAGTTTGAAAACCTATAGGAACGGAAGTATTTAGTTCTAGCCTTGAAGTTGGAAAATTCGTAAACTTGAAGAGTTTTGAAAGCAAACCCCCATAAGGTAGGAGTTGCTCCGGTTGTTGAGGAATGTTGCTCATACGATGAGAAATTATTAATCCCAAATCGAGTGGATTTTGGGTTTATAAACAAAACAAGATTAATGATACGAGGGCATGAACTTTGTCGCTACGTACCTTTTTCATAAGTATGTTCGAATAGGCTATTTTTGCCTAAACGAGGCAATCTGGAAGAAGATTTGACAAGAGAGGAAAGGATGATTCGGTGGTGGTGCCAGGTTTACAGATAGTAAGAATGACCAACCTTGGGTCAAGATTTATGATCCTCAAGGAATCAAGAGCATAATCATCGGAGTAGAATTTGATTCCTTGGTTGGGCACCCCTAAATATTCACCAAAAGAAGTCACACTTAGGTTACCATGCTTTGTATACATGGACATGGTAATGTTATCTTGAAAGTCAGAGTTAAATCCGGCATAGAATTCCTGGACATGATCGGAGAGAATAGGAGAAGAGAAGTAAAGAAACACACTCCACCCCATATGATTAAAGAGGGTTTGAACTTCAAAAGGACCAAGGTCCTCATGTATTACACTTCTTCCTACTAAGATGGATCTATTTTCAATAGAAGTCGGTTTTTGGCAATTGTGGATATGTAGGAGGGATGGAAATTAATAGAGGGTGGAGAGTTTGATGCCTTTCTCTTCCCTTTTGAGCTTGATCTTGCAATAGTGTCCTCTATGAATTTTTTGAAGAGTGAAAGAAAAAGGAAAGTGAGGGAAAGGAAGAAGAGTGATGGAAATTTTGAGAGAGATTTGGAGTGTGAAGGATGTGTGAAAGTTGAATGAATCTAATGAGGTTATAAAGACTTAAACCCATCATGATACTAGGTTAGGAGTTGATGTTTAAGGTACCCTATAGAGATTTTGGGCTGCAAAAAATCCAGATCTTCATGGGGAAGGCACCAAAAGTTGATGGTAATAAAGTAGTTGGCAGAGTTTTGCTGTTTCTGCAGTTTTTGTACTTTCACCATCGCACTCACGGTCGACCGTGAGCTACCGTGGTAGCACGTAATTATTTTTCAATTTCGAATTTTCATCCAGAATTTGATTTATTTATTTTAGATGTTCAGTTCCATCATACCTAGACCTATTCTTAGATATTCGAATATTTCCTTTTTGAGTGGCTTGGTGAAAATATCTGCTAAATTTTGAGTGGAATCCACCTTGTCAATTATTACATTCCCTTTTTGAACATTGTCCCTCAGAAAATGGTGTATGAGTTCTACATGTTTGGTACGCGAATGTAGAACAGGATTTTTGCTTAGATTAATGGCGCTTGTGTTGTCGCACATTATGGGAATTTCAGAGAGGGTTATTTCAAAATCTTTTAAGGCTTGTTGCATCCACAGTACCTGAGCACATGCTCTGGCAGCTGCAACATATTCAGCTTCTGTTATTGACAAGACAATAGAGGTTTGTTTCTTGAAAAACCAAGAAGTTAAACAATGTCCGACAAATGCACATACCCCACTAGTACTTTTTCTATCTACTAAACACCCACCCAGATTAGAGTCAGAATAACATATAACATCAAAACCACCAAATTTAGGATACCAAATACCAAGATTTATGGTACATTTTATGTATCTAAAAATTCTCTTTACAGCCTCTAGATGTGATTGTTTTGGATTTTCTTGAAAACAAGCACATTTGCAAACACTGAACATTATATCAGGTCTACTAGCAGTCAAATATAGCAAGCTTCCGATCATGCCTCTATATTTTGTGCTATTAAACTCTTCACCATTATCATCATTAGATAAGTCACATGTAGTGGCCATGGGAGTAGCCATTGGTTTAATATTTTCAAGATCAAACTTTTCAACATATCCTTAATATATTTAGATTGATTTATAAAAATTCCATCAGCCATTTGTTTGATTTGCAAACCAAGAAAGAAATTAAGTTCCCCCATCATACTCATTTCAAATTTTTTATGCATTAATGATGAAAATTCATTGTAAAGAATTTGATTTGTAGATCTAGATATAATATCATCTACATATATTTGTACTAAAATAACATCATTTAATTTCTTTTTTCACAAATAGTGTATTATCTACTTTACCCATAATATAATCATTTTCAATAAGAAATGTTTTCAGTCTATTATACTATGCCCTAGGAGCTTGTTTTAAACCATATAGGGCCTTTTTAAGTTTATATACATGCTCCAGTTTTTGAAAATCTTCAAAGCCTGGTGGTTGTGCAACATACACTTCCTCATTAATATATCCATTTAAAAAGGCGCTTTTGACGTCCATTTGATAGAGTTTAAAATTTTCTGCACATGCAACAGCTAAAAGAATCCTAATTGATTCAAGTCGGGCAACAGGAGCAAAAGTTTCATCATAATCAATTCCCTCTTGTTGGTTATATCCCTGAGCCACTAGCCTAGCTTTGTTTCTAGATACTATGCCGTTCTCATCTATCTTATTTCTAAAAACCCATTTAGTGCCTATTATCGTATGATTTCTAGGTGCTGGCACTAAATCCCAGACTTGGTTTCTAGTAAATTGATTTAGTTCTTCCTGCATGGCCATAACCCAACTTTCATCTTTTATTGCTTCTTTGAAGTTCTTGGGTTCTATAATTGATACAAAAGCAGTAGATCCCATTTGACTGGTATTAGATATAGTATTTCTTACTTCTATTTCCCCGATGATTTGAGAGTGTGGATGATCTCTTACTACTTTAAGAGAGTTAGGATCAAGGGCTCTGTTATTGGTAGTGTGGAGGGAATCAATATGCTGGGATATTTTAAGGATATTGTGATTGTTTTCACACAATGGTTTTTCCTCAAATAATTCATCAAAAGAGACATTTAATGATTCTTCAATAATCATGGTTTTCTTGTTTAGAACTCGATAGGCCTTGCTGTTTAGAGAATATCGCAGAAATACCCCTTCGTATGATTTTGGATCAAATTTGGTAAGATGTTCCTTATTGTTTAAAATAAAACATTTACTATCAAATATTCTAAGATATTTTAGGGTGGGTTTTCTACCTTTGCATATTTCTTATGCAGTTTTTCCTATAGTTGACCTAACGGATGTGCGGTTTAGAATATGTGTTGCTGTTGCTAATGCCTCACTCCAGAATTTCTTAGGAATTCTCTTATCTTTTAGCATGACACGACTCATTCTATTAAAATTTTGAAATCTTATATCAGTGATTTCATTTTGATAAACAGCTTTTTCTAGAAAAGTTGTGAGATATATTATTTTTGTTGAAGAAAGATATAAACTTGGATTTGTTTTCAAAATCATTGCTTTGATTTGTCTCTACGGAAAAAATCAAAGATTCGTGTTGATTTTGAATCTGTTTTCCAAGAATTTCAAATTTCTCATAAGCTTCAATTTTTGATTCCAGAAATAATGTCCAAGTGTATTTTGGAAAATCGTCAATGATGATTAAAGTGTAAAAGTTGCCACCATAGCTTTAAATTGGAGCAGGATCATATAATCCTATGTGCAATTTTTCCAACTTTCTTTTTGACTAATTTCTCAGCTTAGTCTTGGCTATAGGTATACTTGTGGCACATGACACAGAATGGTGTCAAATTTTAATGTGGGAAAGTCCCTTACTAGGTCCAGTTTGCTCAGTTTTTGAATGGTTTTCATGGAAATGTGTCCTAATCTTTTGTGCCAAAGAGTGTGTTGATCATCCAGACACATAAGACATGTTAGGATGGATGTTGAATCATGTGGTTCATATACATATATTCCATTTTTTCTTCTTCCTCTAAGTAGTATTTTATTATCATTTGATACAAAGCTATGACTTTTAGTGAATTTAACCTTTAACGAATTATCACATAGTTGTCCTATACTTAGTAGATTAAATTTTAAGTTATCAATATGATCCACATAGCTGTCCAATAATGTGTTTGGAACTTCCACTATTAAAGATCCAATCATTGGCGTGAAGATGTTCATTGTTGTCCTTTCATAGTTTAAATGGTGGATAAAGTTGGTACCCAATTTCTCATGGGTCCTGGATTGTTAGCATCAAAAATACCTACTTTGACCCATTCATATAAAGATGGATCATTTCTAGGATTATACGTATAATTATAATTATACAAACTGATGTTTAGTTTTCGTTGGTAAACATTGTTCTTATAAGCATTTGCTTGATTGTAGAAATATGGCTTATAATTTGAAACTCTTTCTAGATAATTATAATTATTGCAAACCTGATTAGTCTTATATAATGCTTTCAAATAGTTTTGGTTGGTCATGGATCCAGGAAAATGTAATGGATGAGAATTTTGAGAAATCTTAGAATTTAAGGTGATCTGATCAGGTCGACCGTGGTCACCTCTAGGGATGACCATTCTTTGGCTTACGGTCGATTGGTTTCTTTTGACGGTCGAGCATACACATCCCCC